>CM028907.1:24622683-25222683 GCA_016801845.1 Polydactylus sextarius
GGTAATCAGTAGCTCAGGTGAGTCTAGCTGGAAACAAAAAAAGAAAGAGATCACCACCACAACTGCAAGGCCTGTAACAGGCCTGTCCCAGGAACAGACACCACATCGATCTGCTTCTTATTAATCTCTGGATGACACAAGAATGACAGCGTTTGTGAAGAAAAACAGGATGGCTGACATTTTAGTGATGACGTTGCATATAGGAGATTCTTCGGTGTCTGCACAGAAGGCACAGGGCTCTGTGTTTCTCCCCAGAATGCTTTCACTCATAGTATAAATGGGAGAGGGCCAAGTGAAAAAACATGGTTGGTATTATGTCTGTCTGAGCACAGTGTTATATTACTCCAAATATACCTTGCTTGTTAGGGGCCGCTATAACACACACACAAATCCTGTGGGATTCAACCTGTAAAAAAAATAAAAATAAAAAAATAAACACAAAAAGAGCTCCAAGTTTATGCTCGAATGTTAACACACATTTGCATATAAAGTCAGGCATAGTTCAAAACTGCAAATTTACCAGGTCGCCCGTTGATACAGGGATTATTTCCAATGTTTCTCTGAAGCCTTGGATGATCTCAGAGAATTTCTGGTTTGGTCGAGAAGCCTCTCCAAACTTCAATGAAGACAAGAAAGAAAAGCAATATAAATGAAATGTGTGAAACGACTTGCGTCCAAAATTCACATTATTAGTAGAATTGATAAATGAAATAAAAATCCTCACCCTCCCTTCTTAGTCTGCATTTCAGGTGGCTTTATAACACAAGGCAGCCTTTTGTTGCCTTTGGTTAATTCTTGAGGAGCCACAGATTTTCTCCCTGAAATGCAAAAGATCTTAATCACTTTTTAATTTTAATGAACTCACATCTCATTGACAGCATTGTAATTTCTAACAAATTTAATTGCAGTTGTGACATTAATGTATGGGATGTGATCCACTGGATGCACAATTGTTTTTTTTTATTTATTTATTTATTTATTTTTTACATCTGTCACTGACCTTTGATTGCGGACGGAGGAGGCATCCTCTCAGGTTCATCATTTTCTTTTGTGGCCTCACGGGCAAGAGACAGCGACGGTGCTGGTTTGCTCTCATTCTTTCTGTGTGTGCCGGTAGGAATCACTAAATAATAAAATAAGGCAGAAGAATGCGCTCAGTTTTATACAGTGATAAATGTTACCACAGTTATAGTTACCACAGTTAAAGTTGCTATGTGACTGATAACAGCTAAATTTAGCATATAAATATGTGGCTTATATTTTCCAAAGGAAAGGTCTAAATTATAAATCTATTCTTTTTGGTAGAAATAACCAACCAGAATCCATAAGGGCTGATGATGAGGGGAGACCAGGACGGTCCATCTCTGGGCTTCCCTTTGAAGACTCAATAGTTGGAACGCGTGCTGAAACATCAGTTGGGACCTGGAACAAACACGTCGGTCTGGCCTGAGACAGACTACTGGAAACTCAAAAGACGACAAAGCATCTAAGTAAAACGGGTGCAATGTGAGCATCATCATAAAGCAAGTGCCATTAAGTTTTCTAACTTTGGGCACAAAACCTAAACCCCCACACAACAGAAAGATTAACTGTGTGTAGTTGTAGGCTGTCAAATCACAAGAGCCAAGATTCTTTACTCTTGTGACAGAGAAGTGAGCTAGGAGTGAGAGAAACAGCAACAGACAAGTGGAAGCTGAGTGTCAGTGAAATGATGAAAGCTTCTAATGAGAGCACATTTGAGCATTAAAATGTTACTAAGGGCACTGTAATAGTGATACTGTAAGCCAATTTTATAAAAAAAAAAAGCTGTAAAATCCTGTAAAAATGCTATATCCTTACTTATCCAGTGATAATATATGCCAGTGTGTGCTCCCTTTAAATTCTCTTTGTCCAATGTTTCTTTCTCTTCTCACCCAGAATTTAGAGCTCAGAAAAGAGTGAACAAGGACACATGGTTCTATGAGCCCAGAATTAGTCATTTTGTGTCAATGTGCCATTTATTATTAAAATGAACAAATTTAGACAAAAATCCTCTTCCAGGATGGTTAGTTTAGCACACACACCTCAGACAAATCAGTTCAATTCTTTTACATACAAGCTTTAATACTCTTCCTTTCAGAACTACTGTTTATTTTAGCTCAAGTTTCTGAACCCAAAAGATAAGTAACACATTGCATTTCCCAAATTCCAAATAAATGTAAGACTTTTTAAGGCTTTATCTTAGGAAAATATATTTAAGACTTCTAAGGCCCCACGGCCACCCTGTAACTTTTAACGGTTAGCATTAGCCAGCTGTCACGTTACTTGAACGCTAGCTCAACTCTAGATAAAATAATGTTGCCAAATAAGGTTAACATTACACCACTAACGAGAAGAAAGAGCTGAATTCCATAATTTATAATGCAACCGAATCTATAATGCTTACAACTGCGTTAGCTTTAACATTAATGTTATCAAGGTACCGTTAGCAAACAGTTAGATAGCTTTAGCTTGCTGTGCTATGCATATGATAAATGGCTGCCTGTAAGAACCACTAAACAAGACAAAAGGATCAAAACAACCAACAATCATTTACTGAGATATTCGCGAATTACAATATTTTTATCGCTACCTTTTGTTTTTTTATTTTATTTTAATCGCTGATCACTTCACCAAGAGTCCATCAGACAGTCAAACCGGAAGTGGAAGGTTTCAAAGACTTTTGTCAAAGGGGGAAGGTAGGATGTACCATTGTGACGGGGTGTTTGTGTTAATTCTGCAGATATGGTCTTTAAAGAGCCCAAATAAGTGTAAAAGTGTGCAATCATGATATTTCACAGTTAGACATATTGAGAATTGTGCACATAAATGTATTTGTACATAAATATCACATCAGTAGTGTTGGTGTATTTTTATCATCTGCGGTTTGTCTCGTGGGAGGGGCTTCCAGTAGAAAAGCAGCACCCTGCACACTTCACAACACAGCAGCCTGGAGGGCAGCAAGTGGCAGAGCCTCCACCAAGTGCAAGTGTCTCCATGTTGGTAAGGCTGTCAGTTGGAGAGACTGTATTCATGTTGTTGCTTTATGTTCAAGTTCACTATGTGTTCCATTTTTCGTTCCATTGTTTTCATTTCTAAAAAATAATAATAATAATTGTGTGTTTTATACAGGCAAAAGAACAACCTTTGCCAAAGAGGTACGTTGGTCGGATTATAGATTTGTCACAATTACTGACATTTGTGTTGTGCTTTAATTAGCAATAATAATTGTCTTGTGTGTTTTCTGCACACAATGACTTTTGCCAAAGAGATACATTGGTTGGCTTGTAGATTTGTCACACACTGTAAATGCAAACAATATCCTGACTGAAGATGAAATGGTGTGTTTAACTTAATTCATACTAGTTTTTAGTGTTTTTTTTTTTTTTTTTTTTTTACTTTACTTTACCCCCATACGTCTTTCATTTAATTATATCTACTTGGTTTTTCTGAGTATGTAGCATGATTTATAATCATGACTCAAGTTACAGAACTATGCGCCCCAGTGCGCGTGTCCATTTCCCGTTACTGCACATTTACCACTGGAGGAAACTCACGCAGATTCTGGTGCACACCAAAAGCGACTAGAGCGACCACAGCGCCGGAAGTCATTATTTCTCTATGGAGAGACTGTGAAGTCGGCGGCAGTGAAGCGCCTCTAGCGGCCAGAGCGAAAAGGAGAAGTTAAAATCCAGTTAACTTTATGGTAATGAGTTATGACGCCATTCGGCGAAAAACCAATCACAACGTTTAGATTCACCAAAGTCCCACAGTCAGGTGGGTTCGAGGAACAAGCCGCGCGTAATTTAAGTTCCTAGTTCCTAGGTGGTTTTGAGATGGCCAGCGGAAAAGCCACGGAATTATTATTATTTACTGTCATCATTATTTTTCCATTCTTAGTAAATAAATTTTGAATTGGCTCGCTTTGGTCGCTGTCGGTGTGAACGCACAGTTAAAAAGTTAGCAGCATCTCAACATAAGTTTAATCCACAAGTCCGGCGCCTGTTAGCTGCTGGATTAGCATAGGCTGCTAATTTAGCTGTGTTTAAGTTAACCAGCTAATTTAGTGGCTGTGGAGGGGTCGGCCCGTGCTTCACTTCCAGGCAGCAGAATAAAGGTATGTACGGGCGCAGTCATGTTGGTGCTGGGATGTAAGCAATAGCTAAGGTCAGACCAGAAAGTGTGTAACGCCAGTTAAGTTTAAGTTTGTTCGTTATGATTTGTAGACACGACATTAAAGTGAGTGCTTCTTCTCACAGTATACCTCACGGCTTGACAGCTTGAAAGTGAAGGAAAGGCTTTCGGACTCAGCTTATATGAAGAGATGATGGACCAGACATTTTCTTTGCAACGCAAAGAAATTGTGGAAGAACAGCCTCTGGTCAAAGCGGTTATGGATCGCTAGACTGCACTGTTCACAATAAGTCAGGTATGGCCCACTTACTGAACCACACCTCAAGTAATCATTATTTTCATTGTAGCTTACTCTGTTGTTTCATTAGATTCGTTTAATGCTTAATTGATCACAAGTTACAGGAATCTGGGCATTACTTTTTGAGAAATGTATGATATATGACCGTAAAATAGACTATTGGCATTTAATGACTACAATGATGGATGTGTGTGTTTTTTTTTTTTTTTTTTGATTAAGGTTTTTGCCAATTCTACAGAGTTGCCAGTAAGAGTCTCAAGAAAGACTTCTATGGGCCACCATATCATCACTCGCCTCATTGACTTCTTCAAATCCAGAAAGGGAGTTGCTACTGCTACTACTTTGTACAACAACTACTAATTGATTCAATGTTTCAATGTTGTAACACATATACACAATAGCTTTCTGCTTGTTTTCTTGTCATCTTTTCCATGAGACCAATGAGATCACACACAACACGCGCTGCTGTCCTACAATGTCTGCCCCTGTATGTTTGAGATAATTCCAGCGAATTCTTCCTCAGCTGTTCAGTAAGTATTGAAATAATGATGATCATATGACCTTCATACAGTGCACATTTTAGGACATCATCAGACCTCAGGTTCATTTCTCAAATTTCAGTAAAAATAACATTGTTCAGGTATCGTAATTTAAAAAAAAAAAAAAAAAAAACTTGAACCACTGATTTCATGCCATTTCCAGTAAATTAATTTTGCACAGCACCCATTCCTTATAGGATACATACTTGAAATTAAATAATAATGGTTTTGTTTTGTTCTGTTTTGGGTTTAAATGTCAAAAAATAGATTTTTTTTTTTTTTTTTATTTATTTTTTTTTTTTTTTTTGAAAATGTGCACCTACACTGTTTGACCTGATGTTGTTTGGTGTATTTGGCTTGAGGCTGCTTGGTCTGAAACTGTTTTGCTTAAGGTCGATTTGAATTATGATTCCTGCAGATCAGTTTGATTAGTGAACACACTATAGCCGTGGTCCGGGTCATATCATCCTACCTAAATTTATTTATATTCTTTTATTTTGAACGCAGGATTCGGACACTGTAGATGACTTCACCCAGTTGCCTGTTGGGGTTCTTAGAGTCATGGCTGAGGTCACGCCACCATAGACGAACGGCATTGCAATCATCCTTGAAGGAAACATTGTCATGGATGAGATTTCCACAACCTCTCAAGCACTTTGTCTTCTGTTTGGCTTGATATATGCACTCCATCTGGATTACCCGAAGGTATGAAGAACACTTTTGAGTTCATCCAGAAGATACTGTTGAACCTCGCGACGACAAAAGCTCAGCCCAAAACCGCAGACATTAAAAAAATTGCTTTTGGCTAGATGTTGTGGTTAGGGATAGCTATACTGGTTGTCTACATACGTTTGATGTGATTATGATGGAGCTGAACAGTTAAACAAAACATTATTGAATATTTGATGCCTTAATTTTTATCCACGTGAATATTATATTTTACTGACATTTGACATTTTTTAGTTCAGGTTTTTGCCAAGTTCTACAGAGTTGCCAGTAAGAGTCTCAAGAAAGACTTCTATATGGGCCACCATATCACTGCCTCATTGACTTCTTCAAATCCAGAAAGGGAGTTGCTACTGCTACTACTTTGTACAACAACTACTAATTGATTCAATGTTGTAACACATATACACAATAGCTTTCTGCTTGTTTTCTTGTCATCTTTTCCATGAGACCAATGAGATCACCACAACACGCGCTGCTGTCCTACAATGTCTGCCCCTGTATGTTTGAGATAATTCCATTTAATTCCTCCTCAGCTGTTCAGTAAGTATTAAAATAATGATGATCATATGACTTTCATACAGTGCACATTTTAGGACATCATCAGACCTCAGGTTCATTTCTCAAATTTCAGTAAAAATAACATTGTTCAGGTATCGTAATTAAAAAAAAAAAAAAAAAAAACTTGAACCACTGATTTCATGCCATTTCCAGTAAATTAATTTTGCACAGCACCCATTCCTTATAGGATACATACTTGAAATTAAATAATAATGGTTTTTGTTTTTGTTCTGTTTAGGGTTTAAATGACAAAAAAAAGAGATTTTTTATTTATTTTTTTTTTTTTTTTGAAAATGTGCACCTACACTGTTTGACCTGATGTTGTTTGGTGTATTTGGCTTGAGGCTGCTTGGTCTGAAACTGTTTTGCTTAAGGTCGATTTGAATTATGATTCCTGCAGATCAGTTTGATTAGTGAACACACTATAGCCGTGGTCCGGGTCATATCATCCTACCTAAATTTATTTATATTCTTTTATTTTGAACGCAGGATTCGGACACTGTAGATGACTTCACCCAGTTGCCTGTTGGGGTTCTTAGAGTCATGGCTGAGGTCACGCCACCATAGACGAACGGCATTGCAATCATCCTTGAAGGAAACATTGTCATGGATGAGATTTCCACAACCTCTCAAGCACTTTGTCTTCTGTTTGGCTTGATATATGCACTCCATCTGGATTACCCGAAGGTATGAAGAACACTTTTGAGTTCATCCAGAAGATACTGTTGAACCTCGCACGACAAAAGCTCAGCCCAAAACCGCAGACATTAAAAATTGCTCTTTTGGCTAGATGTTGTGGTTAGGGATAGCTATACTGGTTGTCTACATACGTTTGATGTGATTATGATGGAGCTGAACAGTTAAACAAAACATTATTGAATATTTGATGCCTTAATTTTTATCCACGTGAAAATTATATTTTACTGACATTTTTTTAATGTTTTGTTAATGAAACTGTGACAGAATAATTTTTTTTTTTTTTTTTTTGGTTTAGCCTTATTTCATATCATACTAATCTGGCTGAGTATTATGAGTGTATTAATTACTGTTGCTGTTTTATTTGTTCTTATCTACCACCTCCCTAATTGTTCAGCCAAACTTGACCCTTGATGGTCTCTTCCTAGCCAAGTTTCAGAATGAACAGTTGATTGTTGTTATTTACAAATGCTAAAATGGAAAATAAATTGTGGTTTTCATAATGTCATCTGGTGAATTTTTATTTTAAAGTTAGCTAAACTAAGGTATGTTAAGTGCTTTTCGTTTAAAATTATGTACTGCTTACTTACTTTGACACAGTATATTAAGTTTATGTGACTAATCTTAAATTCCAGTCAACCTTAGTGAAGTGGATTACACTAATATACGTTGAATGTAGTTAAATACAAATGTCAAGAAATGGCCATTTGTTTTGGCATGATTAAGTTAATGTAACTCAATGTATTTGAGTTGTAGCAGCTTGATTTGAATTTAACAATACTGAGAGACATGAGGTATGCACAACTTCAAAACTTTAAAATAATTTGACACTACTTCACACAATTAAATTTGTTTCCTTAGTTTTCCCAAGGTAATCGGTTTCCTAAATTTCTTTAAGTAAATTCAACTTGTTAGAATTTGCAGTGCAATTAGTGACATTTGTTTGTGCTTTAATGTGTAATAATTGTATTGTGTGTTTTCTGCACAACAACAACAACAACAACAACAACAACAACAACAACAACAACAACAACAACAACAACAACAACAACAACAACAACAACAACAACAACAACAACAACAACAACAACAACAACAACAACAACAACAACAACAACAACAACAACAACAACAACAACAACAACAACAACAACAACAACAACAACAACAACAACAACAACAACAACAACAACAACAACAACAACAACAACAACAACAACAACAACAACAACAACAACAACAACAACAACAACAACAACAACAACAACAACAACAACAACAACAACAACAACAACAACAACAACAACAACAACAACAACAACAACAACAACAACAACAACAACAACAACAACAACAACAACAACAACAACAACAACAACAACAACAACAACAACAACAACAACAACAACAACAACAACAACAACAACAACAACAACAACAACAACAACAAACAACAACAACAACAACAACAACAACAACAACAACAACAACAACAACAACAACAACCACAGGGTGAGCGGGAGAGAACAGGGCGGCCTGGACGGACGTGGCTCCACAGGGTGAGGGGAGACCAGGGCGGCCTGGACGGACGTGGCTCCACAGGGTGAGCGGGACGAGACCAGGGCGGCCTGGACGGACGTGGCTCCACAGGGTGAGGACGAGACCAGGGGCCTGGACGGACGGGCTCCACAGGGTGAGCGGGACGAGACCAGGGCGGCCTGGACGGACGTGGCTCCACAGGGGGTGAGCGGGACGACCAGACCAGGGGCCTGGACGGACGGGCTCCCACAGGGTGAGCGGGACGAGACCAGGGCGGCCTGGACGGACGGGCTCCACAGGGTGACAGGGACGGACCAGGGCGGCCTGGACGGACGTGGCTCCACAGGGTGAGCGGGACGAGACCAGGGCGGGCTGGACGGACGTGGCTCCACAGGGTGAGCGGGACGAGACCAGGGCGGCCTGGACGGACGGGCTCCACAGGGTGAGCGGGACGGGGGGGCCTGGACGGACGGGCTCCACAGGGTGAGCGGGGGGACGACCAGGGCGGCCTGGACGGACGTGGCTCCACACAGGGTGAGCGCGGGACGAGACCAGGGCGGCCTGGACGGACGTGGCTCCACAGGGTGGACGGACGGGCTCCACAGGGTGAGCGGGACGAGACCAGGGCGGCCTGGACGGCCTGGACGGACCAGGGCTCCACGGGGTGAGGGTGAGGGACGAGACCAGGGCGGCCTGGACGGACGGGCTCCACAGGGTGAGCGGGACGAGACCAGGGCGGCCTGGACGGACGGGCTCCACAGGGTGAGCGGGACGAGACCAGGGCGGACTGGACGGACGGGCTCCACAGGGTGAGGGTGAGCGGCCTGACGGACGGGCTCCACAGGGGACGAGACCAGGGGGCGGCCTGGACGGACGGGCTCCACAGGGTGGGGACAGACCAGGGGCGGCCTGGACGGACGGGGCTCCACAGGGTGAGCGGGACGAGACCAGGGGCGGCCTGGACGGACGGGCTCCACAGGGTGGCGGGACCAGACCAGGGCTGGACGGACGGACGGGCTCCCACAGGGCGGGGACCAGGGCGGGCTGGACGGACGTGGCTCCACAGGGTGAGCGGGACGAGACCAGGGGCCCTGGACGGACGACCGGGCTCCACAGGGTGAGCGGGACGAGACCAGGGCGGCCTGGACGGACGTGGCTCCACAGGGTGACAGGGGACGGGGCAGGCCTGGACGGACGGCTGGAGCCGGACGAGACCAGGGCTCCTGGCTCCACGTGGCTCCACAGCTGGGGACCAGACCAGGGGCGGCCTGGACGGACGTGGCTCCACAGGGGGCGGGCTCAGACCAGCGCCTGTGGGACGGGCTCCACCCCGCCGGGTGGGGCCTGGACGGACGGGCTCCACAGGGTCCAGGGGACCTGCTCCGCCTGTCCCTCTGGACGGACGCGGGCTGGGCATCCTGGGACGTGGGACGTGGCTCCAGGGCGGCCTGGACCTGTCCCTCTGTGGGTGGGGTCCTGGACGGCTCCAGGGTCCTGGCGGGCGCGGGCTCTCCTGGGGGCCCCGTGGGGTGGGCATCCTGGACGGACGTGGCTCCACAGGGTCCAGGGCTCCTGGCCCGCCTGTCCCTCTGTGGAGCCCCGCCGCGGTGGGCATCCTGGACGGACGTGGCTCCACAGGTCCCAGGGCTCGCGGCCTGTCCTCTGTGGAGTCCCTCTGTGGAGCCCCCCGACCCCGCCAGGGGTGGGCATCCTGGACGGGACGGGCTCCAGGGGGTCCAGGCCCCTGTCCCTCTGTGGAGCCCCCGCCGCCGGTGGGCCTGGACTGTCCACAGGGTCCAGGCCCGCCCGCCTGTCCCTCTGTGGGCATCCGGTGGGATCCTGGACGGACGGGCTCCACAGGGTCCAGGCTCCGCGCCTGCCTGTCTCTGTGGGGCCCCCCCCCCCGCCGGGTGGGCATCCTGGACGGACGTGGCTCCACAGGGTCCAGGCTCAGGGCTCCGCCTGTCCCTCTGTGGAGCCCCCCCCCCGCCGGTGGGCATCCTGGACGGACGTGGCTCCACAGGGTCCAGGCTCCTCTGGGCTCCGCCTGTCCCTCTGTGGAGCCCCCGCCCCCCCCGCCGGGTGGGCATCCTGGACGGACGTGGCTCCACAGGGTCCAGGCTCGGCTCCGCCTGTCCCTCTGTGCCCCCCCCCCCCGCCGGGTGGGCATCCTGGACGGACGTGGCTCCACAGGGTCCAGGCTCGCTCGCTGCCTGCTCTGCCTCCCTCTGTGGAGCCCCCCCGCCGGTGGGCATCCTGGACGGACGTGGCTCCACAGGGTCCAGCTCCGCGCTGCTCCGCCTGTCCCTCTGTGGCCCCCCCCCGCCGGGTGGGCATCCTGGACGGACGTGGCTCCACAGGGTCCAGGCTCCAGGCGCTGCCCGCCTGTCCCTCTGTGGCCCCCCCCCCCGCTGGGTGGGCATCCTGGACGGACGTGGCTCCACAGGGTCCAGGGCTCGCGGCTCCGCCTGTCCCTCTGTGGAGCCCCGCCGCCTCTGTGGGCCTCTGTGGGCCCTCCACCCAGGCCGCTGGGTGGGCATCCTGGGCCCCCGGTGGGCTCCACAGGCTCCCAGGCCGCTGGCTCCGCCTGTCCCTCTGTGGAGCCCCCCCGCCGGGTGGGCATCCTGGACGGACCACGGGCTCCACAGGGTCCAGGCTCTGCTGGCTCCGCCTGTCCCTCTGTGGAGCCCCCCCCCCGCCGGTGGGCATCCTGGACGGACGTGGCTCCACAGGGTCCAGGCTCCTGCTCCGCCTGTCCTGTGGAGCCCCGCCCCGCCCGTGTGGGCATCCTGGACGGACGTGGCTCCACAGGGTCCAGGCTCTGCTGCTCCGCCTGTCCCTCTGTGGAGCCCCCCCCCCGCCGGTGGGCATCCTGGACGGACGTGGCTCCACAGGGTCCAGGCTCGCGGCTCCGCCTGTCCCTCTGTGGAGCCCCGCCGGGTGGGCATCCTCTGTGGACGGCTCCCCCCGCCGCCGGTGGGCATCCTGGGCCGGACGTGGGTGGGCTCCACAGGGTCCAGGCTCCAGGCTGCTCCGCCTGTCCCCCTGTGGAGACGTGGCTCCCCCGGGCCGGGTGGGCATCCTGGACGGACGTGGCTCCACAGGGTCCAGGCTCAGGCGGCTCCGCCTGTGTCCTCTGTGGAGCCCCCGCCCGTGGTGGGCATCCTGGACGGACGGGCTCCACAGGGTCCAGGCTCAGGGCTCCGCCTGTCCCTCTGTGGAGCCCCCCCCGCGCGGTGGGCATCCTGGACGGACGTGGCTCCACAGGGTCCAGGCTCCAGGTTCGCCTGTCCCTCTGGAGCCCCCCCCCCGCGGGTGGGCATCCTGGACGGACGTGGCTCCACAGGGTCCAGGCTCGCGGGCTCCGCCTGTCCCTCTGTGGAGCCCCCCCCCCGCCGGGTGGGCATCCTGGACGGACGTGGCTCCACAGGGGGCTCCACAGGGTCCTGTGGGCTCCGCTGGCTCCGCCTGTCCCTCTGTGGAGCCCCCCGGGGTGGGCATCCTGGGGACGTGGCTCCACAGGGTCCAGGCCTCTGTGGAGCCCCCGCCGTGGGCATCCGCCTGTCCCTCCACAGGGGCTCTGGCCCCCTGTCGCCTGTGGGCATCCTGGACGGACGTGGGCTCCACAGGGTCCAGGGCTCAGGGGCTCGGCCTGTCCCTCTGTGGAGCCCCCCCCCCCCGCCGGGTGGGCATCCTGGACGGACGTGGCTCCACAGGGTCCAGGCTCCAGGCTCCGCCTGTCCCTCTGTGGAGCCCCCCCCCGCCGGTGGGCATCCTGGACGGGCTCCACAGGGTCCAGGCTCCGCTGCTCCGCCTGTCCCTCTGTGGAGCCCCCCCCCCGACGTGGCTCCACAGGGGGCGGGCTCCGCCTGTCCCTCTGGAGCCCCCCCCCCCGCGGGTGGGCATCCTGGACGGACGTGGCTCCACAGGGTCCAGGCCTGTCGCCTCTGTGGGCCCCCCCCCGCCGGTGGGCATCCTGGACGGACGGGCTCCACAGGGTCCAGGCTCGCGGCTCCGCCTGTCCCTCTGTGGAGCCCCCCCGCCTGGGCGGTGGGCATCCTGGACGGACGGGCTCCACAGGGTCCAGGCTCGCGGGCCGCCTGTCCCTCTGTGGAGCCCCCCCCGCCGGTGGGCATCCTGGACGGACGTGGCTCCACAGGGTCCAGGCTCCTCGGCTCCGCCTGTCCCTCTGTGGAGCCCCCCGCCCCTGGGCGGTGGGTGGGCATCCTGGACGGACGGGCTCCACAGGGTCCAGGGCTCGGGCTCCGCCTGTCCCTCTGTGGAGCCCCCCCCCGCCGCCGGTGGGCATCCTGGACGGACGTGGCTCCACAGGGTCCAGGCTCGGGCTCCCTCTGTGGAGTCCCTCTGTGGAGCCCCCCCGCGGTGGGCATCCTGGACGGACGTGGCTCCACAGGGGGTCCAGGCTCCAGGGGCTCCGCCTGTCCCTCTGTGGAGCCCCCCCCGCCGCGGGTGGGCATCCTGGACGGACGTGGCTCCACAGGGTCCAGGCTCCAGGCAAAAAAAAAATGTATATGAACACTTGACAAACTTTTTTTTTTTTTTTTTTTAAATACAGGTATGATGCAGGGAATCAAATGAGACCATCCAGTTGGTGCTTCACATCAAACAACTACTGTCAGTTTCATCACAGAATTTAGAGGTTAGTTGTGAATTGCTAAGTATCACTGGACAAAATACAAAGGGGCAGTCAGAAATCGCTTTGTTGGCGGAAGTCCTACAGACCTGCTTAATTTCCAGTAGATTTAGTGAAGCTTGTCGTGTTAAAGGGAGTCATCTGGTCAGGCTCTGGCAGTCCGGATCACTTAAAGGGTTAAGGCAAAAACCACTCAATCAATCAGTTTTTATTTATATAGCACTTTTCATACACTATCTATAGCACAAAGTGCTTTACATATGCAATGAAAAAGCCCCCACAACAGTCATACCACCCTAACCACCCATGTGCACACCAACACACCCCAAACCCATTATTTCTTTTTAAATTTTGTTTTCTTATCTACGTGGTTTGGAGCAGGAAAACTAATTATTAGTAATTTGTGATTTCTTTATTATAGTATTTGTGATTTCTTGGGCTTAAATATATCAGTTGCTGTTTCCATCTATCATTGGAGAACAGAAACACACCAGTTTGTATGAAATTGGGACCCTAATGTGACATTGAACGTTGAGTGTGTGAAGGCTTCAGTTCTGTTTAAAACTCCTTGACTTGTAAACTATATTACTTTCAGGCTTCATTATCTGAGCAATACGATTCAACCTAAAAAAACCTTCTCTTTACAGATAAGAAAGGACACGGCTTTTATCCACTTGGCTGATAAGCAATCCTTGCTTCCTACCTTGTGTCCAGCCGCCTGACGTGGGACACCAACCGCCTGACGTGGACGGTTTATAAAATTAACAACCTCTCCCAGTAGCTTAGAGGAAAACTCACCCCACCTGTTGTCTTTCCACTGGATGTTCTGCTGCCAGGAGGGACTTCAGCGAACACATCCTACCTCTGCAGGTTCCAGGTAAAGTGTGTCTTTCTACTGAGAGCACCACATTCTCCAACAACACCTTCTCATCCCTTTTCACAGTGACAATTCGTGTGGAACTGCTGCAGCCCTGTGTTTAACAAAGACTTCTTCTTTGTGGAGCTCGAGTCAGCAGGATCTGCTGGAACTGCAGCTAAGATTAAAAGTGGTGAATAAACCTGCAGCTGGAGCACTGAGGAGAGGGACAGCGATTGAATGATCATCAAACCACTGTCTCAATTACTCCCTCTTAATAAATGGGGGAAAAGAATGAGACAAATAGATTCCCTCTTTACAAGAAATAAATACATCTATAATTATGTTTGTATAATTTTGAAATGTAAGGAGACCACAACTTAAATTTAAATTTCTATATTGCATCATATGGTACATGGCTATGGCTATGTGGATCTTATATGAACAAGTATTAGCTAATTGGTGCGACTAAACGTGTAAAAAAAAAATTTTGTTTGTTTTGTTTGTTCTATTTGTTCTTTTGATCTCTGGCACATCACGCAGATGTGCCAGAGATGATTGATCATGCACAAACATGATGTATCTTATTGCAATAAAATAAATCGCCTACCACTGTTGTTGAGATTGATCATGTCTCCCCTCCTGTCTGAGTAGACCACTTGATATTTGTTCTGATAGCTTCCGTGCTAATGTTACTCATTAAAAAACCTGAATCAAAATTTGATTACGCTGGCAGAAAATCCTGTACATAATGATAGCAAGGACATATTAATCGTATTGGTCTTTGATCACTAAGAGTTGCAGTTTTTGAGTTTCCTTCAGGTAATATTCGAGTCCACATTCGCATCTAAAAAATGGTGTGTGGTTTCACGGCAGTGCATGTTGACCTCCGACACCTTCAGAAGTCAAAGTTCATTACACCTTAATTGCAGGATAGCAAAATGAACACAGAGGGGCCCCAATATCTTTCACTTCAAGGGCCGTTAACTGAGAGCCCTTAGTATACAGGGTTTGGCCAACTCACCAACAAGGCACCATATTGTATAACCCTTAGTCTGAGAATTTTACTGATGTCTGCTGACACCTAGTGGATACATATGGAAACTGATCTGTGGAAAAACTTCAGTCAACAAGTCTGACCTCTGTGCAGAGTCAATTTAGTTTAGTTTAGTCCAGTTTAACCTGGTTGTCTAGGTTTGTTTGCCCAAAAAAAAAAAAAACACACACACACACACACAACTCATGGAGTGTGTTCTTTCTGTGTGTGTGCGTGCTTGTGTAATTGAGAGCAACACACACAATAATTATTAGTACACATAACACAATACAAATGTCAGTAATTGTGAAAAACGCTTTTCTAGTTTGGACAAAAGAATAGCATCACCTCAAACTTTGTGGAATGTTTGACTCAGTATGTCTAGATGTTTAAAAACAAAAAAAAATCATCACACATTTCACACTGTACGATCTATATGAATAAACTTTAATCTACATCACAGTGCAATTCAAGGGTCAATATTACCGCTAATTAAATGGGACAATAGCTTTAAATTAATACCACAAGTGTGCTGACATCTCTGTCTGTTTCATCCAACTGTCATGGTGAAGACTCCTACCATAAGGCTGATCCATCCATCCATCTTAGTTATGAAGTTTACTATGCGAGTCAATGAGTTCCTGTTTAGACTGATCGAATGTCTACCCGATCTTGTTCAAGGCCACAGATTTAAGTAGCATAAAGATTAACCATTGGTTGCTATTATACACAGAAAAAAGTACTGAAGTAATTGATCACATGAAAGATTTGATATTGACTTGACATTTAGAATCCATTCAGTTCAAACTTAAACTGATGCAAATCAATATTTCAAATTGTCCCGCATAAAAAAAAACAATTTAAATGTTTGATGAATGACCCAGACCACACTTTTTTTTTTTCTCTTTAAGTATTTATTTAAAATGTGTTTTATGAAAGTCAATCACGTTTGAAAACACCTCGTTTAACCCTTTTCAGCCTACTGTATCACATTTGCTACATGAGTTTCTGAGACGCCTATTTTATCAACATGATCAGCATGCATCAAAAACAAAAATAATAAAATAAAGACAATATATTCAATTATAAAATAAATAAATACAAGACTACTACAGCAATTTATACTCACATGAACAAAGTATTGTCTGCAAAATAAACAACACTGTAAACTGTTAAGAGAAATTTCAATATATCTCATTCACTATATGACAAAAAATAATAATCTGATTCAGTTTACACTCACAGGAAGAAATACTGTTTGTGCAATGACAAATATCAAAAACAAATAATCTCAGTGCATCCAGTGTAACATGAAATTTACAACATGAACACGTTCGGTCTTCATCAAAAACACAACAACAAATATCCACTTATTATTATTGAGATTTTGTTTATGCTTTTATGAGAGACATTTTGCCACCTATCGGGCATTCTGAATTCAAACTTACTCCAAGATTATAGGGAGTATGCATGGTGCACATTTAAGTATTACTGTGACAACATACACAAAAATGCTGATATTAAATTGTATACGCCTGAATATTTTTTAGTAACATCTTCATTATAACGTCAACATCATACCAAGTTGCCCTGTACAAACCTAATCTAAAGCCTTTTTTTTTTTTTTTGTTAACCTTGTTCCTTATCTGTACAAGTTTAGTGGAGTGCTTGTCCAGCTGCTGTATTATTTCAGTCTCTCGGGGCGCCGCCATGATTCTCAGGTAGTCAGCATTGATCTAGAAAATGAGAACAGGACATACAAAGAGGAGTTTGAGATTAATCAGGGTGCCTACAGGAAGTTAAATTTAAGACTTTTTAATACCATCTCAAAATTTAAGACCAAATGTAAAGATTTAAAGCTGATGATGGTGGCGTGCATATGATGATTGGATGATTGGCAAAGTCTATGCCACCCCATCTGTTGCTGAGGTTACAAAATATGGACTAGCTGTGGGAAGAAATCCAGAGGTGAGGTGTTGCTGCGTTTCTAGCGGCCGGTAAGCAGATTTAGAACATTTAGAACCTCAAAACCATAAGTGTGTAAAATCTTGTAATGATGACTGGAGAAATTTGCTCCAAAATTGATTGAAAATTTGAAGATTAAAAATTTAAGACATTTGGATTGAAATTTAAGATAGATATAGAAACTTTATTGATCCCTTTCGGAGGTTTCCTCAGGGAAATTGAATTTAAGACCATCTTTTTAAGGCCTTTTCTTAGGAAAATGTATTTAAGACTCTTAAGGACCTGCAGCCACCCTGCATGAAAATAGGAATAAAAAAAAAAAAAAAAAAAAAAACCTTCACCTTCCCTTCTTGGTCTGCATTTGGTGGCTTTATAACGCATGACCACCTTTTTTGTTGCCTTTGTTTAATTCTTGAGGAGCCACAGATTTTCTCCCAAAATATCATAATCACTTTTTAATTCTTAATGAACTTACATCTCATTAACATCATTGCAATTTCTAACAAATTTGATAACAGATCAAGAGACACTTGCAGTTGTGACATTAATGTATGGGATGTGATCCACTGGATGCACAAACCTCTGATCATGGACGGAGGAGGCATCCTCTCAGGTTCATCATTTTTTTTGTGGCCTCACGGACAAGAGACAGCGACGGTGCTGGTTTGCTCTCATTCTTTCTGTGTTGCCGGTAGGAATCACTAAATAATAAAATAAGGCAGAAGAATGCGCTCAGTTTTATACAGTGATAAATGTTACCACAGTTATAGTTACCACAGTTAAAGTTACTATGGGACTAATAACAGCAATACCTAAATTTAGCATATAAATATGTGGCTTATATTTTCCAAAGGAAAGGTCTAAATTTTAAAGTTATTTTTTTGGTAGAAATGACCAACCAGAATCCATAAGGGCTGATGATGAGGGGAGACCAGGACGGTCCATGTCTGGGCTTCCCTTTGAAGACTCAATAGTTGGAACGCGTGCTGAAACATCAGTTGGGACCTGGAACAAACACGTCGGTCTGGCCTGAGACAGACTACTGGAAACTCAAAAGACGACAAAGCATCTAAGTAAAACGGGTGCAATGTGAGCATCATCATAAAGCAAGTGCCATTAAGTTTTCTAACTTTGGGCACAAAACCTAAACCCCCACACAACAGAAAGATTAACTGTGTGTAGTTGTAGGCTGTCAAATCACAAGAACCAAGATTCTTTACTCTTGTGACAGAAGTGAGCTAGGAGTGAGAGAAACATCAACAGACAAGTGGAAGCTGAGTGTCAGTGAAATGATGAAAGCTTCTAATGAGAGCACATTTGAGCATTAAAATGTTACTAAGGGCACTGTAATAGTGATACTGTAAGCCAATTTATAAAATAAAAAAAAGCTGTAAAATCCTGTAAAAATGCTATATCCTTACTTATCCAGTGATAATATATGCCAGTGTGTGCTCCCTTTAAATTCTCTTTGTCCAATGTTTCTTTCTCTCACCCTCACCCAGAGCTCAGAAAAGAGTGAACAAGGACACATGGTTCTATGAGCCCAGAATTAGTCAATTTGTGCCATTTATTATTAAAATGAACAAATTTAGACAAAAATCCTCTTCCAGGATGACGAGTTTGGCACATACAACCTGATCACTTTTAGATAATGATTTGTTTGCTTAAGAAGAGAGAAGTCCTCAGCCTCGATGAGAGCTGCGGCAGAGGCTTTTTGAAAAGAAACAAGCCATTAAGTGACAATACTGAATGTGGTAATCGGAGAGACAAATCAGTTCAATTCATTTACTATGAGGTTTTTTTTCACGTTTTTGACGACATACTATACTTTGAGGTTTTTTTCACATTATTGATGACATACTATACTATGACGCTTTTGATGACATACTATACAATGACTTTTTGACCACTTTTTGACAACATACTATGACGTTTTTTGACAGCATACTGTACTATGATGATTTTTTTTTTTTCACGTTTTTGACACATATACTATACAATGACGCCACCATGTGGTGGTGCAACTCAAATTACAATTCTAAGCTGCCTTCACCTGTGACTTTAGATATTTTTCTTGGCCTACCACATCTTTCTTTCACAAGGACTGTTCCTGTGGCCTTCCATTTCCTGACTATATTTGTGACTGGAGAAGATGTAGAAAAACTCAGAAATATAGAAAAAGAGAAAACAAACGATGCACATGGCGTGATTGGCTACTCACGGTTCATACTAAGTTGTACGTTCTAGTTGTACTGTTTATAAACCAGAGACAGGGTATGAAGATAAAACTGTTCTCAAAAAACAGAATCTCTCAAAATGGAAAAGTTAAACATTACAGAAATAAGAGGAAAGCTGAGCATATAAATACAGTACATGAAATAGTCGCAATAAATAATCAAAGTCTTATTGTCAGTTACAACTTACATCTGATCAGATGATGGACACTGTTCTTTACGGTTGACGATAGCACCCTTTGACCTGTCACTCTTGACAAACACACAGCTGGGTTCTGGTTCTTCCACTTTCCTCCTGAAAGACACAGATTATAATCTGTTTTGTGACCAGAACAAACCAGTTTCACTGCTGTTTTGTTCTGAACTATAAGATAAGTGTGTTTTCTTGAAGAAACAACATGTTTCATTAAGTACAGAGTGGATCAATGTGAAAACAACACAAGATAATAAAACCATCAGAGCTGCTTTATGTGTGTGTAGACTCTCAGCAGTGACATGATACGAAAAAAAAAAATTGTAAGTGAAGAAGATTAATGTTGTAAATAAACTCATTTAATAAACACGTGGATAAACAGCTGTATAAATAACTGTCAGTAACATAACGTTTGTGACACGTTAACTCTTTGTAGCACAGGAGTGTTGATTTACTAAAAATATTGGGGTGATCACACATATACACATAACTGAATCCGGGTCCAGGTCCTGGTCTTGGCCCTTGTCCAGGTTCATCCATGTTGCTGAATGAACCTCCACCTGTAGAGGAAACACAAATCATTAATATGCACATCAGCTGAAATCTTCCTTTACATCATTTCTGCTGTACAAATATCAGCTGTGATTGTCTCTTCTTCTCCGTTTCCTGTCAGTGTCAGTTAAATACAATCACACAGTATGCAGCAGAGAAAGCTGCCATCAGCTGCTGTGCTTCTATCAGTCCACTAGATGGCAGTGTCTCTGCAGTGTCTAACTTTACTTGATGAAACAAGCTGCAGTTGATTCTTTCACTCACAACACCTGGGCCCGAATTTATTTCACCTCAAAGCTCCAGTGACATCCAGTCATTTCACTGCCACGGAAAATCATCTGAACACATTCTGTCTGCAACACCTGCGCTCTCATGATGATAAACCATGAAAATGTATTATCAACTGGCTGAAAGAAATAGGTCTATACTGATATTACCTTTCAGTCTTTTTCTTTATCTGCCTTTCATCTGCATCTAGCCAGCGTTACTGCTGTGGTGGAAGGTGTCCACGTTAGCCTCAATATACCTTGAGAGCCAGGAGGCTGCCATTGATCTCCACAGTCTCCACCAAAGTGCTGAGGTCGTTGCCAGCCAAATCAACCAATGAAAATTGGCCGTAGTAGCGAGGCAGCGATTATTGCATCACAGAACAATTTGGAGGATTGCGTAAGAGCGGGACAAGTTGGTGTTTGCTGAGGTTTGGCCTGATGTTCTGGAAAAACACAAGAGAAGGAAAGACACATTTATGTTACACATATGTGTTTGAAATGAAACAATAGTAGTTTAAAGTTTTCATTTTTAACTGCCATGTTAAAAGACTTCAACTAACTTTTAGTGCTCCTTTACTCAACAGTTCGACAAAGTCTCTGCTGTGAAATTGCAACACACAAACACGCTCCTGTCACAATGGTACCTGAGTGCACTGCCCATGTGTATCGTATTGATGACTTCCTCCGGACCGTGAACACGTGGACCTCCTCAAGGCCGACTACCTGCACCTGCAGAGCTGTCATTCTCCAGAGCACGGAGCTTGGCCTTTTTGTTCAGCAGGTCATACACCTGTCCAAAAAGTAGTTTTCATGTCAAGAATAATGTAAAAAACGCAAATTTGTCAGATAAATATTCTAAACAAACATGTCCATAGAGTTAACAGAGGAAGGTTTTTATTACCTTCCCATTGTAAATCTCAAAGAAGCTGACGTAAGCAGAGAGATCCAGGATGGAGGTTCTGCTGCTTGAATATGTCCCTATAGACCCAGAACTTTGTTGGATTATTTTCCTTGTACAGGCGATACATGCAGAACAGCTTTAAATCAGAGCTCAGGTACTCCCTCTCCATATCTCCCTTCATCCTTGAGGAGTGGTTCGGTTAGTGTGGGAAGCTCAGGATATGCTCTCTTATCCCCTCTCTCACTACAGGATGAATGCTATGAGGCCTTAAAAAATAGCTCAAAAAGCTCAAAGGAAATATAATAAACTATACTGGCTCTGTTTTGCAGAATTTCATTGTTTCTATGACAAAAAATGTATAATTCTAACATAGTTGCTTTCCTCTAAACTATAGGATTTTGTTTCCACATACAATCATTAAGATCCACATGTAATGACACAAAGAACAATTATGCATGACATTGATCTCAAAGTGCAAAAATATTTTTTGACCCTGACTGGGCGGCAGCAGGGAGCTGAATCCTAACCATTACCATACATACACACTGCTACTGTCGTGAGTGATGAGGTCAGCCGGCAACCGTTCATTCTCAATGGACGCTGGCGTTATAGGGTGGCAAGGCGCCCGGCACCCAACGCCCTATAATGCCACCCTTTTTACATTTAAGGTTAGACTAAAAACTTTCCTTTATGATAAAGCCTATAGTGAAGGATGGTTCAGGTGGGACATGGACCCGCCTGAGCTAACCTTTAGTTAAGCTGCTATAGGATTAGACTGTTGGGGAACTCTGACAATACACTGCACCTCTTCGCTCTGTCCCTCATTCCTGTTGTCTCTTTCTCTCCCTCACACTTCATGTTTTTATATCAATATATTACATATTATTAACACTTATCTGCACTCTTGCAGTTGTGTCCCCCCCCATCCCTTTCTCTTTTTCAGGTAGCTTTGACTCCAGAGCAGTTGGATCCAGATTCCACACTATTGATGACAACATCATCATTGGTGGCCAAGTAGCGAGGCCACCTTAGAATTACTACCTTTTCTTATTATTATTAATCCGTGCAATGGAGGTCTACGACAGCCCATAGAACTGATTGGTGAAAAATCTTCTAATTTGGCGTACTCGTTATAGATCATCTCATAAATCATCTCACCAAATTTCATACTGTGTCAAAGTTGCAGTTAGTTTATAACTTTTGATTTGTATGGTCGATTTTTGCAAAACTGGTACCACTGGATTCCTTGGATCAAGCCGATTCCAGCCCTATAACATGATGATCTTCAGACCATGCCTGACAAAAGGCTCACATGATATGTCTTGTCTTCTATGTCAGACATGCACAGGACTCACTGTAGACCCACAACCAGGAGAATGTGAGGGTGGAGAATGCCATCCTCTATCTGCTACACAGGATGTACTCTCACCTGGACTGGCGCTGTGAGAATCTTGTTTTTCGACTTCTCCAGTGCCTTCAACACCATCCAACCACTGACACTGTGGTCAGCAGCACTGGTGCCCCCCAGGGCCTCTCTCCCGTCCTGTTCACTCTGTAAACGACAGACTTTAAATACAACTCTTAGTTCTGCCACATGCAGAAGTTCTCAGGTGACTTCGCAAGATGGTGCAGGATCATAACCTGAATATTAGTACATATACAGTGATGATCAGATGAGCTTTTTATATCAATGATCTGGTTGTAATGAGAATAAGATAGAGAGGGGTCAAGCAGAGTATGTCATAGGCCAAAGGCTACATAATTGATAAGATTAGAGACTAATTGCATGACTCCATTTTTATTCAGATGAAAACCATCTCTCTCATTGATATCATACCTTGTCTAGAAATAATCAAAATTCCCAAAAAATTATATCCAGCTGCGAGACAGTAATTTCGCAGCCACTGGTGGAGACTACAGACAGCTAAAGCATTCAGAGCCTTTAGATGAAGATGGGATAAGTCCAGAAGTAATGTAGCTCTTTCCTAAGTTCTCAATTACACCGCATAGAAAAGTCCTGATGTAATTTCTCAGACTGCCTGGCCATAACATCATTTCTCCCAGCATGTATAATGACTATTATCATTATCATTTGCTCAATATACCAATATTTTTTGAAAAGGTACATGTCTAAAGATGATAATTCAGTATGATAACCCATTCTAACTGGTAGCTTTGTGTTAGTTATCAGCAAATGAAATTAACAACACCCCACAAAAAACAGGTCTCCAGGCATGCATGTATATCCATAGTGTATGTGCATAACATTTGAAAGAGTAGATTCCTAGCTTTCATTTAAACCTAGTTTTGGGCCTGTCTAAAAAATATAAAGCTCACATGAGCTTTTCAAACTGTCAACAACAATTATTTTACTGCATTTTTTGCCTAATGTATAGTCTTTTTTATACTGTATCATTGAGACATGTAGGAATGGAAATAACAAAAAGGTTATGTTTTGGGTAAAAATGATTTGTTTGTGTTTAATGTTTAACGGGGTACATAGTCGTCATGGCAACAGTAAATAAAATGTCAAAGCAGCAACATGACAACATTACCGTTGTTGTCAGGATAATGTACTGTCAGGGCGTTTGTATTAAACTTGTTGAAATATGTCAGTCTGTTGATATCAGACTGATCTGGACTGAGAGAGTTTAGCCAGCTTTTTCTTTTCTTTTTCTTTCTTTTTTTTTTTTTTTGAACTTCTTTTTATTTCAGTTTAGTAGGCATTTAGTTTTTACAATTGCAGTCTTATGTCAATGAAAATACAAGTATGTCTTTCTGGGCATTTTGTAATACACACATTTACATATATACATATAGTCCATATAGGCCAAATCACTCCAAAATCAAGTTGAATGTTACCATGTCCAGTGTGAAACTCACATAAATGACATTTTTCTTCAATTAAACTTGTTAGCGTACAGGAAATACAAAATGAGGTCAGTATAGAGTCTATAAGTCATCAGCATATACAAATAAATGTTTGCATATTCATACATAACTATCTAACTGTCAAAAGAAAAAAATCATAAATCGAGAGCCATTTGGTCAAAAAACACTCTGTTTTTCATGTTAATTTTGCAGTTATAAATTCCATATCATACACCTCTTTTACTCTTTGTTTCCATTGTGTTATGGTGGGGGGCTGTGGTTTCAGCCAAGAAACCGTTATCATCTTCCTAGCAATTGAAAGAAGGACTCTTAATAATAAAACCTTATTTTCATCCTTTATGTTATGTGGTGTGATTCACAATATAAAATAAACTGGCTTAAGTGGCAAATCTATGTTTAAACATTTTTTATATCTTTTTTTTACATTTTGCCAGTACTCTGATAGTTTTGGACAGTCCCAGAAAATGCGGGTGTGGTCTCCTATCATGCCACAACCCCTCCAACATTGATTAGATGTGTTATTGAATTTAGAAATGAGAAAGGGAGTCCTAAAATATCGCATCTTAATTTTCCATTCAAATTCCTTCCATGTAGGACTACTTGTTGTTCTGTGTCCTTCTTTACATGAATAGATCCAGTCTTCATCTGTGATAACGGTATTCATCTCCAGTTCCCATTTCTCCTTGATTTCCAGACTATTAACTTCTGACTCCTTTTGTAATATTTTGTAAATGTATGATCTTTTTAATAGATCCCTTAATTGTTAATATAAAAAAGTCATGGGCTGGTAGATCATATTTGGTTTTAAGTTGTTTAAGGGACATTAAATCTCCTCCATCAAACAACTGGCCCAGCACAATCAGACCTTTTTCTTCCCATTTCCTAAACCCTGTATCTAATTTAGATGGTAGAAAATCAATATTATGTGCAATCTTCATCATTCTTGATATTGATAAAGGGAGTACTAACTTCTTTCTCACTTTTAACCATATATTTTAAGAGTATTTCCTATCCAGATGTTATTGATTTCATTTATTCTCCATATATCTTGGTTTAGAAAAGGTGCTACATCCAGGGGCATATCTGGGCAACTGCTCTGCTCTATTCCCACCCACATAGTATCCCAATCCTGGGTTATCCACGCTACTACTGATCTAAGTTGTGCTGCCCAGTAATAATAATAGTCCTTCCCCTATGGGCAAGGACTGGAACACAAATAGAAGCCTAGGTAGCATGTTCATTCTAATGGTCTCCACTCTTCCCAATAAAGAAAGAGGTAATTATTATCTCTTTTAACTTCCAGGCTTGTTGGAGTTCCTTGTCCTTAACTCTGTAGTCGGAGAATCGGACAATGATGGATCTCAGCGATGCAGAGTCAGCAGGTTTCATTGTCAGCGAGCAGTGTGCTCTTTCTATACACAAGTCCTTATCGTCTGGTAGACCGAGCAGACCGCGCATCAAGCGGGTTACGTAGTCAATCATATTATCCTTTTTTTCTCCTTCTTTAATCCCATATATGCGCAAATTATTCCTTCTTGCTCTGGATTCTAAATCCTCGCACCTGGCAGATATCTTTGCTTCTCTGTGAAGTAGGTAGCAAATGGTTCTGGCTTGTCATGGTGTGTTATCCTCCATGCTCATCCACGCTCACGCTTTGTACGACCTCCGCTATTTGTTGTTAAAGTTTAGTTGTACGTTCCAGAACATACTTCAGGGTGAATTCTACTCTGGATAAAGTAGTTTTTGTATCTTGAGAAGCCCCAGCATGCTCTTTCTGTAAATTTTTAAGCTCTTTGAGCACCACTGTCAGGTTGTTGTCGGTCTGTGTGTCGGCCATATTGCTCTAAGTATCCATGGCTTCATGTTTATCTTCTCTTTTGGTCATTTTACCTTTTTTATCTGTATCTTTTCTTAGCGTAGACATTGCGGTCCCTTCCTTTACCGGCTTGCAACAAGTTAAGGGAGATTAGGCAACCTATTGGTTGGTTTGTGAGGGTTTTTTTTCCCTGCAGCTGGGGAATCAAGCTGCTTCCTCTGTCATGCCACCGGAAGTCCTAGCCAGCTTTTTCTATAAGCTCTACAAAGGCATTCACATGTGCCCTGTCCTTCTCTATCTAGTGACTGCTCCTATTTTTAGGCTGAAACCCTTGGTTCCTCTGGCAGTGTGAGTGTCCTTGTTTATCATCTCCTCAATCATCTGGTCAACTGGAATCTTTCCAAAGGGATTATTCCCACTAAACTGGACAGAAAAGACACTGTTTGAAAAGTGTGTGTGAACAGCAGGGGGCCCACTCTCTGGGCAGGACATTTGTGCATAGTAGTATGTCAGCTACCTGTTGCCGTTTAGCTTATATGCAAAACACCATGGAATGATGGCTCTTATTGCTGCAAGATGCATAATCCATTTTCCCTCTCGTGATGCTCGAATGAGACAACACAGAATCTAAACCATGTGCACATAGGACATCCACTAGGCAGACAGGAGGCCATTGCCTTTTCTGATGAAGCTGATGTACTGATTAAAAAGTGTCAGAAAATGCTAACTGTTATACTTCTGACCATAACCCCTGAGACCGAGCCGTCAGCTATCAACCCTATTTCTATGCAAAAGTTTCTTAGACCAGCATCTCCAAACTGTTGGCCAATTGTTGCCATGAAGGCACAGATGGTATGGAAGATCCCATTCTAAGGATGATGTCCTTGAATAGCTCCTGGTGTTTTCAGGTAATTTCAACAGCCTTGGCATATGAAGCTGATCAAAAACAATGAAGCTGCAGAGATTTCATGATGTCTAGTGACCGGTGAAGTGCCTCATCTTGGTTGGAAGGACAACCCACTAGCCACATGTGATTTTTGTGTGCTGCATCCTTTAGAAAAATAGTACAATCAGTATCAATTGTCAAGAGAGATTGGCGCGCTCTCCTGCATTGTAAATAGCAAGCATCATCTCAAATGCTTCAATGCTTCTCCTGTTGTTCTGCCATACTTTTCTATTCTGTGGCATACATCATCTGAAAATACAGACAACAAATACATGTAATGAGCTCAACACTGTAGTGATGTAAATTGAGGTACTGGCACATTAAAAACATCCAAATTCATTCAATCAATGCCATGAATTAATGAATGAAATGAAAAAGTTAAAGCAAAAAACAACAACAAAAAAAATATTATATTTGATGGATGCAATTGGTATATGTACTATAAATTTAGTATATGTTTTTTTTTAACTTACATACAGTTGAGGCCAAAATTATTAGCCCTCCTTATGAAATTAGGTAACACTCTTGCTCCATGGACATGACCATTACCAGCAAGTGTTTGTTATTTTTGGAAACAAATACACTATAAAGACAATGTCCACTAAGTTTAATTAGGATATCTTATTGATACACTGAGTTGAAACAAGGAAGGGCAAAATGTGAGATCCAAAAATAAGCCCCCTGGCTATTAATAGTCAATAGTGTACCCTTTCTGAGCCACAACTGATAACAACGTCTTAGAGTAGTTCTTTACTAGGTTGGCACTGGTCTCCTGAGGGATTTTGGCCCATTCTTCCATTGCAAATTGTTCTAGCTGGTCCAAATTGCATGGTTTCTGAGCATTGACATTCACTTTGAGCACCTGCCACAGATTCTTAATAGGATTGAGGTCTGTGTGGGCCACTCCAGGATCTTGGTTTTGGTATCCTTGAAGAACTGTTGGACTAATTTCGATGTATGCTTTGGGTCATTGTCTTGTTAGAAGATCCAGCGACGACCTAACCCTAGACTACAAGCAGATTTTAGCATATTTTCCCTTTTTTTAAATATTTTCTCTATTTTCCCCCTTTTTCATGATGCCATGCACCCGAACAAACCTTTCTGTGCCTGAGGCTGCAAAACAGCCCCACAGCATGATGCTCCCACCATGTTTAACTGTGGGACCTGTGTTCCTAGGGTTGAAGGCATCTCCCTTTTTCTTCACCAAACATAAGTAACATCCATGTGCCCAAACAGTTCCAGTTTAGTCTCATCAGACTAAAGCACAGACTTCCAAAACTCATCTTTAGCTTTCAAATGTTCACGGGTAAACCTCAGTCGGCTATGATGTGCCGCTTTTGAGTAAAGGGGTTTTTCCGGGACGATGGCCTTGAAGCCCACCACGATGAAGAACCCTCACAACTGTGTTCCTTGAAACATCAATTCCAAAAGAGTCCAGGTCAGCAATAATCATCTTGGCAGATGTCCGGGGCTCCTTGCTCACATCTCTATTTTTCTCTCGAGAGTTCTCGAAATCTTGCGCTTACGACCACAGCCAGTTTGTTTCTTACAGAATTAGTTTCCTTGTACTTGGCAATGATGCAATATACAGCAGTTCTTGACACTGTGAAACGCTTAGAAAAACTTTTTCTTTGGCATGGTGAGCAAAAGTAGTCCCTCTTGTGTTCAAGTGCCTTGTTCCTTAAAGTCCTTTTATGCTGATTGAATGTTGTTAGGGATGCAATTGACTGCATAGGTTTAGGCATGGTTTGAAAGCTGACTGGTTAATTAGGTCTGTTCTGAAAGCAAACATCACATGGGGGCTAATATTTTTGACCACCCCATTTTTTTTTTTTTTTTTTTTTTACTACTTTTGATATAAAGCAAGCATATTTTTTTTTTTATATTGCATTATATTCCAAACATTGGAATATAATGCTGGGGGTAATCATTTTGGCCTCAACTGTATCAACCTTTTCAACAAAAATAATGTCTTACTCACCTCACAGTTCTCCTCAACAGGCTGGGTGTGATGTACCTTCAAGTTACAGTCGCAACAATTTACATAAATCACTGGTAGGTACTGGCTGTTCAAATTCAAAGAGCTAGGATGCTCAAATCCAAAACTGCTTACAATGGATGATGATGATTAGGTTAAATTTCTACTGATAGCATACTAAATAAAAACTCTTTGAGTATACCAATTACCAATTCTTATTTTTGCTCTAAGTTGTGCTATTTTTGTCTCTTTTTCTGATACCAGCATACAACCTGTCATAACACACCAATTAATTGGGTGGTGACCAGAATCAGCCAGCTTTCATGCTATTGGCCATAAGTTAAGAATATGTTGTTAAATTAGTCTTGTCCCTTTCAACATTTCTTAAAAATTGTTATCAAGACCCTAAGACACACGTGCATTTCAGAGGTCATTTGACTCCTTCAGGTACCTTAAAAGGACATAACAATTCACTCCCCATTATTCCAGCTCAAAACATCACTGCCACCTCAACCGATATCGCAGCCATTACAGCACACAACTTCATCCATCTGGACCATCCAGTGCAGACTGCATCCCACTGTTTTCATTTTTACTTGTGGGCAATTGGTTAAGGGTGATATCAGAGTATCATAGCCGTGAATCTTAAGACTTCCATTTTTGGTTCACACTTCAAGATCAAAGACTTTTCATGATCAGACACTCATAATAGAACAGAGCACAACAGAGCAATTAGTACTAACTTTTTTAATTCTACGTAAACGTACTGTAGTTTGACTACCTAAAAACAGCACAGATTATGTGGCAATCTAAATTAAATTGCCACAACATACTGACCTGCGACATTCAAAATATCAAAGATGAGTAGAATGAGCAAGAAAATTTTCTTCCTTTTTTTAATAACAGAAATACTTTTAATTAGAAGATTCATCACAGGCATTACTGTAAACAAGATATTTAAAAATGCAGATTTGATTTTCATTCAAACTGTACATCTCATTCACACAGACTAAATGCAAAGAAAAACAAAAGCGACCAGGGATTTTGCTGGATTAAAATGATCCACCACGGATTCACCCTGATAGCGCATACACTTCACTCCTTTCACTCAAAAAGAAAGGTCTGCATCAAAAGGGGAAGGGTTGGTGTTGATGTTTGACGTATCTTCTACCTAGATAAAGCAGAGATCCTGACAAAAACAAAGAACAAACTATTAGTTTTTATCTTTACACTTGGTGCATTCAGTACCAGATCAATCAAAGAGTATGTTTATTCAAGCAGCCCATGATTTATCTCAGTGGTTTACTCAAGCATGACCTATATATGATTTAAATACATAAATATTCTAAATAAACCCTCACCTCTCATCAAAACTGTGTAAAGGAATTACGCATTGTTTTTTTTCTGTGGTGTTTTGTCCAACAAAACACTATGCGATTGTGTTTGTGTGCTATGTAACTCACTGCAGCTTGTTTTGTAATAGCTCCAGCCTCTGGCGATCAACGTAGCGTGAGAAGAGGGAAAGCAGGTTAGGAGGGGTGAAGAGGGGAGGAGAAAGGGAGGAGGAAGGAATGGTGAGCAACTCCCTTGTCACTGAAAACACCAACTCAGTCCTGCAAAGAAAGTGAGGATCAATGTGTATTGACATGGAATGAAGAAGAAAACCGATATAGGATGTATTATTATAATGAAATAGCAGACATCACCAACACATTAAAAGCTTACCAGCGATTGTCATCCATGAGCTGACAGTTGGGATCGGAGCTTTGCATCCTCTCCCCTTCACTCATGATCAAATACAGCAGTGTCACACCAAACTAGACAGGAACAAAAGAGGTGTACAATAAGTGTTTGCTTTGTTCGTCTTCAGAATATAAGACTGAGGGCTTTCTAATTTTTTCTCAGGAGATCCCATGAGGAGTAAAAGAGCAAAGACAGGCATATGCCCTGTAGTAGTGAGTGTGCGCCATAGTGTTTAACATTTGTTCCAGCGCATAAGCATTACAGCTACCAAGTGCTATAATGCCCAGAGGACAATTATCACCGACCCAATTTTGAAACCAAGAGGGAACAAACTAGACTATGGTTGGGTCGCCACAGTCTCGTCACTGTATGGGAAACGTTACCTGAAGCAATTCAAATTTCCTCAGTCTAATTCCATCTTCAGTGACCGTCTCTCCTGTCTGACTCACTGCAGACAAGTGACAGCACACACCAAGGGCCATATTTATCAAGAGTGGCATTTAGTCTTAAGTGCTGAGAATTTGTGAAATTTAGTCCTACTCTCAAACTTAACAATAAAAGCTATCTATTAACCTTCTCAAGTCTAATAATCACTCCTACTCCCACAGATATTTAAGATACCTCCAGAAGTGTCCTTAGTGGTTAGGAGTTGCCAGTAAAGGATGGCACTGAGGCTCATAAGCGTTTAGCTGAACTTGCATTTATTGAAACTTGCCTCTAGTAATAGTATCGCTTCTTTTTGATTCCATGTTAATTTCAGCTTGGTGGACTGTGGCTGCAGTAAAAAGAGCCACTTAATTAACTGCACACCAGTATCAAGTTAGTTGCATAGTTGCCTGCTTGTAGTATATGTCTGGATTCAGAGCACATCAGTGGTGCGGGGCAGAAGCTGTCTGTGGGCGTTGCAGGAGTGTGTGCGTAATTCACACCAGGCATGTCTGCAGGTGGGTGCGGGCATGGCACATCAGCTGTCAGCCCTGTCTTTAAATGCATGCAGCCCAGTGTAGCCCCATCTTTGTAAAAATGCACATAGCCCTGTGCATGCCCTAGACTCGTGGTGTGAGCGGTATCAGAATGTAACCGGAGCGAGATGGAGCATACGTTCCGGTCTTCGGATAAAAACCTGCGTTCCAAATGTGTTCCAACGCTCACATACTCTAGTCTGGGTGCATGGGAGTTAGAATGAGCTAAATTCAACAACGAAGAGAAAATCAGACCCGACCTTTATTTAAAACCAGCATTTGTTGCCCAAATGTGTTGTTGTCCCCAGCTAATAAAAGAGACAGGCGTCTATTCGCCAATCAGCTATTACTTTCAGATTTACAGTATTCACTGAATTATTTCAAAGACATTTCTATATTCTTAGACAAGGGATTACCTTCAATGATTGGTCATTTCTATGGACTTGGAAGTGACGTTACCTAAAATTCCATTTACAGCACACAGTACTATTGTAATTCAGCTCTGAGAGCTATACTTAAGATTCAGTCCTACACTTCACTAAAAGTGTGAGTAAGATGCTTAATAACTAGCTTGTATGTGCAGCTTTCAGCAAAGAATTTTTTTACTCACAAGTTGACTATTAGCAGTGCTCTTAGGAGTAACTCTAGGAAGCTTGATAAATGTGGACCCAGAAGTACACAAATTTACATTAACGTAATTAAATTATTTTATCACATTAATCTTGGCCATTAATCTTAATCATAACGATTACCGTGTTAATGCTGACATTTGTGTTTCTTTGTTTTGTTTTGGTATTTTTTTCAGTTTTTTCTCAATGTCAAAGTTAGAGATGGGTATTGAGATCCAGTGCAAAACTAATATCTGCTTGTGCCTTGTTGGTAACAAAGGTATTGTCATTTCTTTGCAGTTATGTGTGTGACTTCTGAATGAAGTTAAGTGAGAAAGAAGGGTTTGTGTGTACCTTTTGTTATGATCATTTTCTGAAATGTTAAACCCCTTCACCACAGTTTAAGATGTATAATCACCATTAATATCTGTGCTTTGGTTACTGGCAATTTGGGAATCACTAAAGCACAACATTGTTCTGAGCACAAATATTCAATGGCTCATAACTGTGTTTTCATAATTCACTAAATTGATGCATTTTCTCCCACTGGGAGAAATGAAAATGAATTTAGATGAATAAATCACAAAGCAGTAATTATTAATTAGATTATTAGATTATTATTTACTGACGGCCCTATATATTATCCTTTTCATGTAATGTCCTCATTATTTATGTCAGTATCGGTACTGGGACCTATATCAATAAAATCCAAATACCCATCCCTAATCAAAATATGCATGCATGACATAATGCATTACATCAAAGTATTAGTCATCCGTTCCTTTATTGGTATACAAATAAAGTCTGTACACACAATAAAAAAATGTGCAAACAATTCTAAGACAGTAGGTGCTCATGTTTTTGATGCCTCAAAAAATGCAGTGGCAGAAAAAATTCTAGTGCAGGGTGCTAAAGATTAAGAGCAAAGAAGAGAGATCACGTCTTTTAAGTTATGTGTGTGACTTCTGAATAAGGTAAAGGGATTGTTAAAATGTGCAGTGTTTGTGTGCCTGTGTGTGTACCTTGTTGTGCATTACTGTGACCAGTTGGCCCTCATTGCCTTGAAGCTCCTGAAGCATGTCTGTGAGGGCAGAGCTTGACAGTGATTGGATGACTGCAGAAACAGGCTCCACTAACCAGCACAGAACCTGGAAAGGAGAACCCAGATAGATGATGGAAGGCAGCTGCTGAAGCTGTATGCATTTTTTGGTTTTAAAAATGCAAAAACTGGATCCATAATATTATATACAGGAGAAACTGAAAGGCTATAAAAACAGAGAAATTCATAGGAATCATGAAGATATGCACTATCGTCGGCTCAGCATGGAAAAAAAATCTGTATTTTAGTGAACGGTTGGCAACCCTAAGCTAAGGCAGTGCAGCAGATGCAATGGTTGCTGTGGTGCATGTGTGTTTAGCAGTCCAGCAGTGAAAATGGTCCCCACACAAGTAGTTTCCTGCTGCAAGAAAAATTGATACAACAACAAAATAACTAGATGACCACAAGTCACAAAGGGGTCCATGCCCTGGTGAAGTCGGCCCCAAGTGGGACACAAAGGCATAAGCATGTCCGATGCAGCCTGAAAGGAGGCCAAGCTTTAGTGGAGGAACATTTTGGCTGACAACCGAGCAAGACACAGGCAGGTCTAATATGCCTAAACTTGATGGGCTTGTAGGGACTCTTTCACATATGCCCTTGCCTCAATTTGCCACTAGAGGGAGTCATAGGCTAAAGCAGGTGGGGCTGACAGGTCATTTGTGACCAAGGGAAAACTGGGTCTGCCAACTGAGTAGGACACAGAAGTCAATTGTTTTTGTGTCACCAGTAGTGTCCCCTATCGACCCAATTGCACGAAATTTGGTGGGCTAGTAAGGACTTAATTTTGCTTTGATTTGCATTTCAAAATGGCAGAAAAAATGGCAGACAGAAATGGGCGTGGCCTGGTCCATTAGAACCAGAGCTATATAAGGATTCAGAGTGTGAGCGAATTTTGTTTCTAGAACGCACAGTCCTTGAGATATGAGGGAAAACGTTAAAAAAAATATACATTTTGTGATTATATTGCCACCCACCAGGAGGCATGTGTAATCACACCTTGGCAAACTGAAATGCCAGTTCTACCAAGTTACTAAGTTTGGTGCCTGTTGCCCTTGCATATCCTGCAACTCCATTGCATGGACCCTAAAAAGTGGTTTTTGGTATGAACTGGTAAACCTCCCAGTTGCTCAGCTGTACTTGCAAGCTTTCTGATTGTCTTCCAATGCTGATTATTGTAAGCATATAAACCACCTGTCAAACAACATCAACTTATCTGTTATATAGAACACTGTATTACACATTTTACAGGCTTCTATTAGGTGGAGCAATTGAAGACTATGGGGAGATTTCTGAAATTTCCAGGACCAATCAAAAAAAAAACTTTCAAAAAATATACTAGGTGGAGGATATGTTATTTGTAATTGCCAATTTTTTTTCAGCACAGGCAATATTCAGGTCCCTAGCTCACTGACAACATTGCATCTATTCCCCAGCAGTATGCCAGTGGTGAAGAGTGTCAGAAGCCTGACAAAGATGAACAGTTAATTTTTCTCCTCTTGTCCCTGGCTCTCTGGAGCCTCAGATTAGTTACCACTGTACAACCAGAAAAAGGGCAACAACAGGTTCAGCTAGCAGTGAATTTTGAGAATGCTCTCCTCACTGGACAAACAAACTACATCAAATGCTATTTCTTCTTAAAAACCAGCCAAATTTCCGACGATATTACGTGCCAATATTACAACATATTAAAACAGTTACCTGGTCCTGTTTGTCCTTCTTGGCCAGGGCAGGAAGGTTGCGTGCAATCGCCATGACAATGGCAGTGGCTTGGGGTGAAGGCAGAAAGGGGAGGAGCCTGGATATGAGCCGCTTGCCCTTCCTCACTGACATGATCATCACACACTGCTCATCACTTACTCTTGTCAAGAAAAAGATAAAGAGTCAGTGTGTAGTGCAACTTGTAAAGGAGTGCCATGTGCAGCTTTTGTAGTTCAGGTACACCTATTCCTCCATTTATTTAATCTCTCCTACCTGTCATCCCACTCCTTCTCCTGTAGAGAATTGCACAGCTGCACAGTATTGGCTTTATGCTGCTCCAGTAGAGCATCCCTGTCCTCTTCTGGTGCCTGGACAAAACGTTTCTCAAAGTCTTGAACTTCCAACAGCAAACTGTACATCTAGAAGACAAGGCAAGTTTGGAGGAACAGAGGAAAAGGTCACAGAGGTGAATTGAGGATCCAGAAATATGTGCTACATTCTGATGACCAAGTAGTCCACATGTATAGCTATGCTTGACTCACCTTCTCCACAGTGTAGAGTGTCTGTCGCCTCTTATTCCAAACCTGCTTCTCTCTTTTCTCCTAGATGCAGACAGAAAGGCAGTCAGCCAAACTAACCAGAAAAAATACTTTAACTAGCACTATTTTAGAATTAATAAATGGTAATGGCATGGAGATGGAAAAAAACCCCTGTGCTTGCCTTATTTTGAAGAACCAAGTGCCATTTGTGTGGTAACTATTCACCTGGCAAACAATTCACTAGTGTTTCCACAACTTTCAATTTTTTTCTCTGCCTATAGCGGGTTTGTGATGTTGACTTTGCATATCCTGCAGTACTTCACTGCAACACATTGCAGCCAAGAGCGTCTTCATTTGTTAAAACTAAATGCTTCTATATTGCGTGTCAAATTTAACCTCTTCACAACTACAATTTTACATTAATAATGCTACTGACACAGTGTTTTAAAACATGATAACATACCTGTCTTCAAACAGGAAAAACAATAAAAGATGCAAACAGACCTCATCATCTGTGCGATTTGTCACCACGGCATCAATCATCTTCCGGGGGTTGTTGACACTAGACACAGTCAGCTTACCTAAAGAACCTGCAAACTGAACTGTAAAAGACATCATTATAAAAGCAATTCAAATCAAGTGTGTGATCATGTGATCTGAAGAAGTAACAATATTCTGATATATTCTGTTATTTACCTGGTCTGTAGGTGTGTTCTACCTTTGCAACCTGTGGTGTGATGAGTTTGGTGGTATGCTCCTTCTTGCTGCTGTCTCTCTCCCTCTCCTGACGTTTCTCCATCTTTTCATAATAATTCTATACACACAAACAGACACAGCCGGTGATCCTCAACCAACTTTAAAACAGAGTACACAATTTTTGTGTAAGCATGCATGCAGGTGGAACTCTGCCGTGTGTTGTGACATGTTGTCATTAAATAAGTGAGAGCTATTATGTTTGTATGTCCTCTCAGAGAACTCCTAACTAAGCCTAAAAAATCTTAGCATGAACCTTAGCTTAGGAGTGATTCAGGAAGTTTCTGAGAGCCACTCTGAACAAGCAGAAGACAGAAACTTTTATGTTAGTGAGGAGGTGTGGTTGACCCCGTTGCAAGGTATGACACAGTCTTCTAAAAGCTGTGATTGGTTGTTACAAAAAGGAAAAACATTAGTCAATGTTCAGCATTTGGAAATCTGTAGATTTTATATAAGAAGACCAGTTTTACTACACACTGGTTTGAAAGTATATCTGGAAATTTGACATAAAATGCCATTACATTATAATTAAGGATGTCCGATAATGACTTTTGACCAGCATTTTTGGTCGTACGTCAAGGGCTGCTAATCTACAGGCTTTATGGACCGGTTAGTCTAATGTATAAATAAAAAATAAAAGTGTCGGGACTGTCGTGACTATGGCCGTAGACTGGACTGGACTGCACACACACACACACACACTACACAGTTAATAATAACATGATGAAGCGGTCGCAGAGAAAGCAATCGGTAAAGTCCGTCCCACCCCTCTGAAGTGCCATTTTTAAAACCCAGAAGCGTATCAATAAATTGTTTCTATAAACAGAATCTAAGAAACGAACAAATCAACACAGTCGCAAGATCATTGCAGGGTTTTACATGTAATGATCAATGTGTGGCACCACAGAATCAACACTGACACTACAAATTAATTAATTAATTTTTTCCAACAACTTTAAAAACAAACTTGGACACCCCTAATTATAATCAATTATGGTCTGCAACTAAATTGATATTTAATCGTTCATGTCTGCGTCTTCATGATTAATTTCAACACCCCTACAATATAGTGGTGAGCGATATGGCCTAAAATTCATATCGCGAACTGTAGATGGTAGATGGTATACACTCACCGGCCACTTTATTAGGCACACCTGTCCAACTGCTTGTTAACGCAAATTTCTAATTAGCCAATCACATGGCAGCAACTCAATGCATTTAGGCATATAGACATGGTCAAGACGATCTGCTGCAGTTCAAACCGAGCATCAGAATGGGGAAGAAAGGTGATTTAAGTGACTTTGAATGTGTCATGGTTGTTGGTGCCAGACGGGCTGGTCTGAGTATTATGCACAACCATCTCTAGGGTTTACAGAGAATGGTCTGAAAAAGAGAAAATATCCAGTGAGCGGCAGTTCTGTGGGCGAAAATGCCTTGTTGATGCCAGAGGTCAGAGGAGAATGGCCAGACTGGTTCGAGCTGATAAAAAGGCAACAGTAACTCAAATAACCACTCGTTACAACCAAGGTATGCAGAAGAGCATATCTGAACACACAACACATCAAACCTTGAGGCAAATGGGCTACAGCAGCAAAAGACCACACCGGGTGCCACTCCTGTCAGCTAAGAACAGGAAACTGAGGCTACAATTCGCAGAGGTTCACCGAAATTGGACAATAGAAGATTGGAAAAACGTTGCCTGGTCTGATGAGTCTTGATGACCTGTAGTAGCAAGCATGCATCATCTTGGAGTGTTTTTTATCATTATTTGTTGCCAATTTTTGTCTTTAATGATAGAGACAGTGTAGAGAGAGAGGAATGGAGAAGGGGCACACACAGGACAGCTTGTCTGCGTCAGGACTCGGCAACTCCACAGCATATATGCCGCTACGCAGGTGGCCCATAGGAGGTAGTTAACATCTGTGCAAGCATTAGCATTATGGCTATCAACCACTTGGTAGCCGTAATGCACGGAGGATAGTTATCACCGGCTCAATTTTGAAAGTATAGCGGGGTGCCACGGTCTCGTCAATGTATGAGAAACACTGTCTTCTTCTGCTGTTTGCCAACTTGCTCAACGTTTGAGTCGCTGATTTCTAACAGGTCTTGGTGTCGCAGTCGCATCTCTCCAGGTCACTGGTGTGTGAGTGAGAAGAAGAAGCTCTGACTCGCTATGGGAAAAGACTGTTTGACGCTACCTGTTAGTTTAGACCCCCAGGTCTCCGGACCCTGAATTTAAGACGACCCGTTTTTTTTTTTTTTTTCTTTCAGAATTTTTTCTAGGGAAAAATTACTGTCTTATATTTTTACTTTGAACTCAAGGATGGTTTCATGAGTAAAAAAACAGACAACAGTGTTTAATGTGTGTGTGTAAACCTTAAACACTACATGATAGCCAGGAGAGAAAGTTTGACATAGAGCAGGAACTGGCACACATTTTTGGGCAAAATATTTTCATTGGTTATCAACAGACATACAACAGACAGACAACCCTGTGGCTAAAAGTGTTATGAAACTTAAGTGAGTGTGTGGAAATGCCAAGGATCTGTGATTTATTTTAGTTATAATGAACTGTATAAATCTGAGGCAGTAATAAAGCAGGTTGTCCATTACTTGGAAGGTCAGTGGTAGAGATACAGATTTACCGATTTCATTCTTAAATAAGGTATTATGCTTATACCATAGACAGACTAGTGTATCTAGCACGGAACTAAAACAATGCTGTAGCAGCAGTGTAGCTGCTTATCATTTTCAGGAGGTCTAAATCATTATGGAAGTATTTTTGGTACACCGAAAAGGCAGTTTGAGTTTTCAGAGCAACATAAACAAGCAAATCGGTGTATAAAAGTCTATGAAAGGAAAAAGGATCATCCACAGAAAGCCTGCAGTCTGAACATTTAACATTACATTACTTATCCAGTTACATTGCTTCCGCCTGTCTGTATTGAACAAATATGTTCAGGCTTTGTAAGTATACATTTAAATGTAACATCAAGAGCATTTCAATTATTAATAAGACTGCATGGGATGGTCCCATTTCAAATTTTTTTTAACAAAAACATCAAACAATGGGGCGCTATCAAGCAGGCCATGAAGTAAGCAACGTTTTAGGAAGCTCTGCCAAACTCAAATTTAAATCCTATATTTCCAGCAGTTAATACAGTGGTCACAGATGTTTGAAGACGTACATGTGACCTTGGTGAAATTTTATTCGATATTTTGCTAAAGGCGAAGAACCCTGCAACAGTTCTCTTACACTCCTGGGCGAAACACGGCTAACACCAAACAAGCTAGCATGGTTGATGTTAAGGCCAAACTTCTTGCCTCACTAAAAGACGCCCTCTCAACATCAATCAGGTCGGAACTGAAAGATGTTGTTGCTGGTGAATTCAACGCTGTGAAAAGTGAAATTCAGGCGGTCATGAACAGTGTTTCTCAACTTCGCACTGACCTAGCATCGATGACAACTAAAGTGTCTGATATGGAACACAGCCTGACGACATGCTCGAATGATGTAACAGATGACCAAACCACAGTTGGAAAACTTCAATCAGAAGTGTCGGATCTGGAGCAAAAATGTATGGACATGGAAGGGAGAATGAGGAGAACATATATGCGAATATTGAGTGGGCGCTTCATCTTTTGTCACACAGCTACTTAAAGAAGTGTTCAACATGGATAAATATGCGTTGGTTGATAGATTGCATCGAGCCCCCCAACCAGCGAAAGCCAAGGGGAAACCTTGTGCCATAATCGCAAAACTGCAATATCATCAGGACTGTGTGGATATACTTCGCCGGACGAGGCAAGCAGGTGATGGCCAGAGATACGGACAACTACTTATTTCCATATTCCCAGATTATCCTCCCTCTTGCATGGGCAAAATCCGCGTTTAATTATGTTAAACAATTGCTAAAACGTTGTGCTGATGTTAGTTTTGAAGTTATGTAGCCCGCCAAGCTCCACATCACTATCCAAAAACTAGGAGACTCTTTTTGGATCGAAGCCAAGCGATGTCCTATGTGAAATTGAACATCATCATGAAAGAGAGACCCGCGTCTGACTGACAGTTTGCATTGACTAATTTGTCTCACTGATGACTCATTGATGAGCAACTAATGAATTTAGCCTAATTGAAAGTAGCCATGAACTAAAAACTACAGTTAAAATAGGCTGTTCGCCTTCAATTTTCAAGTTTGTCATGTCACTCGCCTAGACAATATGTCGAGTAGAAAGCGCCTTTTATTTTGTTATAACTTACTTGGCAGAGCACCCTGGGATTTAATTGCACCATATGTTTATCTATTCTGTTTTTTAGACGTGTTTTTATTTTACTTATTCCAGTAAAGATCCATTGATAATTTTGCATATGATGTTAAATGGTTAATACACTATTGAGAAGAGACACAGGATGTCCAGTAAATTTTATTAGCTGGAATGTCAAATCTTTAAATCACCCTGCTAAACGCAAGAAAGTACTATCACATTTCAACTAACTTAACATTTGAATAGCTTTTCTTCAAGAAACACATTTATGTATATGTGACCAATCCAGATGTAGAGGGACCTGGATAGGCCAATTATATCATTCCAACTTTAATAATAAATCAAGGGGCACAGCTATTCATAATCAATAAAAATGTCCCATTCGTAGTGTTAAAGGTGGAGGCAGCTAGCTCTGGAAGATATGTTATAGTTACAGGTATGAAACTCCTGTTATCCTAGCTAAAATATATGGAAGTTAATATTGAACCATCTCCAGTTTCCAGTATTTTTGGAGTAGCACCTGAAGAACTTGGCATAGGCAACTGGGGCAAAACAGTTATAGCATTTGCAACACTACTTGCCAGACGTATTATATTAATGAAATGGAAAGACAAATCCCCACCTAAATTTGAACACTGGATTAATGATGCCATGCACACATCTGATACTTGAAGAAATTCGGTATCATATACAGGGTAGTAACCTTAAATTCTGTTATATCTGGCAACTTGTCCTTGCATTAGTTGAAAAAATGGATTCTAATGACATTGCAATGATATAAATCCTACTGCTGTCCATCTCTTTATTTATTTACTTTTATTCCCTTTTTCTTTTATCACTCATCATTTTTCTCATTATTTTTTTTTTCCTATTTGAATGGATTTGTAACTGTGTCAAGTATTACTCTGCACAATATAACATGTACCACTGAGACTGCTTTGAATCTGTTATGAATGTAATTTTTAAATTCTTTTTTATTATTTACAATTTTATTTATTTCATTATTTTTTACTTTTAAATAGGTTGTGCGATATGGTTGAGTGGGAATGGTGGGTTGAGTGTTGTTGTATGTTTGTCTTATGCCAAAATATAATAAAAAGACCTAAGATAAAAAAAAAACAAACAAAAAACATCAAACATCAAACAAACAAACAAACCAGACCAACATAACAGACATGATGTTCTCAGGCCTCATGTAAAATATTTGTGTATGTATAATATTTGTTAATAATATAATATGTGTAATAGTTTTACTTTTTAAAAAACATTACTTAAATTAATATTTAAATCAGTAAAAAAAAGTCTGGGTGACAGCTGATGTTAATGAAACATCCTTGATCTCAACAACCTTGATCTCTATTAATAGTACTGGTATTGCAAAATGCTGCTGATTCTAATAATACTGATGTAATTAAATATTAAAAATAAACTTAAGTAATTACTGTAAATCCAATGAATGTCAGCCCTGGTATGGATAATTTATTTAAGTGCTTCTTCCCTTTTAGCCACATACTAGTGGTGAGGGGAGATCACCAACTCTTCCTTGAAACACTTACAGCATGTTCATGTGTCTTTATAACAAACAAACAAAAAAAACCAACCTGATAATAGTAGTCATCCAGGTAAGGGTCAGTACTTTGCAGCTGCATCATCTGGATCTTGGTGACCCATTCCTTCTCTTTCTGAGTCATCAGATTACTGTAAGGGTCCCTGATGCGGCGGTCCCCTCCAGTCCTACCACGGTCACTACAGGAAAGTCAAGAGATGAAGCTGTAATGGTCTTCTCAGCTGTCTTGGAGAGACTGTCCAATAACTGAAGATGACAGCTGCCTTCACAAGTTTTCTGTTTTGTGTGACATTATACATTCAACCTGTCAAAGATACTATAAGAACCATGTACTGTGCTCCTCTATCAATGCTTTGATTTACATTTTGATACAATACAATATGCAGCTGGGAAACCTTAGGTCCTGGCATTCAACTAAAGTTACTGATGTGCACAACCTAAGCACATAGTGCAATGGCAAAGAAGCTCCAAAGTAACTGCTAAGAAATGATTCAAAGAGCTCATGGTATTAAAAGAATCTCCAAACTATGCAGATCTCAATCTCAATTGACCATTAGTTGGATGTGTCAGAACAATGTTCCAGTGCCAGACAAAAGTGCAACCCCCAGAGGCCATGAGCACATGTCCTGATGAGTCACAGCTGTACACAACACCCACACTCAACCCACACCTATATCCTTACCCTCCTCTGCTCTGCATGCGCTGGGTGAGCATGCGGCGGTGCTGAGGGTGGAGGTGGGTAGTATTATGTCGGATGGTTGGTGTGTGGCTGGTGGGGCCATGAGGAGGAAGTGGGCCGATTCGGTGACCATGTAGGAGGAGGAGGGCCACCCAAAAATGGCCTGAAACCCCCACCACCACTTAACAATGGAGGTGCTGCTCCACCACAAGCAAAACCTGCCACCTGGAAAGAGACACATGATCACTGGGTGTGAGTCATATGATTTAATGGTGAACTGTTTTATAGAAACCAGGACTGTTGTGTCAGGAATAAAGCTTTTAGCACAAGTTCAAGCTTGAAAACAGTCAGCTTCATCTCACAGTGAGGGTCGCCTTCTTCACCATTACCTAATTATTTAATTGAATTATGTAGGCAGACTTTCCTGTTAGCTAATTGTCTTGGCTGAAGAAAATTTAAACCACCTCACTATGTTGTCTCTCTTTGCTGTAATCATAGTCTATAACAACTGCAACTTTGTTCCCTCTACCACACAACCCCTAATGTCACAGCTGGTCACCTTTTCAGTGACAAAGCCTCAATTAATTATGTGTTTATGTTGTGTCTTGACTGGATCACTGTTTTGAGGTGCAATCTTAAAAGTTCTGCTTTCATAGGTTACAAGGTTTGTATGGTGCTGTGTGTATATATAATCCTGAGCCAGCTTCATAGCTCACAAAGGCCCTTTGCACAGAAATGGTTTAGATTTCTTTGGTTTTGATGGGTGTGAAGTGATTTTTCAGTAAAGCTGGACTGAGGACGTCTTACACTAACAGCAAATTGTAAATGACACAATTTATATATTGCTCCTCTAGTCTTCCTGTGACCACCTAAAGCATAACAGAAAACATACACCCATTCACACAACATCACTATACATTGTGCTTCTCTAATCTCATATATCTGAAAATGGAAGTGAAGAATTATTAGAATTGTGTTATTCTCAGGTTTAGTCTGTGTGTGCATTTCAAACCTGTGAGTTAAGTAGCTGGGCCCGCTGAATCTGAGACAGCACTGTGCCAACTCCAGGAGGGAATGGACCGCGACATAATGGAGAATTCTAAAAACGAACAACACATAATAACTTTTTTGAACCTCACAATACCCAGAGATAAGAAACATAATGAAACCCATAACATTTTGACTCTTACCTAACTCTTTGACAACCCCACCAATAAAAAAGCAATGTCTTATATTGATCTCCCCAAATGATCGAGGTTTTACTTAATGGTTAAGTATTAAAATATGCTAAGCCACATGTTTAAGCAGGCAATTAAAGGGTTAAAAGGGAAACGTTTGCCATCTTTGATAATAGGGGTGGACAGAGGCTACCACCTAGATAGATGAGTTAGAATAGAATAGACGTTGTACTTTATGATGTACTTCACAGTACATCATAAAGAAGATATACTTTACAGATCCTGCCAGGGAAAGTATATGGCATCTGATAATGAAAAAGCATAAGGCAATATGTGGAAAAATCAATTTTTAGTTTTTTCAACTGCAAATAATGTGAAGAATAATATTAACAAAACACTTTTTGTCATTTTTTCCCACTCATAGTAATAGCTGTGCAAATGATCATAAACAGGAATAAAGGTGCAGGTAGATGTTTCTCTTTATTTGAAGGGCAGCACAAAAAAATATATCCTAATTTTTAAACAAAACCACATTTTCAATTCTTCAATTCTAAGACAGCCTCCTTTGGCTATATTTTTAGCAACATTAAATTTTATGTTGACGTTCAAAATACAGTGCATCACATCAGCCATTTTCTTAAACCCAAGGCACGGAAACTGTGTTAGCTTTTCTTTCCAAGGTGCATATAATTTGACTTTCGATTGGCTGTGGCTATAAATTGGAGTTAAGTTTTTCGTTAGCTAGCATGCTGCTCTAGGATTAGTAATCTAGCCTGTAGGTCACAATTACTTAAACTCATTACTTAAAAGGCACAGGATGGCATTTGAGATGCTTGGTTTGATTTAACAGCTCACTGACCATGTTTTATGTTTCTAGGCAATCCCAGCTCACAGTAATGTCAAACAATTTGGCCAGAAAAAATTATCTAAGTTGAAGAGTATGGAGGAGAGGAAAAACTCACAGTTATATTGAGAAGGGCATTGGGTGACAGACGCTCAGGAAAAGGAGGTGGGTATCTGTGCTGGACTGGAGCTCTCACATGAACTGCTGTGGGATGGTGGGTCTACACATGCACATTGAAACAGATGTGCACATACAGAAAATAGGTGATCTTTTATTAGGTGATTACTATTAGGTGAAGCAACATTGCAGCACAACATAGCAGAGTTACTACAATAATAAATGAATCTACAAGCTGTTCTATGACAGGACTAACTGCCAACACCAGCTAAATAACATATCACTACATGACTTTAAAAAAAAAAGAAATTTGCTGTTGTACATATTTCTGTTAAATCCTGATGTAAACTGAGATCTTCGAGTGGTGTCATAGAAAAGAAAAATGAAAGTGAGGGGGTAACAGAGGAAAAATATCTGCATTAGGAATGTCACATACCAAGGAAATCTATAATCGTGACATCCCTAATCTTTATTAATAAAGAAATACTTAAGAGAAAATAACTTGTTTGCTACTCACCTGATGATTCAAAGTGTGGCTCATTGGCTGTTTGGGTGGGGTCCCAATAGGCATTGCCCGTACAGGAGGGGAGCCAATCACAGGAGAAGATGAGCGCGGAGGTGGGACCCTTTCTGACAAGTCTCGTTCTTCATCAATTCTACCTTGAGGTGGTAATTTAGGAAGGCCCACCTCTTTGATTATAGACATTAGTGGACTGTCCTGAAGAAGAAGAAGCCGTTAATAAAATGTAAAAAAAATAATAATAATACAAAAAGAATACATATGATTTGTTTAAAACAAGCCACTCAGCTCTGCCTTTTCCAGAATGAGCTGACTATAAAATATGGAGAAATAAAGAAAAAAGTTACCACTATGTTCTGGTCATACTATTCTCCTCTGGATTTATGGAAACTGGTGCTAGAATGGTAATTAAAATAGACTGCACCTTTTGAGCACAGATCCAGTCTTTGAGACCAGTCAAAGTGCACTGCAGATTACATTTACCCATTCACACACAGCTCGATATCTTGCACTTTTTTCTGACACGATCGATGCACTGCATGCAATTTAGGGTTACAGAACGCATCTTGTTCCATATTATAATCAAGTCAGTGCAAAACCATGACAGAAAAATTAGATTAGTCCTCTAATGATGATTGCATGATTTTTATAAGAAAAAAATTAAAGCATCCTTCTGGTGTCAGACCCTCTCCATCTGTCTGTCATCAACATCAACAGAAAACAACCAATTTTAATTGGCCATCTGATTCGTTGTGAGTCTTGTGTATTGTAGCAACAGAGATGCAAGATGTAAAGATAAAATTTTGTGAGGAGCAGGAGTGACTTCAGGAGAAGAAAAGAAGACTACAAAAATACAGAGTGGGAAAATATCTATGGGTAGAATGAAAGTGATTCCCATTTTGTCATTAAGCACACAGCACACCATGCACACAACGAAATTTGACCTCTGCTTTTTTAACCCATCACATGTGAGCAGGGCTATACAGCTGTCGTCATGTTTCTCTGTTGGACACAAGGAGTCTGAGATCTCTAACTGCATTGACATAGAAACTATATTTATTGTTTTGCCCTGTTTGAAATAAAGTGTAAAAATAAAGAATTTCTATTAAAAATGTTTATATTACCGTCTTTTTCAGACTATAAGGCGCATCTAAAATCATTTAATTTTCTCCAAAATCAACAGTGCGCCTTATAATCCAGTGCGCCTTATGTATGACCTTTGGTTGTGTTTAATAAACCTCCAACCGATTTTATGTTGTACACATTACAGCTACCGTAGTCAGGAGCCTCGTGGAGTAATACGTTGGCCTACAGATAGGCCTACTATAATTCAACATACCGGTGACAGCAACGAGACTGACTCGGATAATGACGAGAGGGATCCGGGTATGTTTGATGCCAAAATGTGTTACAACTGAACAACAGTTTTGTATTTTTGTGTTAGCCTACAACTGAACAACGTTGAGAGTTATTGTAAATTAGTTGAATAAAGTTCAACTTATCCAACACAGGTTTTGTTTCGCTTATTGCGCCTTATAATCCGATGCGCCTTTTGTGTGGACAATGACAGCAGATGACATGTTAATTGATACTGCGCCTTATAATCAGGTGCGCCTTATAGCCCGAAAAATACGGTACTGAAAATCAAAAACCTTATCAAGTATAAAACTTATAAAGTATAATCCCAATGTAAAATAAAACAAAAAAGTTGTTGCATTACTGAATTTTTTTTTTTTTTTTCCGTTTTATTTTTTAAGTATTGCCAGTGTAACAGTGTTCCTCCTGGATAACTTGAATATCTGGCATTAATAAATATCAAAATTTTTTTTTCATATTCATATTATGTAAGCTGTTACATTAATTAGGAAATAAAAAAATAATTTGTTGTTGTGAATGTAAATTGAAAAAATAATAGCTAATTAATCATTTTAAAAAATCATCAGTTGGGACAGCCCTAATTCAGTTTCACTCCCAAAGACAGTGATATGCGGAAAGGAGAATCTGGTAGTCGGACTACTGTAGTTCCAATTAATGGACAGGTCACTCTACCTCCCCTTTTTGGGGGATATCAGCTGTTTGCCCAACCCTAAATAAGGCAAGAACATAAGCACCAACCAAGGATATTACTGTGAACCATACACGCATACACAGATGTTAAGTATTTAAGAGAAGGATAGAGGAGCAAGTGTCCCTCACCTCAATGTGTGTAACCAGCCCAGAAGTCGCGCCGACAGGCCCAAAACCCATACTGTTTTCCCAGATACTGTGAGCATTCATCTGAGTGAAATTGAGACAATGAGAGCAATTCAATTTACACAGTAGGACTGTTCATAAATTAAGTTTAATGTCAAATTCATTTCACACCTTATTTTTCATCTTTTTACTGTCCAGCGTTTCCTTTAGGGTTTCTTTCAAGGTGCGGAGTGGGGGCAGGGGCAGGGCAACCCCCCACCCCAGCAAACATTTTTCACTTCCAATCTGATCCCGATGCCTGAATTTGGATATCTGGAAATCTGATACTGATACTATTCCAATACCAGAGCTCTGTTTGCTTTAATGAGGCTGTAATAAATTCCTCTCTACAGGCAACTTTATACAAATGTATGCATGTATGTCCCAAAAGGCAACTCGAGGTTAGTATAAGGTCAGAAAAGGAAGTCTGTAACCAGGAAAAATCCCTTCCTGAAAACAAATATGTGACTGTGAGGGTTTCAAATTGACTGTCAATATTTATTAGCATAAAGGGTATCCTTTTCTAACACTACCCCTCTCCAAACAAAATACAAAGGGCTGCTTTATCTGATCAGCACAAATTAAGTATACTGGCTCTTGTAGAAGCAACAAATAAAGGTTTTCAAATTTCAAATATTTGAAATAAAAGAAAAGTGCAATAAGTGTAAACATCTTACACACAAACTAAATCAATAAAACAGTGTGGATCTGAACAGCACAAATCAATGCTTGCCTGCTAGCTGGCTGCAAACTGTGGAATGAATTTTCTGAATGGAGGCACGTCTCTTTTTTCCAGCACGGTATCAGACTACATTAAAGCACAGACATTGCTCATGGATCAGAAATCTCTGCAGGTTGGAAGGTTGGATTGGAAATTTGCAATCCGTGAAATACTTTAATATTGGAACGCGATATGGATACAGGATCGGATCGGCCCAATCCCTGCTATAGGCTACAAAAGTTCTGAAGGCAAATATTAAACTGTGGCAGCCCAGAACAACAAATTTACATAGCGGACGCCCTAGTGTCTTTTAAATACTGGACTCTGTGATTGTAGAAAACGCTAAAAACTTGTCTTTTTTATTTTAAAGTCTTAGGCAAAATATTCCCTTCATGAATGCTGATACAGTAAAACACTTCCCAAGCAAGATTTTTTCCCCATTTGTCCAACTACATGATGTATATGAGGTTCCTGCATTCTACTTCAGCTCTACTCTGACAGCTTTTTAGTTATGAATTTTAACATTAAAATCCACGACAGGGTGAGTGTTAGGAGAGTTGGTCAGTAATTACCCACTTGTACAGAATATGATAGAGATAAAAAGAAAAAAAAACTAACCTGACTCATTGGAGCAGAACCTCTGCGCAGCAGCTGCTGCTGCTGTTGATAGCTCAGCATTGATGAATGAGGAGGACCTAAAGTACAGAGAAGATTTTAATAAACAGGACAAATAGGCTGTAACTGTGACAATACAGAATGAAACTGTAGCCCTTTTTCACAAAGAGATAGTGTTACAATAATATTAAAATAATACTAAAATTTCTAGAACAATGCCACCTTTACTTTATACTTAACAAAACAAATCCTGCAAAATTCCACCCCACTGGGCGATTTTACATAGCATGTCAGCATTCCAAAATTAGAGGCATTACGTAATTCATAATGAACATAATGAACCTTGTTCTGCATAGCCTCCTTTCTGATGGGAGGAGGGTGAACAAATTCTATGGTGGGCACGTAGGGTTCTTAAAGATACATAATGCTCTACCGACAAATATTTTTTATGGAAGCAATGCCACTGTTGGTTATGTTTTGAGCTAATTTATCCACCCGTTATCATCGCCTTTCACAGCATTGTTCCAAAACCATGGGAAAGAGAGGATGGAGGATGTCAATATGCTCTTCACCATATTGCAGCCCACATGAGGTCAGTGGAGAAGTTCAGGCCTGGGTAGGGATGAGTATCATTTAATGGTAGATTTTATTGGTACTATTGATCTTACTGGTCCAGTACCTTAAGGGCATTCTTATCAGTACTTTTGAAGAAAAAAAAAACAAATTAACAACATAATTAACATTTAATATTATAATAATTAACATAAATAACATTGATTTATTTGACAAATTACTATTATTATTTGACAACTTTGCCTTGAATTTTTATCATTACTATCTATTTCAACCACGCCATTGAGGTAATTCAGAAAACAACCATCCCTCACTCCCGACCACTCGCTTGCTCATCATCTTTCTCCCTCTTAACGGCCCATCACCCAAGCAAAGTTTGTTCAGTAGCCCTCATAAAACACATCATGTAAGGTTAGCTTTAAGAAGGTTAACATTACAAGTGTACCATATTGCATCACCCTAAGCTAGACACTAACACAACTTTGTCTTATCTATGATAAAATAAGCTTTTATTCATCCCACAGCAGAAAACTTCAGAAAAGTGCTGCCAGTGGTAGGACGAACCCATGCTCCTGAAGAGATAAGAGAAAAACAAAGCACTACGCTAACCTATAACCCCCAGGTGAAAATTGGGGTAGGTACTTTGTTTGGCCTTGAAAAGTTCTTGGGCAGGGCTTTACATTGACTTGGTGGTGACTGGTTGTAACTCAAGACGGTACAGGACACAGTCATCAAAGAAGCACCATTTTTAAAACCCAGCAGGAGAAAATTATCAATAAATACTTTCTATAAATAGAATCAAAGAAATGAACAAAGTCACACAGTTGAAACTGCCGCAAAATGATTGCAGGGGTTCCTATATAATGATCAATGTGTGGCAGTTGCCAAATTTATTTATTTTTCCCCAATGTTAAAGTCTGTCTGTCTCTCACACACACAGACACACACAAAGACACACACAGACATAGACACAAACACAGACACACACAAAGACACACATACACAGAGCCCCACTTTAATAATAACAGGAAGCAGTCGCAGAGAAGGCGATCGGCAAAATCAGCCCATCCCACTGTTCCATCAGTGATCGGGGCTTTACCAGGGTACCAGGGCCTGGGCCAGTGAGAGGTCATTCCTGAAAAGTTCCCAGCCCCTAAACTTTACAAGGAAATTACGTGTTGTTTTATTTTTGTTTTTGGAACATCAAAAATATTACAAATTTGTGTGTTTGACCTGTGTGTAAAATGACCCGGAAGTCCTAGGTGCTGGTTAATTTGAACTCTGCCCTATCAGTAGCTCTGTAGGTTAACTCTACTCCACTGTGGCCTGCCGGACTTTTCTTTGCACTTTCTGCTTATTTGCACAGTTTCGAGCCTCATCTTGTTACTTGTCATTCATGTATGTAACAAAAGGACCAGATCAGATTGCTTGTTTGCACATTTTCTACTACTGAAGAAAGACCATATTTAATGTTTTGCATTTCTTGGGGAGCGCCGAAAGGCATGTTTGTTTAATTAGCATTGTTTGATTTAATCAAGACCTCTTTTATTTGTGTTATATTAATGTTAGCTGTGAAACCAAGTTTGTGAAATGCTTATGTTATGTTTTCAATATGGTTTTCAAGGGTGTGCTAAGGATGCAACATAAATGAAGAAACTACACATCAGTCAAGTCTCTCAGTTGTTTCATCCAGAGGGACTGCTACTGATATAAATATCAGCAGTCACTGCTGATACCGATGTCGGCCAATATTTTCACGTCAGTGCATCCCAAAAAAATAGTTATGAGTTTCAGTTCAGTCCGACTTTTACATCATTATTAGTTATGTCAGAAGGAAGGACTAATAATGGATGCTGTTTGCCATTTGACTCACCCAAAACTGCATTTATTCTCACCTGAAGCAGAGGTCCCAGGAGGCATTTGTTGCTGGTGATGATGGGGATGCTGGTGTGGTTGAGTGGGATGATGGATAGGGGAATGCTGGAGTGGGACTCGGGGTCGGTCTAGCCCCTGCACAGTGGACAGGCTTGATCCTGAAAAGCTTAAGGAGGGACCGGGCCTTTCAGTTGCTCCAACCCCTGCGATGGCTGGGTCAGTTTCCAGGATGAGTCTGGCCAGAGACTCAGCCAAATCACCTTCTCCTCCTCTATCCTCTCCATCTGAAATGATAATTTTACTATGGATTTTGTAATGGGTGCAGTCAGAGCTGGGTGATGGGTGATCATATAAACCATTTAAAAACCTCTACATGTTTCAGCGTAAAGCCTTCATCAGGGAGCCAAACAATTTTCAAATGAGGAGGAGAGTTTCTTATAGGGTGACAATCCACCAATCCAAAACCTTCACCTCAAAAATGTGGTGTTCTGGTTTTCAGTACTTCTAGCAGATGTCAACCTACCATTCACTGACAAGTGATGAACATAAAGTACCAAAACAAATACAAAACAACAGTCATTACTTTCAGTCAAGATATAGTGCAGATGTTACAGTCAAATAAAAGACAGTTTGCAAGCCCCAAACCTCATAAAAAACACTTAAAAGATATTTTTTCCGAGGGGATTCGTGCCCTCTATACACTAATGGTATATCCTGCTGTGAAGAATACCCGTTCTGATGAAGCAGACTTGAATTTAAGACGGTACATGATGAAGTCAGCAAAGAAGCACCACTTTTAAAACCCAGCAGCATAAGCCAATTAATAAATAGTTTCTATAAATAGAACCAAAGAAGCGGTCGCAAAATTATCACAGGGTTTCACATTTAATAATCAATATGTGGTGATCGCCACAGAATCAACACTGACTGCTGCAGATTAATTTATTTTTTCCAACCGAAACACAATGTTAAAAATAAACGTACAGTTCTGATCTCTCTCACACACACTGCATGGACTGCAGCATGTAGTTAATTAATAACGTTGACAGAAGACGATCGGCAAAGTCTGTCCCATACTGTCCCAAATAGTGGAAGGTGCAGTCATAGAGAGTGTGTGTTGATGTACCACAACACAAAAGTTGAAGAAAACAGGAAAATGTTGTGCAAGGAAATTAAATAATTGTTAATAACAATTAATAACATTGGAGGTGTACAATTCCAATTCCAACACAGTCGCTAGCAGTATCTCGAGCTAACAATCACGGTCCTCTGCTGCCAACACTGGAAAGGGGTTTGGAAATGCAAATTTAAGGGGGTGTATCTAAGTGGGCTTGAACTGGCCATTGCGACATATTGCAGCCGTGCTGAGATTGACCCGTTTTTCCACGGCCATTTCTAGTTTACAAATTTGTATGTAGAGGGGGTCTGAGATTCTATGACCCCTTTAAAGGAGAAATGCGACTTGTAGGACTTACTTTCAGCATGGCAGCAACTGGAAACTACTGCTAGGTCCTACCTGTAAAAAAAGTCTTTTTAATAAACTACCTGTACACTTACAAAGCTCTCAATGCCTGGTTTTAAATGTCAGGACCCTTGTTATACCAGCAAGTATATTCCACCAGTGTGGAGCTACTCTGAGCTTTTTTGAATGGTTTAAAATAGCGACGTCTTCAAGCAGCCTTTCGCCCTAATCACTTGCAGTCTTTTCGACAAAAACAATTAAAAAAAACAATGTTCGGAATGCAAAAGGCTAGCGTAGTTTTGCTCCTCAGCAAACATACCAACTCATTATCATGTTTTATATATCCAAAGTTTTACACTGAATATTATAATACACCAGATATTTGGTTGCCTGCCATTTGTAAATCCAAAAACTTCTCTTTAAATGTAACTGTCTTTGTCTGTTGCCTTTTCAGAAGGACAATAGACTCTTGTCTTTTCCACAGGCCTGTAAGGTGGAGGGGTCACTATTGTGATTAAAGATAGGTATCGAGAACTGGTGCAATTAATCCCAGTTCCTACTTCATCGGTACCGACAGCATCGTTAAGGTCCCTGACAAATGGTGCTGCTATCGGTATTTCATGTTGTGTCATTCTATGGCAGCTGCAATATCACTTTGTGTGGAGAAATAATTTGCTCCGTCACTGTTTCAAAATATGGCCAGTGATAATTTTACTTAAATAAATGACCGTCAATCTGTAGTTTTAATGCACACGTACCGCCTGCAACACCTGGTGAGCATCTTCACAGCTGATGTAGATCTTCAATGGTCAGTTGTTTTAACATGTTGTTTTACGTGAAGCGTGTCAAATTAAATGATCATTGCAGAGTTAAAATTACCACAATTGCTAGATGTTTTAGGCAGTCTATGACTATTTTCAATTATGTACTACTATCAAGCGAGCAAACTACTTGTTAGTTTTCTACATTAAAGTCATACAGAGGCAGAATATTATTGCAGCGTGACAATAAAAGTCTGGATACTAAGAGAACTGGTTGTTTTTGTTCATAAAAGAACAAAACAACCAGTCTAGGAAAATGATCTTGTTCTCTCAAGTGTGTCCATTTATCAAATCAACTTGGCATGTGGCAGACCAAATTTTGAATCAGACCAAACTTCAATCAAGTAATAACCCAAAACCTGGAAATTACCAAGTGTACAAGGAATGCTGCCATCTCAGAGAAGTGAGTGTCATTCACTATGTAGAATTACATTACTAACCTGCTGGAGACTGTCCAGAGGAAGATAAGTTGAGTGAAGGGCCAGATGATGGAAGCGCAAGATGGTCTGCAGAAGAAGGGAGATGGGTGGAGGATGACCCCTCAGTTGTTCCTAAATCCATTTCTCCCACCCACCCCCCTCTTCCGATTCCCATTCCATCCAGTTCATCAAGCTCAGCAAGGCGTTTGTGTTCTTCCTGCCAGTCATCATCTGGAAAAGGTGGAGGGACAGAGAGAAAGATCAAAACATTTAAGTAAGAATAACACATTACAAGCTCCTCCTCTTCTTCAGAAAAGCCACAATTTACAGATTATTCCATAGTTAAATGTTGAAGAAACATCACATAGGCATGTGTAAAGTGAGTATGGTGTTCTTCACATAAAAATTTTGAAATGTATGTGATATGAGGAATGGGGGCTGGATATGAGGACTACCTCCTGAGCCACAGTTGCCCCACACTGTCGGTAACCAAAGACATATACATGCAAATCAATCAAAGTGGCATCTAAGCCATTGTTTTTGTAAAATTATTTTAATTCACAGCAAAAGATTCAAAAATGGTGTCACAAATCACTCCATGCCCATAAGTAATTAAGAAAAAGACAAACTATAAGTGCAGAAACAAAGTTTTTGATAAACAAACACTAGATTCTAAATTAAAAATCACTGCTGCCATATTAAGTGCCATGAACAGTATGATTTAGTAATACTGGCTATTGAGTTCATTTTCTAAAAACACCTTATGACAACCCCCTAAAATGGTTACAGTGCACACAAATGGAAATTATTCACAATGCTTTTCCTTACATATCACTCTTCTTGGTTGCATTGTCAAATAATTTGACAAACAGCAATCTAAACTGATGTTTACATACTCATCATTTACTAGTGTTAGGGCTGGACGAGTGTACAATCATCATTAGTGATCATGATAAAATTCTGGTCAATTACGATGATCAACTTTGAGCATATTTATTCAATCAGTCATGGCAGAAATCTATGTGACAAACGTCAACAGTCTACCATCTCTTGCACTACTGGGTAAAGTAGATCAACAATGACCGTCACAATATGATTTTCTATGTTTTTTTTTTTGGTTTCCTTGGGGCCGAAGCTAGTTCATCCAAAAGATGAGAAGATTTTCTCATCTTTTGGATGAACTAGCTTCAGCCCCAGAGGAAGCCAATCTCCCCTGCTCCTCAACTATGGTCGGGAACCTGGGCAGTGACAGAAAACTAACACCATGGAGAGAGAAAACATTAAAACATACACACATGCGCACGTTTTGGGAAATGCTGGATATTCATTGTCCTTTGTCATCATTTATCCCAGAAATGTACACCACACACTGATATGTTATGTTTTACTTTTACTTTTTTAATAACAAAAAACAAAAATACAAAGTCACACTTTTAGCCACTGCATACAGTCCCATCCCTACCCTACCCTAATATTTATCCTAGCCAGTTTGAGATTAAATTAGCTATGATTTAAAATGGGAGAAACAGGTCAACATTAGCATAATAGTGACCAGGGTAATGCAGCAGTGGCCGAAAGTTGAGACAGACAGAAACGGGTTTCCACACTATCACAAGCAGACAGAGAGCATGCATCAGAAAATATGTTGCATCAAACACCTGAAGAGCAGACAAATACATCTGTGTTTTTAAACACTCCCAGGGTGGTAAAGATGGCAACACTAACACTTACTAAGAGCAGCCCCAAAGGCTGTAAATTAAAGGAGTCAATTTTTACAGAGTAGATCTTTCTTTTTCAAGACTTCTGCAGTTTGCCCTGGCATAGTAGATATCAGCTTCTATGTCAAATCCTAACTAACGGTGAGCAATTTTACTTTACCTTGGAGTTTTTCACAAATTGTGGGTTTTTGTTTGGCCACTCACTTTTGGTGCATTGACCACAATCCCTAAGCCACTTGGTTTTCACTTTTGTGCTCCATTGTGCTGGAAAAAGTATTGTTTATCACCAAAACTGGATTGTTGCAATTTGGGGATGGTTCGATATCATTCTTTAGTCATGGCAGTGGTTTTAGGTATAGTTGAAAAGTGAGCTCATTCCCTTGGACTAGAGGCAGTCCCCCACATAAATAGTCTCAGGATGCTTCACTGTCTGCATAACACAAGACTCAGTCTAAAGGGGGCTTCAGCAAAAAAAAAAAAAAAAAAAAACTCTAATTACGAATTACTCCAGTCCTTTGCAGTCCAATTCTGGCACTTCCCGAATTCGTCTGTCCTTGCTGTTTTTCTTGAAGAGGAGTGGGTTCTTTGCTACAGTTCTTGACAGCAGACCATTGTCTAAAAGTCTCTGACTCACTGTGCGTACAGTTACACTTAACCCATTTATGCTCTATGCACGCTCCATTTACACATGCAAGTAGGTAAGTGCATACCTAGTGTCAGACCATTAATACTCCCCATGTGTATTTCATGTTGCCATGGTTGTTAACAACACGTCCACTCAAGGGCAGCGCCGAGTACAGAGTTCTGAGCTCCAACGTAAGTTTGAGACAAATAACAAACATGGCGATGGTGAAAGAGATCACAGCACACATTCTAAGAAAGCAATGAAAGAGGCAGCGCTGTAGATGGCGGTGGTTTGTGTGGCCATTAAATACATCGCGGTCTGAGATTTCTGTTTTCTTCTTTGTTCCTCTCACTGGTCACACGTGAGCTATACTGTCCAACACTGCCCTGACTTACTCCATTTGCTGCTTACTGCTACGGATCACTAAGCTCCCTGAAAACTGACCAAATTATGGACTTTCCGTAACCACGAATAGTGGGAAAAAGCAATGAAAGAAAATGGATGGATGCATTAAAATAGTAGCTACTTGTTAAGGATAACTTAGCTCCATTTATCATCGTGAGCAATCAAGTCTCTTTGGAATAAAATCACAGCCTGCAGTCTTCTCCAATCTAAGTACCTACATGCAACATGTCACCTAAAAGCCTGCATTAACAGGTATCATCTCTTATGTTTGTGGTCCACTAACATTGGGTAGATGTGGGTAGAGTTGCCCCAAGCTGCAATTGACAGGGAGCTACTCTTCCCCCTCAGTCTGATTGATGAAATGACATCACTGCGTACTACTGTCAGAACATAGTTACAGTTTCAGCAAATATGACTAAAACAAAATGTTACCACAATTCAGAATTAATAGATATAGATCTTCAAACTTCGGTCAAATGTGATATTATGAAACAACATTCCACTATTATGCAACCTTAACTACAGGGATATAATGTAAACACATTTCAAGTATAATTTATGTTTAACTCACCGATGGCCCCAGCTCCAAAGGTATCATCGTTGAACTGATCAATTTCATCTTCCTCTTCTATCAATCCCTCATCTTCCTCCTCCAGTGTACAGTCCTCATCCAGTGACTGTCACAACAGTGGGAAAGATAGGTGGAGGGATAAAAATGAGAGGAGAGAGAAATGAGTGAGAGGAAGATGAGAATAATGACATGAAACTGAAAAAAACAATAATGAACTACTAATGGAGCAGACATATTCCAAGAAGATTTGGAGAAATTTCTTACATTTCGGTTTACTTCTAGATTTTACAAGGACCCATACATGTAACATGAATAGTAGCAGTAGAAGGGGGAAGAATGGTGTCAGATGTTCAAGTGGACCATCTTTAGCAACAATCAATCTCTGACAAGTACCAGCAGCAGTATGGTATAGGACATGCCCAAACATTAGACAAGTTTAATTTAAGCCTATCATCAAATTCATGACAGAGGTAACATTAAAGACATGCGTGCGTAAGATTTACCTCCATCTAGTGGTGAGGTTGTGTACCATAACCAACTGAATAATATAGAGTCTGTGTGCATATTTACTTCTACGAGGGCAGAGATGTACCAATAAAATGTCATCCTTCTCTTTGAGAAAAGCAACTCCAATATTCACTCAGTGTTTCCCTACCATATTCCTAGCATGATACCCGTCTCTCTCCATCACCCCTCTCTTGTTTGTTGGTAATATAAACATTTTTAATATTTAATGTGGAAAACTAGCACGTAGCCTGTTAGGTTAATTCAAGCACATAATGGAAAATGCCAGAGACAGGCTAAAACAATTAGCAATTGCAATAATTTTAACTATGCAAACAATCATTTACCTCAACATGCTTAACATACCCATGTTATTATTATATCTTATTTACACAACAGCACGTCTGTCTCTACATGGTTTACAATTCTCCTCTGCTCTCTGTACCAGCAGTTTGTTTATATATATATATATACATACATATACATACATACATATACACACACACTCACACCATTCCAGATTCGTTTTGTATCATTTTTTTTCTGCTTTTTGTCACACAACCCAGGAAAATGAATTGTGACATTATATGCTTAAATTGACAATATTATGAATGAAATGTGTTTTATTTGGAAGCAAATACTGGCATTATTTAGTAAGCCAACTTATGGTTTTTAGTTAACAGCCCATATCACCCCTATCAAAAACCGCTCCTGCATAAAACTGTGCAAAACAGGCGAAGAGGACTCGTACCGCGGACTTAAAGCGAACCAAACTCAGACCACCTCGTTGGTTTATTGAAATTACCATAATTTGTTTTAACTCAAAATTATCACAGGGTTTCACATATAATGATCAATGTTTGGCAGCCTCCACAGAATCAACACTGACACTACAAATATTCAATTTATTTTTTCTTTCTTTATATTTTTTCTGATCACTGATGGGAAGGCGGGGTGGGACAACTTTACCATCATCTTCTCTGGGATCGCTTTATAAACTACACGCTGCAGACCTGCAGTGAGTGCGAGAGAGGGAGCGAGAGAACAGAACCGTTCATTTGTTTTTAACGTTGTGTTTAGTGTTAGAAAAATATATTAAATAATTAGTAGCGGCCAGTGTTGATGCTGTGGAAGCCACCACACATTGATCGTTATATGTGAAACCCTGTGATCATTTTGAGTTAAAATTAATGTTGGTAATTTCAATAAACTACAAGTTAAAAAAGGCATGGAAATTTTTTTGTATTGAAAAAATATTGAACCGTGACACTAAAGTATAGAACCGAACTGTGAACTGTTTTGTTGCACCCCTAAAATATAATATATATATATATATATATATATATATATATATATATATGTATGTATGTATATTTAAGAGGTGAGGCAGTACACAAATTGCCACCCCAAAAAATAGTACCATATTAAAGACAGCTTTCAGCTACTATTACTGCCATGTCTCTCCTGCCCAGGATATAAATACTGTGTTGATGATGCACCTAGATATTTTGATTTGACATCTGAGGCCTGTACTACGAAGCAAGTTCAACTTACCCAGGATCTCTTTCAGTTATCTGGCTTCACTAATCCTAACAATTGCAGTCTGGCTAAGCGGTACTCGAAGCTGGTTATCAACTCGATTAGTCAACCCAGGTTTTTCCAATCTAGATGTGAACGTGTTCACATAAAAGAGGCGCCATTTGCAGCAGATGACCAATCACAAACATTGAAACGAATACCAGCAGAGCGACGACTTCACAGCCGAAGAGCAGACAATCATTTTACAAAAATATGAGGAATACCGGCTGATAATCCAAACAAAAAACAACACGGTGGCAGCTGCTAAAAACCGAAAAGACAAATAGTAACAGATCGCCAATTGTGTAAATGCGCAAGTTCACAGCCCCACAGAGACGAGTAGATGTGAATGACTGTAATTAAATTAAAATCAAATCAATGAACTGCTGAAATCTAGGCTTTTATGGTGAATAGGCTGATACAAATTTAACATTTGGGTTCAGCTGCACCTAGCTGCACGTAGCGGCACAAAACAATAAAAACTAAATATAATAATATGAATCAAAGTTCAAAGTAGTACTTTCATATCTTATAAGTCCAATTACAGTTTCATTTTGTCAGTCAGTCTCTGATTTAGGATGACAAGCACAGTTAATGAAGGTGGATGAGGATGTGTCATCGGACCCTGGCAGCTCCAAACAGGCTGCATTTGTACAATGTGTCATTAATAAAATAAAGTTATTTAATATCCTAGTTAATTATTGTAGGAGTCAATAATGCAGCAGTGCCACTGTCTGAGGGACAGTCAGTGCTCCACTGCGCTGTGTCACTGACAATGTGCGGTTTGAGGAGATCACAGATATATGTGACACGCTCCAATAAATAATCTTGCCGGTCTCTAAAAACCCTCGTCCTCCTCATAGACCCTCTCTCAATCCGGCACCAAGCTCCACAGATCTGCAATAAAAGGACGAGAAATTTTCAAGAGCATTGATTGTTCGGAGGGCGGGGATTTTATAGGCGCTGATCTCTGATCTGAAACATAACCTGCTCCAGAGCAAGTTAGCCATTCAGCATAAGTTACCATGGAGATGTAGCCCGGTAAGAAGTGAACCACCTTCGTAGGATGGAAAACCCAGAGTTAAACCTGAAGTTACCACGATGAGAACAAATCCTGCTTCGTAGTACAGGCCTCTGGTTTTGCACATTGCTGCAGGGAAATGCTCTTCAAACTCTGCAATCAAGAAATATTGACTGGACTTATTTATTCACATGATCTTGTTGTTGAGTGACAGATCTTAATCTGAAGATCATTGAACAATGTATATGTAATAGCTTCTTGTTCAAAGACATTTTTGATTAATAAAAAGTTAAATAAAAAAGCATGAGTTCATTCACCTTCTCATGCAAAAGTGTGCAGACTATCAGTTTGACCAGCTGTTTTGATTTGTTTAACTTTAATGACATGTTGTATAGAGCATCATATTTATTTCTCCTTTATCTAGTAAGCAATGAACACATCTAAACTGCACTATTAATTTATAAATGTGTATGGAGCCTCCACTTAAATGTCACACAGACCACAGTAATGATTTGTCACAACCAAGTATCATGTTTCACCTGAAAAGCCTGAGAATTTTTCAGCGCATTATTGTGATGATTGGAGTTTTGAACGACTAACCTAGCAGCATGATGCCACTGCCAGTAGCAACGGAGTGATTCCCTTTTGTAATTAAAGTGTGCAATTATTGTAATATTGTAACAATGGCCAGTTAACCAAACAGTAACTGGCAGTAACTTTGTAACAGCATTGTCTCCAGAAAAAAACACTAGCAGCACTAGTGGGAGACCGTACGTGTACGATTTGGCGCCTGGTTTTACAAACGTCCAATTAATGATGTGGACATACATAACACACAACCTTTGCCAATTCCTTTGCACCTTGTAGGTAACAACAAACTCGTTAGCCAAAATGCTAATGCTAAAGTTACACCACGCAGGACCCACGTCGACGAAAAAAAACATTGCCATAATTCCGATTATTATACTGTTTGTATAGAGCTTTTGACTAGAACACATTTGCCGATAGTAGTTGCAAATAATTTATGAAACTCAGTGTTCCTACTAATCACAGTAGCAAGAAAGTGTCCTTCCCTTGTCAGTGCGCAAGCGGGCCACAGGCCGCAAACCACATCGATTTTGGCAAGCGCGTAAACAATAGACAACATTCAACATATCAATCACACATAATCTAAAATTACTAACGCCTCTCTGTTAATCATCTGACATGACATTCGGAAAAGGGAATTCAAGTTTTTCAAACACGATGCCCACCTGAAATCGAAACATCTAGCTTAAGGCTTTAGGGACGAGAGGAGCATCAAGAGGAGGTGACGCGCATATGACGCAACAGCGACGTCCATTTGAACGACGTGACCGAGCACGTATTTTGAGCGCAGAGCGTGCTTCTTCTTCTTGTGTTGTTTAACACAGCATACAGCTCATATCGCCTGCTGGACTGGAGGATGGGTCACAAATGTGTTGTTTATTTACTAAATCCTTTTTTATTACCCCTGTAGCCAAAAAGAAACGGAATATGTCCATATATCCTTTGTCCTATGTCCTCTGAAATAAATATGTGAACAACCACCCATATTATGTTATGGTGTATCTGAAAATGGAATATAATATGAGAAAGTAAGTACTTTAATTTGCAGTTTACAGCAATTCTCCCACAGTGCATTGTGTGACATCACGTAAGGTAAAACAAACCCCAGAAACAAGTGGTTACTGTAAGCAGAGAGACTGTAAGCAGTCTAAAGTCATTTTGCCCCAACCTTTAATCATAATGCTGAAATGTAATCTATGTATGTTTGTATGATTTACTGTTCACGACGGTAACGGGGGCAGTTACCGGCCTCACACCGTCCACGGGCTGAGCCTCGATCAGAAGGACTTAGACCCCCGAGAGACACCGGGCGAGCGGTGTTCCGCACGCCGTATTTCCCACGCCTGCCCATCGGGTTTTCTCTCTTCGCTCGGCGCTATAGAGAGAATCCTGGTTAGTTTCGTTTCGTAGTAAAATGTTTAAATTCAGCGGGTTTTGTCCTCTGATCTGAGGTCGTAATCTAAATGAGAAGCGTTACGTGGCTCACCGCCAACCTTTTAGGGGTGTTCAAGAGAGCAGGTAGATAACTGATTTTGTGAGTATGCATGTGTGTGCATAGGAGTGAGCGTGCGTGTGTATATGACAGAGTGTTTTTGTGTGACTGTGCATGTGAGTGCATGTGCGTGTATGATACCAAGGGTTCCCTCAGGTCTCCACTTAGCCGCTATTTCTTTCCTACATTCATCCAAAAATCACTGTTTTTAGAAAAATTAAGTACAGTTGAGGTTTATTAAATCTCAACAACCAATAAATAAGATCTGTATGAACGAATTGCCAAATTACATACCAACACTAGGCCTTTATGAAATACATAATCTGACAGATAAATCACTTAATTAGATCTGGCACTAAAATAATCTTAACTTGTATGTGACTATTTAGGAAGGAGGTTATCATGGATGTTCAGGGAAAGGTGTGCAATTTCCTCTAATGTGTTATACATTAAACCTAAATCACAGAGGAATTCTTTAATCTTCATTTTGGTCATCAGGCCCCTGTACATAGCGTTTTCATTATGTTCATATTTTGTCCAAAAATGATGTGCAATGGTTTACATTGTTTACATGTTTCACAGTATCACCCACAGCCAACTCAATTCTGTGGTTGAGGCCACACTATCAGATCTGGATACATCTGTTGTAGACGGGTGGTTACTCCAGATTTTCTGCCAAGCATTGCACTAGCACCATCACAAGCAAAGGCTACAAAGTTTGCCCTGATGAAATTTTCATCTAGTCCCCAAGTTTTTAGGCACTGTAGTAAGCACTTTGTTATAGTCCCAGCCAACTGGCTTTCTACCTCAACTAAGTCAAGAAATATAGTTGTGGGCACATCATTTACTGTGGATGTTAAATATACCACCAGTGCAGTGTTGTGGACTCATCAATTGAAATGCTAAAGCTCTGGTCTTTAGTTAGTCACTATTTTCTGTCTAATTTGCTGTGCTGTGTGGTCAATTATGTTTTTAGCAGTATATCTTGAATGGAGAGTGATGTCCATGTCAAAGCCATTTGCTTCCTGGAGTACCACCAGGTCTGGATAGTCAGTGTATGTCCTGTTTTTTTCTTTTCCATATGGTAAGCAGGTTCCCCTTCTACCTATTTTTGAATGGTCACGTCAATTACATTTTTATTGCTTTGTTAAATCTTCTGCTGCCTTATGTTTTGTTTTTGACATAGCATGTTTGTAAATTTAGTTTTTTGTAAATTTTGCTTGTAATATTGCTGATCGCCATTGTGGCTGTATTTAACTTTAGTTTGAGACCATTCATTTGAGAGAGGTATTCTTGTTTCTTTAAACACTCCAAGGGACTTGACATGTTTACATGTTTCACAGCCAAGATATTCACCACAGACAACAAACCAAGAGTTGCCTTCTTGAAACTGGTTATCCTGGTTGGTATGCTGATGGCAATGATTAATTTATTTACATTGATTGGTATAATAATATCTACCATTACTCAGCTTTATTTATAGAGCGCTTTAAAAACAGCCACAGATGAAAACAAAGTGCTGTACATAAATAAGAGTCGAACGTAAAACTTAAGTCATAATATAAAAAACTATAACAATGTAAAAATTAACCAATAATAATAAACAATAACAATGTTAAAACATATAAAACAATAAGACACTAAAACAAAAGCAGTCTCATGCTGTGTTAAGTCAGTAAAAGTAAAAGACAGACAGACAAAATGGACAGTGAAGGGGCTTGCCTGATGTGCAGTGGGAGGTTGTTCAATAATTTGGGACTGGGAACAGAAAAGGCTCTATCCCCTCTGAGCTTCCGCTTAGACCTTGGTACCTCCAGGGGCAGCTAATCAGCTGACCTGAGGCACTGAGCAGGAGCAGGGGTCACCTGTCCTGTAAAATGACCTGTGGAATCGTCTGTTATTTGGCAATTTAATGTTGCTTCCCATATTGAACCAATACGGGACGCCATTTGTTCCATATTTCCATAAATGTCGAATACACACGTCTGTCAAACACATATCAACGCTAAATATAAAAATAATGATCAAAATAAAACACAGGCAATACTAAAGCCAGCAAATTTATGGTGGCGAGATATACGCAAAACCTCCCTCCCCCGACTCTGGTCCTCTGTGTGTATGGTGCTCACAAAAAATGTCTACTACACCCGCTACTTCACCGCATCCTCAAAAGGGTCACGGTGGGGAATCTTTGAATATTTGTACAACACATTTTTTTGGATTAAATGTTGGTTATGACAAACGATCTATTGAATCAGGCACAGTGACTAAAATCTTTTTCTGAAGAAAAAACTTCAGAAAAAAAGTACTGGACGATATATATATATATATATATATATATATATATATATATATATATATATATATATATATATATATATATATATATATATATATATATATATATTAACAGTGGAATCTAAAGGCATAAGCGTTGATTGGGAAATTGAAAATGCAAATATGATCATAAAAGAAATCACGACTAACATGTCGTGATTAAATGATGGTTTAATCGCAACACTAAACGGTTCCCAACAGAAAAAAAATACGTGGCACAAACAAGAAAATGTTTCCAATTGAAATACATTACTTTGAAATTCGTTCTGAGTGACAAAAAACTGAGTGATGAAAAACTTCAGAAATTAATGTCACCCCACACGATTGAATAGATTAAATTTGTGTCTATATCACAAATTGCTGTGAGACTGGGTTGAAATATATACACAAGACCAGTGGTTTCTGGTTTTTACCATCTAATTTTCTGCTGAAGAAACATTCATATATGTACCAAAAAAGTACCTGTCCACCTTCTCTTTCATCTCCTTTATCATTTCATCATCCCCCCAGACTCTTTCAACTGTTATCCTTCTCAGTGTCTGTTATAAAATCGTACCAACTCAATCCAGTAACTGGATCGCAAAATGCTGAATGCTGAAATGCTGAATCCAAAACAGAAGATCCAGAACATGCTTGAATGAAATGATTATACTAATGAAAGGGAGAGCTATTTTTGAAAGCTCTATAAATAATTGTGAGCTTTTAGTGAAAATTTGTTTACACAATTTTACTTGTATTTTCAGGATGGAACAGTGACATATCTTCCATTTTGATCCTTCTCCACCTTCTGCCACTATCACCTCAGGGCCGCAAGAGACAGAAAAACTGTCTGCAAGACATGCCAGTGACCATGTTGTAAAGTTTGTCAAGGTAAGTGTAGGAGCTATTTGTAGAGTTAGTCTTTGTTTTTGATTTTTGTTGTAAATTTAATTTGCTAATTATGAGTAACTTTGTTTGATTAACTTAAGTGTTTGTTTTATTTAGATTAATGTTTTTGATATTCTTTGTTGGTTATTTGTTTAGGATATTTTGATTTGTATAGTTAATATTTTTTGTTTATTTTTTTGGTAATTGGGTCACATTGTGGGCACCTGAAGTTATTTAGGTAGGCAGGCACTTTGAGGACCAGCATGCACCTGGGTGGGCATATGGTTTTTACCAGTGCAAGGGAGGCACCAGCAGCCATGATTGTCTTTGTTCTTTTGTTTGTTGTATTAATTTTGAAATAAATCATAACAAAATGCAAGAATCGGGATTGGACATTTATTTTCTTTTGCCTGCGTCAAACAAAATCACCATGGTGCATCAGTGGCCTGTTGATTATGTTTGGTTTAAAGTTTAATTTGTTTTTTCCAGACAAATGGCCACTACAGTAAGGTTACAGTTCAGTGAAATTGGAAGAAAGATCACATTTGTCACCATTCCTAATCCTATTAACCATTTTAAAGAGTGTAATCAAATCTAGGTGAGGTCATATTAATTTGTATTTTAAAACTTTTTCTGACCACAACTCCTTTTAACGGGAAGGCTGATGTTCTCGTGTCACAGACAGGGACCAGCATCCAGTGGCATCTGGACAGCGTCACATAAAGCCTTCAACCCTACCTGCTTGCTGTGGGGGCCCAGAGGAATGTGATTCACAAGTACTTCATTGTGACTGGCAAACATGCAGTACCTTGTAAGTCATCAGACTCCCTGGCCTGTTTTGATGAGCTTTCAAAAGCTAACTTTGTCTTCAGTACTGAACTTTCAAAAGCTAACTTTGTCTTCAGCATCTCATGTAACCTGGATCCCAGAGTTGCAGAGTTGAGGGCTTGGGTACTTCATTGAGTTGACACTGAAATGTTGTGTTTCATTTGCAAAAGCCGTCAGGCAAATGCTAATTTCCTGATAAAACACTTAAAGCTGACCCATGGACTTTGTTCAGGATAGACACTTCGTCTTAAATGTGGTCAGGCTGGTTGTATTGAAGTTAGGAAAGGACTGAAATGACTTTGGGGTTAAATGCCATCCAATCCTGGTACTTGCTTCGCAATCTACCACTTGTCTTTGGAGACTTAGTTTTCCCAAACGATCTACACTGGTATTTGCTACTGCTGTTGTCAATATTGCTATTTATTTGAAACACTTCAATGCAGAACACCACAGATTATGCAAACATTTATTTCCAAACAAGAGGCTTCTACCAAAGCATCATTTTATGGTACATTACCCTACATGTATACTTAAAATTGGACCACTTTTACATAGCTGGTGCATGTGCTATGAAGCAAAACACAATTTCTTTAAAAAACAACTGAAAAGCTTCAAAAATATAACTAAAACATTGTCAAATAAACATCAAAGCCAAATAGCATACAGTTGGCAGATATTGGCATACAGTTGGCAGAACAGAGTAATGACTGGTCCAGGTAAATTGTTATCTTTAAATGCGATGGACTGGGGCTGTGAGATAGCAGAGACTCTTCAGGTGCCAATTAACACCAAGGTTGTTATTTTCATCAAATGCTGAAGATGTATTTGATTGCATTTTTTGCTTTATTATTATTTATATGTATAAGTAAAGGCTGAACTGATGCCAAAAGTGACAGAGGTCATAATTTTATTTTTCTGAGTTGTATGAGTGACATCTAGGAAAACAGTTGTCTCAGTGTTACTGTAATCAGTGTCTCATATGTTTGCCTATTTTTGCAGTTTGAAGAATAAAATGCATTTGTAAATTCTAATTTCTGACTTGTTTTTTTAAAGTTAATTTCCCAGAGTTGAGCTATGATTTGTAATTTTAATTGAAGTAAAACTCTATATCACGTGAAATACTCTAAATTGAGTTGTATTTTCGTCTGTATTGCGCTGTCTTTCTCTTTAAATAGAGTAAAATACAATGTCCTCAATATAGAGGACAATGGCAGTAGAGTAGTTTTTTATACTATAAAGAGTAAATTCTTATCATGCCGAGTAAAATATGAACACTGAATAGAGTAGAAATTACTCTGAAAAACTTTACTCTGCAACGGGAGTAAATTTTACTCTATTTAGACTGGGACAAAATATTATCTTTGACTAAAATTTTATTTAATTTGAGTAAAATTTACTCAGGTAAATTTACTATGTATAAAAACTGTCAAGATACAACAGTATGCATCTTTATACAGTAACCAAGAGTATGATAGTATGATCACCTGTGTATTCTTGCTAGTGTTGATTTGCATACACTCCTGGCAGATGGCTTTGCTCTCCTCACAACCATGTCCAGAACTGTTATAAGTATTATACAAGCAAAACAAACAATATATTCATTAGAAAATAACTTTATTTATGACATTGTGTGTGTGTGCGTGTGAGAGCGAGAGCATGCATGACATTTTGAAGTCACAAATGTGAGAAGAGAACAATGCTAAAGAAGTTTTTTCTTCTCAGAAATCTACAACTTTGAACTTGAAAAAAAATTTTTTTTTCAAGTTTTTCAAACTTGTATCTCCACCTGTCTTCTAACTAATTTCTTTCTTTCTTTGTGTGTGTGCATGTCTCTGAAATGTGCAAATGTGAGTGTGTGGATGTTTATGTGCATATGTATGTGTGTGGTGTTAATGCCTGTGCATTTGGTTGGGTGGTGCTGTTGGTATTAAGGGTCGGTGTTTTGCCATTGCAGTCTAATTTTTTATTTCGTGTGGAACCTCAGGAAGCAGTTGTTTTTTGGTGTGAAGCAGAGATGGACATTCATCCATGACCATTCAGTGGGCTGTAGCATCCAGACGGACATCAGACGCTGGAATTGGGGCAGCAGGTCCTTTTCTTCTCTTCTCATACTCACCAGCAATGGATGAGCTGGGACGCACTCTCTGACAGTCCATATTCTTCCCACCTTTGCAAAGACCTTCAGCAATGAATGATTTGAAGGTATACAACCTCAGCTGTTCCTTCTTCAATCCATTGCCTTCGCAATATCTGCGGTAGAGCAGCCAGGATGTCACAACGATCATATCCAGGAAGTGGAACAGAAGCCAATGGTAACACTTCAGTACAGTGCAATCAGGGAGTCAAGCAAATCCATGCATCCCATATGCTTGTTGTACACTCTCATCACAGCAGGGCAGGGAACTTTTGTGATGATCTTTTGCTTTCAATCCTACCTGTCAACTTCGGGGAGAGGGTGGGCTCCCATGTAGTCACTGAGAAGGGTCATGGAGCGGTTGTTGAACCACATAACCATGTAAGGTGGTTTCTCCAACCAGGGCTATCTTCTCTATAAATGATCCATGCCCCGCTCTCTTTAGAGTTGATGCCTGGCAGTCTGTTGTCATGAAAGAGTACCAGTGCAGTGGATTCCTTGCATGGCCAGTGTGAGTACAAGAGGCACACCTGTGAACCAGTTGTCAAAGAACAGCTTGTAGGTCTCATGCTTAGGAATGGTTTGGGCCAACCGAAAGACAACATTGCCACTGGCTGCAACATCTGGCAACCCTGGGGTTTGCAAAGCTCTCCCTGTGTAAATCTCTAAATTGTGTGGCATACCATCTGTACAAGCCATGAGGAGGATCTTGTAGCCCCACTTTCTTGGCTTTGCTGGGAGGTACTGTTTCAACCTATGCCTTCCCTTGAATGGAACCATTTGTTCATCAATTGCCAGTTGTTCACCCATCAGGATTGACGTCAGCTTTGAGCATAGATGTGTAAGCAGTGGTCGAATTTTGAAGAGTGGATCATTTTCCTCCTCTCTCTCTGCATTATTGTTAAAGTGCAGGTGTTTCTTGATGGCCTCTTATCTATTCAGGGTCATGGTGTTTGCAACTTGGGGCACTCTCAACTCTCAACTTGGGGGTCCCTGGCAAACCAAACAACGAGATGTACATCACAACACCTAGGAACTGCTCCAGTTCATTGGTTGTGAGGTTCAGGGGCAAATTGTATGGCATGAATGTTTGACTGCTCAACAATAACTTCCAGCATGTCCTCTGAGAAGAACTTCCTAGAGTACTCAAGCAGTGACATGATACCATGAGATGGTGACAGGCCTCGCCATTCTGGGTGCACATCAGTGTTTGCATTGTGGGGTGTTCTCCATCAGGGTAGCTGTGGCGCATCCTCATTCTAAGACTCAGTCTGAGTCTCCTCATCAGTCTGTGCACATTCACTTTTGAAACAGAAAGCAGGGAGTGCAAATTCAAATGTGTCTTATAACACTCTGAATCCACTGACACGCACATGCATGCCCACACACACACACACACACACACACACACACACACACACACACACACTGACCCTTGACTGACCCTGCAACTAACTAACAGTGTCTCAAACATGATGTAGGGATCCATTCTTCCTCACTATCTCCACTGTCACTGTCACTCTTAAGCTCACTCACTTTGAGAATGGCCCCAAATTATTATTATTATTAAAGGAGATGATGAAAGATAAAGGGATGAGTCTGAAAAAAGCCAAATAAAATACATTCACATACAGAAAAGGCATTCACATACAAATTAAACTTCTACATATTATATATACACAAATGCATGTTTTCACTATCCAGGAACAGAAGTATAATCTTGAGACAGACATCAGCAAAATTCAAAACACAATTCTTTACACTTAATGCCTGAAAAGAACGATCAAACAACAAATTTTCATGGGGAACTCTAACCATGCCCTCTCTCACCAGATCCTAAATGTTATTATTATTATAATTCCAAAAGTGAATAGCTCAGAAGTAGCTTGTTATAACCCAATTAATATACATGTACAGTTTATACTTCACCAAACATATAGCATAGGATAAATTACTTTAGTTCACTCATCTTTGGACTCAACGTCTGATGCATCAGAGAGAGTTAATATATTTTTAGCCTTGGAGGTGGTGTGGATCCGCAGCATTTGTAGTTTAGTCTGTTCGTACAGCTGGCCCACTGTGACTTCAGAGGGTAGTATGTTGTGACTGAAATCACAAATATCAAACTCAAAGTCTTTGGTCCTTTGGATGAACGTTCATTTGGAAAAAACAGATTTTGTGTGTCTGTTTGGTGGGAGTTTTCCATTGTTCCCCTAGCCTGTCTCTTACTTTCTGCATTAGAGCAGACATCACTGTCTCCTTTCCTCTGGACATTTCATTTGTCACTGCTCTTTAACAACAAAATGCACTCAATACAAGTCGGTTTCCATAGCTTACGATATACTGTCCTAACTCCTCATCTGTCATAACACCTATGATGGTGATGTCTGTAAGAAGCAATGCAAACATCTTAACTTACATTCATATTGCTTAACTTACCACATGAAGGAAGCTAGCAATGTAGCCTAGCCCATACTTTGTGCATGTATATTGTTAATTTTATGTTGCTTACTTGGGACTATGATTAAATTTAACAGTTTATCTTTACCTTCATCCTGTAGTTGTTTGATAACACTCAGAAATATTTTGTCTCCTATGGAAAAGAAAAATCCTCCTCTCCTGCCATGGTGAAAGTACAATCATCTTTAAGTGAATGCTTCTGGTTGCACATGCGCATGTAAAACTTTCACAGGGGTACCAGGAACTTTTTTTTTTCCCTATGTCCCTTTAGGAGACCAAAGACAAACCAAAGACAAGAAACACTTTTTTTGGCCCCCTTTATTGTCCATTTTTCACACATTGTTTAATTGCAATGTAGAAGCCTACGCTGTAACTAGTGGGTGAAATAACTGCTATGCAAAGTAATGTAGTTAATATGTGTCTTCAGTGATGTTAAGTACGTAGTTAAGTAGTATGTCAAATAACATGGCAATGGTTACTATGAGGGGGATTGATCATTTCATCTTTTTCTATTAATTATACAGAAAGGATTGGGTGATGTGAAAAGTCCAATTTTTCACAACGCTAGTCGCAAAAATTCACCATAACATTGTGGCATCGTAGTATCACGTCATCATAGTATCATAGGCTGCAAATGCGGCATCACTCACAATTTCACAAAGGGGAATTGTCTAATTGAGTGTTATTATTTCTGAACACAAGCAATATCCCTCGCCATATCGCGTTACACCTCTTGCGGCTTCAATGCATTGCGATTTATTGTTGTTGTTGTTGTTGTTTTTTTTTTTTTGGCTAGTATATGTACATTTATATCACAGGAGTCTTCAAAAATAAAAGTGTGGAGAGGGTTTATAAAGGCTTAGAAAAATAAAATAAATATATAGTTACTACTTTGCAGATTTTCACCTCTTCCAGGACATTCTGGAACGAGGGATCACTGAATTGCTTTATTTGGTTTCTGCCTTACACTCACCACACATTCTATGTGACCTTTAAGACTAGTGTTTCATCACCTGATGAAAGACCTGATGAAAGTTATTTATAACTCTGTGATCCCTGACAATATAGGCTTGAATTTTCCATCAGACAAATAGCATTATTGGGTCTATATATAAGTGCCCTCTCTTGTTCCTGAGTGAACTTTGTGTTCCTCCCACTTTGGAATTCTTGATGTTAATCCTATGTCAACCTATGTAAAATGACACAAAATGTACCAAAAGTGCTGATGTAGTAAGCTGCTGAAAAGGCAGAAATTTTTTTTTTTAAACTGGGTTATTGACAAAATGTCTGAATGACTAATGCTACTGTGTATCTGCTGAGATTTGACTGAACTCTCAGTCCTTCTCAGTTCTTCAATTTCCCTGAGGGAACATCCCAAAGGGATTAATAAAGTTGTCTATCTATCTAGTCCAGCCTCCTTCAGCATCAGTCCATGGTTTATGACATTGTCGATTAGTGTTGCACGGATTTCATTTAATAAAGTGGGTCCTCCTCTTTGGACATATTCTCTTTATACCTCAAGTCTCCTTTCACTTTCTTCTCTACCTTGGCTCATACCTGCCTATATGGGGTTCACAATATTCAATATAATTCAGTATATGCATACCAATGAAATGAAAGGATGTCTATGGAGAACAAGTATTCTTTTATTTCTACAATATTTCACACAGTATACTATGACCATAACATTTTTGTATTGCAATATATCAAGTGACGCTATGTTGTCCCGTCCCTAGATGGACACAGATGGAGTCACATATGTATTTTTTATTGTGAAATGAATGAATAAAGAAAAGAATAAATGAAATAATAAAGAAAGAGTGAATAAAGAAAGAGTGAATACAAGAAGCAGGTGTGAAATACTTAATACAATATGTACTGTTGTAGTAAATGTTTCTTAAACTACAAAATTACTATCTTTGGACAGATTTACATCTCTGTCCTTGGCAGTGGTGATATATTTTTAAATATTTGACCACAGTGAATGTGTACAATCACAATGAAAAAGCTTAAGTGATGTATGTACTTTACTCAATTGACTGCTGAGTCCCTGGCATCAATGTGACCCAGAGGAACAATCTATTGTCACTGTTGAAGGACAAATCTTCAGCTGTTGTGCAAACAATGAGCACACACTGCTCCCTCGCCATTATCCAGCTCCTCTTTCTGCTCTGGCTGCATGTCAAAATTTATTTGAACTGTGTCACATGACCGCTTGCTATGCGTTGTCTATTCTCAGTACTGTGCTGTGGACAGAAGGATGTTAGTCCCCCTGGCAGAGAGATGGATATGAAGTATTTTGATCAAATTATGGATTTTTTTGTAATACTGGTGATGGTGACGTAATGGAGTCTAACAGTCATCCACAAAGCCTGCGGGCCAACATTAATGGCAACTCTTTGTCGATAAAAACATTCTGGTTGAAAACTGAATACTTCAGAGCGTTCCGTTGAGGGATTAAAGAGAGTAGACTGAAGGAGGCACAACTGCATTGTGCTGGAGTTCTGGTTTTCCAAATCTTGCTGAAGGGCCTGATTGGGGAGCAACCAATGCTGAACAGTAACCAGATTGTGGAAGCCATCGAGTGCATTGCTTTTCTCCAGGTGTCTGCCCTTACCAAACACCTGATCAGTGCCATCAATTCTGAAAACTGTTTATTCATGTACCACACAGCTGTGAGATCTCATGGAGATGGCATAGCTCTAATTGGTCCGCTAGAGTTACCTCTTTTCCGGAATCTCGCTTTGAAGGGTTGTGTTCCTTCCACAACAATAACATCACAACGCATCTCCTCTTTCCTCTAGTTCTCGTCTCAGTATTTACAATAAAATGATCTGTTGTTCAATGTCGATCAGTTCCAGTTCCAACAAATGTCTTCTCTGTGTCTCCATTGTTCGTTATGTGTGGAGAAACAAGGCCGGGCCGTAATTAAGCTATCAGCGATAGTTGATAACCGTAACGGAAAGAAACGTGTTGCCCCCTATTGCTCTGGAGGTGAATTACTTTACGACACCCGTAACCGACGGAGAGTGGATTCAAGACGTCTATCCGACTGCATTACCACACAGTACGCAGTTGGAAAAACATAATTGAGCCTTAAGAGCTGCTGACAACGTCACATGTGACTGCTGTTTATTTAGGTCAGTCTGATTTTGTATTGTTTATACTGGGTTTAAACTGGATTTTCAATTTGCTTCTGATTAGATGCTGTTCAGAAGAAGTCCAGAGAATCAAGAGAGATCAGACTGATGGCAGATGAAAAAGGGATAAACACATCAAAGTTAAAGTCAGAATGAGATACATCTTATTCTTATCATCACAATGGATTTTCACTAGATTTTCCAAATCACATTGCATAGAGGTATAAATCAAGAGCATATTTTACCAGCAGACACACTCAGGGAAGCGAAATTGTTGGGAAGTGAAAGTGAGTGTTTCCTTAAACGGAATGAGACAATGTTGCAGTCATACCACATCTTCAATAAGTTAGACACAAAATAGAATTTTACTGTGAACATAAGCAATGCGCAGGATGGGAACATTAGCTGCAAAAGCAGCCATATAGTTATGACCATCTTTAGGTTTATTAACTTGTGCATATTTGTGCCTATACCAGTATGAATTTCACACACAGTTCCTGTAGCACGACATAGAATCAGGTTGCAGCTCTCAGGCCACACGCATCATCAGTTCTTCCAGGGCCCGTTCTTGGTGGTTCTCATGGACCAACAGCACTTCCTTGATGGTGTTTTGCTGGAAGCCCATCTCATTAAACTGACTGAGCAGGTGCAGGAACTCCTCAGCCTCAAGAGAAAGAAAATAATATTTCTAGACAAATTTTAAATCACACTGAGTTGCCGGAATTCTTGTTGTGTTTCTGCTATGTTTCACCTTTATTTCACAGTTGTGAAACATCTCCAGAGCCTCTTCTACCTGTGTAATATCATAACCCAGCTGACACAGGTGATCACACGCCACCAAGTAACTCAGGACCTGCATGCATACACACAAGTACACACACACATGCCAATTCATTCATTATTATTATTGGTAGTATTGGCAGTACTGGTATAGTAGTACCTATTGGTGCTATCACTGCTGTGATTACTACTGATAACATTATAATACTTATTGGTACTGCCATTCTTATTAACAGCTAGTCAGACAGAAGTTGAATATAACACCTATATCCCACTGTAGAAATACTTAACTATAATAACAGTATGTGAGTATAATCAGGAATGTGTTCTATCTATCTCTATCTCTCTACAATATGTTATTCGTAGAGCTGCTAAAGTTAATATGATAATAATATGTTAACGCAATCTCACTTCAATGTGATTAAAAAAGGTGCCATTAATGTATGTTCTATTGTCTCTGTGGCTCATTGGTGCCTGCAGGTGTGCGAACCCCAACCTTTTGATTTCAGAAGTCAACTATTTATCAGATGAGCTTATGGGAAAGGTGCATGATACTACAGTGTGCCTATTTGGTTGTCGTCAAACTTAAGTTTATTGCACATATCTTCCCACCCCGACCCTGTTCTCATCAGCCATGTGCTTTGTAATAAATGCAGAGCAGTGGACATGCTATTTACTCTGACATAAATGGCTTAGTGTGCCATATTTTATCTTCCAGCCCCAGTTAGCTGCACTTGTTACCCACAGCCAACCACAGATATCAGTATCAATATGTGAAGGATGGACTAGAGTCAGTGTGCCTGACTGTGCGTGTAAATGACTCACCTGATCTGGGGTCTGCTGGCCTGTCTTCTGCAAGGCAATAATGGCAGTGCAGAGTGGATAACCCCTTGCTGTGATGGCTTCCAACAGCTCTCTCTCCTCTGGGCTCAGAGCTGACAGCAGGTCTGCTGTCAAGTCTGAACCAGAGAAGGCAGGAACTTGAGGGTGTGAGGTTCTGCAGAGGTCTGGACTGACAGGCATCTAGGGAACACATATTGTAGCAAATGTATGTGCTTGTACTCCTCAGTCATTTGAAGTAAGTTGTTCTGTGTCAGTGGCAGTTGGAGTCACTATCAGTAACCCTACATTAGCAGGATCATTACAGCATTAGCAAATTCATGTTCTTCAAGACTTCAAGGACATTTATAGAGCCTTCAAGGATCAACCCTGGAAATAAACAACCACTGAGCTGTGAAGTGCAGTCCTATGGCTTATGTGAGTATTAATAGTCTGATTGGGTGAGTTTAGCAGCTTTAGACTGTCTCCATAATTAGAAAGAGGGAATGTGTACCACAGACTGCCTCAGGCTGTAATCTGCTACAGAACATTAAGGAATAAGAAAAGAATAACCATTTCTAATGTCAATTTACTTTTTACAGTTTATGATAACCAAACTGCAGCTGCAGCTGTCATTGGGTTTAACAGGAGGTTTGACAGCGCTGAAATACATTTCAGAGACTTGTTAAGTCTGCGTTAGACTACACACATACTTGTTAATGGTTTCCAGACAACGCCTAATATTTCAGATTGAATGATTTCTTCATACTGGAATGCAATGGCTAAATTTAATTGAAGGCAACAGGGGCATGTATTTATCTATTCTGTGTAAAAACTTTACTGTATCTACTTTACTTGATACTTTTTACTCTACTTTTTATGATCTGCAACATTGTTCTGGGAACACTGAATTATATAAAATCATCAACAGAATCAAATGGCATGAGCAGTCACTACATGCTTTGCAAACAGCACTATAGTGTCACTTTACTTTGAACACTTCTTTGGGGCTGTGGTGACCTGGTTGCTAAGGACTTGAGTCCAGAAGGTCCCAGGTTTGAATCCACCAGCTACCAGGTCCCACTGTGGTGCCCCTGAGCAAGGTAGTGTCCCTACATATGCCCCCTGGGCGCCAGGCTGCCCACTGCTCACTTAGGTGATGAGTTAAATGCAGAGGTTAATTTTGTTGTGTGCTGTGTGCTCAATGATGTGTAGTAATCACTTTCTTTTATATTACTTTATATTAAATCATAAAGTCGTAAATTGGCTGTGGTTACTTATAAGACTCTGTGTGCTATAGCACAGACTAAATGAGAATGTTTCTGTTTATGTTGGTGAGCAAAGACCTCACACATCTTCTCCACAGTGTCACATTCTAACTTCAAATGGCTGCTTTGAAGAAAAATGGTCATATGTTGAAAAGGGAGCTCTTACTGTGTGTGCTGTGTTGTGGTTGCTGAAGACAGCCAGCCTTTGGACTATATTGGTTCTGGTGTTGGAAGTCCTGGTGTTGGGCGCTCTATGTGTAGAAAGGCTCTTGGCTTGGCAGCCTGCATCGGGATCATGGTGTGTAGATGTATCTAGCAGAGAAAGTGAGCATTGTCGTAGGTTCTTCCTGCGCTGGTATGGCAAGCTGCTCAGACAGGCTGGGGGGTTCAGCAGGTCTGGGATGAAGGTTTTCTGTGCTTTCTGCTGCTGGGAGGGACGTGAAATAGCAGGATGTCCCCTGCTTGAGTGCCCTGACACACATGTCTGGGCTTTGAATGCAGCAATCCCCCCTTTCTCGTCAGAGTCTGTGATCAAGAAGTTGGTACACAGGACAGTGGGCCTGAGACTGTAGGAGTGCTGGTGAAGGCTCGGCTCACAGATACCAGAGCTGTGGCAGCTGGCCAGTGGACTCTGCTGAGGGCTGCTGAACATCATCCAGTATGGAGGACACGTGGGAAGCAGTTCTGATAAAGAGGAGAGCAGAGGCTGGTGCTGGCTGGTGAAGCCATTCTGTAGTCCAGTGAGCACCTTGTTCTCCAGACTAAATTGGTACTGTCATATGCAGACACATGTTAGTGAAATAGTGAAACAGGCTGAGCACTACATTTTGTCTTTATGACACTTTTATTCCTTGCTTATTGTTCTCACACATTCTTTAAAATTCAAATAAGAGTTTGTTTAGATCTACTGTAAAACACAATTAGACTTGTGTGTTGCAGTACATGGAGTCGTGGCTGTTATACTATACCTCTGTCTCTTGCAGGATGCTCTCATAATCAGGGACAATCACTTTGAAGTCTTCTTTGACTTCTTGTAAGATAGCCAGCATTACTTTCAGAGGGATGCCATCCATCCTGATCTCATACAAACACAGACAGACAGATGCATGCACATGCATGCATGGGCACACGCACACACACACAGAGGGAGCAAGAGATAAAGAGAGAGAGAGAAAGAGAGATTTGCTACCATGCTCTCAAAAAAAAAAAAAAAAAAAAATACTACTGCACTAAAAAATATTAACAGATTTTACTGATGTGTTTTGGGAGGATTGTAACACAATCAATTAATAGAATGCGACAGACTCACAATAGTTAAAATAAAGATAAAACCACATTTCAGACCCTGAGAAAGCAGAAAGATTTACAACAAAATGACACAGATGTAGTGATGTGATAGGTACATGATGTATATATTGTAAATATACCTAATAAGTAATAAAACAGCTATTTCTAGTCCCTGATGGTGGTTTTGGAAGTTTTTCCTGATAAAAGGAGCTTTTTCCTGAACTTTGACTAGCTTTGACTGGGAGCAAAATACTTAAAGGTATTGAAGCAATGGCTTGAGAAAAGCTGTTACCGGATGTATTGAAAAGCTGAAAAATGTTACTGAACATAGACAGGTCACTGTCACTGAAGCAAATGTATAGTTATAGCACATCCTAGTGGTATATTTATATAAAACTTGGCGATCATCCAAATTGTATGGAAATGGCCTATCCATACATCTACTGTACAAGAAAAATATAAAACAAATTTAACTCATCTAGACAAGTCCAGATCAGTAAAACAGTTTTACACAGACCAGTTAAACACATTCCAGTATTAAGTATCAAGTATCAACTTTATTGTCAAATATGCCATATATGCACACACAGCATTAATGAAATTTCAGGCCTCTCAGATCTACAGTGCAACATAAAACATTAATAAGACAGGGCAATAAATTAAGTTGGTACTACATGCCGTAGTGGAGCATGCTGGGTGTGACCTCTCCTAAAATCCACAACAATCTGCTTCGTCTTCTCCATGTTCAGGCAGAGATTGTCATACTTGCACCACTTGGCCAGGTGGCTCACCTCACTCCTGTAGATTGTTTTATCACCATTGCTGATGAGATAGTCATGTCATCCGCAAACTTAAAGAGGTTGGAGCTGTGTGACAATGTGCAGTCAGCGCACATCCTTGGGGGTCCTTGGGGGTCAGCGTGATGGTGCTGGAGGTGTGCCAACCCGAACTGCCTGTGGTCTCCCTGTCAGGAAGTACAGCACAGCAGAGAGGTGTTAGCTGGTCCAGTATGTGAATGAGCTGCTGGGGGATGATTGTGTTTAATGCTGCATTACAGTCAATGAATAGCATTCTGATGTATGAGTCTTTTGTCTCCAGGTGAGTGACGGCTGAGTAAAAGATAGTGGAGATGGCATCATCGGTCAAGTGGTTGGACTGATGTGTGAACTGGAAAATGGTCCAGGGCAGAGGGGCGGGCAGACTTAATATACTGCATGACGAGCAGCTCAAAGCACTTCATTAGGATGGGAGTGAGTGCGATTGGCCGGTAGTCATTGAAGCAGGACGGAGATGCCTTCTTCGGGATCTGGATGATGGTGGTGACTTTGAGGCATTTGGGGACAACAGCCCAGCTCAGTGAGGTGTTGAAGATGTCTGTGAAGACGTCTGTAAGTTCCCTAGCAGAACACAACCCTCTCAGAACACAACCAGGGATGTTGTCAGGACCCAGGGCTTTGCGTACATTTATCCTACTGAGAGATCTCCTCACACTGTCCGGAGAGAGCATAAACACTTGATCGCCAGGAGGGGGTGGGGTCTTCTGAGCCGGGGTGCTGTTGTCTGCCTCAAAGTGAGCAAAGGAGTTGTTCAGCTGATTCAGGAGCTGAACAAGGTGGTGAGAGGTGGAGTTGTTGCAGGTCTGTAGTGAGGTTTTGTAGTCTGTGATGGTCTGAATCCCTCGCCACAGCTTCTTGGTGTCTCTGCTTTCGCTGAAATGGTTGGCTATCCTCCTGGAATATCCTCCTCCTGGAGTCTTTTGGCTATTCTGATGCCTCGATAACAGGTTGGCCCTTGCTGTCCTCAGGCCCACATATCAGATCATGACAGCATTGCGGCACCAGGCAACACTGATGTAAACACAAAGTCCCCTGCCACAAGTCTTTCCTCCCTTGACAAGTGCTCTTTAGCCAGTCAAGCTGTATGGCACAGTCAGAACGTTGTCGTTGAGCCATGTTTCCACAAACACCAAGACACAGCACTCTCTCACAGTCTTTGATGTTGATCGAAGTAAATAAATGTAGTCCAACTTATTGTCCAGAGAGCATATATTGGCCAGTGTGATGGTGGGGATAGCCAGCTGGTGAGGTTTAGCCGCCAGCCTAGCCTGGATACCTACATGCCTACCCCCCTTCTGCTTTCTTCTGTGCGGTTTGAGAAACCACTGTGTGTGTGTGATTCAGGGGCCAGTGTTGGAGTAGACCTTTAAAGCAGACTACAGCCCTGTAGCACTTTCAACATCCACCGGATTACATAGTGATTCAGTACTACATAGAGTTCTCATTTTTAGATGGTTATGAGAGTAAATTATTGCACATGGTTCTGAAGGGTACATTATTGTACATGGTTATGAGGATAAAGCTGTGTGCAGTAAATAAATTATTGCACATGGTCAATAATATTAGTCACTATTAACTAATAGTAAATTAGTCAATAGTGAGTAAATCATTAAATTAAATTGTTGCACATTGTTGTTGTAAATTGCACAAAGTTATGGGTCCAGCAGGTCTATAAATACAATAAATATAAATGAAACATAGATGAAATTATGAGAATAAAGAAAAATATATGTATATATATGTTTGTGTGTAACATATTATACTGTGTATTGCACAAGGTAACATGGTTATGTATGGTGTACTGATTATTGCACATGGTTATATAGTCTGTTGCACATGGTTGTTGTTTGATGATCTTTTGGTAAGACAGACTCAGATGGACTGCTCCTCTCCTCTCAGACAGACTGTCCTTCAGTCTCTCTGTTCTTTTGTCCTCCCCCCAGTAAGGGGGGAGGACATGAGGGACAAGAGTTTTTCTGTCTAGTAGTCCTGCACTTTGAGAGGAGCAGCCTGTTGCTGATCAGGCTTCTCTGGCTGCTGATGACAGTGTGCAGAGGGTGGCTGGCGTTGTCCAAGATGTCCAGCAGTTTGTTCAGTGTTCTCCTCTTCTCTGCCAATGACACCAGAGGCTCCAGCTTCGTGCCGCCCACCAAGCTGGCCCACCTGATCAGCTTCTCCAGCCTGGAGAGGTCAGCCGTCAACGTACTCCCGCCCCAGTACACCACAGCGTATGAAAGAAACCTGGCGACCACAGACTGGTAAAACATCCACAGGAGCTTCCTGTAGATGTTAAAAGGGTGAAGTCTCCTCAGGTAGTACAACCTGCTCTGAGCCTTCCTGTAGAGCTGCCTTGAGTTGCTCGTCCAGTCTAGGTTGTTGTCCAGCCACAGCCCAAGATATTTGTAGGTCTGTACAACCTCCACCTCCTCTCTTCCTATCAGAACTGGTCTATGACTGGGTCTGTCCCTCCCGAAGTCAATGACCAGTTCTTTAGTCTTTGAGGTATTGAGCTGCAGGTTGTTTGTGTGGCACCAGACAACAAAGTTGTTTACCAGGCACCTATATTCCTCCTCCTCATCATCTCTGACACACCCCATGATGGCCGTGTCATCTGTGAACTTCTGAATGTGACACGTTCCAGAGCTGTAGAAAAAGTCTGGGGTGTACAGAGTAAAGAGAAGGGAAAACAGGACAGTACCTTGCAGAGCACCAATGTTGCTGACCACAGTGTCAGACATGATGTCCTGCAGCCTGACGGTACTGTGGTCTGTTGGTGAGGTAACTGGAAATCCAAGCAACCAGGCAAGGGTCCACTTGCATTTTGGTCAGTTTCTCATGGAGTGCAAAGGGCTGGATAGTGTTAAAGGCACTCGAAAAGTCCAGGAAGGGAATCCTGACTGTGCTGCTTCCCTTGTTCAGATGTGAATGGGTTCAGTGTAGGAGGTAGAGGATGGCATCCTCCACACCGACCCCTGCCCGGCAGGCAAACTGTAGAACATCCTCAGCGTGCTGCACCTGAGGCCTGCAGAGGTTGAGGAAGAGTTGCTCCAGAGTCTTTATCAGATGTGATGTGAGTGGCACTGGTCGGAAGTCATTCAGCTCGCTGGGACAGTTCTTCTTTGGAACTGGAACAATGCATTATGTCTTACAGAGAGTGGGCACTCTCCCAAGTTGCAGGCTCAGGTTGAAAACTTGGTGAAGCGGTTCTCTGAGTTTAGTAGCACAGGTCTTGAGGAGCTGGGGACACACCTTGTCTGGTCCTGCTGCTTTCCAGGGCCGGAGCTTAGTTCTCAGTTCTCAAACCTCAGTTCTCCCCTCACCTGGTCAGCCATGATGCTGGGAGGAGGCTGTGTGGAGGGAAAAGGGAGTTTTTCAGTTGCCGTGGAAGAGGAGGGCGGAGGCAGGGGGCTGGTGTGAGAGATAGGTGAGGGAGGGAGAGCAGGATGGGGGATGGCTGCAGCCACTGAGAGGAGGAGGAGAGCAGCGTGCTGCTGTGCCATCTGGGTGAAGATGCATTGAGGGAGGGAAAGAGCAGCCTACAGTGAGGGTGGGGGTTGGAGTGGAGTGGCTGAACCTGTTGAAGAAGTTGTTCAGGAAGCTGGCCCTCTCCACACTTACCTCCTCTGTGCTGGTCCACACTTTGTGGCCTGTGATGGTTCTAACACCTGCCGAAACCTCCCTCATGTTGTTCTTTTGCAGCTTTTGCTCACTTTCCTCCTGTAGGAGTCTTTTGCCTCCCTCAGGCAGAGTTTCACATGCTGCTTTCATCTTCTCTCTGTCTTTTGTCCTGAAGGCCTTCTTGTTGTTGTTGAGGACAGCCTTGACTCCCTGTGTTACCCATGGTTTGTTATTTGGAAAACACCAAACAGTCTTGGTGGGGGCAACCACGTCTACACAGAAGTTGAGGTAGTCTGTGAGACAGTGAGTCATCCCCTCAGTGTCCTCATCATGTGCACCCAGCAGCACATCCCAGTACGTGGTGTCATAGCAGTCTCTCATAGCCTCCTCTGCTTCAGGAGCCCATCTCCTGATGGGTGTGAGTGGTGACAGCTTGCCTTTGGACCAGGGGGGTGTACTGTGACTGTATGTACACCAGGTTGTGGTCTGACTAGCCCAGTTGGGGGAGTGACTCTGTATTCCTCCTTGACGTAGGTATACAGCAAGTCTTTCTGGTGGGGGAGTTAACAACCTGGTGAAAAGCAGCCAGAATAGAGTCCAGGGTGACATGGTCACCAGAGATGATAATGAAGGCCTCAGGATGTTGTGTCTGCAGCCGTGCTGTGACGCTGTGTATCCGTTCACATGCAGCAGTTGCATCTGCACTCGGAGGGATGTAAACACAGAGGGCGATCACATAACTCAACTCCCTCGGTAGATAGTAGTCCTGTCTGACAGTCCTCACACATGTGGTATACTTGGTTTCAGTCAAGTAAATAAACTCCACTCATATGATCTTCTGTGTATTGTTGGCTCTGTTATGAGCTATATCTATAGGTCTATGTTAGCCAGTGTTAGCAACCTCCACACAACTGTTGTTACTAATGTTGCTAATCATGGCTATTCATCACTATAGACATTTTATGACTGTACAACTCTCTCTTCCTTCTTTTCACAAAAACAAATAATGATATTTTATCCTATAATTACCAACTATAGCCTCAGTGCCATCCACCTCTGTTTTTCTATGTTGGTAGACAGTGTTCCACAATGAAGAGTAGTGTTCTTCAAGAGGTATTAAAAATCACAACACCCTTGGTAGCATGACACTTACATGTAACTTACAGTTTCTGGATCTGTCTGTGTATTGACCGCCATGACCATAAGACATAAGGTGGAGGTGCGTAGCCCTGCTGATTTGCTAATACTTAATCACGTATTTGCTCCAGAAACAGCTGAAGCAAACAGATGGAGCAGGACTTACTGCAGCAGAGACGCAGATGCTGCTTAAGCTCACTGTGACATTCATAACCAACCCTTTACATACAAATCCTACCTGACAAACAACAATACATGTACAGGGGCAGTTCCACACAGTTTAAGGCTTTGCAGGTCAAGGTGTTGTTGAGAAAACCCACACTGGAACATCTGCAATAAAAACCCTTTAAAAGAGTTTCATCATGTTATTTCACCCCCAGTGGTTTGTGTTTTGTGCTCATTTACAGGGTTAGAGGTCAATAAAACACCATTACGACAACATCATTAAACAGAGTGAAAACAAGAAGGTGCATGATGGCAGCACATGGCTCTGTAGGTTAACACACTCATCACTGAACATTTACTTGTTTAAATAGTAATGACTGGTGTTTTCTACTGTGAAATGTCAAGTTCTTTAATCTTTAAAACATAGGTGTCACAGGTAAACTTTTTGTTTATACTCAATATTTCAATATTACAATAAAAAAAAAACAAAACACATGCCTACCTGTGTTTGTGTGAGCTGCTGAGAATCCTCTGTCCGTGTGTGTGTCTATTAAGTGTTATGGCTGCAGATTAAGGAGGAGGTGCTTTAAGGACCATAATCTGGAATAGTAATCTACTGACCTTCAGTAACTTCATCAGCTGATTTAGCTCATGGAGTTACTGAAGGTCTGATTGAAGGTCTGAAGCTGATTTACCCCACACACACACACACACACACACAAATACACACACACACACACTTGTACTTGAGGACACTGGTTGACATAAGGCATTCCTCTACAAGGTACATTAAGTAATTTTTTAGTCATAGCTGTTGTAGTTTGTGCCAAACTGAAGAGAGCTACTTCAAGGATTCAAGGAGCTTTATTGTCATTGCATCACATGTTAGGAACATGAGGTGAACAAAATTAGATTCCCTGGTCCCAGTATAAGCCCAATAAGATAGAAGAATAAAATAAGTTAAACTAAGTAGTAAGTAAGTATAAATATAAAACAACAATGTAAAAAAAGTATAAACTATAAGTATAAAATATATATATACAGTATGAACATCTGCCAATGAATAACAACAATATATACAAGGAACAACAGCAACACTATGGTGGTCCATATCAATACACCATATCAATCCACACTTTTTATCTACTAACTAGTGTCTTTTCTCACTTCTGGTTTATTTTTCAAAATATGTCATCACTAACTTGAGACTGCTTATGAGCATTTCAAACTTTGTTTTAATTTATAATAGTTTAATGGGACATTTTTACCTGTCCACTAGCTTCTTTTCTCTTTTGGTATTTTATGGATTACAGTATTATATGGATTTGGTAAAATGTTTCCAGAAATGGTCAGACAGTATCTGCGTGTGACGTCAATGTCTTTGGCTAAGGAAATCAGAATCAGGGTAGGACACTAGAGGGAGTGATACATCATGTCGTCCCATCCCATCTGAAGATACATAGCTAAGAGATTTTGAATTAAAAATTTCTTCAATTTCAATCAGTACTGTTTTTAGAACCTCTTCAGTGACCATTTATGCACCAATGGTTGTCTTTAGAACATTCTTTACTGACCGAATGTCATGTTCCCTGACCCCACCAAAATGGGTTGCATGTGGAGGGTTGAAACAAAAAATGTTTTTTTTCTTGCTGCCAGTACTCACTTAAGGGTGGGAGACAAATTATTGAGGGCTTCCTGTAGTTCTTTGTGCCCTCCTTTGAAGTTGGTTGATCACACAGGATCTAAGTTGGTGTCCCTCTCCGAGAAATGAATCCAAGGGCCAAGAGGGAAGAGTCTGTATCTATGTTATTAAAGAGGTCAAGATGTACACATTGTGTTGTGAGGCTTTCGAATATTATACCCCACCTTTTCTCAGTTTTGCGGACAATCTTGACACTGTAAGGTCCAAAACAGTCTTTTCCAGTGGAGTAGAAGGTAGGTTTAAGTAACCTGAGATGAGCATCATTCAAATCAGCCATCTTTGAAATTACTGGTTTTGCTCTCCACTTCAGATGTGAAGTACAGGTGCGTTGATATCGTCGTACTACGTAAGAGGAGTTTCATCCCATTCTTGTTCCTTTCTCCAGAGTTGTTGGACAAGAATTTTGACATAAGTTGTGATGGGTAAAAGGTAACCTAATGGGTCATACAGACATGCAAGAACTCTATAGATAGGACACATTGTTACGGTGTGTTTATCTATGGCACAGGGTTCTTTTTCCACTCCCAAACAAATGATGGCAAAGTCGCTTTTCCAGTGATGGTGTTTTATTCTCTCTCTCTCTCTCTCTCTCTTACACTCTCTTGCTCTCTCTCTCTCTTAACGTTACCTTCACTCTGACTCTCTCCCAACTCTCTCCCCCCTGACATGGAGGATATTCACCTTTTATAGGCCTCGACTCCTCCCATAATCCCAATTAACCAAAAAATCCATGATAATTCCCTAAAAACATTCTTAATCATAATAACAAAAATAACAAAAATAGAGAAAACTCTAACACCGCCTTGCCCTAAATACAGCTTCTCCTGTACATAATATTTCCAATATAAATCCATACACAAAAAAAAAAGACCTGATGGCGCTGACGTCACCTGCTGACATTCACCAATGCGGTGTTATAAGTGTGCCGCTGACATGTGCAGTATTCTAAATGGATGTGGGATGAATGACAGGTAGATACTGGAGTGGAGAGGTGAGTAACAGAATAGCGAACTGCAGTATGCACAGGTTGCGTGAAGGTCTTTAGCTGGAATATAAAACTTCTTTTCTGGATTGACACCGAGCTTCATTTTGCAAGCAAGATGAGAAAATGGTCCCTTGGTTCCTGTAGACATGACGCTTGAAGTGACTGGAGTGTTCTGCAGGCAGCTTTTGAAGGAGGCGATCTACATGAGAGCTGCAGAAAAGTTCTGCTTGTGCAGACCAAAAAGTGCCTGTTCACGCAGGGAAAGTTGTCAAGAGCATGACCATCACCTTCCCTAAGGAGGGAGATCCATGATGTTCCTGAGCTCCTTCAATGCCAGTTGTCTAGGTTGTCCATATCGTTCATCAAGGGCTATGATGGCTTGGGTGTATGGGTCAGAGGCATACCCTGATTCTGACCCCTTGTAAATGTCATATATTTTTATCTGGTTTATTTCATAGATTTTAATGTGTAATTAAATCCTAATTATGTTTTTTAATTAATAGTAATTTATGTCATTAATGTACTACCCTTTCTTAAAACAAGCTAACTTTACGAAATTAAAAGTAACTTGAAAAAAATATGTACAATTTAATTTCCACCCTGGTCCTGTCCACAGCTGCCAAGGCTGCTTGTTGTCATCGACTCTGGGCTTGTTTTTCTGTAGTCATACAAATACTGGGATTCTCAGGTGAAACTTTTTAATCTAAATAACATAAGAGCCATGACGTTAACCTTTTATTTTACTGTATTTAATTGTATTAGCCTAACTTGATGTTTCTCTCGTGTTAAATTTGTGTTTGTGTGACTTCATTGTTTCATTACTTTGTGGGAATTAGATACAACTTCACCAGTTTAATTGCAATTGGACCTTGAGTCGGTAAATAAAGTTATATATAATTGACTGACATTATTTTGCTTGTAACTTCCATACAATCTGTGGTGGCTAAACTGTCTGGGCTGTTAAATCTTCATGCCGACTGTATTCCAGTCTAGCTGTAAGTATGATTTCTAAGCTTGTCAACAGGACAAAAATAACCTGTGAATCACTTCAGGAGTTCTCTGTCAGCAAGGGGTTAATTAACGTTACTGGTCGTAATGTAAACAAGCACGGCCTGCAGCAAGCACCTATCTGGAAGGACACAAAGTCTGGAGCAAAATGTATTAATAATGTATTAATAACATCAGTCAGTGGTGCAGAGAGGCTCTGCAGCGGCTCCACTCACGTCTCCCAGATCCTCCGTTTCTGTATTAGAAACTTTGTGAGTAAGTTGATACAGTTAAAGTGACATGCTGTGTTTCTTTGTTTGCTTATTACATATAGTTTCCACAAACTCTATTCTGTTTTCACAAAATCCCATCATATCTGCTTTTGGCATCTAAAGATATGAAAGTATTCATTTCTAATGTAATTGCAAATGATGTAAAGTGATTTATAATTGCTCATCAGAGAAATATCACACATACAAGAAAATAGTCCCCCATTATTGTTAATAAATTAAAACAATTACTTCAGAAGTTGAGATGAGTTTATAGTGATCTGATTTAACTCTTGTGTCGAACATGTTAGTACTTGGACAGTCAATGTTTTTTACTCAGCAAGTTCATTCCTGCTCATTTTTTTATTGCAGGTTTTCCTCACATCTGACTTTGGTGTGATGTGGAAGATATTCTAACCCTTTGGGGACCTTCTTGTAAGTGCATTCAACAAACAACCTTTTCACAGCTGTACTGATCACAGTTGTATTGCCAGTTTCATCTTTCATTATTGGGGTCTAACCATGGTTATTGGTAAATTGCAAAAGAAAATTATAGGGATAAACAGGGAATAAGGAACAAGCTCAATGCTGGTACATCTTATAGAGAATATGTCTATGCTGAAAAAAGGCGTCTACCAGTACGCACAGACACCGGTGTGGTTCTGCATCTTTGCTCTCTTTATAGGACAATAATGGCAGTGCATACTAAATCTGCCACTGATCATGTGTGACAGTCTTACTCTTCATCTTTTGAGCAAGCTGATGGGATTTTCATTAGGCCTATGTTTACTCTGCTTAATATTAGATTAATATTAGATTCCCTAGCCTAAATTATAGAACACATTTAATTCATAGGCTAGGCTAGATTTTGTTGCTTTACTGTGGATGGTTTCATTTAATTGCAATTGATGCAGATCGACATACACCTAAGATAATTTTAAAAACACTATTACTAATATTTAATTTTCTCCCCCTTTTCTCTCTTTCATGTGGCATGTGGCAATGTGAAAGTTTAAGTGAATACTATTACATCATTGAGCACACAGCACACCATGCACACAGTGAAATTACCCTCACCTAAGTGAGCAGGGGGAATCCTGGACGGCGCCCTGGGAGTGTGTGTGGGGACGGTACCTTGCTCACTTCAGTACCTCAGAGGGATGGGTGGATTTAAACCTGGGACCTTCCAGACCCAAGTCTGCTCCGTTAGCCACCAGGCCACCCCTAATGTAAAGACTGTGGCATTGAAGTGTCTAGGAAATCAGAAATAAAAAAAAATCAAAAAAGCCTGGTGTTTCAAACAGTGAATTATTCTGTGATGACAGTCAGTCTGATGATGTTGCTTTAGATATGTCAAAGGATCATCCAAAATAATAGAACAAAGTGTTGCAATAGCGTTATTAAATGTGCCAAGTGCTGCAGATGATGAATTACTGGAAGAATTTCAATTTTTGTTGAGCACAGCATCTTTTTGTAATATGAGAAATGTGTTACATGACACACTGAAAAATTACAACCTGCAAATTGACCAGTCAGTCATTGAAGAACTTGCATCTGCTCTGTGTACATCTAATCCTGTATATAAGTCCATTGGTAAAGGTTGTCCTTTGCAACATCCTTTAAGCGCAAAAAGTACTATAAAGACAATTTTAAAGTTGTAGAACCAATAGAATATATCTTGGTTGACAAAGGTATAAGAACACTGCAGTATGATCCTCTATTAAAGGTTTTGCAGCAGCCTTTCACTGTCACATTCTTAACAAAGCGTTAGATAGTCATCTCATATCAGACAGTAGAGAGGAAAGGATATACAAGTTTTTTCGTGACAGTGTTTTTTTTTTCAATTATAATCATTTTTTGTCAGGAGGTGAGTTGCGAGTATTACTAAATTTATATGTTGATGAATTTGAGATTTGTAATCCGCTTGGCACATTACATAAAAAGCACAAGATCTATGGCATTTTTTGGAATCTCTGCAATTTACCACCAGGTTGCCATTCCTCATTATCCTCTATTTATTTGGCCTTCTGACTCTGCAGGTCAGAAGATTTGAAGGAATATGGCTATGACAGGGTCCTACAGCCCTTGTTGAGAGATCTTGTCATTTTGGAAAGCCAAGGTATTTTTATTGCACAGCTTTAGCTGCACAGCAGAGATTTTGTTAAGGGCACAATACAGTGTGTCATATTTGGGAGTGCATGGTATTGCTGGATTTATTGAGAGTTTTGCAGGTGAATACATTTGCCGGTTTTGTGTGGCACAGGAGTCAGAAATTCAGAAGAAAGAAGTGAGTTCAGGTGCATTTACTCTTCGAAGCAAAGAAACACATGAAATGCATATCAGGTCAGCACAGGACAATGAAAAACCATGTTACGGTGTTAAAAGGAATTGTGTTTTCTCTGCACATTTTTCTCATTTTCATGTCTGCACTGGCTACCCTCTAGATCTTGCACATGACATATTTGAAGGCATTGTACCACTTGAGTTGGCACACTGCCTCAGCTTGTTAATTTCAAAGAAATATTTCACACTTGACTAGCTCAATGAGTCCATTCTGAAATTTCCTTACAAGTGGACAGACAAGAGTAGCCGTCCTCATGCTATCCCAAGGACATTCACACTGAAGAAAACTATTGGAGAAAATGCTCATGAAAATTGTAGTCTTTTGCTGTTGCTTCCATTTGTGGTTGGAGATTTGGTGCCATCAGATGAGGTGGCCTGGCAGGTCATCTTGGATCTTAAAGATATTATCAAACTAGTTGTTGCACCAGTGCACACAACACAATCCATTGCTTTTCTTGAAGCCAAGATTTGTGAACATAGGTATAGGTTACAAGAGGTCTTTCCGGATATAAAGCTGTTGCCAAAGTATCATTTTGTGGATAAGATGATCTGATGTTTTGGTCCACTAGTTGGGGTGTGGACATTGAGGTTTGAGGCAAAACACAGAGTTTTATAACAGGTGGTTCGTCATACACATTGCTTCAAAAACATACTCTTGTCCCTGACAGTGAAGCATCAGTTCATGATGGCATATCACTTGGAGTCAAGCACAATTGAACGGTCTAACTTAACTGTCTCAAGTGTCTCAACATGCCATATTGACATTTTGCACAAAGATGTACAGAAGGTTCTGCAGCTGAAATACCCTGATATTGCTCACATTCAGCTCACAAAGAATGCGTCTGTTAATGGAGTGAGCTACAGGGAAGGTATGGTTGTGGTTCATTGCTCTGTTGGTGGCTTGCCAAAATTTGCAGAGGTTATCCAGATGGTTGTTTTTTCCCGCAGGCCGTCACTCTGATGAACACTACTGTACCCACCTAACTCAAACACATTGCACAAAACCCTGCCACTCTGACTGACTGATTTGCAATTTTTTGCACTATGTACATAAAAAACAACACACTGTAAATAATATTTAATATTTTATAAACATATACATAAATATATATTTAATACCTAAATAGACCAGACAGATCAACACACTTCTATTCTCTATTCATATATATTTATTCTATACAGCAGTCATCCAGCTCAGTAAATTCAATGTTTATATAATGTTTATATGGTTATATTTTCTACATATAATGTTTATTCTTTGTTTTTCTATGTTGTATGTTTAAACTATAATGGAGCGAAGGAATAGAACCGTAGCCAAATTCCTTGTATGTGTTCACATACTTGGCCAATAAAGCTGATTCTGATTCTGATTCTGATTGTTGTGGAGAAGAGCTTGAGCTTTATTGTCAAGGAGTTTTGTGCTTGATATATGGAGCATTTTAGGGCATTTGAGTTATATCCCAAATCAAAAGTCTTTCTCATTCAACTTTGTGACTTGGTAGACCAGTACCCTTTGGCAGATTACAGGGTTGGAGGCCGGTGAATGGTGACACTTAAAAGATTCATATATATATATAAGGTTAGATAATGGTAATTTGTGTTGTGTTCATGTGTTGCATGCGTTCATACAGTCATAAACAAAAAATGGTAACAAGAGGGTTGCCCAATATTTTTTACTAATTTTGTTTTTTAGTAAAGATAGAAAAGTAGTTTACATGTGTGAGAAATTTAGATAAGCTATCCAGTCCTCCCCCAGTGCTAAATTACCCTCATGTTGCCATTTGGAATATGTATGTTAAGGAAAACGTTTGTGACTAGAATATATCATGTTCAAAGGAAGAACTATCACACAAAGCAAAAAATAATCTTAAATAGTTTTAAATACAGATTATAATTGTGTGGCAATTTGTTCCTGCTATAACTCAGTTCATCATAAAAAGTCATGCTTAAGTAACCATAGTACCAAATATTGATTTAACATTTTATTTTGTCTCCTTTCAGATTAAAGTATGGCACAGAACTTGAAGTTTAGAGTCACTGTGGATGAAGGTGACTATCGAAGGCTTGATCTCCATTCAGGAATGCCAGAAAATCTGACAGAGTTATTCAATGCAGTTTGCCAAGCATTTGGAATTGAAAGAGACTTTCGGATTCAGTTCATGGATCCTGACTTCAATAATGAATTCATGAACGTTATGCCAGTACAAGACATGCAGGACAGAAGTACAGTCAAGTTGTATAGTACAGTCAAGTACAGTCAAGTTATATACTGTATATAATGTTTATTCTGTGTTTTTTTATGTTGTTATGTTTAAACTAAAATGGAGCGAAGGAATAGAACCGTAGCCAAATTCCTTGTATGTGTTCACATACTTGGCCAATAAAGCTGATTCTGATTCTGATTCAAGTTGGTGTACATGCAGAATGATGTAGATGTGAGTCCATATTCTTCAACGCAGAATGCTGCCAGCACTTCCTGGTCACCTGGAGCACCCGCAAGCAGCCAAACATCTGTTAGTGTGTACCCATTGTCATCGTCAGGCACAGATGACGCAATCACTCTTAACACATTCAGACACTGAACTGAGAGAATGTGCATGGCCACATGAATTCCCCATTCCTCGCTTTCCATACAACGTAGAAGTGCAGCTTCATCGTGGAAATGAGAGCTTGAGAGAAACTGGCACTCGACTGAAGATTACTCCAGGGCTTAAGTCAGCCATCATGAAGAAGCTAGCTGAGGAGATTTTCCAGTATACTGCCTATCCACAAAATCATCAAATAGAAGAGGTAGCAGTGGCACTTGTAAAATAAAAAAAAAATGTGATAATAAAAGTGATAATACATTTGAAACAAATAAACTTATTAGCTTATAGTAACTGATCACTTACTACAGTATTCATTTTGGCCACATTTTTGGGAGCAGAAGTTCAGAGCAAGAACAGAAAGTCTGATATAATAACAACAAACAACAACAACAATAACAAACAATAACAACATTATCAAGATGATAGTGAATGTAGATAGCTGCCTATTTTTTGTGCACTTCCAAATTATACAGAACATTTGGTGTTTGTATCCACCTTATGAATGCAAATCCAATATTCATTCTCATTTTTATTAGCTCTAGTCTGGTTTCCACCAACTCCAGAGAAAAATATCTGATTCTATAGCTACTACATTAAATTTGTGTGTCTTATGATTGGTGCAGAGTAATTAGTGTGATTTTCTGATAAAAACAGCTACCTGTTGATGGAATTTGGATTTTGACATTACACTTAGCCATTGTAAATTAAATATATATATATTTGCAAGGTTTAAAGAACCATACAGCTGACGGGTCTACCCTAGATTAATAGGATTACTTTGGCTAGAATATACACAATATCAGAGACGATTATTGGTAGGTTGAGAAATCAAAGTTAGAACAAATCCTTGAATATATAATTGCAATCTTTCATTGCATCAATGGCTGAACACGCCGCTCTTTGTCTTCTCTTGATCTTTTTGTGTATAACAGATACACGCTGAGTTCCAACATATAACAACATTCCAACTTGTGACAACCTTCATGGCGTAGCTGGACAGCCATCTACCCCAGCTGACATCTGTTTTCCAGAAGAAGGGAGGTGTTTCTGGCCAGAAACTAGCCAAACATTTGGCAATCTTGCAAATATTTGTACACTGTTATGCTCAGTTATAAAATCTGTTATAACTGGATAAAGGGTGCACAGACACACACACACACATACCCAGACAGACATCCCTGGACTTTCGATGAGGTTAATTTTGATCCCCACTTCTGACTAAAGAGGGCAGTGCATTTTACATACTAGTATGTATGGGTATTTACAATGCAGTCATTCTACTATATATGTGTAGGTTATCACAGGTTTGGAAATATCACATTTCTAGATGTCTGTGATTATTGGTGTATTTTAGAAAATTTAATTGTAATAATATTTGTAATCTTTTTACACAGATTACAGGTGATGTCAACCTTAAAAGGGCAGCAGTCCTCAAGGCACTTTGCATCTATCTTGGCGAAGATGATGGACATCTCATTCAGGAGTATAATGTAAGTCAATGTAATTGCAGTCACATGTACTGTCTTGTAGAAAATGGTTTAAGATTGTGATGTCACTCACCCACTGTTTATTGGAAATGTTATGAGGCTTTCACAATGAGATTTAGAGGGACACTCCCCAAAAACAAACCTGATACAACCCCACATCCTCACTCACCCTCACATGAAAGGATCATGCTGGTGTTTTTTTATGTTTTATGATGACTGATGCATTAACATTACCACTGATCTCCTTCCAAATGATCAAATTTAGCAAATATATTTTTACTTTTCTAACAAGCCATAACTTAAGAGTATTTCAACAAACTCTCAACTTGCTGCACAGTGTTGCAAGCAGGTATATTTTTTTTTAAACACTCCCATTTAAAAATGCTCTGACATCCAATAATTATTACAGTTGCTAAACTCTCAAAAGTTGTGTGAAAAAGAAATCTAGAAGATTTAAACATAATGGTTGCTGTTATAGAATATGAATATGAATTTAGCTTTGTATGGTAATTTTCATTAATGAGCTATAACATTTAAAACCATCTGTTTGGTTCTTTAAATAATACTGCCGGTTTTATTCATTTATCCTATTGTCCAAGGAAAGGTCCACAGCCAATAACCTGCTCGTTTATCTCTCCATTCTTACTGACTTGTCGCATTCAGGCCAGCTCAGGTTCCTACCAAAGATGTAAAAAAAATAAACTCATTAAAAATATGTAGTTCTACTCAGAAGGGCTAGAGATTAATAACATGTTTAACATAGTAAAGTATGTGTTATTAAAATTATATTAATTGCATGACATATTTTCTTTTTTCTCCTATTTTCTTGAAATATACAGGATATCCAAGGAGATGACATCTTGAGAGACTTGCAGGAATTCACCATGGGCATCTACATCATCAAGAAAGAGGGTGAAGAAACAGGAAATTTTGTTGACATTAGCATTCATGTTGAAGGACTCATCGTTCTGGACAACATTGGATCTGAAGCTAAAGCCTGTGTAATGATGTTAGGAGTCATCTATGCAATGAACATGGCTTACCCCAAGGAGCTGAGGTACTACTACGAATTCATTCAAAAAGTGCTTCTGCAAATGGATGGTGAAAGGATTTCCCAAAAAGTCCTCAGACTAAAAAACAAAATGGATGCTGGACTGTAGGATTTCTTCAGCTGCTCTTGTGACCCCTTTTAAGCTGCATTGCTGTTTTGTGTTTGGGGGTGATAAAAGAACATCTACTGTCATGTGAAATGCAGCTCCAATATGTTCTATCTGGTTTTCATGGCACTGGTACTTCTGATTCTGATTCTGTTTTCTATTTGGTTTTGCAATATGAGAATCCACTTGTTAATGTTTTGTTATGATTATGTGATAATAATGGCACTGGTACTTTTACCGCTTAGTTACATTAGTAAAGATCTTGGTTGGGAGTATTGAATAATGTGTTCTGCTTGGTTGCATTGACAGTGTTAATGTTTTATGTTGATATTTTGCTTAAGATTAGAACATCAGGTCTTATATGCATCCAGTCTTTCTAGTCTGTTTTATGTTACAGAAGCTATTATATAAATAAGGCTTAATAATTTAATACATGTTACATTTAGAGCACTTGAAGTTGAAAAAATAAAGTAAAAGTTGAAAGTATTTGGTTTGCTTTATTTGTCTGAATATTAAATTTATTGAAGGTTAAGATAAAGAAATAGCTACACGTTTTAATTAGATTGGATTTCATTTAAGTAACTAGGAGTTAAACCATTAAATTGATCTGAGGCCACATAATTCATTTTAGTATACCAAAAATAAGAAGTAGAAGTAGTTCCATCTAAACCAATATAAGTAGAAATCTCATAGAAAATGTGAGTAAATTCTACTCAAAATAATTCCTCTGCAGTTACTAAAAAATATAAGTACACTCAATTTAATGAATATAAGTACACTTTACTCAATATATATATATATATATATATAGATTTAGATAAATTTATTTTGTGCAACCATTTGACATAATTAAGTAAATTCAACAAAACATTTTTTTCAGTGTGGTTGCTTGGCTTGGACTTTCAGATGATCAAGAAGAACATGATATTTGAAATGCTATATATATATATATATATATATATATATATATATATATATATATATATATATATATAGATAATTGATAATTGACATAAAGTACACTCAATTTAATGAATATAAGTACACTTTACTCAATATATATATATATATATATATATATATATATATAGATTTAGATAAATTTATTTTGTGCAACCATTTGACATAATAAAATTAAGTAAATTCAACAAAACATTTTTTTCAGTGTGGTTGCTTGGCTTGGTCCACTTTCAGATGATCAAGAAGAACATGATATTTGAAATGCTCTGTTTCATTAGGGTCAAGTAGATTGCTAAATGCCACCCAAAGCATCCTATAGTGCATTTCATCCTCTCTAGTAAGGTTTGGAAAGGAAGGGCCCTCAAGCTTGTGGACATGTGTTGGAGGGGGAGCCACAGATCTCTGTTCCTGGTGGCTACAAGATGTAAAGGTCTGAGGCATTAAAAAGGGGGACTGTGTCTGTTGGGAGGAAAAGGAAACAAGAGGCTAAGCAGGGTTTACTTGGAGATTCAAAGGCTGAACATGTGAACTCTGTGGTTGGCCCTCTGGTTATGCTGCAGGAAAACTGGAAGGTGGAAAGTCTCTTGAATATTGGATTGGTCCAGGTTGGCCAGCTGTAGGAACTGCAGCATCAAGGATTGATAAATCAGTTAAATGGGGCATGGCAGAAGAGACTGCAACTGGATGACAACTGACTTCCGGTGGACGAGAGTATGACTGGTGTTGTGGTGATTCATAGTGAACAGCTTGTGGATCTGCCCGAGAAATGGGGGTAGATTACACACTAAGTTTCTATTCCCTGTAGATGATCAAGATTTAGATGAATACTTGGAGGATGAATAAGATGATGAGTATATTATCTTGTAACCCATGTGTGTTTGTGCTACATTGTGTGCACTCAGTTTGACATGCAGCACCTTTAACTCTGGGATATTGGACTTCATAATCTTCCAAATGAGCAGGGGGTCAAGTTTCGTGACCAGAACGTTGCATGGTTTCATCTAATGACTGCAAATCCATGACAATAATGAGCTCCGACTCAAAGGACCATGTTTAGTAGGAGGTTCAGGATAGGGTTTTCACTAACATCATTGGCATCGGTCTGAATGCATGCAGCAGCCAGGAGTCCAGGAATTTTATGTGTAAATGGGGTTTATTCGTCAAAAAAAGTGTTTCAATAATAAATTCAACATTTAAGGAAAATGGGTAGAAAGGAAAAAAACACATGGGTGAGTGGATCTGAAATAAAGCACAAATAAAGTTAAAACTCAGAATATTATAAGTAAAACTAGGTTTAAATGTCCATAACAGAGAAATAAGGGTCCATATGAAACATGGACAAACTAAAAAGTGAATGAACAAAGAGCATTGCCACCCCATGCAAAGGTGAGGTAAGGGGGAGTGAAGGGGAGTGCAGCCTTTAAATAAGGAGTGATCAGGTGAACTCAATCACGTAAATGAGGGAACGATGGAAAGTGAAATACAAGAGACAATCAGGAACAAGGAGAACAGAAAAAGGAAGTGAAGTAAAGGAAGAGCTAGAAGTGAGGAGAGAAATGTCAAAATAAATGGGGAAAATAGGATCTTTGTTTCACACGGGTTAGTACACACACAATGTGTAAATACTGTATAAATACCTGATAAGTTACTCCTCCAGGATTGTTGTATGGAACCTTTGTCATCTCTATTTCTATTTCCCTACATACACTTCAAGGGGAGATTCGTTCTATGAAATGGGGTTTCATAGGGGCCTTCATCTCTTCCCTTTTGTTCTTGCACTCTTTGGGAGAGGTGAGTGATGATACCCTGATATGAGATGTTGCTTTGTATTAGATGCATTAGATTTATATGTTTACAATGTTTACATGCCAAGATGCTAGCATGCTAACATATATATTGTCGCATATATTGTCTCATCTGTTTAGGCTCTAAGTGTTCACTGTTTAAGATTGACAGGAGGATCATATTGTTTATTAATAAATTAGAATATGTTTTTATTTGGCCCACCAAGGGGAAATTTATCTGTTTGTATGATATGTCATCAGATATGTTACTTTGTGTGTTAGCATATTGTGCTAGCCCTTTTGTTCTTGTACTCTATGGGAAAGGTGCCAAGTATTCACTGTTTTACAATTGGCAGGAGGATTGTATTGTTTATTCATCAGAATCAAAATCAGAAGCTTTTTATTGTCATTTTCCACATACAATGAAATTGCAGTGTTTCTCTTTTAAAATTCACATAATCATAGGAGTGTGTGGGGGTTTGGGGGACAGAATGAACAGGTGGTGAGAAGGATGAGCAGCATCTTTCAAAATGTTATAAGCACTGTTGTAGCATCTAGACAGGTAAATATTTCCCAGAGGGGGCAGGGAAAGGCCAATAATACCTTGCGCAGTTTTTATCATCCTCTGAACAGTTCCCATACCAGACAGTTATGCAGTAAGACACTTTCTACTGAACAGCAGTAAAAAGACTCAAGTAGTTTTCCACAGAGATGGGCCTCCTTCAGTGTTCTGAGGAAGTAAAGACTTTGCTGAGCCTTTTTTATATTAGCAACAGAGTTCACAGTCCATTCCAGATGCTCACTGATGTTAATTTAAAACTACAAACTATCTCCACCTCCTCTCCCTATTTCCAGTGGCCTGAGCTCCTCTCTGTGTCACCTGAAATCAATGATGATTTCCTTTGTTTTTTTAATGTTCAGAAAGAGGTTGGTTTGTGCAGACCACTCAAACAGACTGTGCACTTCATCTTTATAGGTGACTTCATTTCCAGGGACCCACTGACAGCTGTCGGTGAGTCCCTGACTAATACATCTTTCTAATACTTAAGAGACGTCCAAATGACAGAACCTCTCTCCAAATGGACTCTGCTGACAAGCACTTACCCCCCAGTTAGAGGAAGTAAAGCAGGCCCTAAGAACTGTTAATGCTAGTAAGGCCAGCAGGGTGCTCAGACACTGTGCTCATCAGCTTACTTAAGTATTTACAGATATCTTTAACCTCTCCTTAGCACACTCCATTGTGCCAACCTGGCTGAAGACCACCACCATCATCCCGGTTCCTAAGCAGACAAACATCACCACCATCAATGACTACAGGCCCGTTGCTCTTACATCTATAGTCTTAAAGTGCTTTGACAGACTGGTCCTACAACACCTTAAATTATTTCTGCATACAGGGCTAACTGATCTGCAGAGGATGCTTGCATGCTTTTTGTGGATTACAGTTCTGCTTTCAATACCATCTTACCCAGCAGCCATCTGTGTATACACACACACACACACACACACACCCACATATATGTATATTTATATATATATATATACAGTCGCATCTACAGCATCTACAGTCGTGCATTATGTGGCTTTGATTAAATTAAGTTTATTACTTTGATGCCATTGTTCAGAACATCATGCAACACAGGGCTAATTTTGTTGGCTGCCAGTGCTTCCTTGTGTATAATACCATGAGTCCAGTGCACTTCTGGATTTTCATTTCTCATATTAGCCATGAGCCTTCTCGGGCAGCCTGTCATTGACACAGCTCTATCAGTGCACACACTACTGGACTGACTTTAGTTTCTTGAAGATGTTAGTTCAGTTCTGATGTGGTGTGTTCCCAGAATTTATCCTGTGTGTGTAGATACTAGAGAGTTCTAGTCTTCACAGGTGTATTATAGACTTAGATGCCTTAGATTCAACAATGTTGGATACAGTGACCTAGATGAATGAAAATCTCCAAAGACATCCTCTTGAGTCCTTTTACTGCCCAAACTCCTGCAAAAAGTATATGTTCACAAATGTTGTCAGTATCATTGATCTCAGTAAAGCAATAAGCTGTGCCTTTCCAGAACATATTCATCCAGCTGGAGTGAAAATGCTTCACCAGGTTTTTCCACTACTTGATCAGTGATGTCTATTCCCATCATATGTATTCGGTAGCAAACTCAAGACTGTACTTTTATCAAAAGACACTATGCTTGTCCAGCATACTCTTGATCTACTATAGCTGCTGGAAGTAACAAGTCTACTGTGATACTTAATGGCTTTTTGGGTTTAGTGATTAGCAAAGATACAATATATAAGAACCTTTGAGTTCTTTGACTGATGTGGAGACTTTTTGCATCATTTCTTTGGATGTTTTGAAGTCATAAAGTTGTTTTGAAGTCATAAAGTATTGTTTTTCAAATATGTTACATTTAAAAATATAGTAAGAAGGAGTATAATGGTGTCTGGTGGAGTACAAAAACTTTGCTGTATCAAAAGCACCACTTTGATGTTTAACTGTGCAGCAATTGTCAGTTTGAGTCCCAGTTGCTACGATCATTTTTCTGCCTGTCATCACACACTTTCCTGTCTATCTTCACTGTACTATCAATGAAGGCAAAGGGGGAAAAAAAACTCAGCTGTCAGAACGCCAAGTCCCCTAGAAAAGCACCACAAGAGCTAATTTCTTCCCACAGCTATAGACTTTTTCAACAATGAACAATAATCATGAACTTTGATTTAGTTTCACATTGCACATACTCATACTTAGTGATTTGATGTTATTTCTGAAATAGAAAAAAAATAAGTACTCTTGATAGAAAAATACTGAATTTCCATGTAATCCTGTTTAGCGTCACATGAACCTAAAGTCCAGTTTTAACAAGCAAAGTGGCCTTGAAAAAACTAACTTATAATCTTTGTTTATTTATTTATTTGAACTTTTGCTTATTTTCGAAGCGGGACTTGTAACAGAATATTTGTGTTCTGTGGCATCATATGGTATAGCTCTTGTTCTGATCTAAAAAAAAAAAAATGTAAACCATGTGTTTGTAAATAAAAGGAGTTTCGTGATTTCAGTGCACTCATAATATACGTACGTCAAACACAAGGACATTCAATTCAAGAAAATATTTATTTTCCCTTTTTCAGCGGGAGCACAGTCTCGCAGCAGCGGCCCGGAAGTATTTCTAAACCGGTTAAAAGCCAGTGGACGCAGCTAGTGAGCGTTAGCCGTCAACCGGGTCCAGTCATTGTGCTGAGATGGAGGTGACACGAAAAAGTAAGTAGCCAGCCACATTTTGAATGTTAAGTTTTTAAAGGTCACCTCATACATTATGGAAATGAACAGCGGACCTGCGTTATAAAATCTATTTGTAACGGATGTACTGCTTTAATCCCGTGTGTGTGCCGAGCTGGCGAGCTAACTAGCTAGCAAAGTAGGCTGCGGGGTTCGTGTGCTCCGGTTCACGCTTAACGTACTAAAAGTGATAATACCCCTACCCCAGATTATAAGGACTCTTTAAACACGGTGTACAGCGCAGTAGAAGAGGCCGACTTCCTTGCCATCGATGGGGAATTTTCAGGTATGTATTTCAGAATTGGGTGGGGTGAGGGGTTGACATGTGTAGCATGTGTTTTTACGCGTGTTCAATTTTAAGGGATAAGCGACGGCCCTAATGTCAGCGCACTAACAAACGGACTGGACACACCAGAGGAGAGATACACCAAGCTTAAAAAGGTTAGCAGAGTTCATTAGCTACTAGATACGCACCTGCAATCAAGTCAACATAGTTTTATTCAAAGACCAACACAAAACGCATGTTTGCCTTTACAAGCTGTGCTACAAACTTCTGTATTCTCCTCCATAAAGTTTTGGAAAGACCACAGACCACACAACAATGGCAACATAATCTTGTACACGTACACACTGAAACTGTTAAAGACTCTTTGCATCCTAGTTACCCTTCATGGTCCTACTGGAGTCTATTGTTTATTTGTGTTTATTTGTTAATCTCATACCTTTCTTCTGTCTTCTGTCCACCAGCATTCCATGGAATTTCTGCTGTTCCAGTTTGGGTTATGTACATTCAGATACGATCAGGCAAAGTCAAAGTGAGTGGTATCTGCTAAACTGCTTAATTAGACTAGTAGATTAGAATTAAAATTTCCATTTCCCAGTGCTCTTGCTTGCTCATAGTTGGTCTTATTGGGGAATAAAAGTAATAAAATGAAATCATTTTGAGACCAATTTGGTTGAGAGATGTAAGGGAGATGGTTTTTGAAAACAGTACCTGGACAAGATGAATTTATGTGTATTGTCAGACTAACAAATAATAGTTACCCTTGTACCATCTCCTGAGTTAAGCAAGACTCGGTTACCTTGTGAACAATTACCACAGGGCTACAGAATATTAACTGTGCACCAACTCATTCATCTGAATGTCAAATGCAAATGCCATTGTTGGGTTTTAAGTTTGTCAGCTAAATACTAAGAATGTAAATGATCCGGTTGTTATTATTCTCATTTTTCTTTTTCCTCCTGTTTCCCTAGGTATATCATAAAGCCTTTTAACTTTTATATATTCCCAAAACCATTCAACAGGACATCTCCTGACATAAAGTTCATCTGCCAAGTAAGTCAGTATTATTTCTCAGGTTAATTGTGTTACTACTGTGTTAGCAGCCAAGATAAATGACTTGTAGAGCCAATAACTTAGATGGTCTTCAAACTGCACCTGCTTGGTCAACATTGAAGCAATTGTTTCCAAGTTAGGTTTTTGTTTTAACGTTAGAAGGTCATCTTTGTCGTTTTAGAGCTCCAGTATTGACTTTCTGGCCAGTCAAGGATTTGACTTCAACAAGGTCTTCTGTCACGGTGGGTTTGACACAAAATGAGTGTAATTATTGGTTATTCTCAGTATTGGACTGCTGAAATTTTAGCACCACATAAATTAGTCCAGGCAGAATTTATCACTGTACTGTGTGAGGGAAGTGGTTTGAAAGATTTGGCATGCTAATGTTTGGCTTGAACCTTTTCCGATCTGGACAATGTGTCTTTGAATTTGAGCCAGAGATTTCATCCGTCTTCCAGAGAGCCTTGTTAACATCAAGCATAGGTAAATGTAAGTTTAACATGGTTACCAACTGATTTGTCCCATATTTGAATGTATTGAACGGATACAGAACGCACCTTGTTCGGTGTTTTTGATAATCAAGTCAGTGCAAAACCATGACAGAAAATTTTGTCAAATTTTTCTGTCAAATTTTCCCAAAGGTCTTAAAAAGCCTTAAATTCAATTAATTTAAGCAAACCAATGCATTTAAATTTCAAAATTCAGATCTTTCTTTTTTTTTTTGAAGGAATCCCATATCTAAATCAAGAGGAGGAAGCCCATCTGAGGGAGCAGACAGAGGAGAGGAGAAACCAACATGCTAATGGTGTGGGGACGCCATCCTTCATCTCCCCATCATCCTCCAAAGGCCCTGCACATGTACCTGAGGAACAGAAAGACTTTATCAACAGGGTGGTGTAAGTGTTACATTGCACATGGAGTATCCCAGATTCCAGGTGTGAGTCATGCATATACCCTGAAGGTAGTGGCATCATGGTTTATCAGACCCTGATTGTTAAAAAATGAATGAATAAATAAATAAATAAATATGATTCATAGTGCTTGTAGCTTATTTCCCTCACACTGATGGAACCCAGATTAGATGTTCTGGTTACCTTTGCTGTAGCATGAACAAGGCATGGCTAGCTGACAGCAGGAAAGGAATCAGTGCTCCATTAGCGACTATATCCCGGTAGCAGCAATATCGCATTAGTGGCCAGCCTTGCCAGGCAGCTGATGAACTAAGTAATAGGGGCAGGTTGCTAACATCAAAGTAAACAGCGTTTTTGTGCCACTAAAGAAGCTGTGCGTCCCTCATCTCTTTTCCACTGCACTATTCTAGCACTACTTGGCTCAACTATACTTGGCTTGGTACCAGGCATGTTGTTTTCTATCACAATTTGGTACCTCCTCGATGTGAATGGGGTAGGCGGGGTGAGTAGAGTCAAAACTGCCGCGATGTTGATGTTGACTGACGCTTTCTCGACTCGTTGGTGCTAGGTTGTGCTTGTGAAGACACTCCCTCTGACCAATCACATTTTAGTACTGGCTCAGCTTGTAGGTACCAAAAAATTACCTTATACTAGGTACTCAGCCAAGTTAGCGCCTCCTAGTGCTTCTGCTCAATGTCTCATTTAGATTTAGCACTTGGTCAGGGAGCTATTTGTAGGATTTGATTCGGCCGACTCTGATCTGTTCTGGCCAATCAACGAACAGAGGGAGGGCTGAAAGCGATCACGTTGAATTCAAGTGCTCAAGCTCGAGTTTCTGGTGCGGTTCGAGCAGCACTGAACGACGCTGATGAGAAGAAGCGACAACGCTCGTTAACACACATGTTTTTGACTTAAGCTCAACTGCTACTTCCCTGGAATGCCGCTAATACCTGAATACCACTAGGTGCGTTCCAGCACATTTCGGCTTGGTCGCAACCAAGCAGTAGCAATTGCTTGAGGCAGAAAGTGTCCACCTACCGTGGAGCGAATGTATGCCAATGGATAGCTTTCAGACACTTTGCACAAGGTAAAACAATGTGAAAGCGTCTGATGCATCAGGCTACCAGGTACTAGCAACAAGTGGAAAACCCTACAAGTCGACTTGACTCGAGTAGAGCTGAATAGTGCTAGTGAAAAAGGGGCATTTGTAAGACCCTGCAACATAGCCAGGAGCCTTACATAACACTATGTCTGTTTAACTCTGTAGTGGTAAAGAAAAGGTATAAAACTAGTGTTTAAGCAGGCTGTCTCATACCTCTGTTGATGTCCACCGTGTTCATGAAAGTCCAAAACATTTCCTGTCCACACTATTGTCAAACACCTTCCTACTGCTTCCTTGGAGGCTCTTAATTTGGGAGTGCAGCAACCTGCCCCTGTCACTTAACTTATTAGCTGCCTGTCAGGTTTGCCACTACTGTAATATCTATGCTAATGGAGCACTAATTTGATTTATTTTTTGGCAACTGACAATACTCAAAGACTTATAACAGTACTATACCAGTTAAAATGTTCCAGAGTTTCTGTTTAATGTCTCATACTCTATTTTGGTTATTTTTTTCACACAGGGAGAAAGTGGAAGCCCTCTTTGCTAACCCAGAAAAGACTTTGGACTTGGAGCCATGTACTGGGTAATCTAGCCCTTACATTAAATAAAGGGTCTAACCCTGTTCATATTTAACATGTTGAGTTTGTGTTTTAATTTGTGCATATATTTACATCTTGCAGTTTTCAGAGAAAGCTGATATACCAGACTCTGAACTGGAAGTAAGTTTTACTTTACCATTTGGATATCATTGCTATTACTGTTGTGGCCTGTAGTAGATAGTAATATATTAAATGTAGTAATAAGTTCTTTTCTTGCTATCCCAGGTTTCCCAAAGGCCTTCATGTGGAAACCATGGAAACAGAAAAGGTAAAGACAGGTCTTATTTCAACTTATCTTACTGATTGTTTTGTACAAAATTGTGGATATTGTTTTCTGTATTATTACAGAAGGAGCGCTACATCCAGGTCAGCAAAGTCGATGAAGAGGAGCGGAAGAGGAGGGAGCAGCAGAGACTGGAGAGGGAGCAGGTAAATGTGTGCTTGAGACAAATATAGAATATTCCAGTTGCATTCTTGTCTTGTTCATAAAAAATGTGTACTTGTATATTTTTTTTTTTTTTTTTTTTAACTCAAAAAAATATTTTTGAGGATTATGTGCTACTTTTTGATTGCATCCAATAAATTTGCCCCAAAACACCCTCTCCTCCCCTAAACAGGAGGAACTTAATGATGCTGTTGGCTTTTCCAAGGTCATCCATGCCATCTCTAAATCTGTGAGTCAACAGTGTTTCACACAGGAAAATGCTTAATTAAGTTGGTGTCTTGTGGATGGGAGGGGGCCTCTACCTCTGATAAGTTTGAGTTATATTAATGATGAAAAGTAAAAGTGCAATATCTTTGGATTTGAATAATCTGATTCATACCTCCAAACCCATTTCATCTGACACAGGGTAAACTTGTGGTTGGCCACAACATGCTGTTAGATGTGATGCATACCATCCATCAGTTCTACTGCCCTCTTCCAGAGGTATATGTTCAAGATATATATTTTAAACACAAAACCTTTTTGGCTACTTAACTATACAAAATGGCAGTTTAAAGCTTAGCAAGGTTTTCCATGCATAATGTGTCTATGCTCTTCCCTGCAGGATTTACAAGACTTTAAAGAAGTCACAATGTGTGTTTTCCCAAGGTAATATACCATTGTTTTGCTCATGAAAAATTTGTTTTGGTGTCTTCTCAGCAAGAGTCCGGTGGCCTGTGCTACAAAGAGCGTTAACTGGCTTATTGTGATAAGTTCGAGAGTAACTTAATGGTGTGTGGTGTAACTTCACCATTAACCTGTACTATGAAAGGTGTGTAGGTTTTCCTCAAGGTATGTTGCCATGGCAATTTACACAGCATCTCAAAGCTGCTCTGAGCAGGTTATGTTCTTGTTTAAGTCGCAGTTTCAGCATAACCTCACCCTGTAAGCACCGTCCCTCCACCTACAATTTCTCCACTCCCAATGACCTGAAGGATCCCTGAGGGGCGGACTGGTCATAGCGAGGTTCTGGATTTCCTGAACAGCCGGTTTCCGATGGGAAAGTGTTTTTTTTTTTTTTTTTTTTTTTTTTTTTTTTGGATCCCATAAAACACAGCTACAGTTACTGCAGAAGCCTGTGTTTGCAGCCCCAAAGTTCATTTAATACTTCCTTAGTCACCATTACATTGTTGACAAGCTTGCGTGACTTTATTGGTTGCTGCAGTGTTGGATCAGCTTTGATTTCAACTCCCAAAAACCTTGCATGGTTCTTTCTCCTAAAAATAAGTAGATTGCACTTTGGTTCAAAATGGTGATTTGCGCTGGTGAACACTGCATTCATATGAACATGGGTAGACTCCAAGTAACATCGATTTACCAAACTAACATCTTAATTGGCTTCATGGTACCGATTAACACAACCTGAGATAAGCATGTTTTGTTAAACATGTGTTCTCAGTTTAACCACGAGTTAAATCACAGTTGATTAACCACGCTTCGTAGTACAGGCCACAGGCTATGTCTGATGTGCATTCATTCAGTCGTGGTCATGTAGTTGATTCATACATGTCGGGGAGTCATTCTCTAGACAACAGGATGCTCAGAGACCCTTCCATACCAGGTTCTAGGCTTTTTTCTAAATATTATGCCTTGATGTTATTTATCTGTCTTTACTTATTGACTTGCAGACTTCTGGACACAAAATTGATGGCCTCCACTCAGCCATTCAAGGTAGACATTTTAACACATTTACAAGGCTGCCATGTGAACTACTGTGAAGCTGTATTGAATTTCTTTTGCATCAGCATATTTAATCAGGATATTAAAAATCTATTATTTAATTGTAAGACTATGATATGATATTGCTGCTTCCTAGCAGAAGCTAGTTCTTCAGCCCCAAGATGTTATTAATGACTTTCTTTAAATTTGTATATTAACTAGTTGTTCCTAACTTTTTGTGTTACAGGATCTGATCACAAACACGTCCTTAGCAGAACTGGAGAAACAGCTGAAGGAGATCCCCTTCAAGTCACCGCAAGTGGGTGAGTAAATATATCAACATCTGCCACCACTGTACAATATGTCTTATTGACGTTGCTTTTCTTCACTCTGTTCCAGAAACAGCAGAGGGTTTCCCCAGTTATGACACAGCCCAGGAGCAGCTGCATGAGGCAGGATATGATGCCTACATCACTGGCCTCTGTTTCATCTCCATGGCCAACTACTTGGGTAATGCACACAGTCAAACTAGCCCTGTTTGCCATTGTAAATGTGTCTAAATGCATTTCATCTAATATGTATTCCATTATTATTTATCTAAGTTGGTCTGCTCTACACTCTTTCAGGCTCTTTCTTGACTCCACCCAAAGCTTACATCTCTGCTCGATCCAAACTCATTGAGCCTTTTTTCAACAAGTAAGATGCACAAAGATATATTTGCTCTCTCCAGTGGAAAAACAAGAATTGTTTATAACACTTAAATATTCTGTTCTCAAGGCTTTTCCTGATGAGGATAATTGATATTCCCTACCTCAACATCACAGGGCCAGACTGTAAGTAAAATATTAAAATATAGCCAAGCTATATGTTGGGACAGTTGTATTTGCTACTTTTTTTAAAAATTACACTGTATATTTGTTAATAGTAGCGATGGGACCACACTCAAGACATATTCATGCTTCCAGATTCACTCTGCTCTGCTGAATGACAGTCACTGGCATAGAGAAGTAGCATAGCACTTATAAAGGTAGTGTAGAGAAACTTAGCATGTTGCACTATTTAAAATTGCCCTTGCAAAACGTTAGATGGAAGGAAATACATTCAGCGTGTTTAAATAGAATATATTTTATTTGTCCCGCAAGGTGAAATTTATCTGTTTGACAGCATAAAAACCATGAGAATGGATTAACAGAAAAAATAAAAAAAGTTAACAGAAAATAAAATAAATAGTTTATAGTCCAGAGACGAGGAAGGCTTGCGGGTGGGATGTTTTCAGCTGGGACATGATGGAGGTCACAGGTAGCTGTGGCGTCGGCAAGTTATCACGATGACTTACGAGAACTCCTCTGGATATAGAGGAGTAACAGAGAGCAGTGCTGCTCTCTGTTATGCTGATGTTCTCTGTAACACTGATGTTCTTGGTGTTACACCATCTCTCTCCTTTATAAACATTGTGATCCTCACGTCCTTCCTCTTGTCGGTCTCGTTAGCCTCCCTGTCCACTGACAGGTCTCAGTTTGGCACCTGCTGCTGCTCTCCCGGAAGCTACTCCCTCTGTAGGCTGGTCAGCACCTTGCTCTAATGGGGACAGATCGTACATTCCCCATCGTTACAGACATAATCAGGGACAGATGTATATATATATATATGTATATATGTGTGTATATATATATATATATATATATATATATATATATACATAATGTGTGTGTGTGATATATATATATATGTATGTGTATATATATATCAGATTCAGAATATGTATGTATATATATATATATATATATATATATAAAACAAGCTTTCTGGTTGTCAAACAAACGCAGTCAAAAAAAAAAAACACGATAAAAGGAAAGAAAACATGAAAAAAAAAAGCTGCCTTGATAAAACGGAAGAGTTAAAATGCTAAAAAGTTTAGGTAAAAAGAGGGGAAAAAGTGAGAAAAATGAGACTGCTGTCAAACTGGCTGCCACTCACATGGTGCCATGGCAACAACTTATTGCTTATATATGTAACTTATAGTCATATATTCAAAAATACAAAACCTGTATTAAGTGATTGACCACTAGGAGCAGAAAAGAACATCAAAACAGGCACTTCAATTACTGTTTTTGTCCTGCTTATCTATTCTGTTGTTACAGTGCAACCCAAAAGAGACCATGTCCTGCATGTCACCTTCCCAAAAGAATGGAAGTCTAGTGACCTCTACCAGCTCTTTAGTGCCTTTGGTAAGACATGGCTTTGTGTCTTTAATTCTCCTTTCAAATGGATATTGCACAACTTATCACTTTCACTACACTTAAAATCTCTAAACTCTATTAAAATCTCAGGGAACATCCAGGTTTCATGGATAGATGACACATCAGCGTTTGTGTCCCTAAGTCAAACAGACCAGGTACAAATAGGTGAGTTTGACCTCCTTCCTCACACAGTTTGAAATTTGTCATCTGAAAAGAATAAAAATATTGAAGCAAACTGCTGTCATCTTCCTCTCAACATGCAGCTATGAACACCAGTCGCTATGCAGAGAGCTACAGGATCCAAACATATGCAGAGTATATCCAAGGCAAGCAGCAGGACAAGGAGAAAGTTGAACAGACCACTAAAACCTGGGGAGAGGATGGCTGGGTGAAACCTCATTATACTATAGCTGCCTCCAGTGGTTTTGGATATTCCAGGTATTTACCTGTTGCTGAGAATATTCAAGAGCTGTGCATGCACACACTGCTGTAAGATTGGCTTTTTTTTTCCCTATTCCAGAGGTTTGAGGAAACGCAGCATCAGTCCAATTCATGGAGAGCAGGGCAGTGGAGACTTGCACATTATCGACGGCTGGAGTCATTACTCATACCTAGATAGCACTGGCAACAAGAAGATGAGAACTGATGGTATGTGAATGAGTGCGTTTGTACTGTCTTGCTGCAGATTTCTTCCTAAGGGAATTACTTAGCTGAGATTCGCTTTGCCCAGTGGAAGAAACCAGATTATTGTTTGAATAATCATTACAACTCCAGCTGAGTTTATTTTTTACACAAGATTATTTATTTAAGGCCACCTGCTGCATAACCGGCATACCAGATTCTCTCACATCTTAGGATTCCATTTTAATTGAAGATTTATCATGAGTTTTGTTGAGTGTCCACTTTTCTTCCAGGCTGTATTCCTCCAAACATGAAGGGCTGTTTAAGCCTCATTTTGATGTGTCTGTCAGTCCTGCAAATTGTAGGATTAAAATAACATACCTTTTTATAAGGGGGTGTAATTTAGACTCATGCTCTTTATCATTATGTCCCTAGGCATAAGTGCACAGACAAATGTTGAAGCTGTTGAGAGCAAGACATCAGAAGGATGGCTAAAGATAACGTAAGTGAAATTGAAGTAATAATTTCTGCCATTACTGTTTGCTGTGATTTAAGCCTCTTAATCGCTCCTGTGCCATGCAGAGATGCATCAGATTCAGCAAGGTTAAGTCCAGTCCCCGGTGATGAGGAGGAGGAAAGTCCTGAGGGGACTGATCCAGTCAACGATGCTGAGGAGATGATCACCTGGCAACAGACACCGATGGTCCACGAAAGAAGAGGTCAAAAGAACAAGAAAAAGAAGTCTGCAGGTTGTAGGCCTTTTAAATATGATGCCCATTTTAGTTAATCCATAGTCCATTAATCCACAGAGAAACTAAATTACATATTTATATGTAGTCATTTATTGTGTTGATAACCTGTGGAAAAACATGCCTATGGTAGAATGTGCACAGTACTACTGATGTGTAAATTAATGGTGCTTCTGAGTAGGCCACCTTTTGGCAGTTGAGGCCATAAGCTAAGGACATTGATTAATTGTTAGCAGGGGTAATTCTTGGTGTGTTTGCATTTACTGCCATTTAGCAAGTGTTAGCATGCTAAGTAAAGGCAAAGCTGATGGTGATATCCAGAAGCTTGGCAGTCTACACACAGACAGTGGCACTCAAGGAAAAGAAGGGATCACTAAAATAATTATTATTCATCCTCTGAGGACAATGATTTACCTGTATTTTTTCCTGTAACAATCTGCCATTGTTGAGGTAATTAATCTGAACCAAAGTTATGAATTGAGATTTATTTTGGCAACTATTTCTTTATGATCCCTTGTAAATCATGGCCATGTTACAAGTATGTGTGCTGTTCTTATCTTAACATATATTTCCCTCTTCTGTGCAGTAGCTGAATCCACAACATCCTTGTTTGAAGTCCCAGAGGTCTGGTAGCGAGAGGTGAGGGGTGGGGAGGCCACTATCCTATGCTGGGGTCCTGCTCAGTCTCTTCCTAAACACCTCTGTAAGGTTGTTCATCACTGGGAGTGGCGCATGCCCTATATTCATTTGTTCACTCAAAAGCTGTGGACACTGTGTCCAAAGCTTCCCAGCCAAGCTACTTGACTGGACTATTGAGAGAGGACACAAGCCATATATGACAGCTGCCATATTTTGATCTTGAGTCAGAGGAGCAGGAACCTCTTCTGGGTAAATGCATGAATACCACGAAATGTTGAAAATCTAAGCCACAGAAATATTACTTTATTCTCTGTGCTCTGGAATCTGCCACCACAGCCATGGAACCATTCATGAGTTGACACATCATCTCTTGTCAGTCTTATACTTAATGAGCGTGAGTTGTGTGTGTGACTCTGTGCATGTAGTCTGTGCATACGTTTTTCTCTAGTCTTTGTATCCCTGGGAATCAATTTAAGAAATTCTGAGATAAAACACTACTTGACAGGTCTTGTAGTTTACAATGTCAGGGTATTTAGTATTTTAATGCAGTTTAATTGTTTTCCATTTTAAAAACACAAAGCAAAATATCAAGTTCTGTAAACTCACCCAGTTTTCAGACGTGTAAGCTTATCAATGATAATGTGATATTATTGGTGGAGTTTTGACCCTGAATGAGATGCTTTTTTTTTTTTTGTTTGTTTGTTTTTTGAAAAAAAATTGAATCTTTTTTTTTTTTCTTGATGTTTTTGTGCTGAATAATTTTGTAACTGTCTGCAACAATGTCAATATGTTGTAATGCAAAAGTTGTAAACGTTGAAGACGTATACATTTTTGTATAAGAAAATTTAAAAAATAAATATTTCCTTGAAAAGTGGGAAAAATAAAGAATGTTTCTTAATATTTATGTTTTTATGTCCTTTCTGTCTTAGGCCCTGCACTACAACCATATATACTTAGATAGATCTTAGATTCCCTGGTCCTGGTGTAAGCCCAATAACAATGAAATATAAGATAAACTAAGTAGTAAAAAAGTATAAATATAAAAACAACAATGTCAAATAAACTATAAATATACGATAAATATATACAATATGGACATCAAACTTCTAGCAATGTGTGACAACAGGGAATAGCAGCAACAAGGATTTAAGATAGGACCCTTTCAGAGACTCCTCATCCCTCTCATCCTCCATCACATCTTCCATCTCTTTTTCCATCTCCTTCATCAACATGGCTAAAGGTCTTTTTTTCCTTTCTCCCCTTGTATCACTCTATTGTTCCTCTGGGTTGCCATGGAAATACAAGGTAGCTGGACTGAAGCACCAGCAAACCAACATTTCAATGCAAAAGCAGGATAGTTGTCTGTGGTGGATCCTATAATGTAAATAAAATAAATGTAATGGTTTTGGCAGAAATTGAATATAGCATAATATTCATAAGCATGAAAAAAATTTCCTTAAAAAAAATATAAATTATGTGCTGAAAAATAACAGTATACACCTATCCTGTAGATTTAACTAAGTACGTAAATCATGATGAATTTCTTGATTTTTAATATAAATTAGTTTTTTTCTGTGTAGGACAGGTTTTTTTCAACTCTCAAGAATCACTGATATATTTATGGATATGTGGATTGAATTTAATTAATTGATTGGTAGTTTGAAGTTTATTTATCAACAACACACACAGACCCACATGGTGGCTTAGGCACAACAGCCATGATGCATATGTATCTTCGTCAGCAGTCATCTCATCTGTATTACTTATAGTTCCTGTGCAAGGATCAATGAAACCCGCTATGTCAGACAGGTCTGCAGTCCTGCATTTGAATTGACACTAGGGGTGTACCAAATCCTGATTTTGGGGATTCTGCCAAATACCAAATCCATTGTTTAAGTTCTGGCTAAATCTGAAGCCAAATACTGAATCCTACTACCATCATCAGTCCATAATACAGTTGTTATAACAGTTGTGTGGCTCTGTTTGTGAAGGAGGCAATGTGTGATATGTGTACACTCGTACCTGGCGCTGCTCACTCACTCTCACTTCAGAACACACTCACACTTAGTGAGTGTGTTCTGAAGTGAGAGTGAGTGAGCAGCGCCAGGTACGAGTGTGTGAGAAAGAGTGGATGATAAGAAGCAGCAGAGCGTCTGGAGGAAAATTAACTAAATTTTGTTAAGTTAAACAGCAAATCTACAATACAGGTTACAGTGTCAGAGAATAAAGGCTACAACTCTTCAGGACCCAGACAAGTCTCTGTGCTCTGTGTGTGTGTGTGTGTTTCCACCTGCTGTCTACATAAGTAAGAGGAGGTTAGCGCTGAAGAGAGAACTAGCTCGCTAGAAGTGCTATTTTGGGCTTTGTTAGTGGTTAAAAAATGGCAATTTAGATACTTTTAGCTGTGAGAATAAAAGACGGTCAAACTCAGTATTACTCTGACTAATGTAAAATATCTCTTGAGAGGGTGTTCAACTTGTATGCATGGTGAAATAGACCTTTGGTTCATATTACTCTGGACCATCAGTTCAAGGATGGGCAATATGGGATAACATTTTTATCTCAAACATTTTTGGCATTCATGCCAAAAATGTTATAAATAAGATATTGTTATGAATAAGAATAATTGCAATTCAACTTTCTTTTTTTCTACCCTAAATCTAACACTGCTATCTCTTCTGAATTAGTATTCCATGGGTAAGGGGATAAATGAATGGAACTGGAGAAAAAACAAACAGAAAAAAAACAACATAAATGCGCTATCAAATGATGTTTATCTCAGTTATTGTGAAACTATAGTCAAAAAAATACCCACAGTAAGAGTTTGTCATATAAATTCAGAGAGTTTTCAAGCGTGAACAGCCTGCCTAAAGTCAAAGCATCTCAATTAAGTCAGGACTTTGACTAGGTCACTCCAAAACCTTAATTCTTTTTTTAATAGCCATTCAAAGGTCGTATTGCCTGTGCGTTTTGGATTGTTGTCCTGCTGCATAATCCAAGTGCACTTGAGCTTCAGGGCACAAACTGACATTCTTCCTCAGGATTTTCTAGTAGAGAGCAGTATTCATGGTTCCATCAGTTACAGTCAGGTGTCTAGGTCCTGACCCAGCAGAGAAGCCCCAGACCATCACGCTACCACCACCACGCTTGACTGTTAGTATGATATTCTTTTTATGAAACATTGTGTTAGTTTTATGCCAGATGTAATGGGACACAGACTTTCCAAAAAGTTAATCTTTTGTCTCATCAGTCCATAGAATATTTTCCCAACGGAAAACAGTACAGATGTCACAATACCACAAATGTTTGTATAAAACAGCTGCAGTGAAAAACTTTTTGTTAACATTTTGTAGTTCCAGGTTCCTGGTATATCATCCTCCATTTTGTTCTTAAAACAGCATCCATGTTCTGCTCACTTCACCGCCATAAAGCACAAACCAGGAAGGTGGCCATGAGCACTGGCAAAGAGAAGAGATGGTTTAGAAATATTTCACTCGGTAGCAGTTTTTCCCCCAGACACTGTCAAGAGTCCTCACCTGGTATGCCCAAGTAACAAAACAACAGACAAGGTGCAGTCTGGAAGAGACTTGAAGAGCTTCTGCAGGCGGTGGTCTAACTTTCTCAACATGAGCTCCATGTCCTGGTCTTGAAGATGAGCATTATGAAGATTCTGAAAAAAACAAATGACAGATATTACAACTCTCTTACATGCAAACTCTAACCTCTCTTTGTATCCTCTTGTTTTAAGGAGCAGCAATAATCATGTCAAATACATAAAATTTCATAAGAACAGAAATCTTAGGAATTTTCTGCAACAGTAAAAATCACTGAACAAACATCTTCGAACATTTTCAGAACAGCTATTTAATCTCGAATACAAGACTATAATGACATTAGCCACTTAACAAAATGTTTGGTTGAATGAAAAGCAGGGACACTGAAATGTATTAAAATATATCATAACAACCAATAGTAGACAAAAATATGAACTACTTTAGCCAGGAGGTGGCACCAGAGAGCAGGAGAACTGCTCAAATTAAGATTTTTATTTTTATTAATTTTTTGATTAAACAGATAACTTACCCAAGAATTGATGTGCATATGGGTTCTCTCCTCACTTTCGACCTCAGCATCCACTGTAGTCTCAGATGTTGTCATGGCAACCCATGAACACAAGTGTAGTGGAGTCAGACATGAACATATCATGTAGCCCTCCTTCCGCAGATTCACAGAGGCACTAAGTGCTGCATGTTTTCCCTCCGCACCCTCAAACTCTGTCAGTCGGACACAGACAAGGTGGAGAATTTCACAATCTGTGTGAGTACACCCACAAAAGTTAGTAAGATTTGGTGATTTCTGAAATTTCTTACTTATGTATGCATGTTTTGCTTGTTTTCCAGGTTTGGTAGGAAGAACGACTCTCTCCACTGTCCCAAAGTGACCAAATGTCTCTCTGACTGATTCCTCTGACAGCTCACACTTTGTGGTGGTGGTGAGCTGTGACCATTTACTATTTACTTTAGCATTTGCTGTTTTACCATCCAATGTTTGCCCATTAAAATTTGCAGAACTTTTTATGAGTTCAGCCATATTGGGCTTTAATTTAACAGCATAGAGGTCATTGGTGTTCACAGCATCACACATCAAAGCATCAAGAGTCAAATCCAGATCCAGCATTGATTCTGAAACAGGCCTCTGGACCTAGAGAATGCAAAAACAAACGAAACAAGTTAGAGAAAGAGTAGTATGTAAAAGACTGGGAATAACTTTAACTTAAATCTAGAGGGAATAATTAGCAAAAGTAACGAGAAAAATTTTGGGAGTGTTACCTTGATGGGCAGTCCCTGAAAATGAAGTCCATTCAAAATTTTTAAAGCCAACACAGCCCCCTCCAGCAGCTCAAATTCAACCTCTGCATGGAGCTGGAGACCATACAGTCAGAAAGGACAAGATTAATATAGCACATTCAGAGAAACAAATTAAATAGCACAATGCAGGTGAAACTAGGGATGCTCAATTTCAATTCAATTTATTTTATTTATATAGCTCATTTATGGAAAAATGATAATGACAGTTATTTCGTTTAAAATTGAAATTGCTATTATTTCAAATGATTACTCACTGACTTTAATTTAATTGCACAGCCCTAGGTGAAACATACCCTAACCGATGTGTTAAGCATTTTGATTTTCCTCACTGGTCCACAGCAACGAAACAGCCGCTTTACTTCCCTCTCAGAGAATCCTGCAGGGAATGGCCCAGCAAATACTACACACATATCATGTAGGTTTCTACACAGCTGCAGGAAAACACGCACACACACACACAGTAAATAGTACATCAGACTGAATCTTCTGCTATTTTTAAATGCAATACCTCACCATGCGGTACTGCAACTCCTGATCAGGCACTGACTTCTTAATGCGGTCTGAAAAAGACGAGAGCTGGAGCACTGAGAGGAAAGGACACTTTGTCTGTCTCTTGAAAGAAGCCAATACCTGAGGGAGGGAGCACGCATTAGAAGAAGAAGAGATAGAATGAGGAATTTACCTGGATTAATTTCAGGTTCTAGCAGTAGTGTTTGATTAGTTGAAGATCAAGAGTGTCTTCTTGGTGCCTTGGTGATGTATGTATGTATGTATGTATGTATGTGTGTGTGTGTGTGTATATATATGTGTGTGTGTGTGTGTGTGTGTGTGTGTATGTATGTATGTATGTGTATAAATGTGTGTGTATGTATTTGTGTATATGCATATATATTTAGAATTACTTTATACTGTCATTAACAGTAACATAACACCCTTACCAGCTGTATTACTACCATCATCTGCCGTTGCACTTTACCAAGCATACACATTACCTGCATTTTTTATTCCTATTTTATAGTATGCTATTCTTATTTTTATTGTATTTGAATATACCGGACTGCTATGACAACCTAATTTCCCTTTGGGGATGAATAAAGTCATCTATCTATCTATCTATCTATCTATAGATCTATCTTCAAACCTCTTTGTCAGAGGTGTGCCAATGCTGGTTGGACAGATCCAGGGCTACATCAGAACGCTTCCCCATAAAGGTCACTGTCCGGCCAAGTGTCTGCAATATGTCAGCAAACCTGGGCAGGAAAGAAAAATGGAGAATTTTGTCAAACTTAACTGCACAAGAATGAAACCAAAATACTACTATTACTGCTAAAATCATTTGGATTTCTGGGGTGGGGTTAAACCTCAAAAACCACTTAGGTAAAGCTGAAATTAATCCGTAGCAAAATTACAAATGTGCAACACAAAATGTGCTCCTCAGTATATAGAGCTTTGAACAAGCCAAGATGCTCCTGTGTTGGTGCAATGAGGGTGTAGATGCTGGACAGCTGTAGCGATGCTTAACCTCTATTTGCACCTTCTAGGTGCAATCACTTACAGATACCTCAAGGTATGTAGCATATTTTTTTGGTTTATATTGCTTCATTGTAATGGGAGTTACGACAGAATATCCAGAGCCTCCTTAAAGTAGATCACCCCGTATAAGGTACCTGTGATTTGGTTTGGGTGCAGATCCACAGTTGGTGAACTCCCCTATGGTGTATCCCCACAGTTCCTCCAGATGACGCAGTACAACCTGATGGTGAGCATACACAGAAAATACTGTGTGTGTGTGCATGAGATAGGGAGTGAGAAAGCATTGAGCGATGGGTTACCTGAAGAGGTCCTGTTTTAACAAAGTAATGGGCTAGCTCCAGGGCTGCCACAGCATCCTCAGTGGAATTATGACCCATCGTCTCTTCACTTTGTATTTCCCTTCTGGGACAAAAGTGGAAAATTGAGTCATGACGATGTGGTGGTGGTAAGTCAGAAATACACACAGGCAGGGACAGGCAGAGGGAGAGGGAGAGAGAGCTCACTTCAACACATTCTTTGCCAAGACCTTGAGTTTAAATCTCCTTCCAAACTCTCCAATGTACAGCAGTGAGGTGTCGATCACATGTTGGTGGACTAGCTGCAGGGAGGAAATTGACACAATGCACAATTTTTCATGTCTGGGCAGAATGAAATGGAATGAAATTTTGAATGTTTGCATTTTCCGTAGGCAGCTGGGATAGGCTCCAAACCTCCAACCCCTCTGACCTTGAGTGCAGGATAAAAGATGGATGTATAGAAATCTAAAACGCTAGTTGTCACTCACTTTTAGAGCTGTAAGATCACTGTTAAGTGAATGGCCAACCAGAATGGCGTCCTGTGGCAGCACTGCCATGAGCTTTGCCTGAACATCTCGCAGGGTGGTGGTAACTGGTTGCAACATTGCTGCAGTGATACCGGAGAACCTTTCAGAAGATGCAGCAATGAAGGCAAAGGAAATGACAGTTACAGTTTTCCACAATCACTAACAAGCGCTTACCTATACTCAAGATACTTTTTCTAAACTCTTAACAGAGCAATACACCTATATCACGCATTTGGCCAAGTTGTTAATTTCCTTATTGAAAACACATTTTGTTTATTAAATACTAATTCTTTATTTCCAAATACAATACATATTTTTCTACATACACTAACTAATTTTATCAAAACACAGAACTGAACTGAATACTGAACACAGGACATCTGACTCAAACTGAAATAATTCTGTCAAAGAATACCACATGATTTCAGTTCACTAATCTAATAATCGAATCAGTTTATTCCTTTACCGTATAGAGTGTGAGGTACCGTAAAAAAAAAAAAACAGTGAATGTTTTTTTTTGTAACAGTAAATGTGACTGATGCAGAGAAAGCTGACAGTGAACACTAATAGTAACACAGTGAGCAAAATATCCATGATATGTACAAAACTTCTCTAAATGTATACACAAAGAGCAGTGACAAAAAAGAAGCCAAAAAGGCTCAGATGAAAGGAAAACAAACAAACAAAAAATGCAGTTTTCTAATCTCTGCGATCTTCAGGGTTAAGCTACATGTTTTCTTTCTCATGTTTCTTTCTTCATGTTTTCAACATGAAATGTGTTGATGATATGGCCACAACAGTCCAATGTTGTGCTAACTGTATTTAGAATTTGAAAATGTGACTACAGATTAGGCAAATGCATCTTAGTGATTGAAAAAACTGTAAACTTTAAATATTACAGTATGTGATATAGCAGTATGCTTGTTTGGGCATACTTGGTGAGGTAGTCCAGGATATGGTTCTGAGGTTTCACCAGCTCGTCCATCACACAATTCCCATCACTATCCACCAGAGAAACACGAGCCAGCTCATTTCCCTTTTCTGTCAGACACTGACACACAACATTGAAATGATAAACAACAGTGTGGAACTGTATATTTCAAAATAAGAGGAAATATTTCAGAATCTTGTCAATAGAAATGATCACTGTGCTGTGACAGCTAAAGAAATTAAAATATTATAACCAGAGAGCATGGTCTGCAGTTCAAACATGGTTAGGTTTTTAAAATGTAGAAGTGAAACTGAGTACTCTTATTTCCAGACTCTGCTGGGAGACAGTTGTAGCCAGATGTGGGTCTGGCAGGCCTCTGGTGTAATAAAAGTACTTTAAAGCCTTATAAACAACAAAATTAAAACAGACTGCTAACAACATAAATCAGCTTATGTCTAATATAACATTATGTTAAATTGTAAAAAGTTGATGTTTTTTGCAGTTAGACCTGGCTATGTTGTTTTATATAGAGAATTTCTCCTTGACAGAACTCACCATTTCACAGTCCAGTCCAAACAGAGGGCTGCTGTCAGTCACACAGTCAACACTGTCTGTGCACACAAAGTCTTCAAACCCTAGCATTCCTGTGCCACAAGATATACAAGAGACACAAGATGAGAGAAGTTGGAGTGCTAAACTAATGTGGTAAATCTAAAAATGCATCTCTTTTTCTGTGCTGAAGTCCTCCCTATGCACCTTCTCACACAAGCATTTTTAATCATAACATTTAGTCATGTAACTGTGAAGCTAGTGAGAAAGAGATTCACCTTTGACAGGGTAGTGTCTCCTGATCATCTCATCATGGGGGAGCAGGTATGCTGTCTGCCCTCTTCTGCAAGTCCCAAACTTCAAGATTACCGGGTGGTGCTTCAGTGCTGCAACAATTGAGAAAAAAACACAAACAACTAAAGCTGGGAGACATTTTTAATGTTTCTGACATGATCTTAATACTGATAATAATCAATAATCTAACGCTGCTCTATGCTCAATGCTGATTTCTATATGGTTCAATTGAATTATGTTTGTATAGTACTAAATCATAAAAGACAATGTATATCTACATGACTTGAAATAAAAAGTTATCTCAGTTCACTTTACAATATTACAGAATAGAAAAAGTCAACAGAGCAGATTAGTGATATATAACAATATAGCTAGAAAGGCATGGAGGGTGAGAGAAGAGTGTGACAGAACGCCCGGCGTTCGCCACATGTCCAGCGGGTTTCCCACTAATAGAGAGCAATGGGGGGTCTAATGTGCTCAGTCAAAAGAAAGGACTCTTTTTCAGTAATTATGGACAATCAGAATGATACTTTTCTGTTGTATGTGGTTATGGTATTCATTACAAATAAAATATTTGAGTTGATATCTAATATTTGACATCTAAAAATAATGAGTGTATTTTAATTATTGTACTGAATCGCATAAAATTATTGATATGCACAAAAATATCAGTAAAGCGGATTCAGAGTAAGGAGGTAAAGGAGGAGGGACCTTTTTCTGGGCTCAGATCACGCCTTAGTTTGGAAGCACTTATTGTCACAGGGGGATTGATGAACTTATTTTTATTTGTTATTTCTGTTGTTTAATGCTGCCCTGTGGAATCTATATGAATGTATGTGCGTGATGTGTTGCATATATAGGGTAGACAGGTTGAAATATATTGTTTAAAAATTTAATTGATTTGTACTGTGAAAATGATGTAGGTCGTAGTACTTAAACTGGGCAAGCACCTCAGTCAGGTTTCTCCTCTGCCGTGAGAGGTTGGCATCCTGCTGTACAGGCAGCCTGGCCTAGTAGTTTTGGGTATTGTCCCATATTTCATTTGTTTAGTCAGTGTTTTGTTTGCTATAGGTTATGTTTGTACCCTGTCAGCAGCCTAAAAATAAAGACCGAAATATACTCTTGGTGCAACACGTGTCTTCTCTCCATCCGCTCAACACACATTCTTCTACAGGAGCTTAACTGAAGGTTCTTCTTCCTATTCTGCTGTCAGAGACTCTAGCAACCACAAGTAAACCTGCAGTCATTAGAATTGTGATTGAAGTGATCCATTAGGATAATAATGATCATTATATGACCAGGCTCTATCATATTTTAAAGAGCTATGAGCGCTTTAAAATATGATGGAGCCTGGTCATTAAGGGCTTTATATGCAAGCAGGAGGATTTTGAATTCTACTCCAGGTTATACAGGAAGCCAATGAAAAGAAGCCAAATGCAGCATTCTGGACTAACTAGAGTTTTTTGATACTGATAATCTGATAATAAATAATTACTGTTGACCAGTCTTGAGGTGACAAACGTAAGAATTAACTTTTTTTTGTAATGTTGCCTAGGCACAGTAGGAGTGGAGGACAAGATAATCATCCATCCAGATTAGCTATGTGATCTGAAAACGACGTCCTGCAATGTTTAGAGCCAAGTATGATAACTTCAGTTTTGTATTTCAGGTAATAATCTTTACTTAAAAATTATAAAAATGTTCTTAGTTGTAAAAGTAACAGTGTGCACAGTGCAGACTAACTATCCCCAGTAATTATAATATTGCTATATATCATTATTTTGTCCTTTATTACTGACTTTATTATATATATTATTACCAAAACATATATTTATATATTTCTACTGCATTTCATTAACTGCTCATTCTGGGGATGATTAAGTCTGTATTATTATTAGGAGTATTATAACTACCTCTTGTTCATTTCTGTGACATGACTGATAACACCATTGGTGAATTTAACTGAATTAAATTAACATGTAATCGACCTTTGTACCACATCTACTGTAGTTGTTGTGGGGTTAAGAGGCAAAGTCATGCAGTCAAGCATTTTTATGTGATACTATGCATATGGAACTCTCACCTTTGTGTAATCCAGTGGTTTCCTTGTTTACTTTGGAAAGTGAACTGCTGAATTCAGGAACTTCACTGCTGAAGATTTTAGATGCTACCTTGTGTGATGAGGGAATGAAGGTGACTCTCTGTAACAGTCCAACACAGGCAGACATAAAAATAGTGAGAATATATATATATATATATATATATATATATATATATATATATATATATGTATACTTTTTTGTTACATGTATCTGTGTCACTACATTTACATCCTATCTAGGGGCTTACAGAGGTGTAGTTGGTCCTGAGGTGTCGCAGTGTGAGGTAGTGTTTGTAAAAGTGACTCTGGGTAAGACTTTCCACGATGACAACATTCACACCTTTTATCTTCCTCTGGTGGTGGAGACGACACCAACTAGCAGAGACCGGGGAGAGGGGGTTGTGAAAGAAAAACAAGATTGGGCCTGTCCTTCATCCATTATAAAGATGTCTTTGTAATGGATGAAGGCCAGGCTGAAGAAACCAGAATCAGATTTTATTGTACAGTTATTCATTGTACAATGAGAGTGTGCAATGAGATTAAAAGCTTGGCCTTGAAGTGCAAAGATAACATAAAATCATAAAGACATTCACCAGGACAACATTTGGCACACACCCACGATGATATAAAAGTCATTAAAAGCACCTATTACAGATTGTATATTGATAAATACATCACATCTTTTTGAAAAAAAAAATTACCTGGGCTGTTTGATGCCACTTGTTTTCCCCAGAGCAGCAAAGTGTAGCAGCTCCATCAGCTTGTTCATTGTAATTGGTTGTTGGAGGCAGTCGGGAAGCAAAGAAATTCTGGGCACCCTCTTATCTTCATGCTCAGTTTTTAATCTCTTGGCCTCCTCATGTGCCACAGGTACAACATTCTTTCTTTTCTCTCTGTTGCTTGTTGCTGCCTGTGATGAAGGATCCATGTTGGTGCGTCTAGTGGGGAATATATGTATTTGGAGTGACATCCGACTAGATAATTTAAACACATGTTTATGCATATCTCGTTATAACACATGTGTAAGGGAAAAAGATGGCAGAACATTAGATGCCTGAGTTCAGGTTAGACCTGAAACAATTAATCGATTAACTCGAGTAATTCGATTTGAAAAAAAATGATCGAGGCCATTTTCCCTAATCGATGCGTTGTAATTCGTTCTGTCTATTTTTTGGTCCAATTCCCTTGTGTTTCACCTGGACCATTGGTGACGCACCGCTTGTGTTAAACGGAGTTATACCACAGAAAATCACCGGGGCAGTGTTGCAGAGTACAGTTCAAATACGACCAGCGAGAGGAACAAAGAAGAAGACAACAGAAATCTTTGACCACATGCCACGATGTATTTAACGGCTCAAACCCCCGTGCTACTGTGCTACTTTCGTTTTATCTCTTTCTTGGAATGTGCGCTGTGATCTCCTTAACCGTCGCCATGTTCGATAGTATTTGAAATTTACGTAGGAGCTCGGAACTCCGCACTCGGCTCTGTCCTCTAGTGGATGTGTTGTTAACAACCATGCCAACATGACAGCAACATGCCAAGATTAAAAAAAAAAAAAAAAAACTACAATAGTTGAGTTTATTTTCATTTGTCTAAGGACTAATTTTTTATTCATTTGTTTGAGAAGTCAGAAATACGTTTTTTTTTACATTTGGATTGTTTTTGGTAAGAAGCATTCAGGAATAAATAAAAGCTAAAATAGAATAGAATAAAACAAGCAAAAATAGTTGTTTACTTTCAGACTTGTCTTTTTAAAAAAAATCATTTTCTCAAAGAGAGTTTTTTATTAGATTACTCAATTAATCAATGAAATAATTGATAGAATACTCAATTACAAAACTAACTGATAGCTGCAGCCCTAGTTCAGGTGTTTCTAAACTCAATCCTTTTTGGTACCCAACAAGTATCAATGGGTGACAATTAATTTGAATCTAATTTGTATTGTCATTAGCAATTAATATTCATGTTGTGTTTTATTGTAATTTCATGTGTAAAATATCAAAGCATAGTTAAGAAACAGTTGGAATTTCCAATGTACAATAAACAGTACAAACTCTGGTCCTGTCCAATCTACAATCACCAGCTAATCTATGCAACTCTGCATTGATAATTTGCAGTTGTAACTATTATGTAAATATGTAAATATTAGTTGTATTTTTTATTATTTTATAATACCAGTTTTACTTATGTATATTGTGTTTTGTTTATACTGATTATGGGAAGTTATGTGCATTAGAAATGTTTCCAGTGACGGTTTAATAATGTCCTATTACAGCGCTCGGGTAAATTCAGTTCAAATTTGAGATTAATCTGTAGTTGCAGGTGATTTGTAATTCACATAAGATTTTCTATTTTCTGTTTCTTCCACCTCGTGCCAATATGCCGTTTATGGTTCTCTCCACATTAATGTTGGTAATTAACATTGGTGTCTGTCAACAGTGGGAATAGGGAGAATTAAAAGATCTCCACGATTCGCTGATTGAGTGGATTATCTTCTTGTCTGAAGTCACATGCCACCCTAGTCAATGGTAAAAAATCTTTACATAAAATATTTATACCTAGAATTCCAATGTATTTTTCTGAGGTAAGTCCTTTACACATATGACAATGAAAATAAAAGAGTAAATACCAGATGTCAGTGGCCCAGCGGATTATAAATCAGCACTTCTCCTCCATTTCTAAGTTAAAGACACATGACTGCGGCATAGCACTATGCTACACCAAACTATATTAGCGCCACTTCCGGTTTCAAACGGAAAAAAACGAAGTACGTACTGCGCTGCAGGACTCCAGGAAGTCTTTCATGGAGTGCGTATCGAGTACTGCTTCTTTAAGGGTGAGTGACGTCATGGAATGACGTAGCGGTCCAGAAGGCGGTTCGAGTGTTGCCGTGCACCCACAACCGCCCTGCCCCTGCCTCTTCTGTCCATTGTCAAAGGTTTTTTTTTTTTTTTTTTTTCCAAAGCCGAAGTTATTTGTAAAACGGAAAACTGAAGGCTGAGACCCAGTACAGTGAAAAAAAAATATTGAATTAAAAAAAAAAAAAACCGCAGTATGCACAAACACTGTCCCCTTTTCACTCCGGTATATAGGTATATACATACACAGTATATATATATATATATATATATATATATATATATGTGTGTGTGTGTGTGTGTGTGTGTGTGTGTGTGTGTGTGTGTGTAGGACGTAGTAAGACCCAGAAAACAGTCCATCCGTTTTTCTGTGATCGACCGCCTGCTCTCTTGCCTTGCAGGCGCAACTAATTGAACTAAGAATCGTTCGCGTGTGTTTAAAAAACAGCGCGATTTTGCTGCGTTTCCTAAAGTTGCTGCTGCCAAGACTCTTGCACGGAGTTAGTGACAAAATCCGCGTGCGATACAGTTATTACAGTTATGTCTACAAGGAAACTGGCCAAGTGAGTACCTGATAAAGCAACAGCCGTTTGATCATGAACAGCTAACCATAATAGACAAAGAAAAAATGATATGTAGGTTAAATATTTGTGTAAATGTTAACGATGCTCACACGCAATTTATTCAGTAAAAAAACAATAGGTCTCAGATAACGTGAACTTAAGGTTTTGGGTTTAATACAATAAAAATCGGGTTCTACTTGGAGTAATTTAACTTTAGTTTCTTTCTTTTTTTAAAAAAAAAAAAAATCTTCATCCCTCTATAGAGAACTCGGGCTATTGAGGCAGCGGAGTCAGTCTACGTCTGGGTCAAACAAATCATTAGTGTCAAGTGAGTATGACCGTCTGAATTGTTAATATCTATGCAAAGAGTTGAAGTTTAAGTCGGATTCCCATAGCAGTTGCAAAAAGACTGTGTGCTTTCTTTCAGATCAGATGTTTTCATACCTGATTGTGATTGACTTTGAGTCCACATGTTGGAGAGAAAAAAACAATTATAGCCAGGAAATCAGTAAGTAGTTTTATGTAATGTAAGACCAATTATCTACTTCTACTACCAACAACACTTGTTTCTCTTTTCTTTTCACCTTCCTGCAGTTGAGTTTCCTGCTGTTCTGCTGAACACCTCTTCAGGGGAAGTCGAATCTGAGTTTCACACATATGTTCAACCACAGGAGCACCCCACCCTGTCAGAGTTCTGCACTGAGCTGACTGGGATTACACAGGTATTTGTGCTTTGGGGAAAAATGCAAAGACTCCTGCATTGAATCTAGATTTGATTGCTTGAATTGGATTTTATATGGCGGCTTCATTTCTCCATTTTACAGATGCAAGTTGAGGCAGGGATTCCCCTTCAGATATGTCTTTCCCGATTCTGTCGGTGGCTGCAAAACCTGCAGCTTGAGAGGGGCGTGGTCTTTCCCAGCAGCATGCAAAAGACTTGTTCTTCAATTTCACCTTCTCAAAAACTGTGTACTTTCCTCACATGGTCAGGTAAAGGTTTTTTCCTGTTGTACCATTTCAAGATTACCATAAATTGAAAGTAATGAACCATGGAAGGCCTCCTCACTTGATCTTGGCTCAGTTGAGATTCACTTATGTGATATCCTGATATGGATGATATATGATGATGATTGAAGATGATTCCTGCTTTGGTTAAGAAATCAGAAATGTCAGAAAAAAGGTCAACTAAAATGCAATTTTTAGACAGACAAACAACTATGAAGTCTTTGAATCTGTATATACAAAAGTAATGTAAATGCCAGTTTTTTGGTCGCATATTTTAGACTGGGATCTTGGAGTTTGTTTGCAGTACGAGTGTAAACGCAAGCAGCTCTATAAACCTGATGTGCTCAGCAAGTGGATAGATCTGAGAAGTACATACAGAGTAAGTAGGCAATCACTTGCTTTCTCTTTAAATATCTGCTCTCTTTCATTGTTGTCCTATTTATAATTATAACTGAACAATAAATGATATAATCGATTTGTCGAGTCTACCTAGTATTCCTTGTAGTAGTTTGAACGAAACTGTAACAGTTTTATTAAATAAATGATTAGTCTTCTTAGCAAATTATTCAGGATCAAGTATATCATAAATAAAATCTTTTAGCAGTTAGTGAATCATAAGATAAGACCTACTATTACCCTATTTTTTTTTTTTTAAAGCTCTTTTACAACAGGAAACCCAAGGGCCTGAATGGTGCATTACAAGATCTAGGAATACAATATTCAGGGAGAGAACATTCAGGTAAAAAATGCTTCATCCAAATAAATATACATGGAAAATACACATAACTTAAGACCATGTGTTGTATTCGTTTTCTCTTCTCAGGTTTGGATGACGCCCGGAATACAGCTCATCTCGCAGCAAGGATGATGAGGGATGGGTGTGTGATGAAGATCACTAGAAGCCTTGAGAGGGTGAGTGGCCGATGCCCAACACTGCATGCCAGCGCCTAAATACTGGGCCCTTTTCAGTCTCCAAAACCTGTTACGGACAATGACTACAGTATCTGGAGATCCTCTTGGTTCATTTTTATGTTGTGTTGTGATGATTTTATTTAACATATAAATAAACAAGAGCAGCAGTGTGCTGCAGCAAATCATAAACTATAATATTCCTGCCTTTATGTAGTATAGTTTAGAAAGATAAATGCATATATATGTGTGTGTGTGTGAGACAGGCGTTTAATTTTTTACGCCAAAATACCGAAATACCACGGCTCTCTGGTTATCATTTCGCTTTTAAGTCTTTCATTGTCATTTCTCAATAGAAACTTGTAGTCTGTGGCTGGATTCAGCCGTGATACAGCGCGTGAGCGACACAGCAGCGTGTGTGTAATTCACACCAGGCATATCTGCGGGCGCGGTGTGTGTGTGGCACATCAGCTGTGTATGTATGTATGTAGCCCCATTTTTTAAAAGTACATATAGCCCTGTGCATGCCCTAGGAACCGGAGCGATCGCTTCTATCAACCAACTATATTTCACACGCTCTGCTCACATGCTGTGGTCTGGGTTAGAATGACAGAAATTCAACAACAACGGTAAAATCAGACTCGGCCTTTTTTTGAGACCAGCGTTTGTTGCCCAAAGGTGTTGCTGCCCCGGCTAATAAAAGAGACAGGCGTCTATTCTCCAATTAGCTATTATTTGCAGCTTTGTGTGTGTGTGTGTGTGTGTGTGTGTGTGTGTGTGTGTGTGTGTGTGTGTGTGTGTGTGTGTGTGTGTGTGTGTGTGTGTGTGTGTGTGTGTGTGTGTGTGTGTGTGTGTGTGTGTGTGTGTGTGTGTGTGTGTGTGTGTGTGTGTGTGTGTGTGTGTGTGTGTGTGTGTGTGTGTGTGTGTGTGTGTGTGTGTGTGTGTGTGTGTGTGTGTGTGTGTGTGTGTGTGTGTGTGTGTGTGTGTGTGTGTACATAATACTTCACTAACACTACAGTTGATAATCTACACATTAACACCAATGGAAAAGCATCTTACCCAAGAACACTTAGACACTGCAATTAGTGGATGACCTGCTCTACCTCCTGAGCCATAGCCACCCCTTTAACATCAAGGTATTCCTTGATGAAATGCTTTGAAGAGGCAAGCTAATTAAACATGTTTAAACAAGTTTAACTTCAAGTCAGAGTGTAGCACCAATAGCTGTAAACATAGTTTATTAGTCAGCATAGTTGCAAGGAAAATCAGGAATGGAAGTTGGTGATTATATCTCTTGTCTTATGTTCTTCTCGTAGACCCCATCAATGGTCAAACCTGTGCTTGGAAAGAAGAGAGAAAAATCCATCATGAATGAGGAGGGAAATACACTTACCATGAAAAAACTATCATCATCCAAGATTTTTAATGAATCATGTCAAATGAAATTGTGCGCTGAGAATAATGCAGGTAATCTAGACACAAAGACAAACTCAAGGTTGATTCAGGAATCTGTTCAAAACCTGGTCTCACCTAAGACACTTCTGAACAGTACAAGTACACCATCGTGGGGGCACAGCAGGGGGACAGTGACCTCAGAGGTTGTTGCTAACGTTTCCTCTTCAGTTCTGGTAAATGGTCTTTCACCTCTGAGCTGTTTCCCTTATCTACCTCATCAAAACCATCTCTCAAAAATTGGACTCACTGTAGAACCTGTGGAGGAAGAAGAACACAAAAACATTTTACTGGATTCCGATGTCAGGTGTGGTCCATATAATGATGTTTTGTTGGAGGATACTGGTGATATTAATGAAGCTGGTGGAGAATCTGGTACTGAGTATATGCCAAATTCTGACAGTGGAGATGTGTTGGGAGAGCCCAACTTTTCAAATTTAAAAGGGTGTCAGGCCACATTAACAGACAATGTCAGTGTTGAAAACGACTCTAAAATCAGCAATTTCTCTACAAAAAAGAAGACAGTGAATAAGTTGAATAAGAGGGGACAGCACTTGGTGATCTCAGAGTCACATTCATATTTGGTGTCTAAGACTGGTATTTGGACCTCCAAAAGAAATCAGCATGAACTAGGAATGGCTCCACAACTCTCAGACAAAAGAAACACACCCTTTCCACTCAGCCACAAACCTTTTATCCCAGAAAAGACCTCCACGCCCAAAATCTCATTTGCAAATCATAAACCAGTCACCATGCAAAACAAAAAGCACAAACCAATTCTATGGTCTTCCTTTTCCATCTTCACTGATCCACTGACAAAGGCTGTAGCATCTCCTGCTCATCCTCTCTCAGGTAGCTCTCTGAACACCCCCAAGAATATCCCCTGCTCTTTGTCAGCAAACACACTCTCATTATGCACCAACCATTGCTCCATTTGTGTGACAATTAAAGGAGGGCAGAGGACCACATCCCCATTGTGCACATGTGGCCGCCGTGCAAAAAGACAAGTTGTTTCTAATGGTGGACCAAATCATGGCCGAGGGTTTTACTGCTGCCCGGTCCGTCATTCAGGCAGTGGAGGCAGGATCCAGAAGGGATGTGATTTCTTTAGATGGGAATCACTGTTGAACCAGAGAATGGCAGGAGCTTCTAACGCTGGTTCGTCTTTTTCACTCTGTCAGATCAACTCAACTTTGGACTGTCATCCACAACAGAGGTCAACAGTAAGAAAAGGTTCCCAGCATATTAGAGCAACAGCTGCGCATACTCAATCAAATCAGTCACACTGACACTGAAACATTATCAATGCAAAGTATGAGAATAATTGTATTCATAGGATAATTCCAGTATTTCAAACATCTTTTTGGGTTGGAATTAATGGAGACCAAAATATTTGGAATCTGTCCAAGAGAACTTCAATAAATGTAATGTAATCCATCAAGCAGCAAACGGCTTGTTTTTGCCATGGACAGGCTTGCATTATTATAAGAGTGACTGTTATGCTCAAAATTTCTGTACATTTAAACCTTTTATACTTTGAGTAGGATCCCTTTTCTGTGACTAGAATTAAATCGTCCTCTTCAAATCTACCACACCAAAATAGTAATAGGTGGGTAGTGGGTAGAGCAGAACCAGTGAAAAATGCACTCTGGACAAGTAAACTGACCAATCAAGGCAGTGGTAGAACAACGACCCCCACAATCTGCAGGTTAAAATTACAGTTTTTTTAAGTCTATATAACTGCTGTTCTCATTGAACAGAAAATGAAAAGATATTATGAAAAGATAATGAAAGACTTTTTGTTTATTCCGTGTCATTTATGAGAGATAAACAGTCTGATCAACTGCCTTTATTTAAAGTGATGTTTGAATGGTAAAGTTATTTGATGCAATTTTTTGGAAAAAAAAAAAAAAAAAAAAATCAAGTACTGCCAAAACAAATCGGTTACTTCTATATAATTACATTTGTAATGTATGCCTCGACCGTCAAGCAAAAACGAACATTAAATTAAATGTTATAATGCTAACACATATATTTGTGCTTTACTTGTGTTTTCACCTCGTTCGTTTATGGGGACTTACTATATAAGTCGCGCCCATCAACTTCCAGTCCATGATCTTAAAAAATATGAAAGAAAAAAATATTTTCTGATCCCATTTGAAATGTGGGTTTTCACATATGATGTTTGTGAGTTTTAAATATATTTTTTTTGACATGGAGAGAGGACTGTGTGACAGGCAGTAAACGTTATTTTAGGTCTCGTGTGAGACCACGTCGAGTGCTCGTCTCGCAAAATTTACGTCACCATCAAACTCTGACAGCTAACGTTAGTTTAACAGCTAGCTTTGCAACCTAGGAAAATATCTCACTTGGTAAGTTTTATCACCTACTCCTCGTTCTCTCTTCAGCGAAGAGAGGGAAACGAAATTTGTGAGGAGAAATTGTGACGTGACGTCACCTTCGCGACTATTTGGTTTGTAGTCTAACCCGTTACGTATTTTCAGAAGCATATATATCACCAATACACCACAAACATAGTCTTGACTCACACTAATAGTTATTATTTAAATTAAGATACAACATATGTGCGATCCAGGGTAGAAGTCAAAATGGATCGGAAAATTTTTTTATCTCTCGTTCACTGCAATGTAATTTTTTTTTCGATGTAAGGACCCAGTGGGTCCACCAGAAGGGGCGTGACTTAGGCTCCCAGTCGACTATATTTGTGTCTCGCGAAACTACCGAGGACTTTTGTCCTTCCTCGCATATCATACAGGACCAAAAAACGTGCTAAGCTGTGACTGACGTCGCTACCTGAGAAATCAGACGGCTACAGTGTGACTTTGAATACATGTTTTAACCGAAACAGTGCAATACTTGTATTGTTGTGAGCCCTGTTTTAAAACATTAAAACGCTAATGTTAGCTTCGACTGTTAAGCTAAAGCTAATATAGTCGTAGGGGCTTGTAGGTTCTAACCAAAACAACAAGATTGCCACTGAGCTTGAAATATAACAGGGTAAGAGCGACAACTTAACACCTCTTTGCTAACATGTCGGCTGCGCAAAATGAGTCGAGGAAACGAAGCAAGAAGCGGTACGTGGCTGAGCACCACCACAACAAGCGGTGGAAGGGTTCCCGGGAGCTGGAGGTGGGCATGAAGGGGATCCTCATCACGTGCAACATGAACGAGAGGAAGTGCACGGCGGAGGCCTTCAATCTGCTTAGTGAATACGCCGACAAGCTTTATGGACCCGAGAAGGTGAGGGAGAGGCATTGAGATGTTGCCTGTTATGATGTTTGGCCAGAGGACATGTCACGCATCACTGTCTTAAACGGCCATTTTGATGCTAGTTATGCATCATTATATCACATCACATAAGTGGAAAATTTGGAAAGTTGTATTATTGATAATGTATTATTAAATGTTATGCGATATAGCCAAATACTTACTTCTAGGTATATAGATGAAAATAAAGGGGAATGTATAGGGAAATACACTGATGACGGAACCATTATCAACACACACACACACACACACAGGATCAATATAGATGGTTTAGTGGAGGTACAACAGGGTTAGGGTTAGGTGTCCACCGCTCAGAGAGCAGAGTTATTGTACAGAGTTATTACAAACAACAGAATGATTTTCTGTACCGCTTTGTGACAGTGGAACTGGATGAGTCTGTTAGAGAAGAAGCTGCGGTCTCCTTTTCTTGATGGAGAGAAGTTTGTTCAGTGGCCTCCTGTTTCTCACTGACACAAACGTCTCTCCAGTGTGTGGCCTTTGATGGTCTTGGACTCGTAGATTATTTTGTCCATCATCTTGGTCTCTCCGACAGATGCTGGTCCACCAGCAGACCACAGATGACACTTGCAGCCACAGACCGGTAGAATATCTCCAACATCTTACTGCACATGTTGAAGGATCTGAGCTTCCTCAGAAAGTAGAGCCTGCTCATCCCCTTCTTGTACATAGCTTTGACGCTATCACTTCAGTTCAGTCTGTTGTTCTATGTTGGTTTCAAAATAAGTCATGTGGTAATTCAGATTTTCCTAATTTTATGTCATAAGAAATTGATTTTCAGGTATTGAGCATTCTTGTCAGACTTGTGTATCTTGTCTATTTTTCAGTACGCATGTAACGGTGAATTACGCAGTATTAATAATTAATAAAATGAAAATTATTGGATTTAGTATTTAATAATGTGCCACACTTATGATCACAGCTGCAAGATAATAAGAGCAGCAGCGAAGAAGAAGACGTTGATGTTGCACTGAAGAAGGAAGTGGCACGGCTGCAAGCATCTGGAACTAAACAAGAACATCGCTTCCAAGCTTTGGACAGTGGAGCGAACAATGTCATCTTCATCAGAACTCAAAATCTGGGTGAGCATTTAATGGAAAGAAGAGGTCGTGGTTTTTCTTTTTGTGATATGGCTGCAGTTTTTAATTTTTGTTTTCTCTTAGAATCCGACAAGTTGGTTCATCATATCTTGTCTGATCTGCACACCACCAAGAAAAAAAAGTCCCGCGTAATTCTTCGGATGTTACCTGTGAGGAAGATAAATCATATCTGTTCTTTCAAATCATATCTGTCTTCCTTGAAATAAGTTGTATCTTTTCCTATAATGACAAAAATAATCTGTGTTTAATACTCTGTGCTATACATACTAATAATGTATGATTGTTGTTTTGATCTTATCCAGGTAAATGGAACATGCAAGGCTTTCCAGGATGACATAATGAAGCACTTGACAACTTTCTTGGAACCTTGGTTCAAAACCCCAAATTGTGCCACCTATCAGATTGCTTTCAAGGCACGCAACAGCAGCCACAACAAGAGAGAAGAAATCATCAAAGCAATTGCAGGTAGTGTTGAGTATTGGCCTGACATTTCTGTCAGATGAAATGTGAATTTAAGCTTTTTTTCAGCTTAAATATAATGTTTTTTATTTTTCAGCTCAAATAGAATGCTTTTTTGTTTTTGTTTTTTTTTTTTTTTTTTTTTTAATATTGCAGGTCTTGTGGGGAAGCTGAACCCTAAAAACAAAGTGGATTTAACAAACCCAGAATTAACTATCATTGTGGAGGTTATCAAGGCTGTGTGCTGCACCAGTGTGGTAAAAGACTATATCCTGTACAGAAAGTACAATGTTCAGGAAGTAGTAAAAGAAGATGCACTAATGCCTGTTGTAACCACAGCAAAACTAGATACAAACAAATCTGAGCAGAAGGAAAAATGGGACTCGGAGGAGACGGACAATAAAGGTGAAGAGAAAAATGACAGATATATGCCACAAGACAACAAGGAGTTTGATATGGGTGAAGGTGAAGGCGAATAAAGACGGCAATCAAGAACAGATTGTCAAGTGGTGGCTTGGAAATAGAATTCCTCAGAAACTTATGATAATGTGTTTTATATTGTTGTTCTTTGGCTTTAAATTGAAAGTCATTTAAGTCTTATTTTCATAACCAATAACATTACTCAACAAATTAGAGGTTGGCAAGAGGATGCTAATATGATTCAATGTTCTTTTTGGTTCATTAAAATGCATCTACTTTAGCAACAGCTTCATTCTGTCATCTTTTTTCAGTAGCATTAATTTTGAATTAACTGTACATGGTACCATTCTGAAGCATAAGGAGGGAACCAGGAATGTTGAAAAATAAGGTAAATTTGTAAACTGCTACATAAACACAATGGAGTACATTGTGAAGTCTGCACCTGGGGCATGCCGAGGCATAAACATCACATATTATGGAATAAAATGTCCTGTTTGACATTGTGATTTTCTAATCACTGACATCCTTACTTGTCAGTTCTTCTCTGCACCACAAGATGGAGTTAATGCTTCATTTTGTAAATGCATGGCCATTTGTGTTTTCATTTGTGTGTTTGTAGTTGCATACAGGCTGAAACACAATGTTTCTCATTAGCTCCTGTCAATGCATTAAAAAGAAAGTACTGAAATTAATAAAAGTGTTAATAGGTACAAAATAAAGTTATCAAATCAGTAATAAATGATCAAAAATGCAGTCGTTCAACAGTCAGGCATTCATTAGCAGTTGTGGACAATTTGGCAGAAGTATGCTTTAGTGACGTGAAAGGCGCTTTACAAATAAAATGTATTATTATTAGCAGTTAGATAAAGTGAAAGTGAATCTATAGATGGATAGATATAGACAAGATATTGAGACAAAGTGCATTAGTATCTATAGTAAAAGTGCTGTTTAGAAACATCCTTGATGGATGACCAGAGGCCTGTACTACAAAGCAAGTTCAACTTACCCAGGATCTCTTTCAGTTATCTGGCTTCACTAATCCTAACAATTGCAATCTGGCTAAGCGATACTACGAAGCCGGTTATCAACTCGGATTAGTCAGCCCAGGTTTTTCCAATTTAGATGTGAGCGCGTTCACATAAAAGAGGCGGCGTTTGCAGCAGATGCTCAATCACAAGCATGGAAACGAATACCGGCAGAGTGGTGACTTCACAGCCGAAGAGCAGACTATCATTTTACAAAAATATGAAGAATACCAGCTGATAATCCAAGCAAAAAGCAACATGGTGGCAGCTGCTAAAAACCAAAAGACAAATGGCAAATTCACAGCCCCACAGAGATGAGTAGATGTGACTGTAATTAAATTAAAATCAAATCAATGAACTGCTGAAATCTAGGCTGTTAAGGTGAATAGGCTGATACAATTTTAACATTCGTGTTCAGCTGCACCCGCAGCGGCACAAAACAATAAAAACTAAATATAATAATATGATTCAAAGTTCTAAGTAGGTGTACTTTCACAGTAAGTCCAATTACAGTTTCATTGTGTCAATCAGTTTCTGATTTAGGATGACAAGCACAGTTAATGAAGGTGGACGGGGGTGTGTCGTCGGACCCTGGCAGCTCCAAACAGGCTGCATTTGTACAATGTGTAATTAATAAAATACAGTTATTTAATATCCTAGTTAATTATTGTAGGAGTCAATAATGCAGCAGTGCTACTGTCTGAGGGACAGTCAGTGCTCCACTGCGCTGTGTCACTGACAATGTGCGGTTTGAGGAGATCACAGATATATGTGACACGCTCCAATAAATAATCTTGCCGGTCTCTAAAAACTCTCATCCTCCTCATAGACCCTCTCTCAATCCGGCACCAAGCTCCACAGATCTGCAATAAAAGGATGAGAAATTTTCAAGAGCATTGAGTGGTCGGAGGGCGGGGATTTTATAGGCGCTGATCTCTGATCTGAAACATAACCTGCTCCGGAGCAGGTTAGCTGTTCAGCATAAGTTACCATGGAGATGTAGCACGGTAAGAAGTGAACCACCTTCGTAGGATGGAAAACCCAGAGTTAAACCTGAAGTTACCGCGATAAGAACAAATCCTGCTTCGTAGTACAGGCCTCAGCTTTCAATCTAATGTCAACAATTCTGCTAGCTGTCTTCACAATGCAGCTCCCATTTCAGGAAGTGAAGCTTTATGTGGGAGAAGCTTCTGGGCTTTTTTGATGACAGCCACAGTGTTGAAGGTTAAGGACGTTATCAGCCAGATGGACACCCTCTCCACAGCACAGTCATTGATGTTCAGTGGTGTCATGATATTTGCCAGACACCCTGAAATCAATCACCATCTCCCTTGTCCACGTTTGTCCACAGACGTGATGATGGCAAATTAACTGTCCGAGGAATCAGGTTTGGCTTTCCATTTCCTGCAGTCCATACATGAATGTTGATGTTTCCTTATTGCTTCTCCCCCTTGCAAGATCCAATGATTCCCCCTTAGGCTGGAAAAAACTCTCTCTGGGTCTGCATGGTGTAGTCGTTTATCATAATCCTTGATCAGCAGCTGTGTGATATAATTTTTTTATTCAGGGGACTTTGCTTTGAAATGGGTTGGTTACCCTGTTGCAGAGCATATTCTTCTGGGAAACTCCTGTTGTGTATGTTGGAGGAGTAGAGTTTCCACATAGGATCTCTCAGGGGGCTGAGAATTTGCAGCCAAGGATGAAGAGATGTGTTAAGAGGTGCCAAATCTTCCCACCATTGGAACTGCAGTATGTTTGAAGGAACAGTAGATGACAGTACATGAGCAGTACCACGAAAGGCAGACTTCCCCAACTCTATAGCTACTTCAATAGAAGGTGAGGAGGGATTTAAGGGCCTCTGATGAGGAGGTAAGTACAGGAAAGGAGGGCCCTGATTCCATCGATGGGGTGCAGCAAGTTCTGTGAGGGTTTTTCCCCTGGTAACGTCATCTGCAGGGTTACTGGCTGAATCTGTATACCTTCAGTCTAACTTCAAGCAGCAGTATTCTCACAGACCTCTGTGATACAATGAGTCACAAATACCTTCTACTGGCAGGACGGGATTGCAGCCAGGCTAGAACAGTAGTGGGGGCTGTCCACATCACCAGACGGTGGAGAGGGAGAGTCAGCTCTGTTCTTGCTAATTGGGCTCCAGTGAGAGCAGCACACAGCTCTACGTGGGGTATGCTCATCTGCCGTCTTGGTGCCATTCTTGAACGTGCCATGACAAAGGAGACATGAACTTGTCGATTAGACTCCACTGTCTTCAAATATGCAACAGAGCCATAGACAGCTTCAGAGGCATCACAGAACACATACAATTCTCTGCTTATTGAAGGATCTTGGTCCTCTGTGAGTCCATACCAGCTTAGGAGTCTGATCCTGGCCATGTGTGGAAGCTCCTTCTCCCATACCACCTAGGCCTTCACAAAAGCATTAGGGGTCATCCCAGTCCCACTCCTTAATCCACAGTTTCTGAAGAACAACCTTTGCTTGGGTGGTCAATAGGATGATGAACCCCAAGGGATCCTATTGCATGGCCAGTACCCTGTACACATTGCAAAGAGTAAGAGGCTGATAATTAACCGGTCTGTGTTTGTATCCCAATGTATCTTAGGAGCAGTACCATATTAGACCCAGGGCTCCTTCCAGTGGGTCAGTGTAGTCTTGGATGAGCCACATTTCAGTGCTTTCTGATTGAGCCTTTTTGGGAAGTAGCTGAACTGCTGAAGGGAGGTTACTGATCATCATCAGATCTCAAAGCCACCGGAGGCAAGCCATGCCCAGAGGCGGTAAAGGAGACTTCTGGCCTGCTCTTCAGTGGGGAAACCCTACAATTGTCCACATAGAAGGACTGAAGCTGGGGAACATTCTGTCTGTATAGAATGGAGGGGGAGAAGGGGGAGAAAGGGAGAAGAAAAGGGGAAGAAATTCAGGCAGAAATTCAAGTCCTTGGTTCGAAACCAGACCAGGACAAAAACAAATGTATAAACTTTATTTTTACTTCTTCAATTTTTTAGCTTTTCAAAAAGTTTTGTTTGTTGTTGAAGTAATTACTAAAAACGTTGTCCAAAATACTAATATTTGTTCATTTAAGGGCATTTACTTTTGTGATTGTTTCTTACGGTTTGTTGGAGTTGTATTATTTATATGATCATTATAGTATACTATATTGAAAAAAAAACCCTCTGCTATCAGACTCCAGAACAGTTGACAGGACTCACAGCTATTTCGTCACCGTACATTTTGTACATTTCACACCTGCATTTTACACAACAGTGTTGCACATCCCATCACATTCATTGCACAGCAGACACTTTTGTAAACATCAGATACTTTTTGCCATTGTAGTATTCTTAATGTTATTTTTTTTTACTTTCTGCATTTCTCTGCAAGCAGCTTCTTGATATTTTAAGTACTTCAATTCTAAATATCATTAAACATGTAGTCTAGTACTCACTGTAAATGAAAACAACACGTCAATTAATTTCACAAAGAAAAATATCGATTAACACAAAATGTGGACACTGATAAACAATTAACACTAAATATAACAAGGAACAAAAATATAGATAATGGGCCTGCAATTTTCTCATTTGCTGCAGCCACTCCTCTCTGGTGACTGTTTCTAAATTTGGGCAAAATATTTTACCTTGTTTCTGACTGTAGCCAGTTTGCCCAGTTCGAAACTGGCCACATTTCTTACATTTGTTTGATGTAACAGTTTTGGTGTAGTTACGTTTTATTTTTTCTTCAGGTGGGAGGATGGGTGCTTGCTGTGTGTGTGCAGGTGGGTGGGCCAATGAGGCAAATGGAGCAGCAGAGGGCAACAACATAATGGGCCTGACTTAAAATTGTTGAGGGAGCTGAGTGATGGAGGTAGGTGAAGCAGATCGGCGGGCAGCAATCTTCTTAAATTGTGTCTTCTGCCTGGCCTGCAGCATTTGGGGGCAGCTAATACATGTGCAGCTGGTGGCCATAGTTTTGCGGTACAGTCGGCTGTGCTCTTGCAGATGGCAAAGCCTGCTCTGCCACAGGCAGCTGCAGTCCTTGTAACAGGACTGATACCTCCTGATCCTTCAAACACTGATTGTGCCACGTAATGAGTATGTGCTGATGCACCTCTGCAGAGTTGTGTGCTCCATGACTTGTGCAGTGCCCAGTATGAGTTGCCTTCTGTAATCACGAAAAATCAGGTCCCACCTTAAATGTGCCACAGTGCCCTGTTGTCTGGGTGACTTGTGGATGTTGCACAGCCTTATAAATATTAGCTCAACAAGGCGGCAGCAGTTGGGCCACTGTGCTGGGGACCCCCTGGACCCAAGAACACACCTTCTGGTGCGGTCAACACCGGGGTTGAAGACAGCTTTTTTTTGGTGGTAGCCTGTCCTGGTGCCATGCTGCATATTTCACTCGGCCCTTGTCATGCTGGTCAATGTTGTTCCATAGGCTGATGATGGTGGCCACTTGCTGATTACTTAGTGTCAGAGCCGATACCAGGATACCGGTCTTCTGCAGCAGATGGGGTGTCAGGGGACAATAAGATCAAAAGACCTTTGGATGACTCCTGTGGGGACGTTCCTCAGGGATAAATGTTTGGGTCTCCCCGTGCTTGGGGTCTTTCTTCATTCGGACTGCTCGTGTGCTGATTGACTTTTTCTTTGCAAAGAAAATAAAACCTTGTCGGCTGGCAGAAGTCTCTATTTCATTCTTCACCAGAAGCAGGAAAACTTCCACAAAATGTACAAAACAACTTCTCGTAATTTTTGTTGACAGAATACACAAGCTTTCCTGAGTAGATAACCAGGAATGGACCTTTGTCTGAAATAGCAGCTTTTGCCTGAACAAACCTTCAAGCAGATAGAGCTGGATGTTGAGACTGTTTGCACTGTTCCCTGTGAAAAACAAACAAAACACAATAAATTGTAATCACAAATAGAAAAAACAACAGAAAAAAACTACACAGTATTTTGCAAAGACAAACCTGGAATAAATCTGTTGAGGTGGCAGTGCACAGACTCCAAGGAGGTGGAACCTCTGGCACACCAATAAGTCCTAGGTTTACTGCGGCCCTTGAGCACTGTTCCTGTCTTTGTGTAGAGCTGAACATTTGACGGATCTTGAATACCGGAAACATGCCACCTCTGAACCTGCCAAATGCCTGGCATCCACACAGGATCAAGAAGAGGAACTGCAAGGGCGTCAGTCCCTTTGCCTCCCAAGAGTGTTTTTATCACTGTGTCCAGGAGTTTCACTTGTTTCTGTCCCCTGTGTCCTTCAATGTAATGCCAGCTCTGTTTTTGTTCTTGATCTATCATAGCAGGCCACCCCTCTTTCATCAACTCCTCCCTCTTGGCTTTTCTTAGTTGGCAGAGATCCCCTGCATCCCACATAAATATATAAGATGAAAGGCTTGCTATAAAGGTCGAGTATAGTTGATGGGCATCAGTGGTGTACCTGCCTGCCAGACGTCTCATATAATGCCAGATGTCAAGGCAAACCAGGACATCTGGCCAGCCACTGAAATGTTGCTTTAGTTTTGTGTCTCCTGCTTCCATATAGCAATGGCAATCCACATACAACAGCAGGAGGTGCTAAACCTGCCCCATGATATCTCTCTACCAGTCGTGCAGCCATTAGGTCTAGCCCAGCACCTTCATTCAGTCAGAATAGTCAGGCAAAACACTACGAACTTGTGCTGCATTCCAGTTGTACTCGGAAGTTGGAATTTCTGAGTTCCGAGTCAGAAATTTCAACTGGAACACCCCCCAAAGTTAGATTTCCGACTCGGAAAGTCAGAGAATCCTCACCACCCCCGAGTTGAATCAAAGATGGCTGCCCCAAATGTAAACAGTAGTAGGAGCCCCTGTAATATTTTGTTTATTAGCACTCCTGACTAGTTTTTGTTGCTCTAAATCACTCATACACATAGTATTGTTCGCTGTTTATATATGGAAATGCTACAGTAGTGTAATTTACATTTTTCATGTTGTATATATGAACTACAATGCAGGCTGTGCTAACAATGGCTAACAATAGCCTAGTAGATCGGTGCCCATTAACTGATACAATTAAAATACTCTGAGTGTCGGTGACTATAGGCTTGTGCTGATTGGCAACCTGATTGAGAGGATGATCGACGATTTTGTTGTTTGTTTTGCCGTTACAAAACACACACACACACACACACACACACACACACACTGCTACAGCTGTGCAGCCACATCCACTATGCTCTGGATCAGTGGATTGGCAACTTTTCCGACTTTGTAACTGAAATGCCGATAACTCGGCTGTGACGTTATTCCGAGTTCCGACTTCTGAGGTAAATGAAACGCAGCATTGACCCATCTTATTTCCAACTGATGTAAGCCACTATGCAGTGCACTTGGCAGGGCCACTCAGTTTGTTGGTAATTATATATTATAGGACAATAAACTTTGAATTCAAAAAGAAACAGTACATTCACAAATAATTGCCACTGGAAACTTTGCAAAAAAGTTCTTTGTCTAACAATACATTACAAATAACAGCTACAAAAACAACTCTGACCTTCTTAGTTGAATCCATTTTTGAAATGGAACCATAGGTTGATGTGAGGGAAGCCTTGATGTCATCCAGCCTGGTAAGAATATCTTGGCTGTAAACAGTGAGAAGCATTTGTAACTTGGTATTGGTACAAGTAGTGGAGGTTTTTTGCCAAATCACTGGTTGCAGGCCAAGTTTATTCAGGAACGCAGCCTCGAAGGTGAATAGATTCATACATTCCAAATACTCCTTACTGTGGCTCTCCTCTAGCTGATCGATGACCCTAACAAGCCCATTCCCCTGGCCCCTCTCACGCAACAAGCAGATGACCTTGATGTCACAAGCATGTCTTAAAAGGAAAAAAAAACTATTTGAAAAACATTTACGTTTTATAACACGATATACTAGCAAAAGCCTGCAAAAGTATTTCCTCAGACATAGCTGAACAGGATGGCAAGATAATTACTTGCGTATGTGGATGACCCTGAACTCAGATCGATGGGCACGGTCCAACTACTGGAGAACAGCATGACCCCAGGACAAGTAGCTGGATGAGGGTTAAGGGTGAAGGTTTCTGTGACCATGTAGTAGTAGCTGTCAATGTCCAGCACCTGTCAGACTCTCCTGTGCAGACCGCCACAACACAACTCATGCCCACAACATGCAGGGTTGGTACACTGCAGGCATACCTTCCAGATCCCACAGGGCATCCAAAATAGCAGCCACTGCACAAAGAGTCTGTCAGGTGTTGGAGTTTAATGGTATAATGCAGCTGATCATGGGAATGATACCACAACTCAAGGCTGTCATTCAACTCCAGCAGGGGGGTGATACCGCAACTCAAGGCTGTCGTTCAGCTCCAGTTGTCCTTTGGTACCCACCCTAAAAAGTACTTCAGCCACCCACTTCTGGTCTAGTTGTGGCATGCTCTGTGCAATGGGAGATCCACTGATTCTGGCTAAGTTGAGAAAATGGGTTTAAGAAACAGAGACAGCTTTGAGTGATAAAGGTATGTGTATATTTTTCATGGCATCTTACCATGGTCTGTGTCGCTAGGGGGACAGGCTGACAACATTTGGAGATCGTGAGGGTTGAGGAACAGAGGGTGGATGTGAGACTGTGGTTGGACTTGGGATGGCTTCTCCTTGTGGAACCCGTGGAGTCTATAAATTAAATAATGTTAATGTATAGAGTTTTAATGAAATAAATTTGTACTATTATGTCATTTCATTTCAATTTACATGTAATTCATTTTCAGTTACATAAAGTGATATTATTTTTACCTGAAAGATTTTCCTCTGCACAGTCAAATTTGGTTTTGCTGCGACCAAGTGTGAGCCCCCAAATCTTGACTTATCAAACTGTTAACAGGTGGGTCATAGTCAGTGAAACATATGGCTCTAAAACCTGCAATAATACAGTAGAAATATATATATAAGTATGCATGTATGGTCTGCTAACCATCAACAACGTCAGTCTGGGTCTTTTGGAAAAACTGGACAGCTCACTGCTTCTAGAGGTCAGGGTGTTGGGACTGAATCAGGAGGCCTGGGCAATTCACTGCTCCTTGAGGTGGAGGGTGCACTTTGGGAAGGGACAACATCGTCCTAGGATGGTGGCTAGGATTGGTCCTGTTCACTTCACCTGGTGGATGACCCTGCAATACATGCATGTAAGATATACCAGACAAATAATATTTACATGCAGACTAATATATTCTGAATTCTGTCTATTTGTCTAAATAATGTAGGAAAATTGAAGGCACCTTGTGACATCTACATGAACATGACGAAGTGCGAACTGTATTCCAAAGAGTGCTCTGACCCTTTGTCTGAAGAGGGCACTTTCTGGGCACATCTGTAACCGTAAAAAAAATTTATGACTAGATTGTGTGCACGATCTCAAAGCAGCCACAACTCAGTAAATATATATTACATTAAGTACATGGAATATCACAAACAGTTCAATTATGAATTATAATGAAGCCGAATCACGTACCCTCTGGTACATCTCGTGCCATCACTTTTGTCAGGGAGCCGGTCTATTTCCCTCCCTGGATGGCCACACTCTGAGCTTGGCAAGCTTTTTAACAAGTGCCAGCCATTCTTTGTTACACATGGCTTTGTGTGACGGTTTTTGTGAAGCCATGTGTGTCTGCTGACAGGATACAGGGTATGCTAGGTTATTTGTCATAATAATGTAATAAACATCAGAAACAATCAACCCAATCCTTATTCTTCTCATGACCACAACAGCCGTCATCTCTCCCCTCCCACCTTGGAAAGCAGTTTCTGCCACACCACCTGATACCCACAGTGGTGTGGGAAATCTCAAAAACTATAGACTACACAAAAATTGTGGGGCAATGTCAGGGAAACACATTTAACCCTGATATTAATATATTAATATACATATTTAATATTGGATAGCAAAGTCACTGAAGCTTCTGGAATCACCAGGATGTACAGAGGGAAGATTTCGGATGGCTGTAATCTCCCTCAAGATAAGCTGCTGTGGCTGACCATATTTCTGCTGCAAGACTAGCATAGCTCTCATGTAAGGTTCGAGACAGGCTGGTGACAGGCATGTTTGAGCATGAACCGCCTTTTTAAGGTCATGCCACAGCATCTCAATAAGATTCACGTCAGGACTTTGACTAGGCCACTCCAAAGTCTTCATTTTGTTTTTCTTCAGTCATTAAGAAGTGGACTTGCTGGTGTTTTTTGGATCATTGTCCTGCTGCAGAACCCAAGTTCGTTTCAGCTTGTCACGAACAGATGGCCGGACATTCTCCTTCAGGATTCTTTGGTAGACAGCAGAATTCATGGTTTCATTTATTACAGCAAGTCTTCCAGGTCCTGAAGCAGCAAAACAGCCCCAGACCATCACACTACCACCACCATATTTTACTGTTGGTATGATGTTCTTTTTCTGAAAGGCGGTGTTACTTTTACACCAGATGTAATGGGACACACACCTTCCAAAAAGTTCATATTTTGTCTCGTCAGACCACCAGTCTTTTCACCAGTATTTTCCCAAAGGTCTTGGGGATCATCAAGATGTTTTCTGGCAAAATTGAGATGAGCTTTAATGTTCTTTTTGTTCAGCAGTGGTTTTCGTCTTGGAACTCTGCCATGCAGGCCATTTTTGCCCAGTGTCTTTCTTATGGTGGAGTCATGAACATTGACCTTAAATGAGGCAAGTGAGGCCTGCAGTTCTTTGGATGTTGTTGTGGGGTCTTTTGTGTCCTCTTGGATTAGTCGTCGCTGCACTCTTGGGGTAATTTTGGTTGGCCGGCCACTCCTGAGAAGGTTCACCACTGTTCCATTTTTTTTGCCATTTGTGGATAATGGCTCTCACCATGGTATGCTCCAGAGTCCCAAAGCTTTAGAAATGGCTTTATAACCTTTTCAAGACTGATAGATCTCAATCTCAATCTGTTATTTCTTTCTCACTTGTGCATGATGTCTAGATTTTGGGGATCTTTTGGTCTATTTCACTTTGTCAGGCAGGTCCTATTTAAGTGATTTCTTGATTGAGAACAGATGTGGCAGTAATCAGGCCGGGTTTGGCTAGAGAAATTGAACTCAGGTGTGATAAACCAGTTAAGTTATGTTTTAACAGGGGGGGCAATAACTTTTTCACATGGCCATGCAGGTTTGGATTTTTGTTCTCTCTTAATAATAAAAAACCTTTATTTAAAAACTGCATTTTGTGTTTACTTGTGTTGTCTGTTGATGATCTGGAACATTTAAGTGTGACAAACATGCAAAAAAAATAACAAATCAGGAAGGGGGCAAACATTTTTTCACCACTGTATATGGTTTGAAATCAGGCGACAGCAGCATGTTGGTTAGCATTGCCTCACAGCTGGGTCACACGGGGTCTTTCTGTGTGAAATTTATATATTCTCCCTGTGTCTGCATGGGTTTTCTCCAGGTGCTCTCACTGTCCAAACAATGGTTAACTGATCACCCTAAATTGCCTGTAGGTAATGAAGGTGAATAGTCATCTGTCTATATGTGTTGGCCCTGTGACAAGCTGGCAAATCCTACAGGATGTACGCTGTGATGAAATGTTGCATACACACAGCAATGGCAATGATCCCTGTAGACGTAAAGTCCAAGAGATCACCAAAAAATAAAAAATCATCCACCAAGAGCTGCTTTTTGCATTTTTTGTGTGTGTGTTTTCTCCAATCTCCTCTGCACCTGCTGAGTCTGTTCACCAAAAGTCACTAGAAGGTTTAGGTTTTATGTTTACCAGAAAGATATTGGTTTTGTTTGTAGATTTGTGGGTGGACACATCAAAACCAAATGACTTAAATTAAGTGAACCTAATTTTTTTCTGAAGCAAAAGTCACAGTGTCTGCATTAATCATCATGCAGCTCTCAATCTCTTGTTAGGTATACAGTGTACAGGATTAGTGCATTATGTGTTAGTGAAATCTTTTTCTGCTCATCACATGGCATGGCTGTTTGGGCGTACACAACTGTTGCTGTGACCATCCATTTGTCTTCCCTGCATTCTACAGAAGTTCATAAACTACATTGCCACTGGCCAAATAAGTGTGACCTGCTAACAAGTTTACAATACCAAAGCAAAGGAAAGAGAATGTGCACCAATGCATCATATTAATATCACTGCAGTAGCATCTTACAGGTGAAATACACACAATAACAATAACAAATAGCAATATTAAATGACAATAACAGAATTTCTTATAGATTTTATCAATGTATTTTTATGAGTTTTGGAAGAAAAAACAGTCAAGATATTACCATCATAAGCATGACATGCATTGCCATGTGATAGTTTTAAAGGTTTAGCCAGTACAATAATCAATAGAATATATACAGTACTAAACACTAGCGGTCTACCTGACAAAAATGCTCTCTGATATACTATAGCACACTGGCAAGCAATGCAAAATTACAGCCAAATAGTCCTATAAGCATATACACACAGTTCTGCCACTCAGGACAGCACGCTCACTTATTCAGGTATAAATGTAATGGGCCCATCAAACAATTGCACCTCCACAGGCGCATTTGCACTCAGTTCCCTGGGGTCAGGATTAGCATCCAATGGTGTAGTTCCATATTTGACCTTTATGAGTAACTCCCTATGGGCTCATTTGTATCACCCACTCATTTGTATGACACATACGCACACACACACACACACACACACACACACACACACACACACACAGTATTTATCTACCTCAGTGCAACATGGATTGAAAAAACATTTTCCCTCCATGGATCAAAAAGGTATTTCTGGCTAAGCATTGCATTAAAACCCTGAATAAAAACTGAATAAAACATTACAAAGTCGGTTTAATTTGCTTAATTGTTATTTGTCAGGAATCAATTACTCAGAAAAAATGTTGCTGCAGTTTTAATTAATTAATCAAATTAATCACAATAAATTAGATTGCTGTTGACACCTGGAACCGTGATTCTATAGCAGCCCCTCTACAGCAGACTGGTGAGCTCTAATGGAGGATTTTACAAGGTGCCATTGCTTCCAATGCTTTTATTTCTGTTGTTAAAGGTGCCAATGGTTAGAGGCGAAAAAACACAAAAACAAATTACATGTTACAATCTTCTCCCAAAAAGAATCTAAACACTGGGTCATCGAACGTGACGAGGTCAGTTTCAGGTTGGATATGCATTGAATATCCAACCTGAAACTAACTTCAACACATTTGCATAGTGAGTGAAGGCAGAGTGAAAGCTGTTATGCGGATACAAAAGTGTTGTCCTGTGAGTCCTATCTTCTTCTTCAGTCACTCTCCTCTGTAGGGGCATGGCTCCAGCACTGGCCAGCAGAGCACAGCTATATCCTATCTATATTTCCTTCCAAAAGTATTCACCGCCCTTGGCATTCTCTCTATTTTGTTGCCTTACAACTTGGAATTTAAAAGGAATTTTGGAGGGTCGTTTGTATCTTTAAATGTACACAACAATACAACTACTGCTCCAGCTCCATCAAGTTGAACGGGCACCACTTGTGTACAGCAATCTTTAAATCATACCAGAGGGTCTCAGTTGGACTGAGGTCTAGGCTTTAAGTGGGCCATTAAAGATATTTAACTGACATTTAACACTTGCTTTAGCAGTGTGTCCTGCTGGAATGTGAACTTCTATCCCTGTCCCCCATCTCTGGAAGACTCAAACAGATTTCCCAGCCCTTGGTGATTAAAACATCGACACAGCACGATGCTGCCCCCCACCATGTTTTGCTGTGAGGATGGTGTTCTCACCGTGTGTCTCAATTTTCATACTTCCGTCTTTACACTTACTTACAATTTTCACCCTCAATGAATGCCATCTTGGCTACATAGCAGAAGGGGAGGGACAGTAGCAGCAGGGGGCCAACACAAGCAAAACACCTTACCAGTAAGGCTTTCGTTCTTGACTAGAGTAGAAAGCAAGCCAGCAGATATCTTGGTTGGCGTCAATTACGAATTGAGACACACTAGAGGTGGTTTGCACCAGACATAGCGTTGTCTTTGATGACCAAAAAGTTAAATTTTAGTCTCATCTGACAAAAGCACTGTTCCCACATGTCCTGATATGCTTTTGGCAAATTCCAAACAGTCTGCCTTAATTTATTTATTAATGATGCAGTGCTAAACACAACAAATTGCTTTCCCTCTATAGCAGGGGTGTCAAACTAAATTACACAGTGGGCCAAAATTTATAACTTGGACAAAGTTGAAGGCCACCTTGATATTTATTGAAATATGGAATGGAAACAAACTTAGGTTTTATTTGAACATTTAATCTGAAAGAAGCAACACTTTAAACTCGACTATATGTAACTTCACCCCAAACACATGTAAAATCACAACAATAACAACAACTATAACAAGCAGTGTTTACAGACCCTTATGCCTACACTACCATGGAGGGCATAAACTGCGGAGAACATACACTTAACTTGAAATAAATTTGATGAATTCCCTAGGAGTGAGATCCAACACAGGGAGAGCTACTAAAATTCATCAGGGCGCCATTTCAACATAGTACAAGGTAGCCAAAATTCCTTTGGAACATGTCTTTATATCAATATATTACATATTATTAACACTCATCTGTTCTCTCTCGCAGTTGTCTCGCAGTCCTGTTAAAAGGGAGTTTTTCCTCTCCATTGTTGCCAAGCGCCAAGGTGCTCATTGTGGAAATGTTGGGTTTCTCTATGTAAAGTGCCTTGAGATAAATGTTTTTATCATCTGGTGCTATATAAATCAAACTGAATTGAATTGAATAACATCAGCACTATCATGGCATCATGTATGCCAAATTTGACATGAATTTGATGATCCCTTAAGGAGAAATTGATTACATGCCCAAATGCAAATGCTTCACTTCCTGTTGGGCATGGCTAGAGCCATGCAGCACAAAAGTTGTTTGTCTTGATGAGCTCTACACACATACCAAATTTTGTGTGTGTATCTGAAATGACAAGTCATTCATAGCACTGTGACGTTATGTAATATTTCCTGTTATCTGGCGAGCTATTAAAGTTCATTGTGGCGCCATTTCGACATAGTACAAGATAGCCAAAATCCCCTTGCAATTTCACATCAGCAATATCTCGACATCATGTACGCCAAATTAGACAAGTATAGAGACAAGTCCATTGTCTGAGGCCATAAGAAGGTTGTTGGTAAGTTTCACTAATGCTGTTTCTGTACTATGATTAGCTCTAAACCCTGACTGGAAATTTCTTAAACAGACTATTTCCATTTAAGTAATCACAGAGTTGTGCAGAAACAACTTTCTCAAAGATTTTGGACATAAAAGGGAGATTTGATATGGGTCTATAATTAGCTAGATCACCTGGGTCCAGAGTAGGTTTTTGATTTGATTACCACAGGTTTAAAAGCCTGTGGTACATAGCCTTTTACTAGAGATAAACTGATCAGACCCAAGATAGAGGTGTCAATTAAAGGTAGGACGTCTTTAAACAGCCTGGTTGGAATAGGGTCTAAGAGACCAGCTGTTGGGCTGGATGAAGAAACTGTTGTAGTCAGTTCAGAGAGATCTATGGGAGAAAAACTATCCAGATAAAAATCAGCTGTTACTGCTGATTCCAAGCCTGCTGCACTGGACAAAATATCAGTGCCAATACCAAGTGGGAAGGAAGTAACCATTTTTTTTCTCTCAATTTTATTTGTAAAACTGTTGATAAAGTTATTACTGCTAAAGTTTATTGGAATAGACAGCTCTACAGAGCGGTGACTTTCTGTCAGCCTGGCTACAGTGCTGAAAAGGAACCTGGGGTTGTTCTTGTTTTCCTCAATTAAAGAATAGTAAGAGGCTCTGGCCTTTCTGGGGGCTCTCTTATATTCTATGAAACAATTTCTCCACACTATGTAAAATGAATGCCACTCCTCTCTAGAATCTGTGACTGTTGCTTTAAAGCCTGTGTATGTGAGTTTAACCAAGGAATTCTCCTCCTCTGATTCACTACCTTCCTTCTCAGTGGGGCAACAGCATCAAGTGTTGAACGTAGGCAAGATGCAACGCTGTCAAAACCATGATCAACCTGTGCAGCAGTACATTTAAGATAGTCATCTTCTATTGTATTCGTAGATATAGCACTTGGGTGAATAACTGCTCTTTAAATGTAGCCACAGCATCGTCAGACAGACACCTACTGTAGAGTGACTGCTTCTCATAAGCTGTATACTCTAACACTATAAACTCAGACGTTGTGAAGAAATCTCTTCTCTCTCAGAGAGAAGAGGATTATGAGGTAATGTTGTTACACTGTCAACACCAATACCATAGGTGAGAACAAGGTCAAGGGTGTGGTTGAAACAGTGAGTAGGCTTGTTTATGTGCTGAGAAAAGCCCATTGAATCTAACAATATGTTAAACACAGACCTGAGGCTGTCGCTATCAACATCTACATGAATGTTAAACTCACCTGGCTTTGCTGTGAACCCCCATGCCCTACATGGGGGGAAGCGGGTCGAAAGTCCAAGCTATGGGCTTTTAGAAATTAAGTGCCCATCCAAGGAGAGCTTTACAAGGTGTCCCTACCTTTCCAAGCAGATGGATAGCAGTGTGATGGTGAACACCCCCCTTCTCATGGTCTCCCGCAAGGTTCGGCTCTAAACCGCTCTGCTTCAGCTTTTAACTGGTGGACCTGCGAGGAGAGAGAGAAAAGACTATTGGACAGTGTTGCGCACACACAGGCACATGTTGGGGTTTATGATATTTTTTTATTCATGCAGGGATTAATGTTGGGTATTATTATTACCCAACATTATTATGAAGGAATAGAACCGTAGCCAAATTCCTTGTATGTGTTCACATACTTGGCCAATAAAGCTGATTCTGATTAATACTACCATAAGGTGCTTATGGACATAGTTGGAGTTCGGCATGCACTAAAGACACTCCACGCGGGCAGCTCGCCAGTTAGCTTGGTGTGTTAACTTTATAGATGGCAACATGCATTGGTTTGTTGGAATATTATGCAGTCTGCAATAATGCTATATGGAACCACGACTGTTAACTTAAGTTCAGTTTTACAGATTGTATCTGCTGGGCAACTTGAACTACTTGATGTTATCTTGCTATCTTTACTTACCTTAGAGCAGGCTTATTAATCTTCAAGATGTTTAGCTGTGAGTGAGGTCTCCCACACTGCTTTATCCATTATCAGCATCTTTCCACTTGGGTTTTGGGCTTTGGAAAGCTTGGCTTCCTTTTTTTAGTTACAGTTGCTAAGCTAGGATTGGGCAAGGACCGTTTGAGGGCAAAGATTTGCAAAAGGTCAATTGCAACAACTGAGATTAAAGCCACGATTATCCACATGAAAGTGTTGCTTGCCTGCAGTCAGTCAGATAGGAGAAACGGTAGTTTAAGACAAGAGAACAATAGCATATTAAATATTGCTCTTGATGATGTGTGTTCGCCATTACAGGGCATGTGCTCTTTCGCCCTACTTTAAACATACTCTGGTTAAGGTTGAAGTACTGACTCAATTTTTTGACTCAAAATAAAAAAGTACATCCTCCAAAAATACCTAAAGTTTAAAAGCATAAAGTACCTTTGCAAAGGTCAAAACCACAATTTCACTGCAACACTGAAAGGATCCCATGTCAACTTCAACAACTATTCAGTGTAAACAAGCTTTGAACAAAGTTTATAATTTTGGAATCCAATTCATTTAGGAATCTCCCCTGGGCCAAAGCTAGTTTTCTGCCTGAAGTCTAACCTCCTCTTATTTGCAGAATGTGGTGGGAACACAGATGACAGAAGCCCGTAATGTAATTTAACTATCTTTTTTCTTAATACTCCACTTTGCTCCGCTGTTTCTAATCAGCCATACACAATCTCTCTCTCTCTTGCACGTACACACTCGCACTTGGCACCACTCCCTCACTCTATCTCGACCACTCATTCACCACATACACTGCTCCATGCAAAACCAGAGAGATGCCTCTTCTGTAACAGCACATAATTAATGGGGAATAGGCAAAATGGTACAATAACATTGAATTTCGATGTTATTGGCACAAATATAAATACTCAAGAAAAGATAGCTCAAAAATCTACTTAAATGCCCAATGTGTAAGATTTACCCCCATCTAGTGGTAAGGTTGTATACCGCAACCAACTGAATAGTATTCTTTAGCCTGTGTGCACATTTCCTTTTATGGTGGCCGAGAAGAAACAAGATGTCGTCCTCCTATTTAGGAAAAGCAACTCTGATATTTACTCAGTGTTTCCCTACCATACACCTTTGTGGAATGTGAAAAACTAGTTTTGTTTTATTTAGTAATGTTTGTTGTAAATGAGGTTGTAAATGAGGCAGTGTGTGATGTGTATGCATAGTGAGTGAGAGGTAAAGCAAGAGTGAGCAAGTGGCAGGGTTACAAGTGTGTGAGTAGAAGGTGAATGAGCAAGTGTCAGAAACTAAAGGGAGTAACTCTTCAGGACACAGAGTGGCAGAGCAGTTTCACCTGCTGCTTACATAAGTAAGAGGGGGTTATCCCTGAAAAGAGAACTAGTTTTGGCCCAGAAATAAACTGATCCCCCTGGTCCTTAACTACAGTCTAGAATCTGAGCAGTGATAGAAGGATACCAAAGGATGTAAGCAGTGGTGTAGTGGAGGCTATACTAACTTATTTTTCAGTCAGTATTGCGTATACCCACTTTTCAATCCCCTGTGATGCGTACCAGGTAAGATAAAGCGAGCGATTCAAACTAAAATTTCCTTTAATAATTACAAACATTCGCGCAAACAACAGCCATCAGCTCAGCTGATGTTAGCAATGCTACACCGGTGTTGTTAGCCAGCAGCTCTGTGAATATTAGTCCAGCGCCCATCATCTGTCCCCCATCTCCGTCGCAGAAGATACTGACAGTAAAGAAATGCTGCCTCTTCGTCTACAGCCAAAGATGCTGGTACATCAGATGAAGACGTCAACTACTGTGGGTGGGACTTTTAATCAAACGACCACGGTCACAAGCCATGTTTCCACCAAGTAAGATCCCAATAATGTTTAGGGACCGGGAACATTTCAGGAACGTACTCTCACTCACCTGGTTCTTGTACCATCTGTGTCTCCACCCCAATCACTTATGGGACAGGGGTGTGGGTGGGACCGACTCCACCGACCATCTGCTCTGCAACAGCTTCATCACGTTATTACTAATAAACTACACACTGCAGTGTGCATGTGAGAAAGAGAGAGAGAGTGAAAGAACATAACCATCCGTTTGTTTTTTGTTGTGTTTCATGTTGGACGCAGTCAACAAAGAAGTACCATTTTTAAAACCTAGCGGCAGAAGGTATCACTACATAGTTTCTTTAAATAGAATCGAAGAAATGAACAAAGCGACACAGTTGAAACCATCACATTTAATGATCAATGTGTAGTGGTCACTAAGAATCAACACTAACCGCTACAAATTAAATAATTTATTTTTTCCAACATAAAAAAGGTATGGTTTGTTCTTTTGCACTCTCTCCCTCTTTCTTACATGCACACTGCAGTGTGTAGTTTATTAGTAATAACATGATGAAGCTGTTGCAGAGAAGATGGTCAGTAAAATCCATCCCACCCCCACCCGATCAAATAAGCACCATCTTTAAAACCCAACAGCAGAAGCGTATCAATAAATAGTTTCTATAAATAGGATCACAGTCAAAACCATCACAAAAGATCACATGGTTTATCAAATGATGAATGATCAATGTGTGGCAGACACCACAGTATCAACATAACGTTAAAAACAAAAGGACGGTTCCATTCTCTTGCTCTTTCTCCCTCTCTTGCACCCACACACACACCTGCACACACACACTCACAGACTGCAGTGTGTAGTTTATTAATAATAACGCAATGAAGCGATCACGGAGAAGACAGTTGGTAAAGTCGTCCCACCCCCCGTGTCATCAGTGATCAGGTCTTACCCTCTGTGGAGACACAGACGCTACAAGGCCAAGTGAGAAGATTTTTCTGAAAAGTTCCCGGCCACTAATTTTTTGGAACTAATTTGTGGAAACATATGCTTTTTGCATAATGTAATAATTTACATTATGATTTTATTACATCATGAGCCAGTTATTACATTATGAACTTTTATTACATTTAAGTTATTACATTATTAGCCATTTTTACATTATGATTTGAATTGATAATGAACTGATACATTTGTGTTTTTCAACAATTTGACTCTTTGGAATGGAATATTAAAATAATTTTGGGTGATTCTTTCTCAGTTTAAAACTTAACTGCAGTTATGGGGCAGGACAGGTCATCATCAATCATGTCATGATTGATTTGGAACTCCAAGCAGCGCTAACTGAATTACATTAGGGGCAGAATTAAGTCTGCGCTATGTCCACATTCTGCTAATGCTAGCTCATTGATAAGTCTACCACTGACATTAGACCTAATGGGATCTTATCGCATGCAGTATGCAGTGGTGGAAGAAGTACTGAAACTTAGTTAGTAAGTAGTATTTGTGCTTAAGTAAAAGCACAAATAACATGTAAAATAAAAGTACAAGGACAGAATCTCCAACCTTAAGTATGGTTTCAGACCATAATTGGGGAGCAGTGAAGATCAGCCTCCTCTGGGCTGTTAACTCTGTCTTACTTATGTAGACAGCACACGAGAACACAAACAGAGTGTAAAGGCAAATTTTAGTCATGTTTTATCTAGACTATTTTTGCTTTTACTACATCAGTGGTGGTTTATATTCCACGCAAACACAGATCTAAAGAAACAGATCTATAGGTGTGGTTTTATAGAAGCAATAAACACACCAGGTGTGTTGACAATTTTGTTTTTTTTCCATTTTTCAGTGTCTCAGCTTGTCCTTTTGTTGTAAGCCTGGTGACAATTGTGTGCTCCCACCACCTGTGTGGATAAAGAGACACTTTATCCCTTGCTGAAGCATAGCACTCTGGATTTTATTCTTATTCCAACCACTGAATGCTTCTTTCAATTCCCTTTCTGCTCCAATAAAATTTGTTCCATTACCTGATCTTAAAGAAGCGATCTGGCCTCATCGACGGACAAATCTTTGTAGTGCATAGATGCAGGAGTCTGTGTCAAGGGTGTGTGCAACTTCAGGATGTACTGCTCTGCTTGCCATGCAGGTGAAACTTATGCCATACCTCCTGATAAGACTTAGTCCCTTTTTGACCTCTATGGAGCCAAAATAGTCGAGTCCCATCTGTAAATGGAGGTTTATCTGACAGAATTCTCTCCAGTGGCAAGTTGGCCATTTTCTGTTCTCCAACTCTACTCTTATGATGTCTGCATACAACACATTCTGTGATAATTTTTCTTGCAGCAGAATTAGCTCAGATGATAGTACCTTTTACAGAGACAAGATAAACACATGACTAAAGAGTGCCTTTACATGTGAGAATTGGTTTGGTTTTGGGAGATGAGGCATTGCAGTTATGTCTCAAGCTCCTGGTTGATGCATTCAGGTTGACCTGCGCCTTAGACTGTGGGTGATAACCTGAGGACATGCTAACAGTGTCACCACCAGGAGCTGGCAAAACTCCTTTCAAAAGCTGGAGATGAACTGTGGTGCTCTATCTGAAACAATGTCACTGGGAAAGCCATGGATCCTGAACACATTAGTCATCATTACCTTTGCAATCTTCTTGGCAGAGGGTCTATGGAGTGTGGGTTGTGGTTCTTCACAGTAATGTCATTTAGAGGGCTATAGTCATTGCATGGCCTGAGTGAACCATTCTTCTAGCCCACGAAAAAGAAGCCTGCACCAGCTGGAGAGGAAGACAGATGGATTATATCAGCCTTCAGTGATGTGGAGATGTACTTGTCCATGGTGGAGACGGCCTTTGGGGATGGGCACCCCAGGTAACAGGTCAATGGCACAGTCAACTCTCAAAGCACAAGGTAAGTCAAAACCAAGAGGAAGCAGTTTTGCAAATACTATAACACCTATCGAGTCTGCACCTATCTAGTGCAGGAAAACATGACAATTGTGACGAAAAAGAATGCATCCAGCACCAACAGTTCTGAGAATTCATGTCTACTTTGTAACAAAAGTGGCCGCACAGTGGGGAGGTCCACAGATCAAAAAGAAATTTCACAGAGAAAAAAATGGGCTCCTTAAAAGAAAAAGGAGTGTGTTTTGGATGTTTAAAATTGGGACACATGAGAAAGGACTGCAAAACTCATTTGATATGTGATGTGTACAAACAAAATCATCCTGAAATAATTACACTGAACAAAAGAAGCTGGAACATAACAAGGCTAAGGATAAACCAGTTGGTAGTAATATTATCTCTCACCTCACATGTGGGCATATTGGTGCTGGTGATGAAAACTGCATCCTCTCCACTGTGCTAGTGCAGGTAAAGAAAAACAAAGGGGCATTGGGATTTGAATGGAGAGAATTTAGCGCGTTTTTGGAGAAAAAAAAATTGTCTGGCCAAGATGCAGGTTTGGATGTATAATATGTCTTGGTGCGATCAACAGTCATGTTTTTAACGTTCAAAGTTTTTAATAAGAGATTTTTTTCTTGGCCATTTTGCCTATATTGATAGGTAAGTGAGGGTAGACAGGAAGGTGGGGAGAAGTGGAAAGGAATGACAAAAAAAACAAAAAAACACAAAAAGTTAATATTCTGGAGGAAAAAATATATAAGCATAGCGAGTCTGACCAAGACGTATGTTTTGATGTATAATACTGTCTCTATAGCAAAGCTAGTATTTTCCAATGTGTTGCACTGCATCACTAATAAAAAGAAAAAGAAACATGCAGAAGAACAATAGTTTGCAATGCGTAGCACTGCATCATTAATGATAATTTTGCTTTAACAACTACTTGTCAATATGTAGTCTCTATTGACTCTTCCTGGTCTCCCTCTTTTCGTTCTCACTCTCTCCCGGTCCTCCACCCAACCTTTCCTCTGTCTTTTCTCTTTCTCTGTTTCCCTTTCTCTCCATCCGGTCGAGGCAGACTGTCTACTCTGACCGTCCACTCTAAGCGACTACTCTGAGCCTGGTTCTATTGGAGGTTTCTTTCCTTTTTTCCTCTCAATTGTTGCCTTACTCACTGTGGAAATGTTGGGTTTCTTTATGTAAAGTGCCTTGGAATAAATGATTATGATTTGCCACTATATAAATAAAAATAAAAATAAAAATTATTTCAGCCACTCATTCGCCAGTACCAGTCTACAAAAAGGTAGGTTTTGGAAAGCGACGCTAACCATATTTACAGGCAACATTTTGGCATAAAAGTGATGATAAAATGTAATAGAATACTGTGTGGAAATGCAGTGAGAGTGTAATAGCTGCAAAATGTAATGGAGTAAAGGTAAAAAGTATGCAATATTTTTTTTTGCTTGTACCCCTTACACCTATATTTACTAGTAAATTAAAATTAGACTAAAATTAGAAGATGAGTTAGCAAACAAGCAGTTTGGTCCAATTAGACCTGACATAAACAGAAAACAGAAAACTAAGGACAGAGTGAAGATGTAGACCACAAGACAGCCTTTCATTCATCAGTAGCACTACATAGGTTAAATGTATTCAAAACAAATCACTGAAACAGGCCATGTTGTATGTTGCTGTTTGCAGACACATTTTAATTATAGACCAATTCTGCCTAATTACTATATTAATTAGGTTTTTGAACATAGCTAGCATTCAAAATTATATCAAATATGGTAATATTTAGCAATTCAGGCATCAGAGCCAGTATCTTCCACAATAACATTTATGCTCATGAGCTACTGAACTTGCATTAATTGTTATGTAATGTTATATATTTACTCCAAAATATAACATTTGCCCTAACATCTTGTTGAAGGATTCAGTTTTTTATTCCATGAGATTAAAATTGGTAATGGAGCAGGAGTTGTAGGAGTGAGAACAGATAAAATCTAACTATATTAATCTGGAAGGCTAAGCAGAGTAGCAATAAACTGCCACCTTAACCTTCAATGCAGTGAATTAAATTTGTATAATAAACAATATTACAACATTCCACCAGTCTGTCAGCTAGTCTGAAAACCTAACTAGCCTTAGAGAACTTAGGTAGAGTTGTAAAATGCTGGCCTAATATTGATATTAATGTTGGACAAATGCAGCCTAATCTGGGTGAAGATTCCACTGGATTGGATAGCAGCTGCTGCTGAGCTCTGAGGGTGTGACAGTGAAACATGTATATGTGATTTTCAGGCCGATGACAGACAGACAGAAGGGCTCCTTAGGAGGACATATGATTTTAACAGGATTGGAAATGGTACCCACCAGCTGTAAGAGCTAAGAGAAAGAGCAGGGGATGAGAAGGAAGGAGGGTGAGTGTTGATCAGTTTTAGTAACGAATGTATGTGTCTTTTAGCCCCAAAGCGTGTTTACTGCAGTAGCCTAGAGAGACAATAAGGAGGCTTGAAATAATAAATAGGAAAGGAAAAGAGCGAGTTTTGGGATGAATGAAGCCATTGAACACATCATCAAACACTGCAGGCACAACAGGGGGCCTCGGCATACACCCGTCTTAGAGATTGGGGTGTGGGTGTGTGCATGTGTGTGCATAGTTTTGTATTGGTCCAATAAACCATCCATCTGCAAGGAAAGGAGAACAGTGGATCCAGGGAGTGAGTGGGATGGGGTGTTGGTGGGGGTGGGGGAGTTTTACAGCACCTTTCATGCTCCATATTTACACCTCCTTTTCAAATGCACAGAACGACAGATATAGAGTTGCGTCCAGGGGTTCTTTGATGCTAGTTGATACCACTGCGTGATGATGTCATACAGCAGAAAGCAAGGGAGGGAGGCATGATCAAAGGAGAGAGGGAGGGATGAAGACGCAGGAGAGGATATCCAAGACAACAACGGGACAAAGATGGCGAATACTTTTACAATGGGATGTCCACTGATGTCTGGACTTCTGCATCAACAAGAAGAACCAAGGCTGTACATCAAATGTATTCACTTTATTTATTCTAATGGGACGACCACCAGCATGTCACACTGGAACCACCAAGCCAACCTCAGCCACTGCTACCGCCAGGCTAGCACGGTAAGCTCTCCGTCTACCTTAGCCTCTCCCTCCGCTGCTGTTCAACCATCAAAACCTCAACACTCCGATGTTTGGTTACCATCCCAAGCATTTATCATGAGTTGCCATTCTTTACAATAACACATTTTCTACCTATTTTCCTCCTTTTTGTCAGCCCTTTCATCATGGTCTTTTGCCTGTTAATATAGGCCTCTCTTTGCCATCAAAGGCAGCACATCAATTGCTTTGACTCCCAAGTGTATGTGTAAGGGTGAAAGAGAGAAAGGGAGAGAGGGGAAAAAGAAAAAACACCATGTATCAAAGATCAAGGCACACTTTCATGGCTGATTTTGGCCTTGGTTGGATTTTGCTTCCCATCATCTATTCATCCTCCTTTTTTTTTCCGTGTAAGGCTGTAGACACTCTCTGAATCCATCAGCATTTTCACCCAAGCCTTGCTGGTTCGTATTTCACATTCGCTGAAAAATAAAATGTGGTACTTTTTGTAGGGAAGTGGAAGCAAAGACATTTTTTTGTGTCTTTTTTTCCTCTTCTTTCCTATTTTGTAGCTTTCGGGCCACTGAGCCAGAGCTCTGTCCCAATGATGACAATACGTGAAACAATATTTGAATAAGCAGCAGGAGAGCAGCCAGCTAATCCACTGTGGCTAATCCAGTATTGGTGCAGGCCATATTGGTGGCTAGAGTATTCAACTCCATCACAATACGCATCAGCAGGATGCCATGGCAGATATACTGACACTCTTACCACAGGCATGGCTGGGAAAGACCAACAGATGGATGGATAAATGGATGGTAGGCAAATAGATGGATGGATAATTGCACGAATGAACAGAAAACATTGATGCTCATACTTTGCCTCCTTAATATTAGAGCCTTTTAGTTAATTTACCTTTTAATTAACTTAATTTCAGTACCTCAACAAAGAAAACAGGACATTTTATGATAAAGACAAAAAAGAAATGAAACACTTCTGTTCTCAATGTTTTAATGTATGGCTATGTGATGATGTTTATGTATAGATTTATAGTAAACAGGAATACAAACAGACATGAAATGTCACTCTACTCACCATATGGCAAACATAATATTCACAGTAGTTCACAGAGTTCACAGTATAAGATGTATTGTTGTTTTTTGTTTTGGAGCTTTGGTTGGAGCCAACCATACTACTTGTCTCCAATTAATTTTTTGAAGAGCAGAGGTTTGATTCTCTTTCAAGGGGGTATATAATAAAGATTTCACTTTGTGTGAACATCTAAATGGGTCTTTGTGCTGGGAGGCCCCCAAAAGATAAGCCTGTTTCTGACAGGCCTCTGTACAGACACCTAAATCTGTTGTGGCAGCTGGAACAAAGGGACCCCTGAGCTGGACTGGCATATTGACCAAAAGCTCAATCTCAGTAGTCTAAAGAGGCTACCTCAATTTAAGAATTGATAACCCACACATTTATCCTCACTGGAAATTATAGTTCCTGTGACATACTAATGTAGTGGTTAAGGGGAGATTTGTGGCCTTTTAGCTTGTCTTTATCTGTTCCTCTTTTAGTTTGGGTCATGAGCTGATACTAGAAACAACTTCATTGAGCAGAGACATTATATTTAACTAGCACCAGCACCTGCTGTTTACTGCTGCACATACATATTAGCTAAAGCAGACAGCCTCTAAAAGTGTATGACAAAAGACACAAAGAGTGGCTGGATGAAATCGTCAGTCACACTATCTGTAATTTCTTGTATAATTTCTTGTGCTTACAGAAAGAAAATGACCAAACAGGGTGTTGTTTTTAATTATTCCTAGAAAATCAAATACATGAATGAATGCAGAAGTCAATAAAATATAAGCGCAAAGCATGTTGTTTTCCAGTGTTTACAATATTGCTCTGGCAGGAAAAAGAAACTCTTATCTGAAACATTTTCACGTCATAGTAGAGAAAACACAAAATACAGTTTACTGCTTCAATTTCATTTTTAATTGTATTTGATTATGTTAGTAACCTTTATTATATAAAAAATAACAAATAAATACATTATGAATTATAAATAAATTATAGATTAATAATCTCAACATGCCACCAATCCTCACCAAGACATCATAAAGGTCAAGTCATCTTTCTCTCAGTATTCTCTCTTTGTCTCTGCTGTCTCCCCCACTCTCTTTCTACTCATTATCTCTGGGGCAGTTCAGCAACAACCAGTCGCAGCTGCACCTTGTGCATGCATGTATGTGTCTGCTGAGGACATAAGCCAAAATGAATGAAAACATTTCCATAATGAAGTGTGTTTAGCCTGGCTGTAAGGTCAACCAAAAAACACATACATACCATCAAACATTTATCTGCAATTATCTGCAAAACAAGCCTGATTCATCACTGAACAGTGTCACACCACTACATTTGAACTAAATGGTTTTAGTTCAATTGTACTAAATTGTTTTATTTCAATTGTGGGTTAGCACTGTGACCTCACAGCAAGAAAGTCCTGGGTTCGATTCCCAGGTTGGGCACAGAGTCTTTCGTAGGGTCTTTCCGTGTGGAGTTTGTATGTTCTCCCTGTTTCTGCGTGGGTTTCCTCCCACAGCCAAAAATATGCAAACTGCCCAGGGTGAACCCCGCCTTTGCACGTAAGCAGCTGGGATAGGAGTGGGATAAAAAGGTAGAAGATGGATGGAAGCTTATGTAAAAGGGTACTTTCAAAGTGTAATTGCACCAGATTCTTGTGTTTTCTAGGATTAACTTCATCATAAAGAGAGGCAACACTATCAAACACCACAACATTTTAAATCAAAATAATCAATATCTACATACAATATCATAATATTTTTGGATAACTTTTGGCTGCACTCAACAAAGTTAATTATTGCATTTTTAATGAGGACAGTTTAAAACATGCATACTATTAGTCTAAGGCTGCCCCAGACACCACAATCCCAGACAAAATCTATTTTAATTTCGCTATTATCAGTATTACATTATATTGTATTGTTTAATGGTAATGGGTGTTATTATTGTCCATAATTAAGAAATAATGAATATAGCCAGACATGACCCTGAAAATATATCTATTGTTATTGCTTATTTTTCAAAGATGTTCATTATTATTATTATTGTGATTGTTGGGATTATCATGAAAAAGCAGTTCATCGAGGAGTGGACAGAACTGCAGACAGGTCTTTGGATGTCACCTGAGCCGCCTGACCCTCCCTTTTCCAAACGGGACAGCTACCTTCTAGGCCTCACAGGAGGCAGTCATAATAATGGACTTTTGGCAGCTGCTCATGAAGATCGTGTGATCGACCGAAAGCTCCAGCGCAACCATTACTATAACCTCTTAGAGATCTGCAGGTAAGTCTGTTTTTTGGTTTTAGCTAATTACATTTGACATGATAAGAGCGCATGTGACTTTGCAACATTTCACATATAACTTGTAAAGCACCGCATGTGAAATATGAATGTCGTGGGAAATGTCGTGCGGCCTGTGGAAAATATGCTTAATTTATCAGAGAAAATAATTTTAATCTCTCTCTCTCCCTCTCTCTCTCTCTCTGTCTCTCTCTCTCTCTCTCTGACAGCTCGGCGGAGGGGAATGTCAGGCGGGATGCTCAGGTGGCAGCGCGCTCTGAGTCCCGTCTGTCCTCTGTGGACTGACAACCACAGACAATAAAGTATCTGCATTAAGGTGAGTGTTTTTTTCCCCCATTTGGCTTTAGTGTTTCTCATGAAAATATGGGGTTTCTGTGTCCAATTCAGGCTGATATCTTCGCCTGATGCAAAGTAAGCTTCACCTGGTCCTGTAGTCTTTGGTGCTGTTCCTGTCTGTCGCTTTTATTTACGTGTCCATTTATCTGTATTTAAGTGCACCTATTTTTGTCATCTTCACGGGAAGATGTAGTTGTATTTTTTATTTATTTTTTTATTATAAAAGAATCATATGAAATAGTGTAACGATACAACAGCGTATTGTAATTCATTTCGTTTCGCCACTTTCTGTACCGGCCTGTTGTAGTCGGTGGGGGTGCTGTTAGACGTTTTTTTTTTCCGCCACCGTGACACAGAACTACCATAGATAGAACTGATATTATCACTAAAATATATTTCACGTCAGCTTATGTAATGCAAGTGGTAAAAAAAAGTAAATAAGTACAGCTAGAAGACAGCTACCATTACTCATTTCTTTTCATGTAAAGATTTTACCCATGAAACCTTCATCATCACTCAGTATAATGAAATGAAAATGAAATATGATACAAATAAATATATATTTATTAGTAGTTTAGTATTTTCAAAATGTGGCACATGTACTTTTATCTAAGTAAACAATCAAAATGCAACTATGTGCACTGTGTATTAAATGGTGAAAATGTGTTTAGAATAGATCATAAATATTGTCATCTTTGTATTAACTATTATCTTTCCACAACTAGTATTATTCTTTTTTTTTTTGACAATACTGCTCGGAAGCTGCAGACATCCAAAACCCCAAAATACAGTATTTAGTTTATAGTAATGTGACATAAATAAACTCAGCAAGAATCTAACATTCTTTCACTATTGTTTATTATCTACATAGGTACAGATTATTATATTTTATTTATAGTGAGTAATTTAATCTTTGTTCTTACGGCCCAAAGTGCATGAATTTTATTTGAGGTCTGCAACTATAGATCATTTTCTTTATTGATTAATAGAATATCTAAATTTTGTAGTGTATCTATATTATTTTTGTGTGGCTGTGGGTTGGTCTTCCTTACTGATACGCACATTTTTTTTCTGCAGACTAATGAGTTAGTTGGCCGTGGAGTGCCTAAGTGAGGACTTATACCTTCATGCATACATTTTTTTCAGTATTTCAGTAATTTGATACATTGTGACATTGCTAGTTTAACTTTAAGAGCCCAATTCTTCTTCCATTGCTGCTAAGTTAAGTTGGTGATGCTAAATAGTGTTTCGCTTCTATCCGTCACAGATCTATAACCTTGCTATACACCGCACGGCGTCGGCGTGCACGCACGTATTCGCTCGCTCCTTATTATTGAAAGCAGCCACCATGGGGAGTTAAGGGCAAAACGACGGCACATTTTCATTAATATCTAACATTAGGAAGCTATCTATATGCTGCGTTTTGGAGCATACAGTTCGCGCCAGTATCCCCAATGCAGCGGTTTACGGGGACCGGGCCTTCAGAGACGGTAGGACAGACACTTTTGTGGAAAACACAAACGCACCTAAGCTAGGCTAGCTAGCTTGCAAGCTAACCAAAACTAGCTGGCACTGCAGCCAACAGAGTGGAAAACGTGCCTTCTCTTTCTTGTTTTGTTTCATCTCAAATTGGCCTATTTCTCTGACTTAATCAGTTGGAAAGTTGGCGCCGCTTCTGTGCGAGTTTACCTCGTACTAATTAATGATCAAAGTACGCCTGTGTGGAAGTGTTTTGCATGCAGGCCCGTCTTGTGTGGTTGTAGAGTTTGTTTCTGTTCCCATCCCCCACCGTCTCTGCAGGCCAAGATGAATGAGATTCTTACTTTAAAGTACTGGCATAGGTGGTGGCATTTCTGCGAGGCTGGCTTGCTTAATAATTCTGTTGCTGATTACCTAAATAAATGTGTATAAACTAAGTTAAGCTTTGTTTTGACTAACCGTAGGCGCTAGATTTTTTAAAGGGAACTGCTAAACTGACGAGAGAGGATTACTGAACTTCAGTTTGAATATTTACGTAGACATCAGTGGGACTGATTACAGTTTGTTGATTGCAAGTAGTTGTCGACAGTAATAAAACTTGATTAGAAATTTAGTAAACAATTTATACGCCAGGTTAACATTACAATACTATTTCAGTTTTGTGGTGAGCCTCCTTAGCCTCAGTCACCCCGTCCTGTTCACATTTGATTAGTCTGCTCTGTCCCTAATCTCATTTTATTGCTTAATGATATACAAGTGTAGGTGTGTCTTTGTGAATTGTGGTTTGACACAATGAAAAGTTGAGATATGAGTCACACTTTTTTTTTTTTTTTTTTTTAACTCATTTTATTTATAAGGATTATGTCTGGGGTGAATTCTGCTGCAGCAACCAATGTTTTTTTCTTGTTTCCATCACAGGGTGAATCGTTTGACAGCAGAATCATTGCTCGAGGCGACGATCTGACCTCTGCCTTGTGCAATCAGAGACATGAGTATTGTCAGAGAATTACATGGGATTGGATACAGGGGTGGTGGTGTTGTGGCTTCTCTGAGTGGCCCAACCCACTTTACTGAGGATGCTCCACGACCCCCAGTTCCTGGCGAGGAGGGCTCTGATGTGGACCATCCGGTCCAGTCAGTCAACACCCGTCCAAACACCCTTTCCCAAACCCTCGGCTATCCCCCGTCATCCTCAGTATCAAAAATGGGGGATCCATCAAGTTATACACCCTCCTCATCGTCAGCAACCCCACGTCGCCCAGATCTGGATTTGGGTTATGAACCTGAAGGCTCGGCTTCACCAACTCCACCTTACCTGAAGTGGGCTGAGTCACTTCACTCTCTCTTGGATGACCAGGAAGGCATCCAGCTGTTCCGTAACTTCCTGTGCCAGGAAGGGTGTGCAGACCTTCTGGATTTCTGGTTTGCCTGCTCAGGGTTCAGGAAAACCAGTCAAGAGAAGAGGGCAAAGCTGGCAAAGGCCATCTACAGGAAGTACATTGTAGATGGAAGTGGAATTGTCTCCAGGCAGATCAAAGCAGCCACTAAGAGCTTCATCAGAGACTGTGTGGGAAAGCCACATCCAGACCCTGCTATGTTTGAACAGGTATTTAAGACTGATATCATGTTTATAAAGGTTCCTAATATTGGATTAGATTATGTAAGATGACATAGGTCAATCAATGACCAAGTCAAGTTTTAGTTCCAGATTTTTCTCTTGCCCACCTGTACCCTGTTTCACCCCCCATCTCTTTGATTCTTTGTCTTCAATGCTGTCTCTGGGGAAAAAAGGGGTTTCAACTAAATGGGTGTTCAAACCACATCATGGACATGAGACTGCTGTCACAGGTCTTATTAGGAAAGGTTGGGATCTTTGGCAATAGTGTTTCACACATTACACACAACTCCAGATTACACTTGGTGGAAGAAGTTATTACTGTGATATCAGATTTAGTTTGCAGCTAACTTTTCACTGCAATTTATTTTCTAAGCTGTTTTTCCCACAATATTCTAGTAATCAGCTAAGCGGTCAGGTACTTATATTTAAATACCTAAAAGTTATGTTCCGAATTAAAACCCCAAATACTATCAGACTTGCCTTCAAGTCAAATCCCAAGAAAATGGTTGTGAAATTATATCAATTCATGAACATTTACCCTTTCAGATTTAATGCCAATGTGGCTCTATCACTCTCTCTGTCAGTACTGACTGGGTATTAAACTAGGCCACTAGTCATTATATAAATGCAGGTTTACCTCGGTTCACTATGTGGGTCTGTAATTTGTATCATGTTGCTATAGTCATTATTGTGGCCTGTGTTTATGCATATATGTAAATGTTGGTCAGTGTAGTCTTTGATATATAGATAATATTGTTTTGATATTATTTTTGAATCATTTAATTTTGTACCAAGAGTGATTGAAGATATATGACCACCTGTGGTGGTTCGTTCATCAGGGTGATTTTTTTGCAACACACTGGCAAACAGGGAAACAGTTGGTTTTTTTTTTTTATACTGCTGCTGTTGCAGCAGTAGATATACGTGATTTAAGCATGTAGACCATTTGATCTGCCGCTGAATCATTGTCCAATCAGGTTAAAGTCGTGCTTCAAATCCAGCCCCTTTTGTATGTTTTCAGCCAGGTTGACTCCCATTGACTGAAATGTAACATCGATTTATTTTTTTTCTTTTTGAAAAGTTGGCCCTCAATGCATTCTCTATGGGATTTTATGTACACACACTAGCGTGCTTTCGCCATACGCAACGGGCAGTTAGAGCAGACACTGGTCAATACAAGGTGCTGGGGCACCACCTCCATCAACAACGCTATCTCTCAGTTATATAAATTGATTAGATAATTCAAAACAACAATTAATAATAATAGTTAATACTTAGTTGTATTTGATTAATTACTTTCTGTGTAATTATATCACTTCCTGGTCGTGGGGCGCCGGGCTAATGGATGTGTATGTAGGTCCTTAAATGTTTGACAAGTAGGTGACCTTGGGGTGCTCTCTTATTGGCTCCGTCCAGTCTCTCCCCATTTTTTTATTGACTGTGATTGGCTCTCGACACCTGTCATTCAAAACGCAGCCTGCTGGGTCCAAGCGCACAAGTGTGAATGTCACAGCGCTGACCTGGTGACAAGTGATAGACGATACAATTTTGGAGAAAATTAATGAAATTTCTTTAGTTTGTACATACCAAAATATCCTTTCATACAGGTACAGAAAAAAAACAGGATAAAGGAGCTTGGCCCAGACCAACCTCATTTAAACATCCAGCAGCAGGAATGTGACCGAGGATGGAGTTATACCCGTTTTTACCGGTATACGTTATGAAAAACAGAGTTGGCTGGATGTGATGTTAGTAATGACTTTTAATGATTTATCTGCACTGACATGTTATAGGCAACAATGGGGGTAAGACACCAGCCGCCACTGGTGACCACTGTTAATTTGTTCCAGGCCCAAACAGAGATCCAGGCCATGATGGAGGAGAATACCTACCCTTTGTTCCTTAAGTCAGATCTGTACCTTGAATACACAAGGACAGGAGGAGAGAGCCCCAAGCTCAACCCCAGTGATCAGAGTCCCTCATCAGGGTCAGCCAAGCCTGTGCCTGGGTACTTACCCACGCTCACTGAGGATGAAGAGTGGAGGTGAGATGAGTTTGAGACTTGATGCTGCACCAACATGTCACATATTACACACTCATACTTTTAAGACCTGCTTAGTGCAGTGTATTCAAACTAAACATTCTCACAATTTTGTTGTCATGAATTCTTTGAATTTGTCCAATCTTAGGTGTGGGGGAGGAGAAGTAAGAGAGACAGAGGAGGAGAAAGATGAAGAGGACTCTGGAGACACACCAGCTGGTAGGCTGACTCACAGCCTGCTGATGCAGACAGCACCACAGAGAGCCTCGGCCAGCAGGAGGAGGCAGGACAGCAGGGAGTACAGGTGTGTGTTGTTGCACTCACAAAGATGAGTTTTTTTAAAAAAAAAAATGTATATGATGTCCACTAGGCATGCAATGGTTGTCAGTATATCGAACCGTTCATTACGCCCTGTACAGTTCAATACACCCTGGTGAACTACAATATTTCGGTAAACGCGACATTAAACTTTAATTTTTAAAATTTGGTCGTAGTGTATACATTCTGTGTAGTGGGTGATAGTGATGTATCGTTTGTGATCGAGCCAGCTCTGTCGTGAATGAGAAGAGCCGATTCCCGTGGGGGATAGTGGAATCTTCAGCTGACAGTCACTCCTGCTGAGAATTGATTGCAGGTAGAGGCGCGACTTTATTCTGATGGGCATGCCATGTGGCCAATCACATGTGAGGACAGGCTAGGACCATACCATTATGTGAAAGAAGGAAGGGGGCAGATGCTCCAAAGGCAGCAAGTGTAGCGGTACAGGCCAGGTTCACACAGAGGGACAGAGAGATTAGGCGGCTTCACACTGTTGGGCCAAAGCTCAGCCAGCCCGGGTGTGCCGGGGCTAATTGCTTTCACACTGTCTTGAGCTGGTGCTAACTGGTGCCATGTTGGGGCTGTCTCGGGGCTACTAGCCCCAGATTTTTGGCCTGACTAAAATGCTGGGCCATACGGGGCCAGAGAGGGACAAGAGACACTGTCAACGTTAAGCCGGAATCAACCCGTTGCTGTAGGTGTGGAGACAGCAGGTAGAAGCACTGAAGATGGCAGTACAGAAATGTATTTATAATTTTAGCTGCTACGGAGAGCGATGAACTGACAGTTCTGGTCTCATGATAATGTTTGTGCCCTGCTCTTGGAACAAGAAGGTCATGAAACACATTGTGGCAGAGCTCTCCAAGGTAAACATCCAAAGAACTGCCTTCCAAGTCCGAGAAGAATTTAGGAAACTGCGGACACAGTATAAGCTATGCTAGCGGCAGTTAGCAAGCTAACTTCTTACAGCAGACCCATGTAGATGTTTTGTAATGTTTTGTTCTCTGAATATAATTTAATTTAAATGAAAAACATAATTATACATTTTTAATTTGTCTAAAGGCCTTTGCCTGGGCAAAACAATTTTGAGAATTAAAAAATAAAGTCACTATGTGGATTCAAACTTTGGTCTGTGGTTTCAGAGCACAACTCCTTACCAGCTGACCTAATGGAGACATTGTGTTAGCACACAGTGTGCTTGATTATAAGTGGTTGCCAGTCTTGGCCAAACTGCCAGGGCTAATTTTTTGTTGTTGTTGTTGTTGTTGTCCTAGACTGTCCCTGTTCCCTGTAATTGTCTGTAGGTAAATGAACATCACTTGTTCTCTAATGAGTGGGTACTGATCCCACTAAAGTGGGATCAGTATTATGATTAGTACCATAATTGCCTATGAAAGGAGAGTGAAACGCATATATTAATTAATAGAGAAACAAGCTTGGTGCAGGTGGAAAAAAAAAAAAAAAAAGAATTCCACAGAGTGTGAAATTGAAGTGTTTGAGAGGAAGACATGTTTGTTTGGTGGCCAAAGTGTTGGCAGCACGAACACTAAAAAGGCTGCAGAATGGCAGTGTGTTACTCATGCAGTAAATGTGGTAGGTCCAGTTAGATGGACTGTAGCAGAATTCAAAAAGAAGCGGTCCAACATAAAAGAGGACGCCGAGAAACGGATCTCTTCACATTGGCAGAGTGTGTGTGCTGCAGGGAGTGGAGAATGACAGACAAAACTCACTCATGGTTATGTTGCTAAAGCTACAGTAAATCAGGGATGTACAGCCAGGGGATGCTCTGTCATCATGAAAAGTTAAAACAACCAATTCTTGTTTGATATTAAACAAACAGTTTAATATCTAAATTATAAAATAAATTAGATATTAAACTAATTTCCTTATGAGGTTGCACTTTTCCCCTTTTTATATGCTTTCACATAAGCTTGTGTCACAGCTTGTGTGGAGGAGCACACATTTTCCCGTCAAGTCTGCTTTATATAAATCCCAAACGCAACGTTTATAAATGAGGCCTCTGGTCATGTAATATCTGTCACTTGCATGAGAATATATGTGCATCTATTAGCTTTTTAATCTAATAAACACCTCTCTGCATGTCTTTAGACCGTGGAAGGAGCCGGTTAACCCGTACTATGCAAATATGGGCTATGCTCGTGCTCCAGCCACCAGTGCCAATGACAGTGAGCAGCAGAGCATGTCAAGTGATGCAGACACACTGTCGCTGACCGACAGCAGTGTGTAAGTATTGCACATTATAAATTCATTCATTTACTGGATGTCACATTCTTGGTACATATTTAACATACTCAGTAAACACTGCTACACCCCAGTAGTATTGAATGAATTAAACTTATGTTTCCTGGCTGTGTTTGTGTGTTTCCGTGCATAGAGATGGTATCCCTCCATACAGATATCGGAAGCAGCATCGTAAAGAGATTCATGAAAGTGCCAAAGCCAATGGACGTGTGCCCCTACCTCATATACCTGTGAGTTAAACAGAAACAGAAAAAATTTAGCCTCATCACGCACAGCTCTATCCATTATGAAGTTTGATCATTTTTGTTAATCAGCAGACAGAAAAACAAATTGCTGAGAGTAGGTTAAAAATTGTTACAAAGTCTGTCTGTCTTTCTTTCTTCTCTTTCATTGGAATTAGTACATCAACAGGGTTAATTGTTTGCTAATTTACAAATTAGGTATGTCCTGATTTTTGTTCTGATATGAATATGCAGCGCACATACCGCATGCCAAAGGACATCCATGTAGAACCTGAGAGGTTTGCAGCAGAGCTCATCAGCAGGCTAGAGACGGTTCTCAGAGAGAGAGAGGCTCAGGAAAGACTCGAAGAGAGACTCAAGAGAGTACGACTGGTAAGTGTATGTGTGCTTCTGATGGTGTGATATGAATTAAACTGTAATTCATTTCATTGATGATGTTGTTTCTTCATAAATACCTGTTGAATTATGTAATTCACTTGGACAGTTTGTTGTTTTCAGCCACAGTATTATAAGAGCATAAGGTTTTAATCATATTGATTTGCGAAGGTTATCTTTATCTACCAGTTGGAAACAAAACCCTCTTACATAATATTGAAAAAATGTCTGTAACCACTTAGAGATATTTGTCTTGTGTTCTTAACAGGAAGAAGAGGGGGATGATGCTGACATCTCCATGACAACCTCCATGTCGTCTCATAACATACCACTCTCCCTCCCCACATCATTTCCACCTCTCTATGGTGCCCGTTATTCAGAGACCACTGCTAACTCTGCAACAGTCACCACTTATGGCGGCCTGGTTGCCATGGAGGATTCACACGACGATGACCCAGAGTCTATTTTGGATGAACATGTATCACGAGTGATGAAAACACCAGGCTGCCAATCGCCAGGGGCAACAAACAGCACCTTAGGAGGAGGAGGGGGGCGGCACACCCCGCCAAAATCTTCACGCTCACCTGATGGGGGCATTGGACCACCTCACTACCCCCAACACAGAGGGGGAGGTCACAGTCTGCCTGCCGCTGGGGTCAAAAGTAAGAGGCTATGGAGGAGAAGGACAGAGGGGTGAAATGCCCAAATCACAGTGTGTAATGAACATGAGAACATGCTGTCAGTCAGTTCTGGTGATCATGTTGTGGTTCTTAGCATGCTCACAAAAAGCAACACTTTAATGATGACCACCTCCTTGTCACATGACAACAGTACATCGTTCTACTGTAGTTTTTGGCAGATGTTACTTGAACAGGAGGAAATTTTGCATTTGTTAGAGTGTCTCTTTGCAATAGCACGTTCAAGCAGGTGTTGGTGTTATGTACTCATTAGAAAGTATAGTGTTTCTGTAAGTTATTAACAGAATAGATGTTTAAATGCTTTGGAGCTCTGTAGCACAACTTTTTAGTAGAATCATTTCATTCTTTTCCAAACTGTTGCAGAGATTGGCTTTTCTGTTGTCATATAACGCTGCTGCAGTAGTGTGTTTTGCCCTTGAGTAAAGGATCTATTGAACGGAGGCTTATGTGCCACTAATGTCACAGTGTGTCACATATCAACTCTGTCGTCTGCTAGGTATGCATCACCACAAACAACTTTACCATCACAGAGGACGAGAAGGACAGGAGGAGATGACTTCGCCCTGCCCAAGATCTCAGCCCAACTTCCTGTGGAATGGAGACCCGGCTGGCCAGTATGTAGGGCGAAGTCGTAACTATGCCGACGGAGCTGGAGCCAGTACGCTGGAAGGGATGGGTTACAGGTAAGTGAATGTACTCATATTGATGGGATCTATGGTAAACTGACTGCATTTATGTAGTGCTTTTCTAGTCCCTTGGCCACTCAAGTTCACATTCACTTTGGCCCCCTGATGGAACAGCCATCAGGGGGGCAAACATCTCCTTAGCCACAGCTGCCCCTTATGCTGTCTTTCACTCGGATGACCCCAAGCATGTTTTTATGTGTGTTACCTCTTTATTTCTGCAGTAGTAAAGTCAGCACGCTCTCACGGCGAGGGTGTAAAAAGACCTCAGACACATCAGGCAAAGGTGATGAAAGTGGGCGTGGCCTGGAGGCCCAGGTGCCCTTGGAGGATTTGGAGAGAAACCAGAAGATCTTGCAGTGGATGATGGAAGGAGACAGACAAAGGAAGAACTCCCATGGGTGAGTCTGTTAGTGTTGCTTATTTTACTTAGGTTGTTTGAAGGGTTCTAAATTTGCAATCTTAGTGCAACACATCCTTCTGTATATATTTTTTTGTCAAATCCTCTGACATTCATCCTCTCTCTCTGCCTCCCTGTTTTTTTCCAGCAGCAGCACCAGTAGTTCCAGGAGGACAGCAACTAGCAGCGAGTCTCCACGTCCAACTTCAGTGGAGCGACCAGGAGCTGTGCACCCCTGGGTCTCAGCCCAGCTGCGAAACAATCCCTCCTCCATGTCCCCTGCTATCCCTGGCCCGTCATCTTCCCAGGTCCAACCATCTCACCCTTTCATTCAGGACCCAGCTATGCCCCCCAACCCGGCCCCTAACCCTCTCACCCAGCTGGAGGAAGCTAGGAGGAGACTGGAGGAGGAGAGGAGGAGGAACACATTACAGCAGGCCAAGCAGAGGTGAGGTGTAAAGTTCATTTTCTGTTTGCACAAGAATTACATTTTCCTCAGTTTGTGTATATTGTATTAATTGGCATGAATCTTGTTCTTTTTTAGGCATAAGTCTGGCAAACGGCAAGTGTGTGAGAACATGACAGTCGCTTACTACTTTTGTGGAGAGCCAATCCCATACAGAACATCAGTCAAAGGCCGTGTGGTGACTTTGGGACAGTTCAAGGAACTGCTCACCAAAAAGGGCCACTACAGGTGATGTATATATTTGAAAATGTGCTTTTTTGTTTGTTTGTTTTTGCATATGTGTTAGAGAGACTGAGGAACATACAGTATTCAAATTAGGTTTCTTTCATCACTGTCACAAAATAAACTTAGCTCTCTGTGTGTTGCAATTTCAATATTGGAAAATAGTGTCAAAAGTGCTTGATAGACAGTACATATTTCTAATGGCATCACCAGTAATACTGAAAGTAAAATTATATTTTTTTTTCTAAAATAAAAAACAATATAGTATAGAAATTTGGCTCATTGTTTAGCACATCTACAAAATGAAAAGTATTGACTCTGACATGTTGGTCTTTGTATTCAGGTTCTACTTCAAGAAAGTGAGTGATGAGTTTGACTGTGGTGTAGTGTTCGAGGAAGTTCGCGATGATGACTCCATCTTGCCTATCTTTGAGGAGAAAATCATTGGGAAGGTGGAGAAGGTCGATTGAGATTTGGGAACAGGAAGATGAAACAAAATTGCAAAAAAAAGCGATTGAAAGAGAACATTCAGGTTGGCTGGAAATTCAGCTATGAGAAAATAAATGAGAGCAAGTAGAATGATGGAAGGAGCAGCAAGTGAGAGAAGGGAGATTGTGCTGCATGGTTGAAGCTCAATTATTCAGGAGGTGGTTATTTTTATGGGATATCTGGATAATCTGTGTCAGTGTCTGGATCAAACCCACATCAAGAGATCATCAAGAGAATTTTGGCCAGATGAAATGGCCGTGGAAGAAAGGAACAAATTATTTCACCTGTCATGTCTCTGCTGTGGATACTGGAGGAGGACTGTCTAAAGTCTGATGTCTGACCAGTCTTCCACTTCCACTGTGATGGATGGAAAAGGGTGAGGGGGACTGCTGGAAGGAGGATAAAGTAGTCTTCCATTTCTGTTCAGGAGGAATCTGTACTCCACAGACCATTATGATGCTGCTACATTACCACAGAAACTCTTCAATCGGTGCTCAAGACGGTAAAGAGAGCAGTTTTTATCCAATTTGGGAGCCTCGCTGCCTTTTGCTGTTCCTCATCAGCTGGTGACAAGGGGAGAGGAGAAAGGATTTGGGGGAGTGGAACTTACTTCACCTGCTTATCCTCTCTTTGACTTCATAGCCTCAAAAACAGAGAAACATTCTCACCCTTGATTCCTAGATGTCATGTAGTGATCTTTCACATCAACACGTTCAGACCACAGTTCTCTACATAACTTGTTTACCAAAGCTACATATTTTTGATAAGTCAAGTATCTTAGCTACTTGTTTTCATTTTATCTGATTTGTGTATGTTCAAGGCAGGTACTATTACTTACTAATGCATCCTTATTTTGTCATATCTCAACTTAATTTTATATTATTGTCTTTTTTTAAGGTAGTTAATTAGTCATTTCAAGGCAGCCATTTTTTTTTCTTTCTCTAAACCACATCCATGCACCTCAGCCCCGTACGGTTTACCTTTTGAGTGTGCAGTTCTGTTCACCTGTACAATAGATTTTTAAATATGGGGTTTTTTTTTTTTTTTTTTTTTAAATACCCTCAAAAATTCCCTTGAAAAAGAGGCTTGTACTCTGCCCCCTCATGTATCTCATAACTTTTCTGCTATTTCAAAAGCCTGTGTACGCATCTCTGAGCTCATTCTCGGTGCTTGTCTGCCTGACCAGTGCTCTTACTGTCTGAAGTGCTTATTCTGAAGCATGTTGATGAGTTGAAAGCCTGTATCGGCCATGTATGTCTGAACTCAGCCAAAGAACATAAAGTATGTCCCATACGCCTACATGTGTGTGTCCGTGCAGTCCAGGTCTACATTAAGTATCAGAAGGGAATTTCTTCTTCCTCTTGGAGATTCCTAAACTACAGTGTAGAGTAACTGACTTAAAAATCTGGAGCTTATCTTAAAGGAATAGTTTAAAAATTTGGAAAAAGGGCTGATTTGCTTTCTTGAACAAGTTGAGATAAATTCTACTGATTTTCTGTCTGTATAGTAGATACAAATACTACAGGATGCAGTTGGTTAGCTCATGGGCTTGAACAGCTTTTACTACCCATTTCTTTTTTTTATCTGGCATCTAAAATGGAACCGCAACGCCTTTCCCCAAAGCCAAACATTACATTGTGTGAGCAACAATTTAGAAATTAGTTATTTTATTTTCCAACATTTAAGAGAAAATTAAGCCATGAATTCCAACAATTTAAAAACTGGTAAATGATTATAGCTCAAAACCATTATAAAAACTATGATTATAACCATTTCCCCCTTTGTTTCCAGTCTTTATTCTAAGCTAACTGGCTGCAGTTTAACATACAGACATAAGATTTTTCTAGAATCCTCTCATTCAACTCTTAAAGAAAGCAAATGTGTACGCAAAATGCAGAATCGTTCCTTTAAAGTTCTCACATAATTGGAATACAGCAGTGAGAATATCATCAAAAAAAATGCACACTGCACTGAAAAAGCACCAGCTATGTTAGATGAATGTCTGAATTTGATTTTTTTTTTTCTGTTAACTTTTACTTGCTATGTCCTCAAAGGAAACCATTGAATTTGTCATGTCTGAGTTTACCCTCAGTGTTTGATCTCCAACTCTTGGCCTGAGTGTTGTATGTTATCTATGCTGGTAGTTAACTGAATGTGTTCATTGAACAAAGAGGTTCTATTGAAGGTCGTACAGGAATGTCATCAAATTTCTCCCAAGTTTCCACCAAGTTAGGGAAACAAAGAATCATAAAACTCATTTGTCCTTATTTGCAACACATTTTGCCTTCAATAAGAAAATTTAAATTTTAGATATGTATTTGTTTATTAAAAATACAATTTTAATAATCTCCAAGCATGTTCTTTATAAGAAATGTTTTCTTAATGAGTTGAATTATCTGATTTGCTTTAATGTACAAACTGCTATGGCCCTGTGATATATTTTGTCTGTTTTGTGAAGAAGAAAACCCAGAGACACTTAAATGACAACATTTGTTAAGCATTGTTTCTTGTTATTGCGATTAGATGGACGAAAAGAAACAATGAAGTCCGTTTTCTTGTCGATTTGTGTGAAACACAGTGCCTTTATCACGTTATCTTTCGAAATATGTTTATTGAACCAATCCATGCTTTTAATGTTTAGTTGTTATTTTCAGTCAGTCCCATTATATTTTTAGCTGCAGTCATTTTTCTCACTTCTGTTCTGACTCTGCTGTAAATATGTACATTATCATTTCATACGTGTCTTCTGACCCACACCACGTCCATGGTGTTTGTTTTTCAAAGGTAAATACCAAGATGTCACTGTGCTGGTTCCACTTGTACATTTCTTTTAAAAAGGTACTTCATAATAAAGATGTTGAATAAACTCTTCCTCGCATTTGTTTTTTAGGCATTTTTTCAGTATTAACCTGCGTTGAAAACACTTTTTAAAGACTATTGTTTTCAGACCTGATTATTGATGTTTAACTTGTTTGATTACTATGTAAATGTAATGGCTCCTGAACAGACATCAATAACCACTAAACATCTTGAAGTAATTTCTAAAGTTTTATCCACCTACTCCTCGATCTCTCTTCAGTCGGGAAGAGAGGGGGAAAGAAATTCAGTGAAAAGATTGCAAGGAGAAATTGTGACGTGACGTCACCAACGCGACTATTTGGTTTGTAGTCTAACCAGTTACGTATTTTCAGGAGCATATAAAACAACAATTACACCACAAACATAGTACTGACTCACACTAACAGTTATCATTTAAATCAAGGTACAGCATATGTGTGATTCAAGGTATAAATCAAAGTTTTTTGATCAAGGACCCAGTGGGTCAACCGGATCCGGTTAGGCTGCGTTCCCATGGCTCCCCCATGGGTTCGTAGGGAGCCTAAGTCACGCCTCTTCCGGAGGACCCACTAGGTTCATCTATCGAAAAAAACAAAATACATTGCAGTGAACGGAGAGATAAAAATTATTTTCCGATCCGCTTTGACTTCTACCCAGAATTACACATATGTTGTATCTTAATTTAAATGATAACTATTAGTGTGAGTCAAGGCTATGTTTGTCATGTAATTGTTGATTTATATGCTATTGAAAATACATTGGTTAGACTACAGACCAAATAGTCAGGTAGGTGACGTCACGTCACAAACTTTTCACTGAGTTTCTTTCCCCCTCTCTTCCCGGCTGAAGAGAGAACGAGTAGTAGGTTTAAAACTTACCAGGTGAGATATTTTCCTAGGTCGCGTAGGGGTCAGAGTTTGAAGCTGTCAGTACATTGTGGTCTCACACAAAACCTGAAGTAACGTTTGCTGCCTGTAACTAAACACTGCTCTCGATGTCAAAAAATTATCTTTAAAATTCACAAACATCATGTATGAAAGCCATGACACATTTCAAACGGGAGCAGAAAATATAATATATATAAATATAATAATATATATATATATATATATATATATATATATATATATATATATATATATATATATATATATATATCTTCATAGACTGTCGGTCATACTTTTTACGAGCATAGGACCCATAGACCGGAGATAGATCAAACCAGAGCGGTTTAGATTAGGGTTACGGTTTAGATTTCTCTCTCTATGGCTTGGATCAAACTAACGGCTCTGCAAAAGCTTTGATCGCCCCCTAGTTGATTTGTTTGTTATTGACGCACAGCATGTGACGCAAGCACGCACAAAGACGCAAACTGACGCCGATGCGCACTAAAAATACAGTTTGGCGAAACATTTCGTAAAAAATGGGTTCTTTTTAACAGTTGTTAACAAATTATCGAGAGACGCGAAAGCGACTCGAATATTTGTTCTTAACTATAAAATGTATTGACCAGTTACGACCGCGCAAACTGTTAATTACCAAGCTGGTGGTAAGCAAAATTAGCATGATAGCTAGTTGGCGGCGTTAGCTCCAGCTAAACTATGGACCCGTGGAGTGCAGTCGTGGATGAAGTGGCTTTGGAGGGGCTGGACGGGATAACTATTCACTCCCTGTGGATCAGACTGGAGGATAGACAGCCCAAGTTCCCTCTCAAACTCGACGACTGCACCAAAGAGCTCATCTGGAGATCACTTATCAGCAATACGGACTTAAAATTTTATGAGCTCCCACGTGAGAGAGAGGACGTAGAGCTGTTTGACAGGTAAGTTGATTATAGTCCTTACACCGTGATAGTTCAGATCCCATCCCAGTTTTAAATGAAAGAAAGACATGCTTGCTTTCCCTAGTTTCCGCTTAACAATCTCGTGCATATCCACGACAATTACAGAAGAACACACTGTAAACATAATCTAGACGGAATAAAATTAGAAGCTAAAACTACAACTGCAGAAATGTAGAGATGCAGATTTCGATATTACTGTATGTTAAAAACAGCAGTAGCCATAAAGTCAGTGTGCTGGTAGAAAAACACAGTGTGCTGTGGCAGTGCTTGGATAGAAGCGAGAATATAGGCTACAGGAATTCATTGAGTCCTTTTCTGGGGTTTAGTCTCTAAAAACAAACTTCATTGCCAGTTCAGCTTGTAATAAAAAAAGTAAAAAAATGTACACAACATAGTATTATCTATGTCATATGAAGGTATGGGTCATGCACATCAATTTGAATCAGGTGGACAAATGATAAGTATCGCACATAGATGTAATCTACAGGTTAAAAAAGACACTGAATAATCTGTTTTACTTTTTTGATGTCACAACTTTGTTTTTAAGTGCATATGTATGTTTTCAGATTTAAAGACATTGATCCAGAGACAGGCATTGAAACAACCCCAAAGTGTTTTGACAAGAAGAAAGACGTCTACCCGGTCCATATCATTCTAGAACACAAGAATGGGATACAGGGCTCATGTGTCTTCTTCAAGGAGAGGAAAGACATCACTCAACATCTACGTTCCAAATCTCTCACTGACGTTAACTTGGAGGAATCTTTGGAAAGGCTAGTAGACATTGTTTGAAACAAATTTGATGGAGTTACAGCTATTTCCAACCAACCCACTGCCTATACCTACAATCTTGGTTGACTATTGGCTAATTAGGAAAATTATGAGGTTGATACTAATATATGTTGACTTTACTCTTTTTAACTAAACTAAATCTAAATAAAGATGACAAAATAATTAAATCAAAAACACTCAAGAGGAACCAGTGCTCTATTATGTGACAAATTACGTGTGAAAAAAAGAAGATACCTGTTTTACATTTGTTCTGTGGTCCATTTTTTCTCTCAGATACGGCAGAAGGCTTGTTGTTGTGGCATCTCAGACTCTGCGTTTCCGTACACTGATTGGTAGGGAGAGTGATCCTGATTTAAAGCTAAATGACGACTCTTACTGTTTGTTGGAAAGAGTTGGACGAGCACGCTGGCAAGGGGAGCTACAGAGTGATCTGCATGGATACTCTTTTAAGTAAGTCATACATATACACTCATGTAGCTCTGTGTTATTACTGCTGTGTGGTTACTCTGTTGCAAGCTGATGTTTAGTTGGTGACAGCCAGTAACAGCCAGTGGTGCAATTCAACAGGACTGATGCTCGAAAGTTGCACTACATAAGGAAGGCACTTGTCAAACATGGACTCATCAGCATGCAGTCTCACGTAACACGAATGAAGTCAGGACAACAACAACACTCTATTCTTCTGCTACTCAAACGCTTCCACATAAACAGGTTTGTTTGGTTTTGTTGATAACATATGGACACTCAAGTACCAAAAGCTGTCATAAAATGTCTAGTAACATTCATAATCCAACTGCCTAATTTTTCTATCATTTTTTTCATTTTTCATTTTTTTGAGTTTTTTTTTTTTTTAGATAAACTATTTATTTATTTTCTAATAATGTATTTTTCATGATTTTCTGATGCTGCCAAACAAACAGATACATTTACCCTTGGTGGAACAAATAAAAATATATACTGTTCTATTCATTCCTGATCAGATAAATGTAATAATTATTATTTATTTTGTCTAAAGAAAAATAGCAATTCAGCAGGTCAACTTTGTTCTTTGACATTTTTTGCGTAAAAAATATTTTTGAACCTGACTGAATATCAAAATAGTTGTGACTCGTGTACCAGTTGATGAATTGACATCTTGGTTCATCTCCAGATCAGGTGTTTTCTGAGTTTTTTGTTTTTTGTTATTTGCTTCTTTTGATAAATAAGTGAGGACTTGTAGATAAATATTTATCAGAGGTATGAATATAATTCATATGATACTCAATCTAGAGTAAAGATATGCTTTTGATAGGAGCATATCATAGGATCCTGTAGTGCTTCACAAAACTATGGAAAATTGGAAATATACCTTCATTTAAAGCCAAAAGGCTTTTTTTTTTTTTTTTTTTATACATAAAACAAATGGTTTTGTACAGAAACATATGTGTTAAAGTAAGGTTTCTATAAACTGTCCTCTCTGCATTAATGCCAACATTCAGCCACAGTTAGTTTGATACACTTTAAACTATTTAAGCCATAGGTTAGCAGTTCAAAGTGCAGATATTTAAAAAAAAACAAAGTCAGTATTTGTGTTGCAGAAGAGAACACTGTTAGTCTGAAGGTTCTGTTAAACCAGTCTCTGACTTTGCTTCCTGCCAGGAGGAGCAAGCATGACATGCTAATGGAGTATGTGTCTAGCCTTCTGCAACAGCTCCCTGGACAATTTGCCACTTTGATTGCTCTTAGAGAACAACTTGTAAGTATCTTTTTGTGAGTGTTGGACTATGTGTGTGTGCTCCTGTCTGTTTATAGTAGTGATCGCGTGTCTTTTCTTGCAGAATGTAAGTGACTGTACTTTCAAGCGTGTGTTTCATAACATGCGAGCTGCCAAGTTGGTTGAGATTTGTCAGTTGCCCCTGGAAGACTTGGACCCTAGTGCTGGGCCATGCACCAACAAAAAAGGTTGAAAATAAGTAAATTTGCTAAATTATGTCACTTAAAATTTGAAATCTTCAATATGTTGTAAAAAATAGTCATAATAAAACTAGTGCCTGCAACACAGTCCAAAAAAGTTGTGACAAGCAAATCTACCACATCCCTATTTCTTTTAATTACAAATTAATCATTTGGGAGCTGAAGAAACTAATTGTTGCAACAAACAGACAGTTCCATTCTCTCACTCTCTCCTCCTTAAATAAACTGCCAGATGGGAGAGGTCATTGTTGCAAGCCTGTTGCAAGCATATGTTATCTCTCACATAAGGGGGTTCTGATTAGCTGTACTGATCGGCCTATAAAGAAAGTGCCAATCAAACAACTTTTAGTGAATATCTGCGGATAATTACCAGTGAAGTAAATTACCACATTACAGATTTTAGTTTTTAGAAAGTATCTCAACTGTTTTGGAAATGGAGGTTGTGCGCACACACACACACACAGTCTGTGTGTGTGTGTGTGTGTAGATTGGTTTTTATAGTGTTTTTTCATTTTTACATTTTTTTTTCTGTCCCAGGGAATAAAGTGCTTGTGCGCTGTTTGAGACTGTTAAAACCATATTCAAAGAAGGGGGTCACTGATGATGATGATGACGATGACGATGAGGAAGACTACACTGGAGCAAAAAGGAGAGCTTTCCCTCCTGAGGGGCGAATCATGGAGAGAGACGTCCTGTCACAGGCCTATCACATTGGTATTATTCATCATTCCCTGTTTCAGAAGACAGGAAAATAAATGTTGACTTGTAAAAGGCTTATATACAATTGTTTTTAATCCACTTCTGTCTGAAAACAGGACAGTGATGACACAAGTGCTTTGTTCTCGATTATATTAGTACTGAAAGTCATCATTTTTTAAATTCCATTGTCTCCATTGAGATCCACTGTAAAAACCAAACATGCGGTAATTACCTGTATCTTTTTGTTGTAATGTAGTTTTATCCTGTGGTGCAAAGGGAATCCCCCAGACTGGTATCGGGTATAAAATGAACATTGGTAAGCTGGAATCACGTATGCTCTGCCGAAGACTGGAGAGGCACAGTTTAGTCAAGGTAAGCTCCAGGCTGTTAACACAGCTCACACAGTGCCATCAGCAGGTCAAAACTGCCCCTTTTATTTTATAAAATATTTGTGCTTTATTGATCAATGCATTGCAATTTTGTACAATAATTCATGGTCCTCAGATGATGGATTCTAATAACTTGAGATGACCTATGACCCACCGCCATGAGTTTGACATTTGTTGTTTTGAATGAATCTCTAAAACTAAATTGTGTGTAATAGTGAAATGTCTGTCTACTATTATATGGATGGCTGGGAAATTTGTGTGAAATTTATGTGGCTCACATGATGGAATTAATAGATTGGCAATCCCATGTTTTTTTTTTTTTTTTTTTTGTTTGTTTTTTTTTTGCCATCATCTGGTCAAAATTTTCAGCAGCCTCAAAATTTACATGCAACTGTGTCAACACATAAACAGCCAAAGCAGTAGTTTGCTTAAAACTGAGCATTTCAAATCATGCAGTGTTGAGCTATTTCATTATATAATATATTACAATCAGTGTTAAATTTTGTCCATATGATGTCTTTCATCCTGCAGGGATTCATGGAGGATGAGGGTCGGCAGAGGACTACAAAATTCATCAGCCATAAGTCTGCATATACAGATAGTAATAGATATCTAAATTTTTATTTCAACACCAAACAAATACTATAGTATCAACAGTATCGCACTGTTCATATTTCTTGGCAGGTGTGTAGGTGTGAGTGATCAGCTCCAGCTGTTTGCAAAGGAGCAGGAACGCCAGAAACGCCTCTGTTCCTCTGCACCACAAACATCAGACGCTGCACTGGACACCTCTAAAACACCATCATCCTCAAAGTTGACAGCAAAGGCAGGTGCTATGGAAGCTGGAGAAACATGTAGTGTTGGTGAAATGGAGACAGGTGATGGAATGTTGGATGGAAACAGAAGGAAAGCAAGCGGGAAGTCAGGAGCAAGAGGAAAGATGACAGGGAAGAAAAGCAGTGTGACAACAAAGCAGACACAATCAGACATTTCCATAGCAGAAGCTTCTGCAGCTGAAAGTGAGTACTTTCTAGATACTATATTTAAAAAAAAAAAAAAAAAAAGTAAAAATCCACATCCTAACTGTAATTTTTGCTAATCAGTGGTTGGCTTTAGTTAGTATTTACAGCCCAAACTCTTTTGTATTATCTGTTGTCACACAGATGAAACCCCAGGACCCAAGAACTCCAAGGCCAGCATGATGCTAGATGTCCTCAGAACAGGTAGATTCCACAAGTGGCCCAAAACAACTATAACTCAGCAAGTTCATATCTGCAGTTATTGATATATATCAGCCCCGCCAGGATTTTGCAGTGTTTGCGACCACACACACACAAAAAAATCACTTAATATCCATATTTCACAGACAGAAATGTACTAACACAAAGAACTTACATTTTACTCAGACAAACCATGGTTGCCGCTGTGTGAGTGTCTAATTTTTTTTACATTGTAATTCTTTTTATTCTTTTTCTCTAAACTCTTAAAAACATTTTAAACTAAAACCATGTTTTCTTTTTACCGGGACAACTTCTTTTCTTGTGTTTTTTTTCTGCCTGCTTTGCTTATGGACTATAACGATTGTTTACATCCGCGTTCAGCTGATGGCACTGAGCTGCTTAAAGATACGACCCAATGAGAGACCCCAGATTCCAGAATAAATAAGGAGGAGGAAAAGGGGATGTAGGGCCGAAGTTAAGCACCATGAGAGGAAGACGGTACAAACCATTAATACCATCTGTGATTATGGGGAATGTATGATCTCTCCCCAATAAGATGGAAGAACTCGCAGTGCTGACCAGGATACAGAAGGAATATCAGGAGAGCAGCATTACATGCCTCACTAAGACGTGGCTCAACAGACTCACTCCAGACTCTCATGTTGAACGGGATGCCTTTCAGCTCATGAGAGCGGACAGAGGAGCTAAAGAGACCGGCAAGAGGAGGGGCGGGGGGGGATTTCAGTGTTTATCAACAAGAGATGGTGTAACCTGGGGTACATCAGTGTTAAGGAACAGCGCTGCTCACAGGACATTGAGCTGCTCAGTGTTAGCATTTGGCCGTACTACCTCCTAAAGGAGTTCTCGCCTGTCATCACGATAATACTGTGCATCACACCGTCGGCCATTGCTGCAGCAGCCTGTGAACTCTTACGCTGTGTTGTGTCCTGATTAAGACCGTAAAGAGGATTATCCTCAGCTACCACAGACCTCTCATGAATGCTGGAGCCCCTGCAGTTCGCATATCAACCAGGCATCAGTGTAAAAGAGCTGTCATCTACCTTCTGCACAGATGCCTGTCTCACCTGAAGGTCACTGGAAGCACTGTGAGGGTCATATTTTTTGATTTCTCTAGTGTTTTCAACACAATTCAACCATCACTGCTCATGGGGAAGCTGTAGGGGGCTTGAGCTGATTGTCACCTGGCTGCATGGACCACTGACTACCTCACCAACAGACCACAGTATGTCTGTACACCTGTACACCTTGGACTTTAGACACAACAACACACCCCTGCCATCTCAAGAAATTCTCCGATGACATAGCCATTGTTGGTTTTGTATCCGAAGGGAACAAGCAGGAATACAGGGGGGTTATCAACAACTTTGTCATCTGGTCTGGAAATGACAGCCTCCAGAAAAACACTGGGAAGATGAAGTTGATGACAGAAGCAGACCACACACTTCACCAGTATATATTCCATATTGTATTCCAAACAATTCCCATCAGGAAAGCCCAGGGTTCTGCTACAGTGTTTCAAAAGGCTGCACACCTGCATATATATATATATATATATATATATATGTATGTGTGTGTGTATATATATATATATATATATATATATGTATGTATGTGTGTGTGTGTATATATATATATATATATATATATATATATATATATATGTATATATATATATATATATATATATATATGGTTAGGTCTTCTCTTTGCAATACGTGTCAGTGAATTAGACTGCAACAATCACAAAAAAGGCCTAAAATCCTGGAGGGACTGAGATATATTTTTTGGCCACTTGGGGGTGTCAGAAAACATCCGTGTAAACGAAATTGTACAATATTATATGGTAAGTTTATTGGCAAACAAGTATGGCTCCTTCCTTCCTTGTGCCTCAGAGTGGCATGTAATCTGTAATGACTCACTTTTGTTTTATTGTTAGATACTTTGGTTTGATATTGTTCAGTGACATCATAGATACTGTGTGTGTTCCCTTTTCTATTTCAAATCAAATGTATTCATTCTTCTGTCAGAGAAAACTTCAACCGAGGAGGTAGAACAATCCAGCTTAACTCCTGTCAGCTCTTTGCCCAAAAGCCCAGCAGAAAACAACATCATTACGGTAATTAAAGATGTTTGTCCACTGCAGGTCAGTCTGATGAGTTGGTGTCACTTGTTTGCTTTTTCTTCCACTTTGAACAAGCCCTTGATCTTTAAGTGTGATTTAATAATTTCAGGCTAAATTGCTGTTGACTTTTAGAAATAATCCTGATAATTCCATTTGATTTGCTTGTACTGGAGACTAATAATCTATTTTTATGTGTTTCTGACATAGTTACAGGTATACTTTGTTCTAAATTTGCTGCTCAGTGTTTTTCACGTGGTTATTGGTTCTTACCAGTGAATGTGGTCAACATGTCAATGTAGCTTGATGGTTTCTGTTGGTTTTTGTGTTCACATAGATCAACCTTGAAACATTTCGCTCAGCTACTGGTAATTAGCTTTGTTGATTATGCGTATTAATTGATTTGTGGGTTTGTTCTTTTGTTATTAGTTAAATTGTAAAACTGCTCTGAAGAATCAGATCCAAATCCAGACTTATTTTAAGTCAGCTCCTTATTCTGGAATACAAATTTATTAAATTAATCTATTTGAAATGGCTAATTTAAAAAAATTAATGTCTCGATCCTCTTCGTACAGGTCTCCAAAGGAGAAAAACCCAAAAAGTCTAAAGAGAGGCCTCATGAGACATACCGCCTGTTGAGGAGGAAGAACATGATTGTCGAGGCCGTTCGCAACTTCAAAATCATAGAGGGTTATTTCCGTTAGTATGTCTTAAATATTCAGTCTGTCCGAAGTTTCTCGCTTAAAATAAGAAATAAAAATAAATGTCATTGTGCTGTCTTTTTCCAGACTACGGAAAATGATCAATGATGAGGAGAAACAGGATGGCATCAGCTCAAAATGTTGCAAGAAAACCATTTTTCGCCTCGTTCAGAGTCTGTCTAGAGAAGGATTGCTTAAGGTTTACACAACCACAGTCATACAGGATGGGATCACAAAGAAGGTACAAACACACCACAATATATAACAACTGACCACATACAACGTATTTAGCAAAGGCAAATGTACAGAATAAGAAACAAATATTATCTCCAACTCTGCCCTCCCTCTCTCTCCCTCTGCCTTCCTTCCACATGCAGGTTGACATGATAGTTCATCCATCTGTTCAGCCCAATGACGACATAGTGCACAGAGTAATTGAGCAGGTCCGTTTCAAGATCTCAAGCTCATACTCAACTGTACGGTGAGTTAAAAAAAAACAAACTTTGTAACAAGATGACAGGAGACAAAAAATAGCATAAATTAATCAAATGACAACCATGCTTCAGTCCAATCCTGGGTCTCCAATAATGGCCATGGGCAGGGTCTGCTACTTGAAGAAAGTCAGTGTGCTGGCTAGGGAGTTACCCCAATATAGTGGAATCTGTTTCCTTTGATTGTCACCACCCTCCTACTGACTGACCTGACATCTTTATGTTTGTCACTGTAAATGTACTTCCTACTAGAGCCCTCCACAGGACTGTTTTTTTTCACCCTGCTCCCGCCGATTTTCTGGTCATTACTGCCTGCTGCCACAATGTGCATTTCCACTCCCACCTGCACCCGTGAAACTCTCAGAATTTATGCCTGCATAATAATAGAGATGTATTGTTTTTGTGTCTTCCACCGTCCCACAGGAGAAAAGAGGAGATGATATGCTTGAATTATACAGAAAACTATTAATAATATTTGTTTTGTAAAGACCTCGTTTGAGGTTCTTTGCCACATCATTTATCAACTCTGTCTCCGTCCTGTTGCTAGGCTACATCCCGATCCCGCAGTGTTTTTTTTTAGCTGCCCTGCAACAAAGTTCAAACTGCCTGCTCCTCCAACCCCAGTGTAACCCTCTACTTCCTAGACAACTGAACTAAAAGTAAAGGGCACAAATCTTTGTTCTTTTTTCCACTGTTTTTTTCTTCCTGTCCCAAAGTCTGCAGCAGGCTGAAGAGAAAGCCAGACAGCAAGAAAGAGAGTCTCAGGAGGTGAACGCCAGCTCTTCAATAGGCCAAAAGATCATGGCTGACAAGAAGGGGACAAGGACTAAGGAGCAGTTCAAGCCTACAACAGGTTCTGTGTGATTATCTATTAGTGAATATGAAGTGGGAAAAGTTATTTCTATAAACAATGACAAGAAATGTCCTCTAGAAAATGGGTCGATTTCCAAAACGGTTGTTTGTGACGTAAAATCTGTCACTGCCCCCTCACTCTGATTTAATTCCCTCCCCTTCAAAGGTGATTGGCTGCAAAAAGATGATCTGTCTGTGTTCCGAAGCCACTGAAGTTACATTCATTTGGGTGACAGTGAAGGCAGCCAGTCAGTGTCAAGTGATTGCATTTCATAAGCCAGTTAAGCCTGAAAAGATGCCAAATAGGTGCAAACCCTGCATTTAAAATCCCTACCATAAAATAGTTTTCTGGAAGAAGTTTTTATGAAGCTTCTGAGGCATTACACACCCAACCAACATTTAATGTCACATCACAGAACAAGGTTCAAAAGCTTGTTCAACCATTGTATGTCACCTTTAATGTATGACCATTGAGTTTTGTTAAAAATTTTAAAATTTGAATTAAATTGAAAGGGTTGAATTTTAAAATGCCAGTATAATGCCCCAGAGCCCAGTGTGGGGTATTCAAACAGCTAAATTTGTCAGATTAATAACCGATAAAGCAAGACAAAGTGCTGTAAAGCGCTGTGCAGGTCTCCTTGATACATTTTTCCACATACACAATTCAGTTATGTGACAGGTTGGTCGCTGTGAGCATCTTCGAGAACCTGCTATAGTCCCTTTGAGGACCCAGGCTATCTCAGTGTCTTCTGTCCCTTCATGTAATCCCAGACTCCATGATGTTGAGATCAGAGGTCTGTGGGGAATAGCGTTGTCAAAATAATTGAAACTAGATACTAATTGATACTTAAAATTATAATATCAAGCTCGATACCTATTTGCAACAGTATTGATATTAACAGAGTCGTCTTTCCTCCATCTCGCTTCACAGCACAACTTCACTAAATGGCAGCGCTGCTGGGAATTAGTGCCTCACCTCACTGATCCTGTGTGCATACACAGCAAACATTGGCGAGTGCGGCAGCAAGCGGGCCTTTCTGACCAGCCACTTAAATCACAACTACAAGTAGCAGCCAATAGTACTGCTAACATTAACATAGAAGCTAAGTGGCTAACATAAGAAACTGTTAATCATATCTTAACCTGGCTGGCAGCACATGTTAACATTAGTCCCTTAAAATTGAACAGCGTATGACCCGAATATAAAAGGACCCAGAATATAAGACCAACTGTAAGGAAAAATGATGCTTGTTTGTTTACAAAGCACCACGTGGAGACAGAGGGGTTGTGGTTTGAGTTTATGTCTTTTTGTGGTGTTTGTTAACTTGCTCTTTTTATTGTTTGTAGCTTTAGCTTTGTTTGATGGTTGTAGAAACTGTTTATATGAGCTTTTACCAGAAATTCTGAGGATATAACACATGCCAGTGTGTATGGAGCAGAGGTGGTGTTATACGCACGGTGAAGTCAAATGTGATAATAATGATAATAATAATAATAGTAATACATTTTATTTGAAGCGCCTTTCAAGGTACCCGAGAACACTGAAAAGTAAAACAAAAATGTTAAATTTCTTTTAAAGTCACAAATGGAAACTGATAAAGATCAACCAGCCACAAAGATGTACGGTGGCCGGGAGATGCAAACCAAGATTACAAAATGTGAAACACTTTTACACAGCTTGAGACAAATTTACATTTTAGAAAACATTTTTACATATCATAAAATCAAAATCACATTACCATAATACATTTACAAGTCCTAAAACAAATGTATATTTCAGAAAACAAAGACAACAAGACACGAAACACTTTAACAAACAACAAAACAAATTTACAAGCAGCGAAACACTTTTACAAGTCCAGAAACAATTTTACATGTAAAACTTGTATTGGTTGTAAATTTGTTTTGGGACCATCAACCAGAAAGGGAATGTACCAACTCCGGGGTCGAATCAGAAATGATAACAGGGAACAGCCAATGCGTTTTCATTGATAGAGTTCATGGACAGCGACTGGTAATATATTTATGATATGTAAAAATGTTTTCTAAAATGTTAATATGTCATTTTGTAATCTTGGTTTGCACCTCCTGGCCACCGTAAAGATGTCATTGAAGTTTGTATTGTTATGTTTATTACACAATATATATGTATATAATATGCTTCTTTGATTTTGTTACTTTTTCACCCATAGTATCAAAAATAGCATTGAGTATTTTGTATTTTCCTGGGTATTGGTATTGAGTTTGAAATTCTGGTATCGTGACAACTCTAGTGGGGAATATACCATCTCTTGCAGGACTCTGTCTTTCTTTCTTTCTCCTGGTTCCTGGATATGATTTTTTTATGACTGGTTATGCTGCAGAATGAAGTTGGGACTGATCAGATGTTGTGTGATATAAGAATTCAATTCATTTATCAGTTAGTCATGTCAGCTTCATTCCAAACTGACAAAATGTGATAAATAAAATATGATACACAGTGGTTTTTCATAATGTAGCTTTAGATATAGTATTGAATGCTGCCTTCAAGGTTATAATCCAAAACTTTATCTTTTGATCAATGACAATTTGAAATGCATTGAAACCTCCATAGTTGGATTTTTCTTTCTCCTCTAAATATATGTCCCTTATTTTACTCTTTGTTTTCTGTCTCCCTCGTTTTCACAGTTAGAGGATTGGGTAAGAGTTTCGGCTTCCAGCCCAAGATGCATCGTCTGCGTGTTGTTCATAATTTTCTCTGGTACTTGATCTATGGGCACCCGCTCAGAACAGACACCACTGGCTCTGCGAGACACCCCAATGACCACGAACAACAGAATTTGAAAGACACACAAACACAGTCATCTGAAAAAGCTACGTCAGGCTCCGTGGATCCACAGACCACAGATTCTGCTCCATCTACACTGGACACAATGTCAGGTGATGAAGGGGAAGGGCAGAAGGAAGAATCATTACCTGATTTCTCTCAGTCTGACATAAAAGGTGAGACCACAATGTGTGGAGCTGCTATGTGTGACTCTAAATGCCATGGATTCTGCATGCAGATTCAGGACTTCCAACCAAACATATTGATGTTGTGTAATCTACTTTTTGTTTCTGTTTTGTGTCCCTAGTGTATGCTGATGAAGAGTCATGGAAAAGATTCATTCCTCCTGTCCGAGTGCACAAAGAATTTAGCAGTGGTTGGGCACTGGTGGGTGACCTGCTCCTCTGTCTGCCTCTGTCCATCTTCATTCAAGTCATACAGATCAATTATAAGGTGAGATTTTTTTTCTTGGCTATTTTCTTGGTATGTGACAGTCTGCTTAAACACTTGTTTTATAGTGGATATCGATATATCTTTTATTTCGGGATATATTCATATGTGAGAGGGAGGGAGTCAATGATGAATTAGTTTATTTATTTATAAATAAAGTTGTTATAGTTGTAGCACTGCAGTTTTAACAGTTAACAGTTTAAACCAATGCAGTTGTTCTGGCCAACTATAACAACTGTATTGGTTTAAACGTTACATTTCGCTTCAGCACTATAGTTATATCACAGTGTTGGCTCCACATCATGATGTCAGTCATTCATTACAATGGATGATAATATTGTCTATCGCTCCAACCCTAGTTCACCTGTCTCTCATGTAGACAGATTTCATCAGGCAGTTACACGAGACTATGCACAGAGGATATGGGAAATGGCATACATTAGAAGACTGACCAAAGGACTTTTTAAATTGATAACAGAATGAAGATCAATGAATCGGAAAATTCTTTACATTTTCAAACCCCACCCTAGTTTTGAGTTCTATGAACTTACTACTGATCTAGATAATAATGAAGTGGAAGAAAATTGGCAGAAGTACATGAGTACTGAGTGTCCTTCTAGTTGAAAATGTCTTGGGGGCAATGCTTGAACTTTATGATCATACCAAGAGGTGATTCTAATATTTTTTTGCGTCTTCATGGATATGAAAGGTGCAGGCAAAATATTAGGAAAATATGCGGACCTAGTAAACTGTCAAAATCTATATTCTATTTTGTTTTGAGATGTTGTTGATGTCCCACCTCTTATTGCACAACATGCATTCATTGTCTGAATTGCACCACAGGTGGACGGTCTGGAGGAATATCTCAATGACCCTGTCAAGCAACACCATCTTGTAAGAGTGCTGCCCCCCAGAATGAGACGCCAGCTGCTCTACAAACGGTAAATTTCTTTCTCCTTTGTTCTGTCTTTCTCTATAAAACCTCTTAACTGTAATACTAAACAAAGTATTTATGGACTCTTTCTGTCAGGAAATACCTCTTCTCTTTTCATGAGAACCTGCAGAAATTGGTCTACATGGGTCTGCTTCAGTTTGGTCCTGTGGAGAAGTTTAAGGAAAAAGACCAGGTAGGATGACCAAGTTCATCACTGTCAATGCCTGCCCTGGTCCTCTCATAAACGTGGAGTTGCTTATGGCATCTATTAAAAGATTTACCCTCTAAATAGTTACAGTTGAATCATGGGAAAATTAGTTTACTTATTCTTGTGAAGCTGAAGTCCCACAGAACCTTGGCACTGCTGTTCACTGCCACCTTCTGTGGCACGGCCCATTGGGATTTGGGTACTTCTATTCCATGCTGGGTACAGATGTTCCTGTACACTATTCCAGCTACCTGGTTGTGCCTCTCCATGTTCACTGACCCGGCTGGCATCTTACACCCTGCCACTATGTGCTGGACTGTCTCAGGGGCATCTTTGCACAGTCTGCACCTTGGGTCTTGTGGTCCTGTGGTAGATCTTGGCCTCTATGGCTTTTGTACCTAGGTCCTGTTCTTGTGCTGCCATGATTAGTGCCTCTGTACTGTCTGTAAGTCCAGCCTTTTCCAGCCACTGGTAGGTCTTTTCGATATCAGCCACTTCTTCAATTAGAAGGTGGTACATTCCATGTAGGGGCTTATCCCTCTAAATTGTCTGCTCCTCTTCCTCTGCACTCTCATTGGGTTTCAAATATATGTGTGTGTGTGTGTGTGTGTGTGTGTATTTTTTACATATTCTAAATATAGTATATATTTTCTATTCAATAGTTTCATTTATAGTTTAATTCATATCTATTATGTCTACTGTGCAAACAGACCAGCTTGGTCTTTATAACCATGTTCAATTTACAAAAGCCATGTGCAATAATTGTTGTGTACAGTCTACATATATCATGTACACACGCACACAGAAAGTTCAAAAAGCACAACAGTTAAAGTCTGTAAAATAAAGTGTAGAAAAAGGTTTTTGCTTGTTCAGAAAAAACAAAGTCATGTTTTTTTCCCCCTTGGATTTAGGTGTTTGTGTACTTGAGACATAATGCCACCATTGTTGACACCACCAACGCTGAGCCTCACTATTGGCTGGTCACTGAGTTGCCTGACAAACCTTTTGAGAGGCGCCAGTACACATTCAACACAGCTGAGGATGTTGAAAACTACTGGTTTGACCTTATGTGTGTCTGCCTCAATACACCACTTGGTAAGTGGGCACACATACATGCATACATACACATATGTAAAAGCAGATCACAACACTATCAGGCACATTGGAAAATATAAATGTACTTTTTGAAGATATTTCTGTTTAATTTTTATTTGTATTTTTTTAGGTGTAATCCGTAGTAAGAGAAATGTCACAGAGGAAGACACAGCTCCTTCTTTTGTACAGGAACGCAACGTGTTTGTAGGAATGGCATACCTGCTAAAGTAAGAGTTGTTCTAGTAAAATAATATTATGCAGGTCAAAATATTGTGAGGGTCAAAGTTAGTTATGATCAATCATTTATTCACCAAAGAGATAATTGTGAAAAACATTTTCCAGAGCTAAAGGTGACATAACAGATTGGTTTGTCAGAGCAACAATTCAAAACCTAAAAATATTGATGAAAAGAAGCTAATATTTGAGAGGGTGGAACCAAGGATGTTTTGGTATTTTTGCCTAATAATTAACTTGACGAGTGTCTGATAATTAATAAATTGACTAATTGTTGTGGCTTTTCTGTATGGCTTTGACTTGACATGATGAACCTTTAATGAATTTAAACTTTTACTTTTAAACCTTTATGATTATGTGTATTGTTTTTCTGCATGCACACACAGAGGCAGTCGTGATGTGTGTGATGATGGGTCTATACCAGGAGATGGTAAAGGAGCAGGAGGTCTGGATTCTGAATTTTTTGCTCACCTTAAACGCAACTGGCTGTGGACCAATCACCTACTTGCTATCAAAACAGTAAGTCAACAAAACACAAGCCTAACGTGTAGTGGTATTTGGCATCTTGGGTGCATGTGTGTTTATTTCCATTTATTTATATTTAGAACCCAAGTGGTTTGGAATCGAAGGAAAATAAAATCAGACTGAAGAGCTTGTTGAGTAAAAATGCTCTGAGGATTGCTCTTACAGCTGGTGAGTTCATGGATTTCTCCCTTAAACCACATTCTGTGTCCAATCATAGCAAAACATTTGTTTGTTGGCCTCAGGAGAGACCATGCTTTAGAGCCTTTAATCCTAAAAACACTCTTTATATGTCTGTGTCTCAGGAGGAACTGCTACACCTCGTTATGTGACCACCAAGCAACCACTGATGACAGAAACGGTTGAGGTATAAGTCATTTCGCTTTCATTTTATTACTATATTATTTTTCTCCAAATATGATCAGCTGCCAGTTTACACCCAGGTAAAGCATTGTCTCTGTAGATTTCAAAGACACAGGACTCTTTTTACTTTTACTTTTTACTTCAACTCAGGAATAAATGGTGTTGGGAAATCTTCCACAGTTATCTAAGATTGTGTACATATATTTCTGGTATGTTTCCTTAATATCACCTTTTCTAAAGTTAAAAACATACACTCACAACACCTGGTGACTAGTGCTCCATATTAAACTGATAGAAATGAAAGTTTCCACAGTTGTATATAGATTTGTGTTTATAATTTATAACAGGCTCATTGATTTTCAGTCCCATTTTCTCCAATATCAGGTTTATGGGCAGGTGTTTTCTTAAACACTGTAGCTAAGAACAAATAGCACAAGGCTTCAAACAGTGTTTCCTTTTTTATTTTTTTGTAACCAGGTGGGTATAGAGTCTGCCAGCAGGAACCTACAGGTTATTGGTGGAAAGAGACAGAAGAGGAGGAGAAGCAAAAAGGAGGTTGTCAAGGTCCCACGCAAGAAGAAGAAAGGTAAACAACATCTGAAATAAATGGTTGTGTTCAACACTCTAAAAGTGGATAGATGACAAAAAGTGTGTGTTTATCTTTTGACCCTAAAGAGCCAGAGAAACGCACACCAGCCCATGATGAGGCTGACCACCGAGCTCTGAAAATGATGACCAGACAACGAGTCTTCTGGTCTGTGCAGGAAGACTCACTGATGATGCTCTGTGCTGTGGCCTCGCACCTTCTCAACAGCAACGTATGTGCACACATACATCAAGTACTGCAGCCTAAAGTACAGGAGAGTACACTTATCGTGAACATTTTTGGATGTTGGATGATTAGTAATTTCTATGATCTTGTTTTTTTTTTTTTTTTAGTAACAGATCAGTGGAGGGTGTACACACACACTCTGGTCTTCCCAAAGAAAAAACACTTTGCTCATTTTGAATTATGTCATTTAAATCAAGTACATTTTCAGTCAGATATTTATCTTTGCAGTTAAAAAGGCCATTTGTACCCTATTGTGTGGTGAGAGACCTGCTCCACGCAGAGTTTGAGGTATCAATGGACAAAACATCTGTTGCTGTTGGGCGTCGCACCCGGTACATCCTCAAGAATCCTCAGACACTTCTGAATTATAGGTAGGCACAGAGAGACAACACATTTTAAAAAAAAAAAAACAAACTCATGAAGTTTTACTTAACCAACATGTATTTCAGGATCTGTCTGGCTGAGGTTTACCAGGACAAACCTCTGATGAGCCTGTTAGAGCAGAAGAAACCTGGTGATCCTGATAAACCAGAGGTGCTTTTTATTGTTGTTCTTTTCAGTTTCTTAAAGTTGACTTTTTGATTTCACAGCTGAATATTTCTGTGTTATTTTCAGGATTGGGCTGAAGCTTTCTCTGAGTACACCAGACTTCTCAGACAGAAGTTCAGTGCTGTCATGAACAGTCACAATATGATCATGCCTGACACAAAACAGCAGCTCTTCTCACGGTAAGATGAGGAAGAGGTTGGATGTGAACTGATGTGATGTAAACTTAAGACAAGTAGCCAAGTGTAGAGTGGAAATTAATGGCACACTGTCTGTTTGTTATACAGGTTTAAAGTTTCCACAATAGACGATGGAAAGCTGGTGCCAGACAAAGATGTTCTTAACTGGTAAAGATTCAGTTAGATTTTTATGTTTATTTTCACTGAATGCAGATGTTTAATTTTATTCCGGCAGTAATTGATTGTCATTTTGTGCATGTGTCAACTGCAGCACTGAGGACATTCAAACCATAGTGTTACATAACTTGATCCAGAGCACTCTGGCCATGACGAACAGTCAGATGAAGTCCTCCAGATCTTTTCAGGTAGATTCTATTCTACTTCTATGCCTGCGTTGAAGTGATAGGTAGGTGTCAGTTGAACCCAGGGCCTTTTTCACTCACTCTCACTTGACCACACACTCGTCCCGCAGACACACATCACACACTGCTCATTCATATCTGAAGTGACGCTCATGTTCGTTCATGTTACCGGTACTCTCGGCAATAGACTCAATGTGAGATTTCAAGCAACCTTTCAGTGCTGCTGGGAAATCATATTAGACCTTTCTTGTGAATGCTGCTATTTTCAAGTTTTTTTCAAACTATTATTGACTGATATTTGCCCAACCTGCTACAAAGGGTAAAGTATACGTGCATTTCAGGAGCTCATCTTCACTGGATTCCTTCAGTTTGTGTTGCGTTTAGTAATTAACTTGTATGAACTTCCCACAACATGGAGGCAACTGGAAGATGTTGAATAAGTCTTGTACAGTCTTTTTAATAAACTCTCGGTACATTTATTTATTTTTCGTAAGTATTTTTTGGCCTTATTTTTGCCCTTAATCAGAGATGGTGTAGAGAGACAGGAAACAGGGAGGAGAGTGGGGGAAGGACACACAGAAAAGGTCGACTCGGTCAAGACTCAAACTCAAACAACTGCACGGCATATACGCCAACGCAGTGCGCCTTAGCCACTCAGCTATCCAGGCGCACGGTACATTTATTAAGTTATTTCCTTATTTGCTCGACATTGCCTCAACGAACATAATCTAGTTCTCGTAGGGGTGTTCAACATGGTGAAAATGACTCTGGGTTCAACTGACACCGAACTATCACTTTAACAGTCTCTTTATTTAGTAAGTTTATTGAAATAGCAAAATAAAAATTCCAACAACTGACAGTGTTACTTGATTACTCTGCTTTTCCTTGTAGACGTTCCACATGTACAGTAAATATGACCAGGAGGTGCTGTGCCAAGTATTCATACAGTGCAGGAAGAGGGGTCTAGTCAACCGGCGCCGTGTCAGTCAGTCGTTTGGGCCGAAGAAGAACCGAGCGCTGCCCATCCTGCCCATGTCCTACCAGCTGTCTCAGTCTTACTACAGGTAAACAACCTTAGCACTGATACTCTCAATACTTCCATGACAGTTAGAAAGTTACTTAACGTAAGTTGCACCAGAGTTTATATTTACAGCTGAATAATAACATAAGCAGCATCAAGTAATAGCTGAAATAATGACTCATTTCATGTCAAATTACTACAAATGAAAAAACACTTCTCTCTAAAACAATATGAATAAAAAACAATATAACCTGTATTAGCCAGACATAGCTAATACTGAGTGTGTACTGTGAAGCATCTTACAGAGTGCAGCAATATCTCAGTGCCATTTCACATCAGTTTTTATTTTCCGATTCAAAGCTGCCTTAATGTCTTCTGAACTGTAAACTCAAAAAATTAAGGAAAACAAAAGGGCAGAGATTATGTAGCGATTATTATGTATCTGATTATTAGCAAATGCTTTACTTAAACATGGATAAAGCCTAATTGCATTTACTTTGTACAACTTGAAAGGTACTTTCTTTAAACTATATGTGATATGAATGTATTGCTCAGAAAGAGAAGATAACTTTGTTTAAAGTTACTAGACAACCACTTAAACACATTGTTTTAAAGGCAGCCATTAGTGAGTTTTGCAAGAGTAGTTTGGGGTCTTTTATGATTGAAAGAGTTCTTCTATGAATCCAAGAATAATTTGAAGAACTCCTATCAATGTAGAGCAGGTTGTCCACCAATCAGAAGATCAGTGATTCCTGTCTCCTCCAATCCACATGTTGAAGTGACCTTGGGCAAGATACTAAACCCCAAAAATTGCCTCAGATGGTTCTTCCATCAGCGTGTGAATATGTATAAATGTGATTAGAATAGAGCTAATTGTAATTAGAATATAGAGGCACTGTGTTAAAGGGTGTGAATGGGTAGATGATCAAATGTAGTGTAAAGCACTTAAGTGGTCAAGAAGACTTGAAAAGTGCTGTATAAATGCAGGCTGTTTACCATTCATGTCAGCTTCTGTTTCTGAACTTTCTATTATACAACAATCAATCAGACTGCAAAGTTGTTTCTACCTCCAGGTGTTTGTTAGTAATAATAGGACTGAGGTTGAGAAGTTGTTTTACTGTAATTGATATTTTAAATGGTGGTTTATGTAACAATACATTACACTGATGTATGAAATGAAAGCTACACAAAGAAAACAACACCCAGAAGACATATGCCATGCTTTTTTGGTAAAACCTCACACTTAAATCATGGTGATTTTATTTCTTATGGTTTTTAACAATGACACTGTGTCATTCTGATCACACTCCTGCCACTGTTTCCCACCAGGTGTTTTTCATGGCGTTTTCCTCACATGCTTTGCACTGACTCCTTCCGTTTCCTGAGGAGTCTGAGTGACAGTGGAACAAGGGATGACAGACCTATTACTGTGTTTTACCATGAGACTGAAAACAGGTCTGCAAATGGGGAAGTTCTGCTGGAGAGACAGGGGTCAAAACTAAAAGAAAAACAAAAAGGAGGAAATCCTGATAACACACCCATGAATGAACAGCCAGATGAGACAAACACAGAGTCAACAAAAGAAGGAGATGAAGACCAACTGCAAGTTAAAGAAGAGAAGGCGATGGAGGGGATGAACTCAACAGATGAACAGAATAACTTAGAAGGTCGCCTTGAAGCAGGGTCTGGTTATGGTCTGTCCAGTACAGAGCAGACAGACGATTATCACCTGCCCAATGAGGACCTGTCAGGAATTGCTGCCACCTTAAACGCAGCACCTGGCGTTTCAAAGGATCCTTCAGATGTTTTGGACATGATGCAGTTCTCTCTGGAAACTCCAGGTGCAGCATGTGTGGTCTCTCTCAGCCTGATGTCTCTCGGACTGCTGAGTGTGTACATGTCTATACCCAAACAGATGGTGGTGGTGGACAGCAACCTGGTGGACAATGATGTAGTCAAAAGGTGAGATATTATTTAATAATTTGCATGATTTAATCCTTATTAATGACATGGCTATTTTAAGATATGACTACAGTGTTGTAATCCTGTTGCAAATATTAACTATATATTATAATCTTGTTCTTATAAGACCACACTCATTAATAATATATAATTCAAGTACATGTATTCAAGTGCACAGCAAAGATGCTGATACATAGACACATTGCCTTTCTACATGCTTAACAAATTGTCCCCAATTTTGTTGTACACTTCATAGTGAAATTAGTGAAACACATTTTATGTGCAACACTAGAGCTTGAATTGTTTCAAGTTAATCACCTAACTGATTGACAGATAATAAGTTAGTTGATTAATTGTTTAGTCAGTTGTTGAACAAAAATGACAGAAATTTAGATTACAGCAGCTCAACTTGGATTACACAATTTACACAGCTCAGATACAAGTAGTTGCAAATACTTGTTTTTTCGCTCTACAGTAAGGTGAACGTTGGCATTTTTCTGTGTTTTCATGTGGTGGTATGTCTGGTGGTATACATTACAAGCAGCAAACCAACTGTAGCAGTGGGAAGTAGTGTTGACTCTTGTTTTGTTTCTCTTTCTATCACTTCTTTGCTTCTAGTGAAGTCTGCATGCTAACCACCTATCCCCAGCCCAGCAGCATTTGTCTTGTAATCAGAATTGGTTTTATGTCATATACCAGAGTGGTATACCCCATCTTTTCACATTTCTTCGAAACTATAACTTGAGGCTAATTGTTTCCAGTATGGCAGCTTTGGAGGAAGAGGACGACGATGATTATGATGGTGAGGATTGTGAGGGCAGAAAGAAGCTGGAAGTGAAGGCACATCAAGCCTCACACACCAACTACCTGATGATGCGAGGATACTGCTGTCCCGGCATAGGTAGAGTTTGAACTCTTAAGGGTTGTCCACACCAGGTACTATAATTGTAATGATAACTATAAATATATAGTTGTGAACTCTGTGTTGTAAAAAATCATTGTTTCTGTAGTGTATGGCAGAGCCCACACCACAACTATTGTTGGGATCACTTTCAGAGCGTTTTCATGAATGATAAAAAACACAGAGCCAATCCAAATCTATTTTCAGAGTGTCACACAGCATTATCGTTCATCATTGTGGATGCTCAAATTGTTATCATTATCGTTATAGGTCTTTGTGTGGACGGCCCTTTACTCAGACAGATGGATGCCTCATTCAGATGATGAAATAATATGTAAAATTGGTCCTAAAATTATCTTGTTTTATTTGCAGTCAAACTTCGTAACCTCAACACAAATGATAACATTGTAATGGAGTCATGTCTTATGAAGTTGCAGCTTCGCAGCACACCTGCTCACCACATGTTCAGTACAGAGAGTAAGTATCAACACAGTAAGATAGACAAATAAAATTTTGACCTGCAGAAAAAAAAAAAAAAATCATTCTTTTCCTTTTTCTTCACTTTTCAGACTCTCCACCCCTGGACTTCAGTAAATGTGGTCCATCACTCCTGCCCTCCATTCTCACTTACTCAGTCTGCTCCTCTTCCTGTTCTGTGGAGGAGTGTAACAAGTGTTTGATTGAGCAAAGAGGATACACTCCTCAGGACATAGAAGCCTGTACTCAGATCAGGAGATGCTTAGATGAAGCTGGTGAGAATGGTTTGGACATGCAGAGCCTCTACCAGATTCTTACACACCAGGGGGTATCACAGTCTGGATGCACCCGCAGTCTGGAGCAATACTTGAAGGTAAACAAAAACACAGCTCATACAGCATTTGTTAAGGTTTTTGCTACTTTGAAGAAAAAAAAAAGTGGAAAGTGGAGTGGAAATACAAGAAAGTTGTGGATGAACATGTCTGATGTGGGTGGAGCCATTAGGAGACTGAAATATTCCTCTAACACATAAAACAAATATAGATCATTCAGTTCAACGTTTCATATCGGTGAAACCTGAGTAGATACATTAGTATCACAGGCTTCTTTATAAGTTAGATTTTCTTGAAATTGGGTTAAAAATTTATCTGGATTTAGATTGAAAACATTTGAAACCACAAGCTCTTGGTTCTATGCATAAACAAACCAAAGTAACCTCTGCCTTGTAACTTACAAAAACCAGCACATTGGAGTTTGGAGGAAACAATTTCCTCAGCTGTGCACTGCTTGTTGTATGGTTTGAATGACTATTGAAACCATGTCTAGTAATGTGTGATTCACCATTCAAGATCAACCCTAACTAGAAATACTTCTTTGGCTGGGCACTGGGTTTTGTCACAGCTGCTCTGACCAAGAATATAAATCGAGATAGAAATATATACAGACTAGTATGTAGGGTAAATCCCGCTTTATTAGGATTATTACTATTAATATGATTATTAACAGTCAATTAAAGCCAGAGCACCATCTCTTGCCGACATCAAAGAGGACTGTTTTATGGAAATTTAGAATGAAATTTAATAAATTTAGACTGTATATCCGATTGATTTTGTCTCAACCTGAAGATGAGTTCTGATTCAATAGATCCGTCTGTCCTCACCCACAAAAAAAATCACAACACAAGAACTTTAAAATATAACAAGTCTTAATATAACAAATTAAGTCTAAATATAACAAATTTAATGAACAAAAGATGAAATGATAAACAATAAGCAGTAACTGTATATGGTAAAATGAGTGATTCTAACGAGTAAGTAAATTTAATCGGAATCACTCGCTGTCTCTGCCTCCTGTTGGTCACCGCTGTTGATTCTCAGGCTGGTAGTTGATGATTGGATCAGATGGTTCTGACCTGCTCCAACTCTTTGCGGGTCAAGGAGGATAGTGGGTCCAATAAATGAAGATGTACCTCGATTGTAAATGAAGAATTTGAATGTTTGGCTGAACGACACAAAAACTCCAAAAACTGACGCACTAATCTACAATTATAAAAAGATGAACAAAAATAATTTATGTTGTCTGGCAAAAATAAGAAAAACTTGGAGTTCTGTTTCAACTTAGTTACAAGAGCAAAAAGAAGACAGAAGAAGACTAAGAACTAAACGATCACTAGAACTGAAGAGAGCAACTGAAAGGTGCGTGAAAAACAGTGCCGTGAAGAGCTGAGAAGCTGAGACAGAGTGAGCCCAGAACTGTGGGTAACGTTCTCTTCTCACTCTGAGGGGCGTGACGTCACCCCCTGGGCTGTGATAAGATTTATTTGTTTCTCTACAACATTTTCATATTCACATGGTATTTGAATATCATGATAATGACACTTGTAAATAACAGCGACTTCTTATTGTGACTAACCCTATTAGAAGGAATGGTTATTTGTAATGTGTAGGACATTTATGAATACTTAGGTGAATTCTTCCTGTATAATATAATAACTATAACATGATAAAAAACAATAAAGACAAATACAATTACACTGATACATAATTGAGGTCTCGATTGTTACATAAGATATGTAACTTAAGAGTCTTTAGGTATGAGCACATGAAGTATTTTAACTGAGATCCCATAATTCCTGCAATAATGTGGTACCAACTGCTCCAAGTTGGTTTCGATCAGATAATGGAAAGGGGGTTTTATGGTCACTGAGGCGTCTGATCTTCTCAGAAGAGTATGTGGGATTACGCAGAGTTTTGTTTCTCTGGCTTGTCCAAGTGTAGTTTATGATAGTATTATGAGATCCATGTCCTGTGGATGAGTTGTTTCATCTACTTACATCTACTGAAGTGTGATATAATCAGCGGAGTGCACTACACGCACAACATCCTCAGCACCGTCCTGCGGAAGGACCACAGCCTTCTCAGAAAATAGTGATGGCTTTGACACTTTGCAACAGCTTCAGAGTTCTTTAACCACACTTTATGAAGACAGTGGTCACCAGTGCCTTGGTCCCCCTCAACCAACACCTTCATCTTTGTCATGTTGAGCTTTAAATAGTTCTGCTCAAACCATGTGACGTTCAGTCTCTTCACCCTCACGGTTAAATTTTCTCTAGATTTAGATGGATAACATAAGTCTAGTGAGCACATAAACAAAAAAAGTAACTTCTCCCTTGTAGCTTACAATTGTTGAATTTGTAGGTTAAAATATCACCAGTAGATGTGAGCAACATGCTTTGGAAATGTTGACAGCTGATGTTTTTGGGAAGGGTTGTAGCAAACAATTAGGTTCTTAGTTTTTTTTTTTTTTTCCTGTGTGGTTTTCTGATGTGATGTTCTCACTCTCTTTTTGCTCCAGGACTTACAGGATGAATGCCAACTATTAAGAGTTGGGGCTCTAGGCATCCGTTGGGTGCTCATGCAGCACGCTGAGCCATGGCTGCTAACTGTAAACTTCAAGCAGTGGTCGCAGTCACGCTTCACATCTGACCGACTCCCGTTTTTGGAGAATCAGCACAACATCCCATTCATGCGCAAGAGATGCAGGCGAGGAACCGACACAGGAGATGAACTGTCAGCAAAAAGAACAGTTGAAGACAGACGAGAGAGCAGAGACGGGCAAGATGTAGAGGGAATGTCAGACAATATAACGAGGGAGAGACTGATCACGGAAGAAAACATGGAAATGCAGAAAGAGAAGGCAGACGAAGCAAGTAGAAATGAATTGCTGAACTCGAAAGAAGATGGGGGAGGAGAGCAGACACTGCATAAAGTTGAAGAGGGGGGACATACAGGTGAGGAGAACATGAAAACTGAGGAAAGACAAGAAGAAAGGAGAGAGCTGAGATCAAGAAAGGACATTACATCATCCTCTCTCCTGATAAGTTCAGCTGATGTTGATGCTTGGTAAGTACAAAGCTTTGAGGGGCTGATTCTGATGATTTTAATGGCGAATTTCCAGGTTCTGTGTATGATCTCCCTCTTCTTTCTGTTTCCACCATCATCCTCCACCCAGTGAAGATGTAAGTTTTATCAGCCGACCATGGCGCATGGTGGATGGTACGCTGAACCGGCAGGTGTGTAAGGGGATGCTGGAGGCCGTTCTTTACCACATCATGTCCCGACCTGGGCTTACACAGCAGATGCTGGTGGAACATTACAAAGGTGTGCTGCAGCCAGTTGCAGTACTGGACCTGGTGCAGGTAAACACAAATGGGCTCACATACTTTGTATAAACTCTATGTGCTCTACAATGCAATAAAAATATCTCTTTTTGTCATCATGGGGGGGTTGTTGTCATGTTGAGCTTTAAATGGTTCTGCTCAAACCATGTGACATTCATATCACATGGTTTTGGACAGTCTCTTCACCCTCACTCTTGCATCCAACTATTGCAGAGTCATCATAAAACTTCAGTTCAGGTAGAATTAGATGCAGCTGGACTGTCTATGTTTCTTCTTTTAGTCTCTATATTTTATGTTTACCTTTTTCTGTGCTGATTTTATGTGAAATGGTTTCATGGTTGAAGTAATAATTTGGAAACTTCAATTGTTATTTAAATAACACATACCCATACATTACATTATTTTATCCAATACGCAAATATTCCTGATAGTTAAAAAAAATGAAAAGGCTTTTATAAAATGGCTAATCTGTTGTCCTCTCTCCTTGGCAGGCACTTCTAGAGATGGGCTGCGTGATGAAAAAGACTGTGGTAAAAGGTCCTAAGCCCTCACTGTTCACTTGCCCTGTGCAGCAGATAAGAGATAAGGCTGTATGGGGGGCTGATGCTGACGCTGTGTTTTATGAGCCGACCATCAGCTGCTGCCTGCGGCTCAGTCAGATGTTACCCAATGAACGTCACTGGAACAACTGTATACTGTGAAGCCCCACATTTTGCATGACACCTGGAAAATATAATTTTACAAAATGTGTTATGTTATCAGCTTTGATTTTACAGAAAAGTTTTTTTTTTTTGCATTTTGCATTTCTTTTTGCATTTGCTTTTCTGTTTTTGTACTCTTCAAATCATGAATAAAAATTGATCACAACATTCTTGACTTAAATTTTGTTGTCAACAAACTGGACATGTTGGGTAGACCTTGTCAGTAAGGTTCTGAAAACTGCTGAACTGAAGGGCAGGCGGCAGGAACTGAAGGGCAGGCGGCAGGGCACTTGTTGCGATGTGCTTCAGGTTTTTACTGCAAGAACACAGAAGAGGTCAGTCAGTGAAGTATTATTTTAGGGGGAATACTGTGTCACTGTTGCCTGTCTTGTTTTTCATGGACAACATCTCTATGCAGCGCCCAAAGCCGGCGCTCCCATAATGCACATCACGCACTGTGCGTAAGGCACCAAGTGGAGGAGGGGGGCACCAAAAAAGTCAGGATAATAAAAAAATCACTATAATCAGTAATAACCAGAATGATGACATACAAAGGTTGTTTGACAAGTTCTAAGCCTCACCCAGAAAAAACAGTCATAGCTGAACAATTTTTGTTTTTGCAGCACACTACCACTTCTAATAAAGCTTGAAAAAACGAATTCAGGTTTCTGTGCAAGTGAAGCACATGCAAAGGTGAGAAGTGTGTGAAAATTCCATAAACGGACAAAACAGGCCCGAGCAGTCATAAAATATCTGCAAAAAAACAAAGGTATGACACCCAAAGAAATTCACGAGGACAAGATACAGACACTTGCTGAGGACTCCCTGTCCTATTCAACTGAAGAACTGGGCTGCAGAAAGTGGGGCTGGGACACCACAGAAGATGACCCTTGGTCAGGTCGACCAAAAACCTCAGCCGCTGATGATGCCAGTTGATGCCATTTACTGCATGGTTTTGGATGACAAACGTCTTACTGTCCAGCTGATAGCCAAGTCTATAGGCATCAGTTCTGGTTCAGTCCAGAATGCTGACGCCAGAACAGAAGCTGAAGAGGGTTGACATTTCAAGAACACTTCTGACTCCCTTCCAGGCTGACCCTGAGAATTTCCACCATGATGCGAGATGAAACTTGGGTTCACCATTTTGAACCTGAATCAAAGATTCAAAGCAAACAATGGAAACACTGTGGTTCCCCCCGCGCCCCCAATGGAAACAATGATGAGGTCATATGTTCTGTGGAGAATTTTTTGGAGGACCAGGACTCTACCTTCTTCTGTGATGGGATTGCAATGCTTGAGCATCACTGGACCAAGTGCATTAATGTCAAAGGGGACTATATTGAAAAAGAGTGACAAACTGTCTTGTTTCTCCAACTCCTTCTGGGTGAGGCTTAGAACTTTTTGAACGACCCTCATATTTAAAAATCAAAATATTAACCAATAGGCCTATTGGCCACCACTAAGGTGTTTTTTGTTTGTTTTTCTCCAACGTGAAACTATTACAGTCCTGTTCATTTACCTCTCTGACTCTCTCTCTCCCTCCTGATTTCGTGTTCATAACGTCTCCAGTCCCAAACAACAGCAAAGAAAACACGTTTCAATTCTACTTTTCAGTTCTAGTCAGTGTTTGTGTTTCCGCCAGCTCCGCAGCTGATTCGCAGGACTTCTGTCAGTCAGACGCGGGATCATGATGCAGCAATTTGCACACAGCAGATCGTGCGGGAAGGAAGTCGAGCACAGAAACAAAATAAAACATCTTAGCTAAGTTTCAAAGTAAAAACACTATGTTCATGACAGATCATATTTACCTGCACTACACCTGCAATGCATCCTGCTATATTGCATGACTATGTGTGAATTTTGCGAGATCTCGTGATTCTGGTGGAGCCACACCACAAATGCATCACGAAACACACAAAATACGTTGCTGTAGTATAAATTTTAAAATGCTAGGAGTTATTACACAGGTCAATTTTATTATTGTGGTGGAATTTTTATTTATTTAATGTGTTAGGGTTTAGCGTTTCTTTATTATTTTATCAAGTTTTTTATGGGATGTGGGCACCAAAAAGCTGCTGTGCTTAGGGCACCCAAAATGACTAGCACCAGCCCTGGCCCTCTTTTTTTTTTTTTTTTTTTTTTACAGTGGTCACAAGTGAAACTACAGGAATGAAGGGTTTTCCTTGATACACATAATAATAATAATAATAATAATAATAATAATAATAATAATAATAATAATAATCATTTTATTTAAAGGCAACTTTCTAGCACCCAAGGACACAATACAAAAGTGATGACACATCATAAAAATACACAAGATTAAAAACAAGTTACAATTAAAAATTTAAAATTTGACAGTGCAGTGATTAAGGTTGGGATTAAGGTAAATGTGGGAGAGAGTTGATGTTTCTGAGTTTGGGAGAACTTGACCGGGAGCCAGTGGAACTGGCTGCAGGATGGGCGTGATGTGGTGGATGGAGGGATTCTGGTGAAACGTTGATACATTTGTTTAGAATTACAAAAGCTCTTTCTGTTTTCTTAGGTGTGGCAGAGTTTCCTGTGTTCTCAGCTTTCAATCATTGTTGCAGGAATGTGAATGCTGCACTCACTCATGAAAGCATTTTTTCACAGGACTAATAGTGGACTGAAAAAGATACAATGTACCTTTTGAATGTGTAGCATGGCTAATGAGTGAGTCCTGGAATAAAATTACTAAAATTAAAATAAAAAATTATCCTGATCAATATATAATAAACAAATATGAGCCTATTATCATTGTCAGTATGCACACATTGATGTCACCACTGTGTCTAAGTACAACCTTACAGAGTCACCAAAAACATGACAACATTTGTCTTCACTCTGCTGGGGTGGAGACAGTGTGTTAGAACATTTGCTACTATAAGCACAGAAAACAGTGGTTGAATTCACTAAAATCAGTGTAAGAATTGTTTCATTGATTGTTTTAGAAATACAGAAACATTGCAAAGAAAGTCAGGTCAATTTCTCTATTTCTAAACCAGTCAAAACAACTACAAGTTGGAGTACTCAGATTCAACACTTATGTAGAAATTCTATCAATAATAAGTACAATTACTGCAAATATGTAAATGGGTTGTAGTAAGATAGTTTCTTTAACTAATCAAGTTATACTTTCTGTATAACTCTTGGACTTGCCTATTGAAGACGTTTGGTTGCTGATGCCCACTGAACACATTCCTGTTGGCTGCCAGCCCAATCAAATGATGCAATTGTTTTTTTTTGATCATGTCATTGAGTATCATCAAATTTCCAACAATTTCTTTAATGTTTTTAAAGTTTTTGCACATGACTATTCAGCTTTGTACTTGCAAAAGAGTTATGCTATTTAATGAGACTGTGGACGTGACTTTTCTGTTCTGGGGTGTCAGGATACTCAGCGGTAAAGATCACCAGGGAGTGGAGAAATGTCTGCACATGGCTCTGCACAGGGATTTTTACATGCGTTTGTGTCCATGAACTCCCACTACTTTGTGACCACAGGGTTGTATTTAACCTGGTTTTAGGTTAAACAATAATTAATAAGCACCAAGGCTGAAAGCTTATTGTTGTATACATTTTTCAGTTTCTAACTAGTCCAGAATATTTTATGATATAAAAGCATGAAATTGGCACAGTGCTGTTGCCTCACAGCAAGAAGGTCCTGGGTTCGACTCCTGGGTCGGGCGCAGGGTCTTTCTGTGTGGAGTTTGCAAGTTCTCCCCGTATCTGTGTGGGTTTCCTCTGGAAGCTCCGGTTTCCTCCCACCGCCAAAAACATGCAACATTGGGGATAGGTGAATTGAGTATACTAAATTGCCCTTAGGTATGGATGCGAGTAAGGTTGTTTGTCTGTAAGTGTTGTTTGTCTATATGTGGCCCTGCAACGAGCTAGCGACCATCCAGGGTGTATCCTGCTTTTGCCCATGAGCAGCTGGGATAGGCTCCACTGAAGGTCTCCCTTCAGTGTATTGGTAAATACCTGTCAAATCATCGGGTATTTTTAAAGTGGTCAGTTTAGTACAATTAAAAAATAAACCACAATAAAGAAATTTGAAATAAACTGAGTTTATTTTATTTTATTTTAAGACTCAAAAGTCAGAGCATTCAGAGGAGTAAAGATGGTGGATGGATGGCAGATTATGTATAGAATTTTGGGGATAAAGAGAAAAGGTTCATAAAATGTATCAGCCAAATTGGGGTGATGGTGTGACAGCAACAACCTGGATCTGGATTACAGCTAAAACCAAGGTGATAATTATGGACTTCAGGAGATCCAAGTGGTCTGGGCACTGCCCTCTACATTGATGGGAGGGTGGAGAGCATCAAGTTTCTTGGGGTCCACATGTCAGCTGACCTCACCTGGTCCACAAACATCTCTCACCAGGTAGAGAAGGCAGAACAAAGACTTTACCTTTCTGACACAGGAAGCTGCATCAGGTCAATCCTCCCCCATAACCTGCTGATCAATTTCTACTGCGCCACCAAGAGCCTCCTGACCTACCGCTGTACAGTGTGGTTCAGGTACTGTACTGAGGAGGAAGGAGGAACCTGCAGCAGAACATGTGATTGGGACCACACTACCCCCCACTTAAGTTTATTCAATATTGTGCAATACTGTGCAATATTAAATTTCATAACTGTGAATTAATAACTGTAATATTATAAATTGTGCAATATTATATGCTAAGAACAGGTCTAATATTTCCACTCTGCACCTTACATTGTGTATAGGCTGACTGCTACTGCATTTTGTACTCTATATAGGTTAATAGTTCTTATTTTGTGCTGTACTTCTTACTCTTACTTTTTTCTTTTTTTTTCTCTTTTCTTAATTGATATGCTGTTAATGGAGAGCTACTAAACTGTTTTTCATTGTTCCTACAACAGTGACAATAAAGATTTATTCTTTTCTTAAAGTGCCACACTAATGTGTAACTGCACAACACCACACTTTCAGTTTTATTTTAAGTTCCCAGCTGTGAATACCACATGATTGTGAAAAAATGTAGAGAGGATTTGTGGTGTGAAAACAGTCTGCACTGCCTGCATTGATCTAGACATGTAAAAAAAAAAATGTTGAAAAAAAAAAAAAAAACATATATAGATGGAGGGAGAGGACACATGAATCCCAACAATTGGGAATAGCTTGAGACTTTTGTTTTTCTTTTAATGGTTTCTTTTCTTGCAAAAGAAACCATTAAAAGAAAAAAAGACTTTCATGTCTTCAGTTGTGGTAAGCAAAGAATTTTACATTAAATCTCTCACAGTTCAAGTGAGAGATTTTCTGTCCTTCTGTCCAAGTGCAGTACAGAAAGATTTTACCTTGACCTTGAACATTATCAGGACCAGTAGTTTTCTGATGTTTATGTTTTGTGTATATACTATTATATATATATATATATATATATATATATATATATATATGTGTGTGTGTGTGTGTGTGTGTGTGTGTGTGTGTGTGTGTGTGTGTGTACATATACATATATATATATATACACACACACACACACATGTATATATATATATATATATATATATATATATATATATATATATATACACACTCACTGGCCATTAGGTACACCTTGCTAGTACCAGGTTGGACCCCCTTTTGCCTTCAGAACTGCCCTAATCCTTCGTGGCATAGATTTAACAAGGTACTGGAAACATTCCTCAGAGAGTTTGGTCCATATTGACATGACAGCATCACGCAGTTGCTGCAGATTTGTCAGCTGCACATCCATGATGCGAATTTCCGGTTCCACCACATCCCAAAGGTGCTCTATTGGATCGAGATCTGGTGACTCTGGAGGCCATTTGAGTACAGTGAACTCTTTGTCATGTTTAAGAAACCAGTCTGAGATGATTCGAGCTTTATGACATGGCACGTTATCCTGCTGGAAGTAGCCATCAGAAGATGGGTAGACTGTGGTCATAAAGGGATGGACATGGTCAGCAACAATACTCAGGTAGGCTGTGGTGTTGCCACGATGCTCAATTGGTACTAAGGGGCCCAAAGAGTGCCAAGAAAATATCCCCCACACCATTACACCACCACCACCAGCTTGAACCATTGATACAAGGCAGGATGGATCCATGCTTTCATGTTGCTGACGCCAAATTCTGACCCTACCATCCGAATGTCGCAGCAGAAATCGAGACTCATCAGACCAGGCAATGTTTTCCAATCTTCTATTGTCCAATTTCGGTGAACCTCTGCGAATTGTAGCCTCAGTTTCCTGTTCTTAGCTGACAGGAGTGGCACCCGGTGTGGTCTTCTGCTGCTGTAGCCCATTTGCCTCAAGATTCGATGTGTTGTGCGTTCAGAGATGCTCTTCTGCATACCTTGGTTGTAACAAGTAGTTATTTGAGTCTGGCCATTCTCCTCTGACCTCTAGCATCAACAAGGCATTTTCGCCCACAGAACTGCCGCTCACTGGATATTTTCTCTTTTTCGGCCCATTCTCTGTAAACCCTAAAGATGGTTGTGCGTGAAAATCCCAGTAGATCAGCAGTTTCTGAAATACTCAGACCAGCCCGTCTGGCACCAACAACCATGCCACATTTAAAGTCACTTAAATCACCTTTCTTCCCCATTCTGATGCTCGGTTTGAACTGTAGCAGATTGTCTTGACCATGTCTACATGCCTAAATGCATTGAGTTGCTGCCATGTGATTGGCTGATTGGCAGCGTTAACATTAACGAGCAGTTGGACAGGTGTGCCTAATAAAGTGGCCGCTGGTGTGTATATATATATATATATATATATATATATACACACACACAATTATGCAATTATGTATGATACAATTATGTATTATTATTATTATTTATATTCATTTCTTGCAGAGAGTCACATAAGAAGATTGATACATTGATTCATTCAGTGACCATCTGATAGGTCTTGGACAGGGCCTATCTGGTCACTGTAACAGATGGAAAGCCCAGCCTTTGTACAGCTGGGAGAAATTAAATGGGCTTCCTTCTGGGAATGGCAGCACTATCATTACAAAAGTCTGTGACTCTTGCAAATGAGAGGCAGTACATCTGTCATGTCCACAACATAGTAGGAAGTAGTAGTGAGTTGGATCCTAAATGTTTATTACATCTTTACCTAAAGCCCCAGAGCAAATGCTGTTATGACTCATCATCAACCATGGAAGTGTGTATGAATTCATGTTATAATACATGTTATAATACATGAATAGGCTTTCTGTTATCATTTATCTTTATATTAGAATTTTGGATATCCAAATCAGACAAAACGCTGATCTCCTAAGATGATTAAACAACTCTGAAGCTGAGCTGGAACATTATAAGTATGAGAGTAAAATAATATATAAATATATATATAACATATATAAAATAATAATAATAAAAAAAAAAATACATAAATATAATAATAATAGAATACAGAGGCTATTTAAAAATCTCTTGTTTTTACCTCATATGGCTGCATTTGAAGATGGATGACACAGAAAGACCATATAAATGTTTGCAGTTGAAAACTCATATTTTTTATGTTGAATAAAGGTTGCACATTGTTTTGATGTGTTTTAACACATCAAAACAAAAACAAAAGTCACCACCAAAAAAAAAAGGTCACACACTCTAATATTTTGTTGGACCACCTGTAGCTTTGATTACATCATACATTCACTGTGGCATTGTTTCAATAGGCTTCTGCAGTGTCACAAGATTTATTTCCATCCAGTGTTGCATTAATTTTCCACCAAGATCTTGTATTGATGATACCACTGCGCAAAGTCTTCTCCAGTACATCCCAAAGATTCTCAGTGGGGTTAAGGTCTGGAGTCTGTGCTGGCCATTCCATGTGTAGAAATGATGTCTCATGCTCCCTGAACCACTCTTTCATCAATTGAGCCAAATCCTGGCATTCTCATCTTGGAATATACCTGTTCATCAGGGAAAAAAAATAGCCTGGCCATTCAGTATATTCAGGTAGTCAGCTGACCTCAGTCTTTGGACACATAATGAATAATGATGAACCCAGACCTGACCAACTGCAATAACCCCAGATCATAGCACTGCCTCCACAGGCTTGTACAGTAGGCACTTGGCATGATAGGTGCATCACTTCATCAGGTGGTGACTTTTTTTTGGCCAGGCAGTGTACATTACTACACTAAATAAAACTAATGTTCATGAACGTCATAGATTCTGTTCTTTATTTGGCCATTGACCAATTTAATACTAATCTAGAAGTTCCGTTGATGATGTTTTTTTCTTATTCACCTTAGCACTTTGTTAAACCTACCTACCTCCAAAAGGCCCATGGGTAAATTGGCTTGTACTGTCTCAGTTTTGACCAGTATACATTCAAATATACAAATGTTAAACTGCTGGAACTATAAAAGTCACAAATATTTAGCTAGACCCATTCAATTGGCTGAATAGTAACACACATATGATTTATGTTATGAACTTCCCTCCCCTTTAGCCCATATCTTGCCCTGCTATTTGTTACTGACACACAGTACATAAGCTGACACACACAAAAAAAGATATGGTCTGTGACATGTTAAAATCAGCCAACACATTTTATTTCTGTCATAGCATGTTGAAGTCTGTGAAATTATACAGATGAATATCTCATATATGCCATACCATTTTGTTTCCATATTTTCCATACACACATGTTTTCAAAGCTGTGTGCTTCTGCCAATGCAAGCATGCCCCTGTACTGGAGGCAGATGGAGAGAGTCGCAGGTTCATTTATTTGCTTACCAATCTTTATTTATTTTTTAATTTTATTTATTTATTTATTTTTTTGTTTAATCTATGATCTTAGTTAATCAAGAAATCAATAAAATGTATTTGTCAAACACTAGCCAAACAGGGTACAGCAGTAGTGAGATGAAATCACATTTCTATCGACCATGCAAAAAGGAGAATCCTGATTCTTGTAGAAATCTTGGTTTAGTTAAAATAATTTTAGTGTATGAGTAATTTGTTACAATACTGTACATCTGAAAAACAATTTGAAGTCTGCTTTTGAATAAATATTGACTTTTTAATTTTGTCCTCTCTGCAATTGGATTTGACACCACTGCTCAAACCACTGCATAAATGGTACAAAATCCAATTCTGATGCTCATGTATATTGACTGTGTTGTCATAGCAATACACAAAAAGATACAATAGTTCATCAGTGTGTGTACAAACTCACTCAATTACCAAGACTGTTAGTAAACTGTTACTTCTGGCTGAATGATTTTTACAGAACTGTATTCTAAAGCAAAGCAATAGGGAACCTCAAATAACTTCTGAAATATCATTGGATTACTGTTTTTGGATTCATTTAAGTATTTTGTTTGCCCACTTCACTAGTGTATAAATAATAATAAATAAATAAACCTCCAGCAGAATGAAAACATTTTATCTACATTTATTTATTGTCATCTAGGTTGAGATCAAGTGACTGATTTGGTCATTGAATTTTTTTTTTTTTTTTTTTGAAAGAGAAGCTCTTTGGTTGCCTTCCCAACCTATGATTTGGGTCATTATCCATCTGTAATGTGTAGCTCTGTCCTATCAGTCTTGCTGCAGTTCTCTGAATCTGAACACATAATTTAGCCCTGAGCATTTGAGAGTTTGCTTTGCTGCTTCTCTCAACAGCAACATTATCAATTAACACCAGTGACCCAGTTCTTGCGGTCATTTGGTACAAGTTAATCTTGCTTTTATCTGTCCAGAGAATCTTGGTCCAGAACTATACAGGATTGTATAGATGTTTTCTGGCAAAATCTAATCTTGCATTTCTGTTCTTGTGTATTACCATTGGTTTGCACCTTGTGGTTGGCCCTCTACATTTACATTTATAAAGATTCTTAATTCTTAATTCTAGACATTGACAATAATACACCTACCTCCTGGAAGGTGTTCATGACCTGCCTTTATGTTGTAAAGAGGTTTTTCTTTAACATGGAGAGAAGTTTCTGCTATCACTTCAATAGATTTTTTTTTTTTTTTGTAAAAATGCATGTACAATGAGTAGATAAACTAGCTATGGATTATTGAGAGGTTAGGCTCAGGCATCAGTGGTTTAATCAGAACTGTCAAACCTTTCTAGAGAACTTTATATAGAATTTGCCATAACATTACCAAAATAAAGTAGTGAGAGACAGTGTAAAAGCACATTCACCTGAACACTGACGCACAATGGTCTAAAACCAGTGACATTTAAGCAATCATTATATTATAGTAATCATATTATAGTAAGTTATTTAAGTTATTAGACAGTATCAGCTGCCAACACTAACCTAACCAAAAGCTGCTGTGTTTAGGGCACCCAAATGGCTAGCACGTCCCTGAACAAGGCAGTGAAAAACACACAAAAAGTGTGTGTGTGTGTGTGCATGTGTGTATTATATAATATAGCAACAAGATATGGACAGTAACAATAACAATAATAATAGCAACAGTAATTAACAATATATTAATGTGCAGGTCAGAGCCCAGTGAGGATCAACTATGTAACATAACAACAATGTAAAATTTCCCCACAATCTTCTTCTCTCTGACCATTTCATAATAATGTTCCAGTTTACAGTATTAGATTTGCAGTTGTTTACTGTCATATATGAAGTCATATATGAATACAATAGAAGATGACTGTCTTCAAATTACTGCTGCACAGGTTGATCAAGTTTTTGACAGCGTTGCATCTTGCCTTCATTCAACACTTGGTTCCTTGGTTTAACTCACATTCACAGGCTTCAAAGCAACAGTCATAGATTCTAGAGAGGATGTGGCATTCCATCAATTCAATTCGGAACTTGACTGGGAGCCAGCAGAGCTGCTGCAGGATGGGCATGATGTGGTGGATGGATGAGGTTCTGGTGATGATGCAGGCAGCTGAATTCTGGATCAGTTGGATCTTATGGACAGATCTGTGAGGGAGGCTAGAGAGGAGGGAATTGCAGTAATCCAGATGAGAAGTGACGAAGCTGTGGACAAGAATAGCAGTGGTATGACGAGTAAGGGAAGGGCAGAGATGGTTGATTGTGTAGATGGAAATATGCAGAGGTAATGTTATTGATGTGGGATTGGAAAGAGTGAGTGCTGTCGAGGATGACACCCAGACTCTTAACACTGTGGGTAGGGGGAGATGGAGCAATTATCAATATGAAGAGAGAAACTGTCAGTTTTGGATAGAGATGATTTGGTGCCAATGAGCACAACCTCAGTTTTGTTACCATCTTTTGTGCTCACAGACAAATAGATAAAAAATGAATGAAAGTGGGGCGGTCAACCAAACATATCTAAATCGCCATTTTTAACCACTGATAAAACTCAAAATAGCACTTCACTTACAGTACAGTAGTACAGTAACAGTAGCATGAAAACGGTCACTGCACATAAAACCGAAGTACCGATAACTTAGTAGGCCTAAGTGTACTTTATTAATAGTTTTATTAAAAAGACGTTTGTACGTGTTTTCAGTGGTGAAAGTAAGAAATTACATCTACTCATATTACTGTAATTAAGTACAATTTTGGGGTACTTATACTTTTTTGAGTATTTATTTAACTGTGTAATTTCACTTGTAATGGAGTATAAATAATGGTTTGTAATCTAACTTGCCGTAATTAAAATAATATCCACTACTGAGTAGTCTACAACATTACCTGGCATCACAAAGCCAATGACATGTAACCATAAATCAATGTCATTATCACATTAATGCGCCCATGGAACCAGCAGACTCATCTGGTTCTCAGGTGACACATAGATACGTTGTTGCAGACAGTAAGGTTATCAATAGATTGAGGAAATACCACCACAGCAAACAAGCACTAAGCAAGTAAACAAGGTATTTGTCCTGCAAGGGGAAATTTCTCTGTTTAATGAAAAACCATGAAAATAGACTAAGAGAAAATAAAAAAGTAAACAGAAAATAAATAAATAGTTTCTAGTCCAGAGATGAGCAGGAAGGCTTGTGGGTGCGAAGTTTTCAGCTGGGACATGACAGAGTTCACAGGCAGATGTAGTGTCGGCTGATGCTAACAGCAAACAGCTCAATGTCCTGTGAGCAGCTGCTCATTAACACTGATGGGCCCGGTACGCTGTCTGTAAATACTGTCATTACCATCATTAATAAACATCACGATCCTCACGTCCTTCCTCTTGCTGGTCTCTTAGTCCCCCTGTCCATTGACAGGTCTCAGTGAGACACATGATGCTGCTCTTCTGGAAGATACTCCCTCTGTAGGCTGGTTAGCACAGTGAGTTCTTCATCTTATGGGGATCGTACATTCATACATTGAATGTACATGATCACAGACTGATTATACATTTGTACACCCATAGTTACAGTATTTTAAAGTGTTATTTACAAAAATAAAGACACAAATCAGTTATGAATACATCTTAATCAAATCATATTTTATTTTTATTACCATATCACTATATATTTCAGTGATAATCCAAATCCATAGCAAATATTTGTTACTGCCAGTTTATATTGCGCAAGTTTCATTTTTTCCTGTTTTCAGTTTATTTGTTAAACAGTTTGATAAATTGATACTTCAAGTCTAGTTTCCAGTCCCATAGTAACAGTACATGTTCAGTATGTGCCAAAGACTCATTTTCAGTTCACCAGGAGGATGTAACATGGTAACTGTGCAGAAGCTATCAGTGGATGTGAGGGGGTGGAGGGGTTAGGGGCTCAAAAAATATTAGAATATCATATCAACATATTATGTTAGGGGCCCATTGTCATATCCTTCCAATGGGCCCAGAACCTGGCGGCAGGTGTTGGTAGCTGTGAACACATTTGTATCAAAACCGAATCTCAGTGTGTCTAGTCTGTGTCCTTTCTGCCACTCAGCTGAAACTATATTCTCACTGTCATGCTGGATGTGACATGCTGCAGTTACCGTTTAAAGCTCAGCAGATGGTTTTTACTCTGTGATACGAAATATAGAGCCAAGTGAACTTCATTGTTGGAGCTGGACACACCAAAAAAGAGCTGAAAAAAGAGAAATATGCTGAATTTCATTGTGGGACAGAATAGTCATTTATAAAAGCAGGAAGCAGCAGATAGAGGAGAGATCAGGAGGAAACAGAGTTTATGTCTCAGTGATGTTATACTGATGCAGTCTACACAGTGAAGGGCGAACATATGTTCCTAGACCATTTATCTAAATAAGATTTTTATGTGAGTATAGTGTGATTTCTGAAGTGGTATGAATAATAATGGAGATTACTTCATGACTTATTTTTAAACAAAAACAATAATAAAAAAAAATCTCTCTCTCTCTCTATCTCTCTCTGTTTCTGTTATAATTAATTGGTGGGTTTGATTTAATGGTCTGTGCAGGATTTTTCAAGGCAAAGCTTCTTTGTGCAGTCACTTTTGCAAATAGAAAACAATCAGCGCAGGCGCAGGGCATACATCAGATCTAGGTAATGCCTATAAATGTCAGTAGGAGAGTTAAAGAACAGCGTTACAGCTTTATGTAGAAGATGTGTGCGTGTGTGCATGCATGTGCATGTGTGCGTGCTAACAGTCAGTCATTGTATAAGCACAGTTGTAGTCCAACAGTCTCTTTTGAGGGGTGAATATTTAGTCATTGAATGTGTGCAAAGATCAGCAGAGGCTTGTGTTTATAGAACTGAGGCAGTTACTTTTTTGAACAGAAATTTTAAACATTCTCTTATCATAGCTACCAATATACATGAGTTTGAGGCTGTTATCAGCCAAAAGAAATCTAGAAATCTAGAAATCAGCAAACTGAAGATATTATCATGACCTCTTGGACTTGTGATGGAACCAGTAAGAATAATAAGATGATTAATTGATTAAATCATGAATGAAATTAAATCGAATGAAAATAACCATCAGTTGTCTCTAAGAATGACTTGTGGTTCCTAGAGACTAGAGATTAGACTGCTGGGGAACAATACACTGCACCTCTTCACTCTGTCCCTCACTCCTCATCTCTGTCTCTCCCTCACACTTCGTGTCTTTGTACCAATATATTACATATTATTAACACTCATCTGCTCTCTCTCGCAGTTGTGTCCCCCCGACCCTTTTCTCTTTTTCAGGTGACTCCAGAGTAGTTGGACCTGATTCTATGCTACTGATGACGACATCCGTCCGTTCGACGAACAACCATTCACTGTTACATTAAATTGAACAAGCTAGGGGCAATTGCAATATTTCGACAGGAGTTGAACCCAGGACCTTCTTACTATGAGGCAGCACTAACCCCTATCCCTCTGTGCTGCCCATTGATGATATTGATGACACTGATGATTATTATTATTGTTGTTTTAATGTTAATGGTAATGATAATTTTTATTTAACAATTACTTGTAAACATGTAGTCTCTATTGTCTCTTCCTGGTCTCCCTCTTTTCTTCCTCCCCCTCCCCCTCCCACATTCTCCTCCCCTCCCTTCCTCTGTCTCTTCTCTTTCTCTTTACTCTGTTTTCATTTCACTCCAGCCGGTCGAGGCAGATGACCATCCACTCTGAGCCTGGTTCTGCTGGAGGCAGTGCTGGTCTTTTAAAGAGGGGAAGCTCATTGTCGGCTAACTTAATTCTAGGTTTCTCCTTGTAAGGAAGACTATCAAATGGCCTTTCCAAAATGAAGGTCGACAATATTAGCATTGTCTGCCATCATGTGCACCTTGCTAACTAGGTAGTTCACTCCGATCTAGCCAACAATATGACTGATTGAACGATCTAACAAAATGATATTAAACTCCAGCAAGGAAATGTTGAAATTATGTTAAACTTAAACAAAGATGAGTGTGTTGAGTGTAAGTGTGTTTTATTTACAGCGTAAGAAATGAACAAGTAATTTCGCCAAGCAAATACCAACAGATGGGTTGCAGTTTGTCTTTCAACTTTGCTTGCAAAATCCACAATGGGACTGAGCTGAGCTGTTAAATGATGGTGTATACCTCAAAATACCTGTCAATCAAAACGGGATTCAGCCTTTCGACTGATCCTCCAATCATCGTGTGGAAGCTCAGCATCCAGGCCAGCCAAAGCCTGCCCACAGCTCCATTCACCCCCAGAGATGCTGAGTGTCCAGGGTCGGGACAAAATCGTGGCATTTTCCAATAAACGTTGAGTTTCAAGGCAATGAAAAAAACTTTCATGCAGTCCCATTGAAGTGCATGGACTCTCAGCTTCTACAGCCAAATGCATTGATTATAAACTGTATAAGACTACGATGCTATAGGAATGTATGAGAAGTTAGAAACATCAACTCAGTGTCATAAGTAGTTCATTCTGAACAAACTCATCTTCGAGATGAATGTGTTCTAACACATTTATAGTCAATGAAATCTTAAAACAACCGTACATATTTGACCAATTCATTTTTAACATTTTAGGGGGAGCTCAGCTTCCCTTGCAGTCTTAGAGAAATCGCCTCTGGCTGGAGGTTTCTTCCTGTTAAAAGGGAGCTTTTCCTCCAACATCACCAAGCGCTTGCTCATTGTGGAAATGTTGGGCTTCTATACAAATAAAATTAAATTGAATTGAATAGTTGCAACTCTGCTTAAAAAATGGATAAATGAACAGCATGTCCTTAAATGACTGCAGAAGGACGTAGAGGGAAAAAAGCAAGTGAGTAACAGGAGACTTGAATCCGTGTTGGGATTTTTTATTTATTTATTTATTTTTACTATGAGCAGGATGTTCCAAGAAAAATCCTTTGTGTGGGTAGGTGAGCATGATGGAGAGGAATGACGCTTGACTGTTGAAGCAGAGAATCTGTGTGAGGCTGCCAGCAAGAGCAAATAAATTAAGGCCATTGCCAATGAAAAAAATCTGACTGTTGAAGTGTTGGTGGTGGGGGTGGCTGAGGGAAACCTCTGTGGCAGGTGAGAGTCAGGGACTGATGAAGCCACAGATATCCTAACCCCGTCTTACCCTTACTTCTATTCACCATTCACACTCGTTCATATTTATTCTATACGACAGTCCTCCAGCTTAATGTCCATATAATGTGTATATAATGTTTATTCTATGTATGTCAGTATGTTTAAATTGTACACTGGAGCAAAGGAAAAGAACCGTAGCCAAATTCCTTGTATGTGTCAACATACTTGGCCAATAAAGCTGATTCTGATTCTGATCCATGAAGACACCAAGCATTTTCTCTCGTGCTCTCTCTCTCTTTATCTCTCTCTCCCTCGCTCGTTCTCTCTCTCACTCGCTCTCGCGCTCTCGCTGTGGTGACACTGCAGTGAGACGGAGTGAGCAGGGAAGACAGAGGGGAAAGGAGACAAGTGAAAGCAAGACGAGGCCCAGCCCATCTTGTCATTGATCTTGGGGCGATCAAGGTGAGCGTGTTTTATTCTGCATCGTGACTATGTGTGTACATGTGTGTTTGACTTGTCTCGACATGTTCACAGGGCAATCATCATATGTGCTAGGTTTCAATGAGTGTGTGCGTGCGTATGTGTGTGTTTTTATATATGGGTGTTTTGTAACAGGAAGAAGCTGCTAGCTACACATTGATGCATTGCTGCTTGGTTTTATAAGCTCATTTATCTGTAGTGAACGTGGCAGCCACCGTATGGCACGTGTGTGTGTGTGTGTGTGTTCGAATAAGTCATTGTCTGTGCATATATATGTCACTGTGTCACTATGCATTTGTTGATTTCTCTGCATTACTCTCTGCAGTCCCTTTCATCCCCTTCACTGAGTGGATGTTTTCTTGGTTACCAAGGTTAAAGTCGGGTCCATCACTACGTGTTGGTGCACCAGCTCAGTCAGAATCACCCTGATATGCTGAATCTGTTCTATCCAATGGAATTAGGTCAGCTTGGACTGCTCAGAGTAATTATATAACATCAGAGAGCTTTGGTGTTGCAGTATCTGCTCAGAATTAGCCAAACTGGAGGTGAAGCTTCAGCAAGACCACAGCAGCCAAAAATATTTAGTCAAGGTTGCCCTTTTCTGGTCAGCGTATTAGTCAATCAGTCATTAGTCTAGATATTATATTATGCTGCCTAAGAAATAAATATATATATATATTATATATGTGGGTAATGGGTTTTTTTTTTTTACATTTGATGATACATGAAGTGAATTCATTACATGAAAGAAGGACAGTTAATTCTAAAGCAAGGCAGGAAATACAACTCAATTCGAAAATTATCTGATAATTTCAATTCTTTGATTGCTTTAACTTAATTTCTGTTTGCTCAAAGGGAATCTGCACAGACGAGGGGGAACACTGACTGATTCAAGGATGGTTCCTGGCAAGTCAAACCAGGAGTTTTAACATCTGGACCTCTCAGATGAGCCTGCATGTCACCCTAAGCAGAAACTGGATCTATATGACCTATCAGACAATGGAAAGCCAATCTGAAACAGGATAGACCTGGTGGAAGTTCTCTTGCAGTTCACTCTGGATTTTTGGATACTTAATTATTGGAAAATTGCACCCATGTGGGATCAGATTAACAAGTGGGAAGCATCATGCGAAAAATACTCCAGGTTGGATAAATATTTTAGAGAACTTGGACAAAGGTTTTCTTCAGCAGCAAAACCATGAACTATGACCTAAATATCACATTGGCTTGTTTAGCCAAAAGAAGACAACATGTAGAGAGACTTATTTTTTCCCAGAAACTTAAATCAAAATGAAGTGAGATTTAAAATTTTTGTTTATTCACCCACCTTTGGCTTGTAAAAAACAGATCAAAACGAAGATCATTAACCTCACACTGAAACTGGAGCCTCTGAGTAGGACATAAATGCACCTTCACTGTTTTGAGGCAGGGGGGTGCCCAGTTTCAGCCATCTGAAGACTGGTGGGTGTGGACAGAGGTGGTTGGCTGGCTTTTGAGTCAGCTCCAATGGGGGCCGGTTGTGACCTGGTCTGACCCTGGTTTGACCTTGCAGTGACCTCTGACCTCTCCGGTCCTGGCTCTCCACCTGCTCTGTTGCCTGGGTTCGGGAACGCTCCGCCCTGGGGCCCAGAACGAGCCCATCAGAATGAAGAAGAGCCGCAGTGTGCTGTCGGTGACTGGGGAAGAGGTGAGAATATAAACAAGCAGAGACATATGTAAAAAAAAAAAAAAAACTGCTAACTGTCACTTGTTAGCAATGAGAGCAGATACTGGGCAGAGCAGACAATGTGTGTGTGTGTGTGTTTATCATCTTGGCTGAAGGGCGTAATATCATGAAGTATTCATGCGCTCTTTTATTGATTATGCTGAATGGGTATCCATACATTTGTTAATGTCTGTGCTATGTGTGTGTGTGAGTGTGTGTGCAGATGTGAATGTCCTTCCACATCTGGGTCTGGGCGACAGGAAACACAGCATGGTAGCAACACGGCACTGTTGCCTGGCAACTGCTACTGTTCCCTCAGTGTTTTGTTGCTACGGTACTGCAGTGCAGCTCAGCCTTCAAGAGCTCAGTCCGTAGAGAGGCCTCATCTCAGACGCACACACAAGCACATGCATGCATGTAGACAAACGTGCATACACTAATAATTTGTAGTATGTGTTGCATCACATATTAAATGTATACATGGCAAATCAACAAAAAACTATAGACCAATGAATCTGGCCAGTGAATCCAATTAATTGTTTCTGTACATACAAAGACAAAATGTTGTTTTATGTCTCCCTTCCCTTGGTTTCCTCCTCTCATCTGTTCTCCTGCTTGTCCCACAGGGTAATGATACAGATATAACAGAAATTGGAGAAAAGGCGGAGTCATCGCGCTACAGCCGATCCTACACATCTGGGGCTACACTTGGGGCTGAGCTACGCAGAACAAGGAGCAGAAGACTCTCATCTAGTCTGCAGGTATTGAGATTGGGTGTACTAGCCAGCTGAGGGGATGGGGGGCAGGAATGAGCTGTGGGCTGTTGACAGCCACACTTGTTTGTCTTCTGCATATGTTATTTGTCTCATCTGTTGTTTAGAACCAGTGATTTAGCATGTTGAAACCCATTCACACCAAATCACTTGTGCGTTACTGTGCATTACAGCAAATAAAACAGTGAGTGCATTTTATGCTGGCTTGATTTCACCATAACAGTTGCAGTAATCAGTATGTCACATTAACAATACACCAGATGTGAATGTGACACTTTAGGTCATTGTTTTGGTTAGTTCAGCCGTGGTTTGTGCAGTTTTTCTAGCAGCTTAAGAGATATCTATTGTTCTAGTTGGTGGAGACTAAAACGAAGTTAAAAGAAATGTGGACATTGGACTTACATTCATCTGGTGGCAAGAAATGCAGAAATACATCATTCAACAAATGTTACTTGGTCTCCGTTTTTGCTGAGACTGTGTTAGAAACTATTTGCTAACATGCAACTGTAGGTTTTGATATGTCAGTATTGTATTCACAGTTACACTGCTTCCAAAATAGAAACAACCCAGCTATTTCAGGTTTAATGTCACATTGCTGAACAGATCAGCTGGTCCCCTGCAAGAGGCCGATGAATTAATGTTATTTTCAAACATTTTCATATTGTTTGTTAAGGAATGCAAACCAATGACTTCCTGCAAACGCAAACATAGATTTTTGTTCAGTTAGAGTTATTAGTGCTTATATATTAGTTATTATGCTTATATTAGTTATTAAAGTCAGTTAGTACTTCATTAACAGGTAATTAGAATTTTGAAAAAGTCTTACATAAATGCAATCCATTTACTATTTACATTACAGTGAAACTAAACCTATAATTTAGTGTAAATGTGGCTGTTTGAGTGTATATGGAGCCTAAGTCACGCCCATCTACTTTCGATCCAGGGGTCCTATACTTGTAAAAATTTGGAACAAGAGTCAATAGAGAGATAAAAATTATTTTTTGGTCCCGTTTGAAATGTGACATGGTTTTCACATATGATGTTTGTTAATTTTAAAGATACTTTTTTTACATGGAGAGAGGACTGTTTAGTGACAGGCAGCAAACATTATTTTAGATTTTGTGTGAGACCACATAGCGGACTACAATGCTTGTCTCGCTAAATTGACATCACCATCAAACTCTGACAGCTAACGTTAGCTTAACAGCTAGCTATGCTAACCTAGGCTAATATCTCACCTGGTAAGTTTTATCCACCTACTCCTCGATCTCAACAATTACACCACAAACATAGCCTTGACTCACACTAATAGTTATCATTTAAATTTAGATAAAGCATATGTGTGATTCAGGATAGAAGTCAAAGTGGATCAGAAAATAAATTTTATCTCACTGCAGTGTATTTTTTTCCAATCTAAGGAACCAGGATCCACCGAAGGGGTGTGACTTAGGCTCCCTATGAGTTGCACTGGTCATCAGTAAATTGTTTAATGTTCACTATGCTGTATAATACAAATCCTATCTTCTCACTTCACAGGTGCCCTGCTGGCTCCGTCCACGAGATCGCACTCGTTCACCAGAGGTGCTTGGCAACGTATCACGACCCACAACTCTTCCTCTCCGAATACCACCACGCATCTCCATCACGCAAGCAGATGCTGATAGGTTTGTACATAACTTATTATTATTTTGTTTAAAATGTCTGTGCTACCGTTTGCAGGATGGTTCATCTTTGTCCTCTCTAATCATTACTCTTGTGCGCCAGTTTTGAAGCAGAAAATGGCGTGTCACCGGGTCACACCCCACTGGGCTCACAGAGTCCAGGCCTCACCCTGCACCCCTCCTTCCCCCAGGGCCAGAGAAGAGAGTCCTTCCTCTACCGCTCCGACTCAGACTATGACATGTCACCCAAGACGGTCTCACGTAACTCCTCCCTTGCCAGCGAAGGGTGAGGCTCAGGAAGAGAGACTGAAAGAATGAGTGAGAGGGGGAGATAGTATGTATGTGTCTATTTAAATGTCAACATTTTGATTTGATTTGAGAAATATTTCTATCACCTCTGCTCCCTTCTCTCTTTTCTAACTTGTTTAACTGTCTCTCAACCTATTAGGCACACGGCGGAGGATTTTATTGTTACACCTTTTGCTCAAGTGAGTCTTATTTTATAGATCAGTTGTTTATTTAGATAAATGCTTATGTCAATGATTCATGCTGCTTCCAGTCCAGCCCCCAAATATCATCTTAGCCATTTGTGCTACACTCACCCAAAGTTCTGTTACAGATTTAGATGTTTTTCTTTCACCAATGTTAAGTATGCTGGTGGCTACTGACACTGTGTGTAATGATTTAGGTTCTGGCTAGTCTGCGATCAGTACGGAGCAACTTCACCATTCTTGCGAACATCTCCACACCAACAGTCAAGTTAGTACCAATTATTATTCACCTGACATTGACCTGATTATGCTCATGCACATATGTTGTGACCACAGTAGTGTCATTATACAGTCTAGTGTGACAGTCATGCATTGTCTATACTCAACTCAAACTATGATATTCAATTCACTATGACAGATTTTTAATTTCATCACAAACTTTGTCGCAGGTCATATTGGGTAAAAAATTTGAGTAAAGCAAAGTATCCATTTCATGACTCCATGACTTACAAGTTGCGCTCTTTTCAGGAGGTCTCCTCTGGGTGGAGTGTGCTTAAGTCCTAGGGTGACTCTATCAGACCAGCAGCACCAGCAGCTAGCCCTGGACATGCTAGAGGAACTGGATTGGTGCTTGGACCAGCTGGAAACCATTCAGACACACCGTTCTGTCAGCGAAATGGCCTCCAACAAGGTATGTATAACTCTGAAATTTGGCTTTGACTTCTGCTTTTTTTTTTTTTTTTTTTTTTTTACATATTATTGGTGTTGAACATTTACAGCTACAGACTGGCCTTTAGTATAGATCCTGAGTATTACAAGGCTTTCTAATAGGGATGCACTGATTGATTGGCTGGTGACCGGCTGGTGACTGGAAGTGGTTGGTTTAAAATATGTAGATTTTATGCCAGTCAAATGCACTTGTGTACACACATGCACACACATTTTGAAATTGGATTAACCTCCAACATCAGCGGTATGGAAATTCTTCAGCGTGTCTGAAGAAGACAGCAGGTTTGCAAAATGTGACACCTGCAAGGCCAAGGTAGGGCATGAAGAGACGACGAGAGATGTAAATGTGGAAGGATATTCACTGATTCAAAACTAACAGGTCAAAATCAGCAATCTGATCTGAATTGGCCCAGAAATTTGCTATCAGTGCATCTCTACTTTCTAATATTTGTATTTTGGTTCTAATGAGGACCTGCACTGTGTTTATGAAACCACCTCTTTAAATGTTTTACAGGCTGTATTTTATGTCAATATGTTTTTTGCATATTTTCACCCTTAATTAAAAAAAGTTTAATGCGTATTTATAGCATAATAGTTATTAATACTTGTTATAGTATAATGACTTACTGTCATTTAATGCTGCATGTCACTGTCATTTTTTATAGTTTAAATCATTGTCCAGCTGTGAAATATCTTGGCACGCATTAGTTTAGAATCTCTGACTTTATTTGGCACATTCTTTGTTTTTTAAATGTCGGGTTGAAATCAAGGGCGCAGGTTCATTATTACAGTTTATGGGTCATGCCAGGCCGGGCTCTAACAAATTGTGCATGGGTCTCGGTACGCTCAGGTTGTATTTTTGTGGGCCCACATTAAGCTCTGTCACACATGTCTTTGAAGCAGATTAAAGAATACATAATTGAAAGAAAAATTAAGCTAAATATTTTTCTCTTTTATGTTCACGTAATAGTATTTTTATAGTCTGTGATAAACCACAATGTTGCTAAAACCAAATACATGCAACATTTTCTATCAGCACTATGACCAATATCTTGTTCATAGTGGGACACTGGACCACAGAGCAATGGAGGAAGACCAGGTCTGATGAATCACTTTTATTTTGGCGTGTCACTAATCTGGGGGAAGACAAGCATTCTGATACACTGTAGGAAGAAAGTGAGCTGCTAGAGGCAGTGTGATGCCTCAGAGAATGTCCTGCTGGGAAACTGTGGTTCATGTCATTCATGTGGATGTTACTTTGATATGTACCACCGACCTAAACCTTGTTGCACAAAAAAACCTTCATGGAAAAAGCATTCCCTGAAAGGGAATGTGATCTCTCAGCAGGATAATGCTCCTGCTACACTGCAAAAATGGCTCAGGAATGTTTTGTGAAGAATACATCTATCAGTTCAAGCTGTTGACTTGGCTTTAAACTCTACAATCTTAATCCAATCAAGCATCTGTGGGGTGTACTGGATAAACAACTCCATCACCTTGCAATCTAGAGGATTTAAAGGATCTTCTTGCTGTATCTTGCTGCCAGATACCACACTGTACTTTCTTAGGTCTTGTGGAGTGAAGCAAAGGGATATAAGTAGTTGAATTAAGCGAAACACTACACCCATTTATACAGCCAGGCAGAGATGTGGAGGAACATGAAACTGTGCCAAAAAGGTTAACACATTCTCTCAGCTTTATCCTCTATATTGTTTTTCCTATTTGTGTAACAGATTAAATTGAATAATTCCTGTTTGTTCTCATTCTTCCATAGTTTAAGAGAATGCTGAACAGAGAGCTGTCCCACCTTTCTGAGATGAGTCGCTCAGGAAACCAGGTGTCTGAATACATCTCCAGCACCTTTCTGGGTGAGTGGGACCAGAATCAGATTTCTTCCATCAAACGAAACCATTTTTTAATGACCTTTGTCGAATGTAATGAATAAAATCTCCCGGGGTTGCATTTGTGTTTGTATATCACTCTCAGACAAGCAGAATGAGGTGGAAATCCCATCTCCTACCCTGAAAGACAAACCTATGAGTCACATCAGTGGAGTGAGGAAACTGTCTCACAGCTCCAGCCTCTCCAGTACTTCAATGCCTCGCTTTGGTGTCAACACAGACCACGAGGATGACCTTGCCAAGGTCCTGTTGACTGTCTGCTTAAATTTAACTCGCATAGATAAATGAGCACAGAGATAAATGTTCCCTTTATTATGTAATAATACATATTAAAATAAAGCAATATATTATGTTATTGCATATGTTTTTTTTCCAAAAAAAGGAATCTTTGTAAGACATTTTTCCTAACATTAAATTACACGCAGAAGGAAAGGCTAACTGAATTCTTTATTATCCCTTCTTCTTTGGTGACTGGTGTTTAATTTCATCCACTGAAATGTTTGTAAAGGCCATGGTTAGGACAGACTTTCTCCAGCTCCCAATTTTCATATAGCAGCACATAAATTAGATGAGACTATTCAATATACAAATATAAAATGGTTTATGGTTTGTTGTTGTGAGGAAAACAGGCTTCAGATATTTCCAATACACCCTGTCACACAAACTGAATGATCAAGGTTGTTTTCAGTGACATGAAAGGGAAGCCTGCCATGTGATCATTGTTTCAAAGGCGACAACAGAAGTCTTCAACAGGCACAAACACAGTTCTGGGAGTCTGTTTCACAAGATTAAACTTGGTTATTGCACACGTCTTCTCACAGACATGTAAATCCACACATAAGATCAGGGAGGGAGTGGTTATTCACAAAATTGATCACATTACTCTAATATTATCATTTATTGGTCAAAGTGATGTTGTTACAACTATCACTTTATTACAATCATTCTTGGCCTCCCCTGTATGGGATTCCACATTTTTTCTTAAATTTAATAGGTGAATTTGGTTTATTATCTCACTCTGTTTAAATTCTAGACCCAACTCTGCATCTGATACTTTAATGATGACTCTGCATTTGGTGTGTTTTCACTGTTATCATTTTTAAGATGTTGCAGATTTTCTCACTAGTTTATATGTTTTTTTTTCACTAAACCAGGAGCTGGAAGATCTGGACAAGTGGAGCTTTAACATATTCAGAATAGCAGAATTATCTAACAATAGACCCCTCAGTTGCATCATGTATGCCATCTTCCAGGTAAACAAAATGCGTACATGTGTTTTCCGCAGAATCAGTGTCGTGTCACATGATTGTGTGTAACTGTGTGGTAATGTACATGATGTACTCATAATGGGAGTATGCGAATGTGATATTCTCACTCTTCTCCTTCTAAGGAGCGAGAACTGTTGAAGACGTTTCGTATCCCAGTTGACACCTTTGTTACTTATGTGATGACCCTGGAGGACCATTACCATGGAAACGTAGCGTACCACAATAGCCTCCATGCTGCAGATGTCACCCAGTCCACACATGTCCTTCTCTCCACACCTGCTCTTGATGTATGCTGATGTGTACACTCTCACTTTTACACACAAAGTAGGCAAATGTAACTAAGTACATTTTTCAGTACAAGTTCTGTGCTAAGTATGTCTTTTTCTATGACACAAAATATGTTTTTATAATCCTTAGTACTTACTGCACTACAAAGTATATTAAGCACCATACTAGAACTTAATTTAAAGAATATTTTCATTATTATTATATAGTCTTCATGTTTGTATTTTGCCATTATATATTTTTATGGTGTGGGATTAAGCAGAGGATCTAAATACTTCCTCCACTACTGCACAAATAAATATAAACACACTGCCTGTCCCAAGTAATTTTCAAAATTTGGTTTCAAAGTTTGGATTGACAAAAATATGAAGTATAAAGGAGTAGAGAGCAAAAGCTCAAAACAAGACTATCATTTCCATTTTAATCACAACATACATTAACACTGTTTTTCTTTTATTTAAGTCTGACATATTACTGTCATGACTGGGTAATTAAAATAGACAAACATGATTTCAACTTTTGCAGATTTTAGCCAAGATTTTCAAAAATGCTAAAATGACATTAATCCGTATTTTTTTTTTTATGGTCAAATTCCAGTGAAGTGGTAAGCACCATAATACACCATGATAGTGGTAAACCAGAATACAGAATAATAATGTCTGTCTAATAATAATGAAGAATAAGAATATCGTCTTAGAAATGGAATATTAATATCAGATTTGTACTTCTACATTTGATCCTCCAAATACACGCTGATGAGACCTTCCTTGTTATTATTATTATTATTATTATTAAGGCATTTTATGCCCATTATTTTAAAACTGACAGTGGAGAGATGAAACAGAGGGACAGTGACAGTGTGATGTGTTTGAAGTTTGTTTAGTTGTTTCAATTTTTTCTTTTCTCTGAGCTGGTCTTTATTTTTTTTTGGGGGGTCTCACCTGCAACATCTCATTTAGGCCGTCTTCACTGACCTGGAGATCCTTGCAGCTCTGTTCGCTGCAGCCATCCACGACGTCGACCACCCTGGAGTCTCCAATCAGTTCCTCATCAACACCAGTGAGTTCAAAAACACATAAATACATCTCAGATGCTCTGTAAAAATATGTTAAAATATCTGCATAAACCTTTTTACACCCCCACTTCTTCTCTCATGTGTTCAGACTCAGAGCTGGCCCTCATGTATAACGATGAATCAGTTTTGGAAAACCACCATCTTGCTGTGGGATTCAAGCTTCTGCACCAGGAGAACTGTGATATTTTCCAAAACCTTACTAAGAGACAGCGTCAGAGCCTTCGCAAGCTTGTCATTGACATGGTGAGGAGCCTCTAAAACAAACAAACAAAAACACAAATTCTATTCAATTCTGTTCTCTACTCAAATGTTTTCTGCTAGTTTTGGTTATTCTGCATTCTCATTCATCACTGATAGTTAGATTTGTATTGATTACATTTGAGTTTTATATTTAATTGCTTAAATAACTTAATTGTTGTTGAAGGATTAAATCCCTCAGATATTTTTGCATTTACTAATCTAATATTGTGAATTTACATTTTTGCTTTATCCTGAAAGATTTTGTGTTTATGCTTTTATCTTCTATTGAAAAAGATGTAAGCAATAAACCACGGGAGGCTGGGGTAGTTTTACCACGGCTAAGGGGTGTTGTTAGGCACAACGCAGAGCGGAGTGCAGTTAGACTCAACCGTTTTCCAACAGTATCACTAATAAACTACTAAACTAATACCGACACCATGTTGGCATTAATTTATTAGTGGGCGCAGGTCACTCGACCCGGGTCCGAATGAATATTAGTCTACTATCAGTGCCGTTTTCGATCGGTGCAGGCCTAATTGCTGTACTGATCCAGCTAAACTCTCTGCAACACATCAACACCCTGAAGATCGTTTCCTGACATATACAGGCATACTGACATGCAGGAAAGTGTAAAACTAAAACATACGAAATATATAGACATACTCATAGTATCATAGTTCACTCATAGTGCTAAATCTGTTCATTAAAATTGCAATTTAGAACCACGCTCTCTTCATGTCCAACCCAATCCCTACTCATGTCTGACACAGTACAATATCATACAATACAATACAATATCAGAACCCGTTTAGGACTCTGCTGTGGACAGCTGCGTTTATGCGTAGTACTAGCAAGGATGTTGTTCCATTTGGTGTAAATCATGTCGGTGGCGGCTGCACAGTAATATTCAATTCAATTCAGTTTTATTTATACAGCGCCAGATCATAAAAACATTTATCTCAAGGCACTTTACTTAGAGAAACCCAACATTTTCACAATGAGCAAGTTCTTGGTGACAATGGAGGAAAAACTCCCTTTTAACAGGAAGAAACCTCCAGCAGAACCAGACTCAGAGTGGACGGTCATCTGCCTCGACTGGCCGGGGTGAAATAAAAACAGAGAAAAGAGAAAGAGAAGAGACAGAGGAAAGGGAGGGAAGAGGATGGGGGAGAAAGAAAAGAGGGAGACCAGGAAGAGACAATAGAGACTAGATGTTTACAAGTAGTTGTTAAAGCAAAAATATCATTACAATTAATATTACAACAACAACAATAATAATAATAATAATAATAATAACAATAATAATAACAACGATGATTTCATCGAAGAGTCAAAACTACCTGAAAAAGAGAAAGGGAAGGGGGGGATAATATAGAACGAAATGCAGCTGGAGCTGTGGGAAATTGTGGGTTTTACAACAACATTGAACGTGATTCATCCAATCACAATCAAGGGTTGGAACTCTCAGTTTTAGAAGTGTTTAATTGTAAAGGCCTTGAAATCTTTTAATTCTTTTTTTTGATTAGTTTTTTATAAGGTCATCCACGTTTGTGCCTATGTATTTTTTTCTGTTCCTGGTGTAGCTAGCTAATTACACCCAGGCAGTCCTGATGATTGCCCAATGAGAGTAGCACAGGGACAGTCAGTCACACACATGCTGCAGCAGGTCTTTGTTTTACCAGATAAGTTTTGCCCAATGCAGACCTACTTTCCTTGCGTGTCTTGTGTGCCCCCAGCCCAGCCCAGCCCAGCCCAGCCCAGTCCACCCCACCTTTCCTTTTTTATTTTGGCAATGCATGGAAAACTAAATTTTATGAAGAAATCTTAACAGAGTATTACAAGTGGATTTTGAGAATGTTCACAACATAATAAAAGAATAATATAAAATAAAAAAATTACAATCAATTTTTACTCAGCTACATTTTTTCTGAATAGTTTTGTCCTCATCTCTGTGTTTGCAGGTGCTGGCCACAGACATGTCCAAACATATGACCTTGCTAGCTGACCTGAAGACCATGGTGGAGACCAAGAAGGTGACAAGCTCTGGTGTCTTGCTCCTGGATCACTACACAGAACGGATACAGGTAACGTGGCCTCTCAAACTGGTGGCTCATGTAGTCAAGAATTAAAGCTGTAGGCTACACGTACAATATTACAAATTGTATGTTCATTGAAATAGTCCAATACTCCTGCACTTGCGTAGGTACTGAGAAACATGGTGCACTGCGCAGACCTGAGCAACCCAACCAAGCCATTAATGCTGTACAGGCAGTGGACAGAGCGGATCATGGAGGAATTTTTTCGACAGGGTGACAAGGAGCGAGAGAGGGGCATGGAGATCAGTGCCATGTGTGACAAACACACTGCATCTGTGGAAAAGAGCCAGGTAACCTTTGAGCCCACACTCCTCTTTGTATATGTGCCTTTGTTAATAAGGTAAGTCAAATAAATCTGAGGTTTTCAGCTGATTGTGACAAGATTCTAATTAAAAAGAAATCCAAGGACCATTGTTGAGCAGTGTGAGTACAGGGATTGAGATCTGCCAGAGCTATTTTTCTTTCATGCATTTTACTTATTGTTTGATTAATTGTTTATTGGGATTACTATCCCAGTGTTACAGACTCCCTCTGCCGTCTATGTTTATGCATTGTGGAGGTAGGAAGTTATTTATGAATGAATAGGTGCCCATCGTATAGATTAACAGACTAGTGTGTAGAAGCTAGAATTTTACAGTTTGACAGTTCTTTGAAATGACAACACTCAGGAAGCCTGCATTGGCAAGTTGGAACAGTGGTGCTCACTAACACTTCTGTTTCCTATAAATACAACAAACTGCATCTTCAGAAAATGCTTTTTGTGTTGAATCAACACCTAAACCCCCCTATTTCCTACACCATGCTGAGATACCCTTTTATCAACTCTGTATGTCACACCTGTCTTTTCTTGCGTATTATACTTGCTTGAACCTGTATCTGTACCTGTAACTACTTACATACTGTCTGGTCACTATCCTAGACATCCATTCACTTGATTTGAGTGAATGGATGTGGATGGGTGAATAAAAAAGCTATTGTGAAAAGCGCTTAGAGTGGTCAACAGATGACTTGAAAAGTGCTATAGAAGTGCTGTCCATTTACCATTTACCATATCAATCTGTTGACAAAGGCACTGAGCTCTTTTTTGTTGTCTCATTGGTTCTTATCTAGGTGGGTTTCATCGATTACATTGTCCACCCGCTGTGGGAGACATGGGCCGATCTGGTCCACCCAGACGCCCAGGAACTGCTGGACACACTGGAGGAGAACAGGGAGTGGTACCTGAACACCATGCCCCAGTCTCCCTCACCTCCACCGGACAGACACCTCCGGCATGACCGCTTCCAGTTTGAAATCACCCTGGACGACTTGGAGCACAACCACAACCATGTGCAACTGATGAATAGTGGGAGGAGAGTGATCTGCAGCAACAGCAGCACAGAAAAAATGCAGCGCAGCCAGGCCAGGCCAAATGGAAAAGAGCAGAACCATATAGAATTTAAGAAAGGTGAAGACGAGGAGAATCACAACGGTGAACAGAACAGAGTCCAGGATGAAGAGGAGAAGGAGGAGAGTGGAGAAAGGGAGAGAGGAGAAGAGCAGGTGGTGGTGCAGGAGAATGCAGCAGATGAGGAATGTGAACAGCAGCAATTAGAGGAGCAGACAGAGGAATTAGAAAAGGAAGAGGAAGCTAATGATCTGGTGAAGGATGAGGATGAAGAAGGGGAAGTGGAGAATGAAGGCGATGAGGAAGGTGGAGAAAATAAGGAGGCAATGGTGAATGAACAAGAATTTGAGGAACATGAGGAAAATAAAAAAGTAGATGAGGAAAATGCAGGTGAGGGGGAAGAGGAAACTGAAAATAAGGAGGCAAAAGTGGATGAAAGAGAGGAGGAAGAGATGGAGGAGACAGAGGAAAATGTTGAAAAAGAGGAGGGTGAGAATGAGGAGAAAAAGGAGGAAGAAGTAGGGGATGAAGCTGAGGAAGAGGAGAAAGGACATTTGGAAGAGGCAGAGGAGGAAGATGCACCAGATGAGGAAGAGGAAGAAAGTTAGTCAGGTATAAAATCACAAATGAAACAGGATCAGAGGCAAGGCTGACATGAGACAAAGAAACATGTAAAGAAATCCAGAGAGGCTCTGGCAGTTAGCAATGTGTCTGCTGAGAAAAAGGATGGAGAGATAAAGCTATATGGTGATACACAGGCATCTTAAAGAAACTTCTCAACTCTCAGAGAAACATTTCAGATCCACATGAAAACAGAACCTCTGCAGAGGAAATGCCTCCAAATAGACTGTTAGTGTCTTGACCAGCTGGTAGTGATAGAAAGACACAAGTCTTCATCACCAAGTATCTGTACATCAATCACTGCCGTAGGGGATGAACTGGGAATGATAATTATAAAAAAGTTTTATTGACCTTTTGTAGCTTCTGAAAATCTAAAAGAATAAAAAAAAATAGAGTACTAAAAGTAAATACTTGCGTGCCTGTCCTCCTGACCTCACAGATTATTACCCATCGTCTCTGTAACACCACACATACAGTGACCATTTAAGTCAAGAAATGCTGTTAAAAGAATGTCAACCTGAGGAGAAAGTATAGTCTCAGCTCACAAATGGGAACGTCAAAACGTTCCCTCTTGTGAGCTGATTTCTGGTGTAGGAGCACCACTAGGAGGTTAAGCTCCCAGTGGTTTGACTTTTAAAACAGCTATGCTGGATTTTTGAATAATACCTGGACACATTTGTGGACAGTGCTCAAATAGCTGACTTATTGTACATGGTGACGTTGATTTGTGTTTTAAAAGAAAAAAAAAAAGAAAGAAAAAACACCCAATATTCATCCACTGCAGTTTCACCTCTCCCACACTGTGGGACTTTGAATTCACGGGTGACTTGTGCCAAATTGTCCCACGACCAGCACTGAGCCATTCCGCCTCCCTCCAAAGAGGGAGGCTACATGTCCATGGAGCAGTGAACTGTGGGACCAGGCTAATGGGTGTGATGGTCTTCCACAAATCCCTTTTTTGTTTTGTTTTTGTAAAGATTGTGTTTGGCACTTTATCTAACACCCCTGTTACATAAATGTACATAATAATATGTATTTTAATCTGCTGATGTCATATAATAAATATGATCAATGAAGTTGATGGTTTATTTGTGTTTTCAGAATGTGGAATGTGAAGTAGAGCTTTTGGAAGAAACTCCATGCCAAATCCTAATGCATGCTGCTTAAACACAAATTTTCTTTTGTGGAGGTTATAATATGCTGATTTAACTTCACTTGGTCCTGCTGTACATTATACAGGTGTTTGTTATAGAACATAAAATACAATAAACAAAAACTCATACAGTGAGGTGCAAAACTGCAGCATCAAAACTTCATGAAGAATTCAGCTCCAATAATATGGATATTAATCTATAATTAGATGTAGTCATACATCACATCATGGTCTTTAGAGTTGAAATGATAGGTATTTTAATACAATTACGGTTGAGGTCAATAGTTCTGGTTACATAAATATACAGTAAAACAGTGAATGGGATGATTTGTTCACTGTTACAGATGGCATTTATTGATGGCAGAGCAGCAGACAGGCCAAAGACAGACAGGCATTCAAAGAAAACACTCAGAATAACCTTAAATCGACTTCACAGTATGAGATAGATGATTGTGTATCACCTGTGACATAAGAAACACACAACCACAATGTTAAAACTAAAATACAAACAACTTAAAAAAAATGATTTAAAAGAATCACTTACTAAAGAGGTGAAAAACTTCCTGGCAATTAAGCTGCTGAATACACTTAACACTAACAGCTGTTTGCTGATTAAAGCTGCCCAAAGTAGTTTTTTGTTGGGAAGTTTTCAAAACAAAAAGGCTCAAGCTAGCTGATAGCATGCTAACGCTAGCAAAAGTAAACAAGTGATAAAAATAAAAGTAAAACCACAGTTAATTCTGCTTCTCACCACTGGAGGCATGCTTTGGCTAGTAAAGAAATTAACTTTGATATGAATTCATACTATATTGGTAAATAGACAGCTGTTATTGCTATTGCTAGTGATACAGCAATATCAAAAACTTGTGTATGGCCCATCTGAAGTTAATTTAGCCTCAAATATATTTTGGAGGCTAAATGAGCTTCAAATTGGCTACTCTCTGCTGCCTTTTATCAGAATACAACCACAGCCACAACCACTGTCCTGACATGTTTAATTCATTTTTCAACTAAAAGCGGAAAATATCAACTTCCGTTCCAAACAATAACAATATACACAAAAACAACTTTTTTCCTTAAACACAACCTTTTCATGTACCTTTACGGTACAAAGTTTAATTAAAATAAACATATTTCAGAGAAAAAGACACATTTCCATCTTGAGGCACTTTGAAGAAATTTTGAAGGTCACATCTGCATAAAAAGCAAATAAATACCAAACCTCATTTGCAGACATGTAACAAGCTACAAATCAACTACAATACTGTTTTATCAAACAGACCGTTTGCACAGACTCAACAACAGGCAGCAATAGTGGTATTTGCTTGTTTACATGATTTCATTTTTTGTTATTGGCTTTTTCTCTTACACAGTCCATTTTTTCCATCTTTCTTCACTCTAGCTTTTAGGCCTAGCACATTCTTTTTTAAAATTCCAGGTTTCTGAATGTTTTTTTTAGTAACCAATCCAAGAGGACCAGTCTGGGAAGTTGTTGATTTCTCCAGTCTTGTTCAGGTGTTGGTCTCCATGTGTCAGTGTCAGCTTGTAACGTAAACGCAGCTTGCGCTGAAAAAGTAAATTAATTAATTCATTAATTAATAATACAAAATGAATTTGTATTTATTAAATAATTAATAAATACAAAAAAGATTCTACCATAACTAAAGAATGAAATGACTAACTAACATGTGAAGGATAACAGATTCACCTTGTAAGGATTAGCTAACAGGATGACCTGAGAGATGGCGGGTGGAGGCAGGAGAGGGTTGTAAGGCGGTAGGTGGGACCCTGAGGCAGTCTGAAGTTTTACCAACATGGCCTGCAGGACATTAATTAAACTGATTATAAATTGAATATTCCACTCACAAAATGCACAATGTTACGGTCCTTTAGCTCTTTTAAATACAGTAGTAATTTTAAAACAGCATAAAAAAATAATTAAAAGTTCAACAAGTTCAGCTTTAGTTTGAAAACCAGATTGCTATGACTGTGTTACCTTTGGAACGGCAGCTTGAAACAGGAAGTCATCCACATCCAGGGCCGAGGTGTTGATTGTGGACATGACAATTACAGCAATGCCTGGATGACCTGGTGGAGAATCTTTGGTAAAATGCAGAGAGACGTGAATCCCACCCTGATCATACACAGTGATTGGCTCCAGGTGACCTACAAACAAGAAAATGACAAATATTTAGAGGAAATGCTTTGAAAAAAAACATTAGTAATAATGATGAGTACTATAGTTTCAGTCTTTGCAGACATACTGGATTTGATGGTGTTCAATGGAACAAAGATGTTTCTCAGTAGTTCTGGGGGACACAAGATGTCCCCGGACACATCATTTGATTGTGTCTGTGTCTTATATGTTGATCCACAGTCACTGATCTGCTGGTTTTGAGAAAATGACCTGATAGGAAAAGAAGCAGTCTGTTCAGAAATTACTACAAAAATAAAGACAGACACAGCGATTCTCTGAAAACATTTTGTGGTTTTTGTTCTCAGTTTTCAGTGTAATTTTTTTTAAGTATATTAGGACTGCCCATTTTTCCAAATCTAGGAAAACCTCAGTGCCTCACCCTGAGATGTATGTTCTCTACTTTATTCTATCTAACACAATAAGACAAAATTGTCCAATACTTTTACTCTACAGTTAACTTTGTTACATGACTGAGAAAAACATCACCTTCTCATGTTGGAGAATCGGAATGAAACTCCTCCCACAGCCACACCCCCTAATCAGTGCAACTGCTTCCGCCTACTCACCCTCTCCCAGTATATATGCAGCTTCACTCCACTCGCTCTCTGCCAGATTGTCTTTGCAATCATTCCTAGACTGATCCCCTGGTTCCAACCTAGTAAACATGCCTGCCCTCTGTCCCCGACCTCGAGTATTGCCTGCTGTCTTTGGGTCTTTGTTTGAGCTGCAGTGTGTTGTTACACTGAATAAAAGACTGTGTGGAAACAAACTTGTTTTGGTTGTGCTGCATTTGGGTCCTAACACACCTGTAACAAAACCATCAATCATTCTAAACCTAAAATAGCTTCTGATTAGGACTGTCAGTGTTAACGTGGTAACTCGTTAAGCGTTGTGTCACTAATATGACTGACATTAACGCGTTAATATAATTTAACGCTGTTAACGTAAGTTTCTTTCCTTCCAGTGTGTGCTGATCTGACACACAAAACTAACCAGTCAGAAACGGAGAGATGGTAGATGAAGATGGAGAGAGCAATCTTTCATCCTTTTTCCTTATCAGAAGACTGTGGCGTCCTGTCATAGTCTAGTTTGCTCAGTCATAATTTTCAAAATTGGGTCGGTGATAATTGTCCTCCACATTATGGTACTTGGTAGCTGTAATGCTAATGCACTTCTCTTTAATCTACTGACAACCCTACTGCTGATGCATGATCTGATCACCTAAATGAGCAGCTGTAAATCAAATTTATTATGAAGTTAAAAAATGTTTGGCTTCAGGTGCCAAAAAACAGTTGAGTTGCACCTATAAAGGTGGCATAGATGGTGAAAAGGTGATTTTTTTTTTCAGAATTAAAAAAAAAAACCCTGCTTTTTTACTTCAATAAGCATGATATTCTGTGCTTCTCTTTCGTCTACATTCTTACCAAAGACTGGTCCTATCGGATGAGGTGCTGCATTCCCCACACTCACGAGCTCTCAGGCCAATGTCTCTCCCTCCATTCTGCTCAGCTCTGCTCTTCTGAACTTTTCCATTAAGCTGAAATAATATACTATGTTAAACTGTTTTTTCTTACAATCAAATATGGATTTTTTTCACCATAACACACTGTAACAAGTCTCACCTGCATCAGCTCCTCGTAGTATGACTTCGACGTCCCTGGAGTCTGTTTTGATACCTCGTTGTTGAATACTGTCATTACAAGGCGGCACATCATGATTTTATGCACCATATTCAACATTGGTACTGAGATGTAAGAAGTAGGTGCAAATAGAAGTTTACCTTGTTCAGAATAATCTTGGTCTTTTACTGGGCAGAGGACATTCTCCAAATGAGAGGAGAGGAGTGGTGAAGAGGATTCAAAAGATGGGGGTGAAACAGCTTTTCTGTGAGTCTGTGGGGAGTCCAGTGCCGACAGGTCGATGAGGTGGTAGCTCTTAATGTCTCTGGGACTCATAGGAACTGGAGGCACAAGACAAAGCAGATTCACATACACACCAGCCAAACAAAACACAAGGCCAAGGTCTTCTCCACAGCAACAGCAAGAGGAAAAGCAAAGGTGTACAAAATGAAAATGAGGCCTACCATTGTTTTTACTCATCTCTTCTTCCTCACTTTTGCTTCTCTCTCCTTCAAGGTTGCATTCTCTTCTCCCCATCTGTTCTTTGTAGGCGTTCACTATGAGTGTTAGGTCATCGTTAGCTGCCAGGATCTGTGCCAGAGCAACGTCGTCGTCCATCGTCTCGCTTGCCAAGCGAAACAGGCTGGGCCTCAGCCGATCACAGCGTTCATACCAGGTCTGCAGTGCAGGGAGAGACGGATACATGTATTATCCTTTAAGGTGAAGAGAATGTTTTAATATGAGGCTAAACCTAATAACACATTTTGAAACTAAAAAGTGAGTGCATTTCCAAATAAACTGTTGTCAGTCAGCAGCAAACACAAGATGCCCACATTGTTTCTAAAACTTTCTCATTTTGTCGACCAGCCCTGGACAGCTGGAAGAGGTGGAGTTAATGAAATATTACATTGTGAAAAACACATAACTTCAACTGAATAAGACGCTGCAGAAACACTAGAAATGATCTAAAAATACTAAAATATAGTTGACAATAGACAAAAAATATGAGCAAGCAAAGTGATGGTATGAAAGTTTAACATTGTTGACACTCAGGAACAAAAGACACTCTGCTTGGTTAAAACACTAGGACAGAGCATTAGGGCCAGGCTGTAATTACAGATCGCTGCATAATAAAAAAAAATAATAGGAACAAGATTTTGTTTGTCTGTCAAGAGTGAAGGTCACCATGTCAACCTTTTCTCCATTTTATTCTCTTATGTGTGCCCCTAATACTCCATTGTAAAATGCAGCTAGTTATCAGCAATATGTTTTTTTTTTCCTGTGATAAGTCTTAAGTCATAAACACCTGTTTGTTAAAAGCTCTTTCACAGTGATGTGACAAATTGGATGTTAATCTGCTCCACTGCAGCATAAATTATGATATGATACTATATTAAGCCTACAAAGAGCCAAATAATCCACTAATCTCGCTTCATGGTACATGTACGTAGTTGACTGCCATGTCCAACACACCTTCACATCATTGCTGGGCAGTAATGAGGCTCCTGTGATTGTGTGCTTTTCCAGCAGCTCTCTGAGCTGCATGGTGCTGCTCTCCACCTCCTTCAGAATAGATTCACGTTTCAGCAGCTTATCTGCCTTCTCCTGCTCCTAAAAGACACACAGAGACACAGTTTGAACCCAATACATCCTATCATGTAATCTAAATGATAAGCATCATAACAGCAGCACTCCTCTTCACCTCTTTCATGGTGCTTTTAATGAGTCTGTTTGCAGTTTCCAGGTCCTCAGGACGGGCACTTTTCAATAACCTGGCTAAGAGCTGATGACACACATGTTAACATGAAGAAACTTCAAGTTACATGAGCTGATGTCCTGATAAACACAAACACAAAGAAACACACACTTACTTTGGCCTTGTCCTCCTGATCAAAAATGGACTCTGTAGTTCTTTGTGGAGGAGGAGCCATTATAAGTGTGTCTGGTAGTTTGGGATCTTTCTTCACAATACCTGCAATACAAAACCAAACATAACGATGGTATAAAACTGAGAGACAAATTAATTAACATCACACTGTTAATGTGTGTACATTGCAATGAAAGTATATAAAATGTTTCTCGTTCCCTGACCTTGTTTCTTCAGCATGCTGTAGGCATCCTGAATCTTGGGTTCATCTTTCAGCCAAAGCGTCCAGCCGTAAAGGACTTCTGTCACTCTGTCTTTAACTTGTTGTGGTGTCCATGCACCGAAATACTGCTCAGAAGAGATCAACCATGTCAGTTGTGTAACTCCTTCATTTAATTAGATTTAAATTAGATTTAGTTTTTTTTTTAATTTAAATTAGAATTAGATTTAAATAATTTCCTGCTCTGCTGTGTATCATGTTGATCCTTTGATGTTTATATCTATACTCTGTGTTAATGTAGTTTCTTTTTAAAAGCACAATCCCATTTGTGGCATTTTGGTTCTTTATACCTGAATTGTTTTTGTTTTCACTGAAGCACTTTATAACTTGGGTTAGGAAAATACTAAAGATTATAATTATCATCGCCATGATAAAACAAAAAATAAAAGCTACATTAAAACAATTCAAATAATAATCCAAATTCAAAATTCCCAGCTCTATTTTTCTCACTCAAAGAATGGAGTTCACATCTTCAAAAACTTTGAAGTGTAACCACTTCAGCATACTTTTAGGTCACAAAATGTTCTGCTATTCAACTGTTTTCTTTCTTATAACTTGTACAGTTTTGAAATGATTACATGAGTTTAACAGTGAGTGTGACGCCCTCTAACTCTTCAGCTGTTCATCAACATCTTTCACTTTTCATTAACGGTTTATACATAGAACTGTAAAGTCATTTGTGCCGTTTCACGCAGAATGACACCAAGAAATGTCCTTACTACCACAACCCAATGTTAACTGATCTTTCAGTCATTTTCATTTTATCTACACAAATTAAATAACTAGGTCTGCTATTACCATACTTTAAATCTGTACTGACACTGTTTAAAAAGGATTGGGATTGGGAAGTATCTTAAAGTTTAAAATATGTTTCCTTTTGTTTCAAGTCACCATAAACACCTGTCTGTCTGTAAGCACCATTACCTTTGGTGTCAAGAGTTTGATGAGCTCATTGAGAAAGCGAAACTTGGCGGCTTCATTGTGGAACCTCTTTCCACAGTTGTTCATACATGCCTCTAGAACCTTTAAAGCACCAAAAACATGTGAAAATGGAAATTATAGAAATAATTTTGTCCTTATGCAACATGAGAAAAAGACAGAGAGAGACGGGAAAGATTTGTTTTTGTCATCATGTGAAAGAAGGCACATGAGCATCAAGAGGCTTGAAATTCTGCAGCTTTTCTAAAACTTACAACAAACTGCTGATGTTACAGCAGATTCAAGTCACTCGTGTCACCATGTGATGAAAGTTAGTTATAGCATTAACAGAATCCATCTCCAGTTAAAATAAAGTCATTGTTTTTCAGTGAATGATAATGAACAATGATAAAAAGCATTAAATCATTTGGACACTCAACACCCCCACCCCTCCCTCACATACTAATTGTTAAGTGACCTTGGGTATCTTGAAAGGCCCATGTTGTATATAGGCACCAAACAGTAACATTATTTATCACAATTGAAATTAAACACCAGATACACTGTGTAATGCAGATGATCTGTGTATTTGAAGTAGAGATAAGGAGTTTGATTACTTACAGTGAGCGCCTGCAGAGCTTCTTTTTCCTGTGTGGACTGAATCTTATAAGCAAGAAGACGAATTGCTACCTGTGGTCTTTAGGCAGAAAATTAACATTTAAATCACATTAAAATACCTGTAACATTTTAAAGGAGAACCTGTAATGCCAACAGAAGATTCTATCCACACGTGTCTAAGTATCACATGTGGGACAAGTGTCCACATACCAGCCCGCTTGATAACAGAAATGGATGAAAACTTGAAGGAAATGACAACAAAAAAGTACTGCCTCTGAACTATGAGATTAATGCAGAACACAGGAACAAAAGGTTCATAAAGGAAAACATCACATAACTTGTGATGATCGCAACATGGAAGTGAAGCAACTCTTTCTCAAACACCACAACTGTGTTAAAGTAACTTCTGTTCATGCAGTTTCTGTAACTGTTCATGCAGTGCGGGTGCTTAACAACGGATATTCAAAATTTAAACAAAAAAAAAAAAAAAAAAAAACCTTTCTCCTCTTACCCATCGGGCTCCTGGTTGACAAGCTGGTAGAAGTCCTGGATACAGTCCCACCTGTCGCTCTGGTTATTTGGGTCTGTTGCCTGGTCTGGAACAAATATTTTATTTTGTGAAACAAATAGATCATTACAAAAAAAAAATTACATATACAAATTTACGAACTATACAATTTAATGCAGAAGTCAAGAAAAAAATATAAAATTGGTCTTAAAAAAAAAAAAAAAAAAAAAAGGAGACAAAGTGGACCCTCGTCTCAATGAACTTGGGAAAGTGTGCAAAACCTTACAGTAAAATAATGAGTCAATGAGATCCAAGTTAGCTGACTTACAGCCACCAAAACATAGGACAAACATCCTGTTCCCAGCTAAACTTCATATCACTTTGGCCAATGGGGAAAGGGTATGGATCCAGTCTGCTATGGAGGCTGCCAAGTTTGTCCAGGGCTTGCAGACAGATGCGTAAACCTGCTCACTTGTACACAGTCAGTGTTACGATTTTACCATGTGTGTTTCTGTTTCTCTCTGCTGGGTACAGCTCTTGCGTTTAATTGGAAGCTTAAGCTAATTACTGGTTTACAGTGTTTACAATTTACTGGTTGGACAGTGATCGCTAACTAACTTTATCTCTTGGCTCTTGTATGTGTTTGTACAAATAATGACTATTCTGACTATTTCCCCCTCACTTTTCGTAACCGACAGGGCTGTCCACTTTCACCATTGTTGTTTTCCATTGCTATTAAACCCCTGGCAGTAGCCCTCAGGTCCAGTCAGATGCTTGGTATCTCAAGGGGTGGCTTTGAACACAAACTATCCTTGTATGCTGACGATCTTTTTAATTTTTGTTCCTGACCCTGACAGGACCTGGAGTAAATGTAAAAAAAAAAATTACATTTTCGTAAGAGTGAACTCATGCCAATTAACACTGCAGCCATAACACATCCCCTATCAAATTTACCATTCAGGACATCTCGCGAACATTTTAAATACCTGGGCATTTGTATAACTAAAGACTATTCTAATTTATTTGATCATAATTTTTCTCCCTTACTAACTAGGCTGTCACAGGACTTCCGATGCTGGTCTACTTTGTGGGACGAATAAATTGTACCAAAATAAACATATTGCCAAAGTTTGTATCTCTGTATTGTATTTCTTTCAATGCATACCTATTTTCCTGCCTAAGTCATTCTTTCACTCACTTGACAATTTAATAACTCAGTTCATATGGAACAAAAACTCTCACAATATTAGGATAGACATTTTACAAAAACCCAAGGGTTTAGGCGGGCTAGTTCTGCCTAACTTTTTACTTTACTACTTTGAATCGAATAATAAAAAAGAAAAACCTGCATAAAAGACTAAAATATTTTCTGCCGTCAGCGTGGACACGCGCAGCGGGAGCGCAGACACAACACACCGCTATTAGGGCACGCGCACAGGGCTCAACCAACTTCCTGTTCCAACTTGTCTGCATCACGTCAAACTGATTTATGAAAAAGTTCTAGATAAATCGATGCGCACGGAAAGTTTTAAGCGCAAATGTGACATTTCATCGCAGAAATTAGGTCGAGTGACGCCAGCTGCTGTTGTTGCCGTGAGGTTAATTAACCGGAGCAACCGTTAGTTCAGATGTGACGTGATAACGTCACGTTCTCTAGGATGGGTCGATAAGACAAACCTTTTGTTATTTTAACTTTTTTAATTCTTTTTGCTTTTACTCACTGAGCAATAAGTCGAAAGTTGCCGCGCTGTCACCGGTCGCCATCGCCGTCTCCTGCTCGTCCACACTGAGCTGGTCCGTCTGAGTGTATGCGTATGTGTGTGTGTGTGCGCGCGCGCGCGCGCGGGGGGAAAGCCGAGGTGTCAAACGCCGCCTGTCTCACTGCGGTGACATGTGACATCCACGCCCAGTGACATTCGTCACGGTAGTTCATCTGTTACACTTCTCATTTGGCCATTTTGCTTCTTAACATTGATTCATGTGTTGTCTGCGTCTCTGTAGAAGTTTTATGACTCTTTGTGGTAAAGTTGTCTCCATTCTGTTATTGTTATTATTTCTGTCTGATATATTTATATATTTATATTTCAACACTAACAGATATCATGCCATACAAAGGGAAAGCAGCTTAGTTTTCCTCTTCTTGATTTAGAAAAACTTCACCTTCTCTTCCTCCAGATAGCCCCAACCTCTGAGATACTTTTAGGTTCAGTCTACACAAGGGAGACCAGGGATAGTTGTAACAGCATCACGTTGACCCATAAGGGACAACATTAGGGTCATGTGGTCAGTTTCATGTGTAACTACTCCCTCACTGACCTTACATGTGAAGAAACACATTTCAGGTCAGAAATGAATGTTTTGGATGAAATCTCTGTTGATGAGTTGTGATCCTGTTGAAGATTGAATGAGGTCATTTCATTGATGGCAATTTGAAGCCATGGTGCTGGTACAGCTGCTAAACAATGACTGACAGGGGTGGGGATGGTTTTAACACCTTTAAAGTAAATCATTTTCAACCTTTGAATCAAATGTGTTAGTTACTGGAATACCTACATACATCTGTCATCATAACACACACACATTAACACACTCAAATTATGACAAGCGCAGTGCGCATGTTTGTTGTTTCTTTAAGTCAGACATCTTCCTGTATTGTTGATGTGGATCAGCAGCAGCTTGTGACCTCCTGCTGGAGGTTTCTATTCACATATGTTTACCATTCATAGGTTTTTATCACAATATGTTTTTAAGAAAGTTCTTCTAATATTTGGATCACCACTGACTACATCATACACCACTGACACTGCTCTTCATTTAGCATCAGTAATGACTTCTTTTTGTTCTTCATAAACCACACAAAGATGCTTTAGTGTTGACACATTTATATACATTTATATATATTTTGTGGTGTGGTCTGTTTTTAATTATTCAGTCTTACCGTTAGAATTTATCCCCGGTAAGAGAGAGTAGGCATCAATAAGAGGAAACAGAAAATGTATTGTCTTTCTAAAGAAACTGAGGACAACTTGCACAAAATATGAAGGTAGTTCCATACCCCTGCATGTAGCAGGGTCCCCTGGTCCAGTAAAAATCACACAGCACCAAATAAAAAATAAAATAAGCCCTGTAATAACATTTGTAATAATTTATGTATTACATTTAATTCAAGTTCTTCATCTCCATGTTTACATCAGTCCATGAGCTGCCCAGACTTCCAGTTTTTAACTAGTCTCTGAAAGCTGCAGAAGTTTCTGGAATCGATGGCTGATCTCTGCGGGCCCCAAACACACCATCATCTCGGTTACGCTGGGACCTTGCTGCAGGTGAGAGTGGAGCACAGGAATCGGGTCAATGTTGAATAAATCAAACTAGGCAGTAACGCTACAGACACAACTTCCTGTTTCCATATTCCCACAGTGTTGCAGGACTTAAGCTTTGTCATGCCAGGGAAGGAAATTTAATAGAGGGTTTAGCTTTTTAATTGGAGTTAGAAAATATAACATTATAGAGAAGGTGGTGTTGTTGAGTAAGACAAACAACAACTATGCAAACACAAGTCTTAGAAAAAAAAAAAAAAAAAATGTGTAATTAGTTTACTCCGTGAGCAGTCAGTCTCAATGAAACACAGAGCTTTTCTGCTTTTGGACTTTCTACTGATTTATGCAATTCTGGAACTACATTTCTATTTTAAACAATGAAGGGACTGACTTAAAGGATAGGGGAGCATTTCCTGCAGCTATGTATATATAAAGGTCAACATAGGTCAGCCTGTCCACATCTCTGCAGTCTAGTTCAAGAAATTTAGCCTCTCGACTTTGGTGTGAGCAGTGGACATCTCCAATGTTTGGGTTTAGATCAAAAGAAATGAAAATACTTATGGAGGACTGGATATACTGATGGAACAGGCTTAAACACAAACACACAAAGACACAGACACACACACATGAGTGGCGGTCAGTTTTATAGCAGCGTTTCATTTTTTTTTAACAAGACCAGCAAGAGGAAGGATGTGAGGATCATCATGTTTATTACAGAGAGAGATGGTGTAACACCAGGCACATCAGTGTTACTGAGCAGCACTGCTCACAGGACATCGAGCTACTCGCTGTTACCGCTTGGTCGTCCTACGACCAGGAGTTCTCAGGAGTCACTGCAATAACTCACTGTCGACCGACGCTACAGGTACCTGTAAACTCTGTCATGTCCCAGCTGAAAACACCGACCCACAAACCCTCCTCCTCATCTCTGGACTACAAACTATTTATTTTATTTAACTTTTTATTTTTTGTTAATCTACTTTCATGGTTTTTATGCCGTCAGACAGATATATTTACCCTTGTGGGAAATAAATAAAATACATTCTATTCTAATATATATGTATATCTCTACACTGGCCACTATAAATTATTTAATTTAATTTTAACACTAATAATTTACCACTAAACTCAACGTTAAAACAAATGGAAGTTTCTTCGCGCACACACGCACGCACCAGTGAGGATCCTTGGGCAAGATCCTTAATGCTACCAAGGCCTACCTCAACAATATGAGAATGCAAACAAATGATAGATGTCACCCAGGTCAACGAGGTCTGTGTCAGGTTCTAGGGGACCAGGGCAACCTGATGAGAAATGGGCTACTGGAACAAGACATATGTGGACAATGGTGGAAAACACAGGATTGTTGGAATGCTACTATGTGAGCAACCCTAGAGAGAGGGGGTACATGCAGAGAATTTGGGAACAATGGTCACTTCAAAACCCACAATGAAAGTAACAAAGAAATAGCTGTTAGCTCAGTGTTCCAACATCCACAACCGGAAACAACTGAATCACAACTTGAAATTGATGAGATACAACAATGATGCTACAGCAAGGGGGAGCCAGGACGCCAGGTCAGCAGGGGGATGTCACAATCACCCCTACGATCAGATTGGGTACCAAGCCCCAACAAATACTAACAAGATGATCAGAACTGAAGGACTCGACCTACCAGAGGGCAACATAGGTGATATCCAAGACAGCTACAAGTACCTTTGTATCCCACAAGCTAATGGAAACAATGAGGAGGCTGCAAGGAAGTCAGCCACAACCAAATACCCCCAGAGAGTAAGGCAAGTCCTGAAAAATCAGCTGAATGGCATGAATATGATCCGAGCCATCAACATGTACGCACTGCCAGTCATCAGATACCCTGCCGGGATAATAAGCTGGCCAAAGGAGAAAACAGAAGCCACTGATATCGAGACAAGAAAGCTCCTCACCATGCATGGAGGGTTTCACCCCAAATCCAGCACCCTGAGACCGTATGCTAAGCGGAAAGAGGGAGGCCAAGGACTCGTGAGCGTCAAGGCCATGATCCAGGATGAAACATCCAGGTGAATGCCTCAGGCAGCAGAAACCCAATGAGAGTGCAGAAGAAGAGGAGCAGACAACTTAGAGGGATAAACCCCTACATGGAATGGACCACTGTCAAATTGAAGAAGTGGCTGATATTGAAAAGACCTACCAGTGGCTGGAAAAGGCTGGACTTACAGACAGCACAGAAGCACTAATCATGGCAGCACAAGAACAGGCCCTAGGCACAAGAGCCATAAAGAGAGCCAAAGTGCAGAAGAAGGCAGTGGTGATAGATGTGGCGATACCAGCTGACGCCAACATCAGAAAGAAGGAACACGAAAAGGTTGAAAAGTACCAAAGGTTGAAAGAACAGCTGGAACAGATGTAGAAAGTCAAGGCGAGCATGGTCCCTGTGGTAGTAGGGGCACTCGGGGCAGTGACCTTCAAACTGGGAAAGTGGCTCCAACAGATCCCAAGAGCAACATCTGAAGCCTCAGTCCAGAAAGATGCACTCCTAGGAACAGCTAAGATACTACGCAAAACCCTCAATCTCCCAGGCCTCTGGTCGAAGACCCAAGCTTGAGAATAACAGATTTTTTTTTTTTATGATGATCTTGAATTCCTAATCCATCTAATGCCTCAAAAACACACTAAAAACACAATTTGCCACACACTGGTGTACTGGGTGATTTTTTTGTAGAAACTTACAAAGCTCTTTGGGCGTTCTTTTAGATATATACAGAGTATCATTAATACCAGGAGTATGTATGTCTGTAAAGTTTTCCCATCATGTTGCAGTGAGGCATTTAGTGTCTCCACAGAAACATACAGGAGTATACAGGAGAGTACAGTAGCACATGTTAGGGCTGTGTATAACAAACCAACAAGATGGGGATGAAGAACGTGCAGTCTGTGTGATACTATTATTTTCTCCATCCTGAGTCAATCCTTTATAGCTGTGGACCTGAATGAGCATTTGAAATGTCAACATTAAACAACAATACAACAACAACAATAAAGTCAAAATTATTGACAGGAGGATTTAGCCTGTACTCAAATAAAGTCGACACGTTAAGATTAAAGTGGAAATGTCAACTGACTTTGTTTTAAATTCTAGCCTTTATATACCAACTAACAGTAGGAAAGCTACACTTTCTAATGCCTCTGAATTACAAAAACTACTCTCTGCAGACTCTGAAAATCACCACTGTTGTTAGTCTATGGAGCTGTTTCTACATGAACAAAGTGCAAATTTTTCATGATGTTGGGTCCAGTGGTGTGTGCACTGTGGAACACAGTGATAAACTAAACAAGATGTATTCAAGTACCTGCAAGCCGCTGAGAGCAAGACGTAGTAGCTTCATCACTTCCCTGTACTTTGTAGCTTTTGTCTGTTTGGCCAAAGACTTCAGATCTTTACTGAGCTGATCCACTTCAAGCTTCTTGTCCCGTCCTTCTATTAATCTAAGAGCATACATGCAGAAAGTTCATAATTCTATTAGAAACACTGGCACTGCAGCAGTAAAATACAGTGTAAAGTTTAAAGACAACAACCATAACACACTTCAACACCAGTGAGGCAATGTGCTGTGCTTCTGCAGTCAGCACCTCCACCTGCTGTCTGGAGAAAGAAGGACGCACCCACAGGTAAGAATAACCAGGACTGACGAGCTCTTTCAAGGAGGAGATGTGCCCCTGTAGACAAGGAAAGACAATAGTTTCAATATTGCAGGCAGACAGGAGGGAACTCACACCCTTTGAAATTAGTTTAATGTCTTTGATATATCAGAGGATTTTATATAATTAACCAGCCTGACTTACAAAACTTCACTAACACCCTATTTGTCTGAACTTGAAAAGCTCTCCAGGCAGCAAGCACGGAAGTTTAACTTGTTTTCTTACTTGTGCAAAATGCTTTTATATAAGATAAAGTAACTTATTTGACTAGACAAGACTGATCTGTACAGACAAGATCTGGACTACCAAACTGAAGACATTGTGGTTGAAATGAAATATAAGGTTACCTTACGAAGGTGCAGCACTCGCCTGATGTAATCCTCATGTAAGACCTCTTCATCCTGGATCTCTGTGGTGTAGGCCTGCTGGATTTGTCCCTGCAGGTCTTTTATCAGCAACCAGCACTGCTCCTCATCTTCAATACGCTGCTGCAGGTGAAGTCTGGAGCCGTTTGAGAGACAACTTTTAGATGTCTTGGGAAAGTTAAAATAATTACCCTATAGTAGTTAAAGACACCTCATACCAAGCTCTACAGTCATAATATTGGCATGTTATCACCTTTACTTAAGAACTAGATGCAGCCTCAATTCCAGAAACAGTGGCAGTTAAACAGAGCCAGACCAGAAATATGGAGAGTACAAAGAGTAGGGAGAAAAAATAAACTATGTATAAAAATGGACAGCAACCAATACAACTTGCCTGACCAATTATAAGTCAAGTTCATCCCTTAATCATCAGATTTCACCCTGTTTTTATAACACTGAATAACTAATAATTTCCTGAATAACTTAGACCTACAGGTAGAATTCATCACCTATACTGCAAGTAGCCACCAGAGGGCAGTTGTAATGTTTTGGCTTTATCTCTGAAGTGCTGTGACATCATCTCATCCACATGGCTGCTGGAAGTTTTGACTTGCCTGTTGAACTCTGGTAGTTTCTCCAGGTCTAATAGAGCAGAATGAGTTGTTATCTTTGACGGGTTAAACTCAGAGATCAGCTCGTCTATCCTCCTCCCCATCCGACTGGCTGCAAGGGCAACATGACAACTTTAGAAGGAGGTAACTATACTTAATATGGAAAAATATTTTTTAAAATTTATAAAATTTTTTTTTTTTTTTTTCCAGTTTCTCCCATATCTACGTCACTCACTGTTGAATCCAGATCCACAGTTGGTGGTGATATCCAGCAGAGCCTCTGGCAGAATCCCATCTCTCTGGAAGCTCTGGATGAATATGTCCCCCTGTCTTTTGGACAGTTTACTGCCGTCTTTGTTCATCAGAAGTGGCAGATGCCCAAAGGTGGGCGGTTTCCACCCAAGAGCTCGGTACATGAGGAGATGTTTGGCGGTGGAGATGAGCCACTCTGACCCTCGTAGGACATGGCTGATCTTCATGTGGTGATCATCCACTATGTGAGCAAGATGGTAGGTAGGAAACCCATCTGCTTTGATGACCACAGGGTCCCCCTCCACCTAGAAGAGAGGACAGAAATGACTGAGTACATAACAGCAGAACTAAAATAAAACAGTTACACTGGAAATCCTCTGAGACATTTGAGGATTTTTTTCTAGACACAAGAACAACGTTGAGAATTATTAATCCTCACACCTAAACTGATGAGTGACTCTCTATTCTACATCACCACCAGAAACCTGACCTGAGCCACCTCATGACGATTCCATCCAAAGATCATATCCTGAAATGGCTCAACACCCTCTTCCAGACGAAACCGGATCACATGCAGTGTTCCTCGAGCCAGCTTCTCCTGGACCTGGTCGGCATGAAGGTGACGACACCTGTTGTCATACCTGCAGATAAAAGGAAGCCCAGCAGACGATTTTAATCTGTAAAAACATCATTAAAACTGACTGTATATAAAACACATGAAGTTTAAGTCTGTGGGAATATGTTGCATAAAGAAAACAATGTTATTTAATTACCTTGGAGGCTGACCACTCCTCAAAGCCTCTTTTTTGAGTAGCTCCAGTCTTTGCGGACTGCAGAAACAGTAGTAGGCGTGTCCACTCTCAACAAGCTGCTGAGCTGCGTGACTGTACAGGTCTAATCTCTGAGACTGTAGATATGGACCCACCAGCCCACCTCGACGAGGACTCTCATCTGGAGGTATACCTGGAAGATGTGAATACGGTGACATGAAATTAATAAACAGCAATAAATATACAGCAATAAATAAGCCTTCAAATAATAATTCACGCAATCACAGTCAAGTGTTTCCTACCTGCCCACTCCAGCATGTCCTCTATGGACTCTGCTGCTCCTGGAACCAATCTGACCTGATCCGTGTCCTCCAGTCGCAGGATGAATTCGCCTCCATACTTCTTTGCAAAAATGTAGTTATAGAGAGCAGTTCGAAGGCCTCCAAGGTGCAAGAAGCCTGCAACGCAAAGCAATTCATTGTCAGATATATTGTTGGAACACAAATTTATGAAGTAAAACTGAATGAATAGAGGAGTAAAGGATTTTAGCTCAGTTTCAGCTCTTTCAGTTGGTTATGTTATTTTATTACACATCTACCTGGTGAGAAAGCAGCAGAGGTCAGGTTGTCAACTGGTCTCACTTTTTTCACACCACTAAAATTGGAAACTGTAATTTCAAGATGACTAACGGTGGGTCTACTATATCTGCAAGTGCATTTGATTTGATCACTGACGGAAACCCCGTTACTGTGGGTGTACCTGTCGGCTGTGTTCATGTGGAGGACCTCACCTGTTGGACTGGGTGCAAACCTGACCCTCACCACCTCTTGCCGGCTCACGGAGCAGCATTTCCTGACGGCGGGGTCCAGCTTGAGTTTACCCCGCCTGTGTGTGGTGCGACACTGTGGAAAATCTCTCTGAATCACATTATAGTTTAGGTAACAGCGCTGGCTTGACCGCAGCCACAGCGACATGGTGGCAGGACAGTGAACGCGCGTTATAAAGGTCGATCGAATGATCGGACACCGACCAAGTCAGACCTGGTCAATGTGCTTACGGTTACCGAAAGTTCATCTCAATAGATGAAAATAATACAGTTAAACTAAGCACCAAATCTACAGACATTAAAGTCTCGCGTACGCGGATGTTTGGACCACATGAATAAGAAAACACTTCTTCGTCGAAATTAAACCGGAAAAAGAATTGAGCATCAGAAAAGCGCACACCGCCATCTACCGAAAGTTTTTATTTCTTCAGACCTGTACCGGGTATACAACCTTGATACACAGACGCCAAGATAAAATTTTGTCTAAAAAAAAAAAAAAAAAAAAAAAAAAAATCAATATTTCAGGGAAACAACTCATAAATCAAACTCCCGTGCTTTGGTTTATGAAATGTATGGCATGTTCATTATTCGGTTATGAGTGGATAAAATATCACGTTAAATATGAATTGATTGCTCATGTCATCTTTTCTACATTTAATATGCCGTCAGATTATAGGTTCATCTCATTGATGACACTGCAGTAAGTGTATATTAAGTCAGATGATAATATCCTCTTAAATTCACCCCGAGACTCTCTAGACATATTGGTAAATTTGCTGTATATATGATAATTCTGCTCTTAAAGTATTGTAATGCCACTTTCAAACACTACTTGGTTGTGTTACGATGCACAGGAGGGACATTCAAGGGAGTCATATGATGCAGAGAGGAGACTCAGAGGAAGTGGTTTGTGTGTGTGTGTGTGTGTGTGTGTGTGTGTGTGTGTGTGTGTGTGTGTGTGTGTTCGTGCCCCCCCAACTTGTACAACAGAGTATTGTTTAGGATCATCACTTGTGTTGTCCTCACAGGACACGCCCTTTCAGCAGGAACACCTGTGTCTCAGGTGTCAGGACAGAGACAGCCTAACCGCGGCACTTGACACCAAGAACTCCAGCTGCAGACACGATCTGGTAAGAGATTAGATTTGATTTCCTTTCATTATCTTTTTTATTTCCATTATAATATATGTTAATACATTCGGAATAATTACTCCACCAACTTTTTTTTTTTTTTTATCTCATCTTTACATTTAGAAAATGTATATTTTCTCTTCGATTTAAATTTATTCAGGACTAGATAAAATAATTAAATAGCCTAACAATATGTTGAAGTAGGTTTTACAGTGATCAGTACAGGCAGATGTGACTAAAATCACTGCCATAATCTGGTCTCTTCTTGTTGTGTGAGCGTGCGCCTCTGGCAACAACACTGCCGGTTTGGGATTTCAGTCATGGGAATTAGAACTTCTGTGTCATAAAACTGGTTCAGCGTATATTCCAGCCTGTGAGCGAGGCTGTTAAAGTTAAAATAATGATGATGTAACACTGACAACAAAAGCCTCCTTTAAAGGTTTGGTTTGTAGCACGTTTAATTTTAGAATTTTTATTACTTATGCATTAAGGTGTATTCAGAACTTCACTCCATGTGGAGCCAATTTTAGCTGAAATATCCAACTGTGGGATCTGAGGAGCTGTTATGTTATTCATAATTCACAGGTGTGTCCAGTTTTGTAACAGTGTCATATAATCAAAATTTAAATTGACTACATTAATGCACAGTAGTTTTTTTTTTTTTAAATTATTGATACAGGAATAAAAGTTGGAAACTTGATTACCTCTTAGTCCCCATTCAATTTCTCTACCTTGTCAAATATTTTCACACTGTGTCTTATACACTTTGGATTTGGTAATGTACAATCCACAAACTAAACAGTGTTTGTCTTTCAGCTGTCAGAGGTACAAATCTATGTGGAGAAGGAATGAGCAAACACTTAAACCAAATGTTGATTTAAACACAAGGTCTTTTGATATTGTAACATAAGAAGGAGAGAAGAGGAATCAATGGGGTCAAAGTGTTGATGGTGAAAATTTGTGAATATCTTTGCAGTGGAAAAACATTTGTAGGATAAGAGCACAAATTCTAATATATAACAAACAAAAAAGATTCCATTCCTAATAAAAACAGGATCTTAAATCATCCACATCAACAAACCTTTTTTCAAAGAGAACTTGAAAACTTCCTGTTTTTCAGCTTGACAACGGTGACAGCACCCGCACAGATCATATTACTGTAATCATCCAGTCAACACAAATCCAGTTAAACCAGATTTTAGTTTGATTAGTTTTCATCATCATATTCAATTAGAAAATGGGAATTTAAAGACTGGAATAAGATTGGAATAATTTGGAAGTGTTATTCACTTTATTTCCTGGTAGGATTACACTTAAGATGAAGTGTGTATGGGGTCAGGGATTGTTGAAAATGTTATTATATTTCCTCTTTTGTGACACTTTATTTCACCCTTTTAAAATTGAGATGATGTATCCGCAGGTGTTTATCCTCAAATTAAGAGATTTGTTGGTTATAAAAATGATTACTCCTCCCCATAGTGGCAATAAAGTGATCCTTTGAGGTACACTACTACAAAGATCACAACTTTGGAAAAAAAAAACAAAAAACTCATGCTACAAATACCTCAAATTAATAATAGACGGTATGAACAAGTAGTGTATTCAATAACTCATGTGGTATGTAATCAAAATTATCACTAGTGAACCTGAACTTCCTTTCCTTGTAACATTCTCTGACTATTTATATTAGCAGGAAAGTTGGCAAAGAAAGTAAAATAAGTCAGTAAGTAAAAAAGGGAAATTTTCCTCTAGTGACATTTGACATAGATTCATATGTTTGTTGTGTTCATTGTGTTCATTGCTAGGAAGTGAATGGTGTAGAGCTTCAGCATTCTTTCCTCTGGAGCATCTATTGTCTCATCACTTTTGTATTGCAATGTTAAAGGTCACATCACATCACCCACAGTGAAATGTCTACCAACCACTCCCTGATTCTTATCTATCGTCAAACAAACTGGTGCCAGGTTCTGATTCCCAGAGTGCATTGAACTGTGCAGTGAAAATGCACAGGACACATACATGTACAATATACTCAATTTGATCATTATTTTTAAAAGAGCAAAATGTCCACATAACTGTTTTATAGTCTGATTGCAGTCTGTAGTACTTGTTGTGATGGTGATCAACTGTGTCACATGCTCTCCAATTCCCTCCTTAGTGATTTTCACCACAAAGCCCTGCCATCCCATGAGGCCTTTCACATCATGAGATCGCGCTACCTATTGCTACTTATTTACCTCCTGGGAAGCTGGTTTGGTAAGATCAGATTTTGTCTTTTGTAGTTCAAAGGAAAGATATGCCTTGTTATATTATATTCTTTACTTTCTCTGTGATGGTGAAGTCGTAATTACTGTAGTGATAGTTTCCTTCACATATCATAATGTTATATTCACTTGATCCTGTTAGTATACTCTGTGTAGCTTAAGTGTCATATTGCCCGCCTGCTAGTTGGAGCTCTGTTATTCTTCATTACCATAATTCAATGTCATAGACATGTCCACTATAGTTTATTCTTCTATTCACGCAGTACACCATCCTTCTACAAGAAATACTCACTAATTGGCCAAATATGTATTAATCCACCACTAAAAATAGTAATAATAGTGTAGTAATAGACAGACAAACACACTTAGTACTTCTGCTTGAGTAACGTTTCTGTGAACCACAACACTTATTATTTTTGCTTTGAAAAAGAAATGAAGCTATGTTTATAACCAGACTCTTACATGGCTGGGCTTGTGCCATGGACCAAGTAGACAAGTTGGATGGTGTTGAGGTGTTGGTGTTTAGTTTTGTGAACAATAGCCAAACTAAGTAATATTTGCAGTCTAAATTTTCAAAAGATTTAGTGTTGACAAATTATTTGAATTAAAATACTTAAACAGCCCCAAACAATGTGGAAGTTCATCTATCAAGACTTACTGACTTTTTTTTTTATCTTTTATGTGACACAACTGTGCACTGGATCCCAGATGTGGGATCGGTAAAAAAAAAAAGCACACATGAGCACTTAATGAAGGAACCTTCCACTCAGTGCAACAGTGTGTTTACATTAATAGTGTTCACAATTTCACAGAATACCCACTGGACAATGCTTATTTGAAGGATTAATTTATGCTAGGTTTTGAATAATCATTAAGAAAACCTTAAATTTGCATAGTGGAAATTTAATCACAATTTGGATTGGAAGACTTTACCAAAGATCTTAATGTGTCATTTGTGTTGATAAAGTGAAAACTGAAATTTTATAACTGTCCACATTCCTGCATTTGCTCCAAAGAGGGCAAGGTCAGTTAACAGCTGGAGTCAAGGGGGCAGTCGAGGGTGTACAAAGTATGGCAAAATTGTTACACTTCAAAACGGAGAAAGTTTTTAAGGATTCAAGGCTTTTAATGTTTGAAAGAGTTTATATGTTGAAGCATTTGAAGTAATTGGCTCAGATTTAAAGGAGAATTTTTCATTTTGTAATTTATGCTTAAAGGTGAATGAAACATGATAAGGGTTACAAAATGTCTTATAATAGAAATTCAAGTGCTGGCTCTAACAATGAATTCCTTCTTATACTAACAGGGGAAACAAGTACACAAAGGTAAGGTCAGTGAATTGAAATGTTCTTTTCTAAATATAAAGATTTTGCTGTGTTCTAACTTATCTGTTTTGTCTTTCAATGTTTCACCAATTCAAAGCTACGCAAATGAAACCTGCACTACTAAGCAAACCTGCAGTCAAGTGAGTGAAACTGTCACATTGATTTTTTTTTTCTTGCTTAGCAGATAATATGCTCCTGAATGTTTCAAATTGATAAGGTCTGCATTTGTTTGTTTCTCTGACGGCACTGATCAATCTGGATTTTGGATCCTAATCAAACCCCTCCCAGAGCTACATGTACAAATGTCATGTTCTGATGTTTATTTGCTGATTGAAGATTAGTTCTCAGATTGTTTTCACAACAATCAAGGTGATTTATGACTTAATGATGACTTGACAATGACAAATTTGTTCATACCACCACAGCCTTAATATAACCTGGACAGGGTTTCTCAAAACACAATCTAAAAACCTCATGATTTACTGGTGTGGTCAGTTTGCCAAACATCTCAACAATCTGTGTGCGTGCAGAGAAATCACTATGAACCAGTCTATCAAGATTTGTTAAGCTGTCACCATAAGACCTATTGTCTCCCTCCAGCATATAATTATTTAAAACAACTTTTACACTAGTGCAGCAGTGTGTCCGACAGTACAATGACACAATTAGCAATTAGTCAGCTTCATCTGACAGCCACCATTTTTATTCTCTTCATGTCACCATCTGGTGATCTGGTAACATTCAATATAGTGATACAATGGCATGGAGGGTGAGGGAGAGACAGAGACGATGAGAAAGAAGAATAAAGGAAGGAAGTGTGGTGCATCATGGGCACTCCCCCAGCAGCCTAATGAAAAAGGAAGGTCCTGGATCTTTATAGAAAGTAATCTTAAATGTAGAAAGGATGTTTGCCTCCTGATAACTCATGAGTTAGAGTCTTCAGTTTTCACGCTCTACCTCCCATTCCAGTCTTAGAGACTCTAGGAACCAAAAGCCATAAACCAGCAATTTTTTATTTATTAGGATTATAAGGACCTATGAGCTCTTAAATATACAATGAAGCCCCAATTCAGCATTAAATTCAGCATTGTAATACCAGAACAAACTCAAATGGACTGCATTTATTGTGAGACTGTTTTCAGTTCATTCATTCAATTAAAAAAAAGAATCTACTTAATTACTTGTTTTGTGATTATTCTAATCTAAATTAATTACATACAATGTGTTTTTTACTGTATTTATTGTAGGATGTATTGTGTCCCCCCAAGAGAAAATACATCAATTTAGTGAATTTTGAAAACAAAATTATGAGTCATAATATGTTTGATCTTTGTGCTCTGAACAATGTTGTCCTTTAGTAATTTCCAAATTAACAATAACCAAAGCACATATATGAATGGTTATTTATTATTAAGGCATTAGGGAGTGTAGTTAAGGAGTTAAACATTTCATAAATGATCATAACAAAAACAACTAACACGTACTGTTCTACAGATCTTCAGACTATTTTCTTCAAAGCTATTTTTCAGTCTCTACCAAAAATAATTAAATGATTTGACTGATTGAACTCAAATTTATACAAATTTATATTTGTTTACACAAATTTGTCAATCAGTCACTGTCAGCCCTAGCATCATGTAAATATACTATGAACAAGCACATTACATTTCTAAAAGCTATGAACGGGTTATGTAAGCTTGGTGTTTGTGAACATTACAGTTTCAACATCCCTTTGTAAAAAGCTCCCTTCACATGTCCTCATTGGTAGAATTCCAGTATTGTTCAACTTGTTACTTCTCCCATTTGTCTTTCATTCCAAGGTGCCAGATCCGACCTCTCCCTTTCTTCAATGTGTAGGCTTGCCATCAACAGACACAGGGAGAGATCACATGCAGAAGCTGAAAGGCATACTTGAGGCGACAATGGACATATACACCTTCATGGTATGGTTTAGATTTAACACAAATGCAGGAATGTGTCAACATGCAGTGCAGGAATGTGTTGACATGCCATAAGAGGAATGATGTCACATATTCCAGCCTGACCAGTCGGGGCTGTTAAGTTGTTTTGTAATAGTGAGATTATCCAGAATCGGTAGCACAGTGGTTCATTGTCCCCTGGAAAGATTATGTTTTGACTGCAGGTTAAATGTCACATAAATGTTAAATGTCATATCTGTCTTATCTGTCTGTAACCATATTTCTACTCCCACACTAATTTTTCAATCACCACAGAGATCCAGCATGAAAAATGTCCCATTTTTCACCCTGCAAGGGGCACTGACATTAAGACCAGGTACAGATCCCCTCCAGAATGAAGCCCTGGTTCAAATGTGGCTGGACGTCAAGATAAAACCACTGCTGAAATCCATTACCAAACAATTCCTAACCTGCCTCAGCATGAAGAATTTCAGCTGCTCCACTTACCAGACTGTGTATGTCTGTTTCTCTCTCTATTCACTTGCATAATTCAGTTCATTTGAACAACTTCTCACAGTCAGTTTATTTACTTACAGGGTGATGGAGCTCAGTCATCTTTACTCCGAGATGGATCAAGTACGACAAAAGTGGATATACACGTTCTTTATGTACCCCTTCCTGTCCGGAGACAGGGTAGCTGGTAATGTTTTTAAGTCTAGATTAAAGCCCCACTGTGTAAAATTTACCTCCATCTAGTGGTGAGGTTGTATATCGCAAAAATTGAATAGTGTCCTTTAGCCCATGTGCACATTTCCTTTTATGGTGGCCGGTCAACAAGATGTCGTCCTTCTATTTGGGAAAAAACAACACCGATATTTACTCAGTGTTTCTGGTTGGTCACACTGCCACTGAACATAAAAAAAACGCTGTGTATATATATATATATATATATATATATATATATATATATATATACACATACATACACATATATTGACCTAAATATATATATTTTCCCTAGAAAAAAAAAAAGTCAGGTCGTGTTTGGGGTCTAGAGATTTTTATTAATAGTTAACCTGAAAAATAATACACTGTTTATCTCATTTTAAATAATTTTGTTTCTAACTCTCACAGTTGAAGTGTTACAAGCCAAATTAAATCTCTGTCCAGGTTGTGTGAACCCACAGGAGAACAGTGAGGAATGGCTAATGAAGAATTTTGGTGCCTTCAGAGTCTTGGCCCGCATGAAAGACTTTACAACTCTTAACATGGTTTTCAGTGGGGTGAGTATTTTTCAAGAACAGTTTTAATGACAGAGAAATACACCATGATAAGCACACGGTGGAGAGGAGGAGAAGGAAGTTACTATTGATATTACAAAAACTTTAGATTAGCAAAACAAGTGCAGGATACATCATGCATCTGCTAGTTTATGGACAGGGAGGGATTTTTCTTAGAAAAACCATTATGCTTAACACCAAGAAAGAAGAGTAAACAATTCAATTGACAGCAGGGATGTTGGTGGGTAGTGGGTTTTTTGACGTAGATCAGTCATCAACTTTTTTTGAAATGTCAGAAAATAACTAATATATAATAACCAGGAATAAAAAGTTATAAGATCCCTAAAATCCTAATCACTGATTATTGCGTGCATCTCAATCAGACTCGCTATGCTATTATAGAACTCGCTATTCAAGGTTTTGCATGTACTGCTCTGGTAGTACATGCTTTGAAACATGTCTCTGCCTCAACTTTTTTGCTAGGTTGGGTACTTTTCGATCAGTCACAGATCAATGACCATGATCAATTTTGAGAAATTCAGACTTTATAATGGGTGTGTGTGGTGTGGAATGTTCATGCAAGAGTGTGGCTCCAAGTGGAGAAAGCTTTCATAAAATGCTCTGAATTTTATTTTTTACAGAGTGCTCACAGCCACAAATGTCACTCTATACGTATGATTTTATCCAAAGTTGTAGTCACACTTGTCGTGTTTCACACAGTGCGTCTATAACAAACAATACAATACAATTTACAGTTTTTGAATTAGAAGCCTCTAACTGACAAGAGTACTGACCAACTGCCCAATAGGCTCCCATATTAATCTAGAGAGAACCTTTATGAGAAAAGAAAAAAAATGTTGTATTTAACTTGCTGTGTTGTTCATATTTTAATTACATAAATAATTACATTAATGTGTTCACTAAAGCTTTGCAGCGCTCATGGTGAAAACATTTTGTAGATTTCTGCTTTACTTTTTGAATAAATAGCAGTAGTTGGAGACCTAATCCAGTTCAATTTCCTGCTGTTGTGACATGCACAGACATATTTCTGTGCATGTGTGTGTGTGTATATGGGACTCGATAGAGGAAGGAGCAGCTGCACCTGTGTCTCTCTGTTGTGTTTTTATTTTTCCTGTTAAAAACTTGGAACGTTTTACTACGTCATGACTGTTGATTGCACCAAGACAAATTATAAATTAAAATGTTCATCTTGGCCAGACTATTACTTTTTTCTCCAAAAACAATTTTTTGTGACACAATTTGCAAAAAATTGCTAAATTCTCCCCATTATAAATTAATGCGATTAGATGAAACAGATTTTTTCCTCATAAAAATCATTATAGAATCATACTATCATAGCATCGTAGCATCATAGCAAGTCACACACACAGTACAGTACAGTATAGTACAGCTCATGCAATAGTGACTGCTACAGCCCACTGCATCACTCTCGCAATTTCCTGCAGGAGAATTGTCTACTTGTGTATTACACTGTTGATAATATTTATGAATAAGAATCTGAAAATCAAGATCACTTTGTTCATCTAAAGCAAAGACATCATTGCACCCTCTCCATTCTCCTGTCTGATCTCCACAGTTGGAAGTTCTTCATTTGTTGACTCCGGCACAGAAGGCTGAGCTGTTGCTAAGGCCAGAGGTCGCGGGTTTGGACAATGGTACCTTAACCCTGGTTTTTCACAGTTTGTTGACAGGAGGGTCTGGCCCTCCTCCCACTATGAGCATTAATGGGGGCCACAACTGGGCAACCACTGTGAACCCATCTACCACTTATCCTCCACAACCTACATATAGCTTGTCTCCACAACAACCCATCAGAGAGGTATTATGATGTGGTATTTGCAGGTGGATGCTTAAAATAGTCATTGGTTGGTCCTGCAAAACTTTTAAATTGTGTAAATCCTCACTTTTAGGTTGTCAATGGATTCATGACAGCATTCAGACCCATTGGAAGCTTTGTTCATGACTTTGTGGCCTTTACACATGAGGTACAAGCTCTTGTACAAAAACTAAAATGCAGTTCTATTTTGTGAAACCTTAAACCTGCCGAGTGTAATTACTGCTGATCTGTTGTGTTTCTCCAGAGAAACGTGTCAGAGATGAGAATCACCACTGTGACACAGTTTTTGCTCAACTGGACACTGGCTGAGCTGGCAGACATGTACCGTCCACTGCAAGCATCTGTTGTCTCAGAGATGCCGATGTTTGATGTAACAGATGTGGAGGACTGGTACCTTCAGGTTGTGATGCCAGTGTTACGCAGGTTCTTGCCCAACGATGAGACCCTGATGCATCAAAACATCACATTGGCCTTTCACCAACTGTTGTAAGTCATGTTAACTTGTTTGACTGGTAACAAAACAGGGACCAACATGGGACAAATTGAAATGTAAACCCCTAGTAACTGATTGCTTATCATTTAACTCCTCTACGTTGCGTTTAACCTACATTCCCAGTATCAGAGATAGTTAACAACAAGATTTCACTAGGTGATTTTTAGGAGTTGATGAAAAACACATGAAGGGAAAGTGAATGCTGGACTTGTTAAATGTCTTCCACATGTACAAAAAGGTAACTGCTTGCTATTGTGTTCACTTTCAGATGTCAGGCTAAAAGGGTAATTGGGCAGTAACTTTATACGCTCTAGTGGTGAAAAATAGATGAATGCTTTTAAACAACAACCAGTCCACCTTAGATCAGTCTGTATGTTTCTGCTGCAAGTTGGTGTATTGTGATGTCAGTGACTTTTTCTATGCAGTTATCTGTACCACGATAAGGGCAATGAAACCTCTACAATCCAGGATGTTTGTAGCATCAGCCTTGATAATAGTGCTTGTGGGGTGAGGTTTCATTTTATTTATATAGTAACTTTCATCAAAAATGTTTATGCCTTTAAAAAAAACTTTATCAAGTGTTAAAAAAATGATTTAAAAAAAGTTATTTTTCTTTTTTTTTATAACAGTTGACCAATGCAGTAGAAAATGTGGCCCGCATTTTGCACTGTGCTGCTCTTACCAATCTGACAATGTCTGAGGCAACGATCATGAGGCTGACTGAAGAGCTGACACAGCGTCTGAACTCGCTGGTCATGGAGTTCTCCACAGTGGTGAGTATCTAAATATTTGCTTCTGGTGCTGACCTTGCCCCTCCCTGCTGGTCGCCCTCTTGGGAATAGCGAGGTCCCCAGTCACGCCCAAGGGGTTGGATGGAGCTCTGTGTGTCTGTGGCCTGATTCACTCGATGTAGAGGACCTGGCATGTCTGAGTCTCCCCACTGCACAACTCAACCACATCCAGTGACAATCTCTGTACACACACACACACACAAACACACACACACACACACGCACACACACTCTCTCTCACACACACACACACGCACACACACATGCACACACACACACAGACACACACATAACCAACTCATCATGAGTGTCTCTGATAAATATAGGTGTTAAGGTAGAGGTAGATAAATAGATAGACAGATGCATTCTTTATTGATCCATCAGGGAAATTATTGAGGCCTGTATATATATACATGTATAATTTAGGTAAGTTTATAGTTGTATAGAGACGTATTTTGTGTGTATAAGTTATGTATGTATGTAAGTGCTCCCTCTACAGTATCCAAATAAAGCAAGGTTTAAGATACATGATATGTAGCAAAACTTTTAATTCAACAGAAACAGAGGAACTGAACGCAGTGTTGCATGACACCAGCCTTATGACTACGACAGCTCTTTTAACAGGCTTTAAATGGGTTTATATCACATTGACGCACATTGGCTAACTTCTTGAATACACCTACCAAACCAAAAGCCTGTTGCAAATTGCTGTAACAGGGAGTCGTTTAACCATCACACTAACTATGAAGCTGATACATAAACTTCAAAATCGTGCATAGTGAACCTTTAAATCTATCTAAAACACATAAACAAATGGTCATATGGTTAGCTGCTGGATAGGACAGGTTATGGAAAAAAATTTCTACAATATCTAAATATTTATCTAACCATTTATGAAAACTAAAATCAGTCCTCTCACTTTTCTGTCTTCCTCCTATAGAATTTCAGTGAGTTGGCGTCCGACTTCCGGCAGATCTTTGGACAAGCTGAATCTCCATCTCTGACTCAGGAACACCTCCAGGACCCAAACTTCATCAAGCTCTGGTTTCGAGTCAAACTATTGCCAGTCCTTCCTGATGTACCTACAGCCCTCCTCTCCTGCCTCAGCACCAAGAACTTCTCCTGCCCCGTTTATCAAACGATGTGAGTTCCTATGTTTGAGAGGAATTTTGTTTTCATTTTCACTCACAGATATAGTAATTCTGCATGCTTGTGCTGTGTAACCTGCATGCCATGAAATAATTTAACGTAGTTAATGCAAGTTTGTGGAGTGCGCTGACCTCTGACCCGAAAACTGGTGATTATCTGCACAAAACGGTCACTTGTCAGCAGTCAGTCAGAGAGGATAGATAGAGAGACAGTAGTTGAAGATGGGCTGATCTCCAAAATTGCCACCTTCCAAATATATCTTCCTTATAAATGGTATTTAAATTTCCCAATAAACACAAATAATTTTGGACAAGAATAAAAAATAGATTAAGAGGTTTGCATTTTCTCTTGACTTCATTATTATTTCTATTTTGGCAGCTTTTACCTCCCATATAAAATTGGTGTTGTTTCCTCTTGGTTTTTTATTCACACACTTCATCATTCAATCAGTATATGACCTCATGAAGTGCTTGACCAAAAACAACTTCCTGCCCTTTCACCTTTTGCTGACTTGACCAATCAGTGGACAGTGAAGAAGTGGGCTAAAACCTCTAATTGGTTTTGATGGACAACATTTAGGTTTATTGGCCTTTTTATACTTTTGTGTTTTTATATCTGGCAGCTTCTTAAACATGTAATGATGTACATTACATTACAATTGTACAAATGTACATTACAATGCTTTTTCAGCTTTTTACATTTTACATTTACATATCTATGTGTAGTGTCACAGATCTCAGTAAACACATGAGTTTCATGGATGCTGATCCGATGCACAGTCATAACATCTATGAGCACTTCATACACTCCTTCCTGCTGAAAAACAACACTTCTGGTAAGAAAACAGAGCAGTTATATGGAGTCAAATAAGGACATTACACCTGTCAAATATACTGTTAAATAAGGACAGAAAAAATATTGTTTATATTCTGTGTATTTGTTCCAGACCCACAGTGTCTCTCTTCAGCCAATCACAGTGCAGAATGGTTGAAAGCCAACTTTGCCATCTTCTCAAGATTCGCCACTCTCAGTGACTTCTACAGCCTGAACCCACGTTTTGCTGGCGTGAGTCTGGAAAAAACCCAAATATGCCAGTTTATGTAATCTCAAACCAACTTAGGCCTTTAAGACTCTAAATAATGTATTCTCTCCTTCATCCAGCTGGAGGTTCTTCACCTACTGTCACCAAAACAAGTGGCAGAGATGCTGTTGTTGCCTCTTCCTACTCCTCCAGGGAGAGATATTGTTATTAACCAAGTGTTTGACTTCCTGATAGAGTCCCCTGAAAAACTTCCAGAGATCTTACACCATGTGGTTCAGCTTGCTAGAAAGGTAAAAAAAAAAAAAAAAAAAAAAAACTGTGTAGGACCATTAACTGTCCTGTAGCCCTAACTGTATTTAATTATAAAATATCTAATTTCATAGGTTGACCCTCCTTGTGGCGTCTATGAACACATGTGAGTACTTGTCCCAGTTCTGATTAACCACAGCCTGTTTCTATTACCTGTTTCAATTCATAGACAATAAAATGGTCATTCTAATCTATTTTTCTTTTTCTTTTTTACTTTAGTTTTGTGCGACTGTATGGTGCTATACCACATCTGCCTCCAGACATGGAGCCACTCACCTGGGCTGGCATAGATGAGCTGATGAGCATTGCACCTGATGGTCGGTCTTCCAAAATTTTTTTTTTTGTTTGTTTGTTTTGCTGCCAAGCAAGTTTAGCAGTCAACATAGGCAAAACTTTCCTGTTTAAAAAATGTACTTGTTGCAAGTGTTATTTAGTATGCATAACAGCTGACTGAGGATTTTCTGTTTCCACTTGAACAGCATGTGTGCCAGAGAACATCACGGTAAGATTTCTTTAAAATCAAATCAATACAAATCTATTCTTTTTTTTAAAACATATTTTTGGCCATTTTGCCAGGTAAGTGAAGGTAGACAGGAATGTGGGGAGAAGAGCGGGTAAATGACACATAGTAAATGATCGTCACAGCTGGGATTCAAACTGGCGATCGCTGCACAGCTTATGTGCCAAAATGGTGCTCCCTTAATTACAAAGTTTTTCTTTTATTAATTATTTTGGTATTTATCCTCTTAATCTGTTAAATCTGTCTTTCACAGTGCCCTGTAACCTATTTTAATGGTAAGATATCTTAAAATGAGTCTCATTTTATTGCCCACACTGTTATTTCAAGTCCTTTTGGAATTTTATTTGAATTATTTGATTTTTTTCAGCCACAAACATCTGCAAAGGAAATAACAGGTATTAGTTATTTTATGATTTTTATCCAGATTTATCAGACTTGTGCTGATGTCACTGTGCTTATGTTGCTTGTTAATTTACATGTTCACAGCTCTGACCCAAAGTTTTACTTAAAAACATTAGCCTCAATGGACGTCTCCTGTAACTTTAACTTGGAGAAATATGCTTGTGCAAATGTAAGTCGAAAACAAGATTGGAATTGCAAAAACACTGAGTAACTGCTATGCAACTTTTTTGGCTGAATAACAAAATAATCACTTGCCCTATCATATACACACAGCTGGAAAACTTCACAGCTAATCAGCTGGTGTCTCTGCTAAAGTGTAACCTGCCTGGAAACAGCAGCCACTCCAAAATGGTGTGGAAGATGCTGCTCACCAAACTCTCCTTTGTCTTGGATCCAGCTCTGGACATCCTGGATAACTCGGTCAGTAGCTTGTTACACATCCTCAGTTTCTTTTAAGGCTTGTTCATATATGTAAGCAGTGCAAATCATTGTGGAGAAGACTGAGCTAGTAGTGACTACAGTGATCCAATCATCTGTCATTGCCTACAGTCTATATACATGGTTGGTCCATCAGCATTGGAAGTGTTGGATGTGATCGGAGAGATTAGAGTGTCATTGCTGACCGATGAGCAGCTGAGAAACATCAGCGAGATCAGGAAGTGGTTCTTCAGGCGTCTGAATAGGTTTCTACCATTTGCATCAGGAAGGTTCCTGCAGTGTCTGAGCCAAAGGAACCTCAGCTGTCTGTCGTTCCAGCAAATGTAAGTATCTACTACGGGTGTCACACAGACTTACAGCTCTGGTTTTTGGCTTCAGTCAAGCACTATAGGATAATAGAGGCTGTTACTATGTTAATGATATCATGAAATGTTCACTCATTTCACTGTCAATGTTCACTGACACTTCATAGCCAACAGTAAATCTTATGTAATAACTTCATGCTGCACAAGTGGGTGTAACCAAATAGTGTAAGGAATGACACATTTTCAATAACCCTGCATGGCCTCTCATGTCAAATGTTCCCTCTGTAAAAATGTACTGATCCACTTTTTTATACTTTAAACGTATAATGCTATTTGTTGCTTGTAAGTGTTGATTATAAGAATGAACCTACCCAGGTTCATGTTTTCAGAAAAAGTCCTGACAATCTTGCTGTGAACACAGAAAACAAGTTGAGTACTTAGCAACTAAAGAGACTTATGTTTCTATTGGCGGGGGGTTGGTGGTGATTAAAGCAGAGCTATGTTGATTAATACAATACCAAATAACTGCAAATAAACTTGCTATCACCTATCACATTCATTCACTGCTAACCTGGCTGTTGTTCACTAGCTGGTAGTAAGAGCTGATGTGGTAGCTGCTTTTCAACTGCAGTATGACAGACCAAACCAGCCGGTTAGTAGTCACTGAACTTTCAGATTAAATACTTCTTTCATATAGCACATTATAAATAAATAACAACACTGTCCAAATGTCTAAAATCCAAATGAAATAAGGAAAGGGTCTGATTGGTTGTGACAAAATGTATAAGGAGAAGACAGCATCATAGAGAAAAATAGCTGTAAACTTACAAACATCCTAGAATAACATAATGGTGGTGGACAGTTACAAATCACAACATCTGGCCAGGACAATCAAAATCAAATAACAGTAATAAATAGGATGCAGAGACAGTATGCATGCCAGACAGCAATGATGTGTACCATATCAAATCCATACAGGGTAAGTCCCTCCATTGAATCTGACATGTAACTGGTTACTATAAAGTCTCTGGTTACAACTTAACCTTTCATTTGGTGTGACTTCAAGGCCACAGTTTATTTAATTTTGCCTTACTGGTGTTAAGTGAAAGAATAACTAGATGCATGTGTCCCCATTTTTCTTTTACTCAACAATTATGTGTTTTAAAGTTTTCACCTTGTTGTGCTGTCAACAAGATTATCAATTTGTAGATATCATTGTACTCTGTGACTTTTTATTGTTAGACTGCAGGTATTTATCCACCATTTTGACAACATGGCCCTAAAACAGCAGCACGTGGTCTTGAGGGATTTTGTCCTCCGTTTCCTGTCACAACCACACTCAGGTACTTGTTGCTTAATGTAAATAACCATATTGTTGACTGTTTTCATATGGTCTAATTTAGACTGACTTAAAAGTTGACAATGTGTTGGTGTTCAGAGTTTTTTTTTTCCATCTCTGTGTCTCCAGGTCCAGGCTGTATGAATGGATTCAACAGCAGCACAGAATGGCTGAGGAAGAATCTGGGTCCCTTTTCAATGTTTTTGTCTCTGAGAGAGCTACAGCATCTCAACCCACACTTCAACCCTGTGAGATTTCACTTTTACAAATAACAAGACATTCAAACAGTTGGCCATTGCTGTTATTAGATGCACAGTCACTGCAGGATTATGGTGAATGTCATTTTCATTGAATGTTTGCATCAGAGCTGAATGCAGTACATCAGATCACACTTCCACTGATCGTCGTAGGTGGTGGTAGATTTAGTTCTGTTAACTAAGATTAACTAAGGTCAACTATGGCCTTTAGTTTATGTGGAGATGGTGTTTTCGGGGGTAAAACTGCAAACTTTTAAAACACTTCCCAGAGTGGAATTTTCTGAAAACACTATTTTGCGTTTTCATGTGAACAAGTGAAACATGCTAAACGGACAATAAATCTGCTGTGTTTAGGGCACCCAAATGACTAGCACCAGCCATCGACACTATCATTCAGTCATTCAATTAAAATAAATTGATAATAATAATTAAAGAAAGAAAGAAATTGCTGCATTCTCTAACTACCAGTCGTTCGCTAGCGAGGTGCATTCTGGAGCCCTCGGAAAACACAGAGGTAAATAAAGATAAGATAAGATAAACTGCACATGAAACAAGATTTACACTATTTTATAATAGGGGCATTTCCACTGCAGGAACTAATGGGTAAATGTATGGGAACTCGGCTGTTGGTGTGTGTCTACACCAGAGGAACAGTTCCTGTGAGGCAAAACACAGGAACCTTTTCAGGGGAGAAAAGGCTCTTTTCAGCAACAACTTAAATCTGTGGCCATGCTCTTCCACAGAGTCTCCCCAAACAATCAAGTTATCTATAATGTTCACAACTCCATTCAGCGCTTCAATCATCTGCGCAATAGCCCTCTGAAACACCTCTGGCACTGAGGAGATCCAAAACGGCCCAGTGGGGGTATTAAAGGTGCAGGACTTAAAGCTTTCATCGTCGAGTTTTATCTGCCAACAGCCTTGATTGGCATCAAGCACTGAGAAGTACTTAGCATTTGGCATATGAGAAACAACTTTCCTCACTGTGAGTAGTGGGTAATGTTCCTGTTTGATTGCTTGATTCAGGTCTTTTAGATCCATGCAGATGCACATTTTCTTGGGTGTGACCACTGTTACCATACTGTTAACCCACTCTGTTGGCTCCATCTGCCTGGTTATTACTTCCAGTTTCTCCATGTGTTGTAGTTCCACAATTACTCTGTCTCTGAATGATACAGGAATCCTTCTAGGAGCGTGCACAGGGGTGTACAACAGGTGTAACAGTGTGATCAATCTGTATGTGATGCTGACCAGGTAAGCAACCTAGACCGGTGAAAAGATCCTCATAGGGTGTGATTTACTAAGATCCCAGGCAAGGGGCCTAAACTAAGGTTTCTTGCACAATTGATAACAGGTGCAAGCGTGGTGGAGACCGCCCTATTTAAAGGTGGTTTTTGCGTGTGTTACAACCATAAAGCTGCAAATAATAGCCGCAGCCCAGGGTAGCCAAAAAGTTGTTTATTTTATTTTTCCATCAGAGTTTCCCATTAATTACCAAGACTATGGCAGCCCGCCACATCGTTTGACCATTAAAAACAAAAATAGATAATAATAATTATAAACAGTGTTTCACCATCTCTGATCTCTGTCAGTCTGCCCATCCTGCAACTCGGTCTCTCTCTAGCCAGAGAGCAAGCTTGTACACACACTCACGCGTGTTTCCCATCGAGTTTTACTACGGACGGTTGTTGGAGAATGTTCCAGTGGACTGTAACACCTGTCGCTGCTCTCAGGGCTCATACTGGGGGTGTGGGACCTAATGGGCTGTGGGTCCTTAATTGTCATCACCTTTCCCCCCCTATATGACGACGCTCTATGCAACATTGTTTCGAGTCTCAAACTTGTCTGTTAGTAGAAAAAATAAATTAGTACTGAGTAGTGCTTGAGTGGAGATGAGGAGGTGGACTGAGTGATGACCTGAGTGAGCACTTTTGTGGCATTTACAGCACATTCCTCTGTACTGTTGACCAACGGCGTTGTGATACATACTGGAGGGATATGACAATGGGCCCTTAGCTTATTGATATAATATTTGATATTGCTGATGTGGCCTACACCTATTTCTGTACCGGCCTGGACAGCAGGAGAGAGATTTATTAGATTACCTTATAATTCAATAATTCAAATCCAGTTATTATAAAGGGTGAGGGCAAGTATCAGTATCTAACCTGTCACTGTTTACTAAATCCACATCTAATCTGTCCTCATAAAATGAAGTTTGTAAAGTGTTTGTAAGGAACGGACCTGCTGACAGATGTGCAGCTGACAGTTTGAAGCCGTCTGTGACACAATCCCACGCCGCTCACACACCGTGCGGTGTGAATCCAGCCATAGACTACAAGTTTCCATTGTTAAATGACAACGAAAGACTTAAAAACGTAACAAGAGCTCCTTTCATTCTGTCTATACCTCCTCCTTGCTACAATAACCGCAGCCATTTGTGCCAAAGCTGTGCCAGTTAAGACGTGTCTTGCAAACGTCTTTGCACATCTTGGCAAAGTGATTTTTCTTGTTGCATGTTTTACACGTTTGACCAATAGCTAAACATTTTTTAGTTCAGTGGTTGAAACCACATCTGCTGCAACTTGACTTGTTTTGTTCTGTGTTAGCTTTTACTTTGTCTTTTTGCCTAACAGTCTGCACTTTTCTACGTCAGTTCTACTTCTTCATTTCTACTTCTTCTGCTTTAGCTGGTTGTTATTTCACTTGCACAGCAATTATCAGTGGCTCAGATCTGCTTCTCTTAACAGTCTCCCTCTCACTTGGTTATCATTAATACCACAAATTCTGTCATGTACCAGGGAGTCGTGCAGTCCAAATTCACAGTCCTTAGCCTTATTTTTTAAATCAATTTAAATCAACATACGAATCAATAGACTCTGCTTCTGGGCTCATGCGAAGACCGTGTGCAGACACAAACTTGGTGGTAGTTGAGACTGCATCATACTCATACTGTCACTCTTCACTTCTGACACCATGTTATATTAAAATGAGGGATTTGGCGACCGACTTCTTTTAAGACCTAACTTTTAATGCTCGTCTGCTCAATGTACAAGCATAGCACAGCCATAACACAGCCTACAAGAATAACAGTCTGTTTACTTCTGCTACGTTAAACACCTCAGAGTACCTCTAAGGCTCAAAAGCCTCATACATTACAACTGGAACAACAATAATCAGTCTGATGAGTGTCTCAACTTGATTAAAGAGTCCACAGACCTCTTTTTTTTCAGATGTAATATTTAATCACTATCACAGAGTTATCACAGTGGATACTGTGGTCTGCGAAATTTCTGAAAAAAACTCTGCACTTAACAGCTGGATTGAAAATTTTCTTGAAAAGATATAATTGCCCTGAGTTCACTGCAGATTGCCATTAGAATTCTCATTAGAATTCCTACATGTTAATTAGCTACTGCTCCTGCCCACGCATGATTTTCTACTCTCTTTGCATTTTGACCTGGCGTCTCAGAAAATACTCATCAATACTCACATTCAAATGCCCAACATGAAAATTGTTGTGAGTGCTGAATTTGGAGTTATGTAAGAAATATCAGTGTGGTGGAGTGGAGCTGTACTTTCAGCTAAATATTGTATGAAAAGAAGAAAATGGTTGTTTTATAACACTGCACTTTTTAAATGTCTGAGAATTTCCCACTTGATATTTCTATATTTTAATAATGCACCGGAAGTTAGATTTGTGCAAAGAACACATGATTTTTTTGTTTGTTTGTTTTTTTTTTTACAGCCTTTGTTTAAAGTGTTCAAGTTTTCCATTATTAAGATTCTGGTCATATTTCTATGTTAAAATGTTCTATCAAAGAAAAAAAAAGAAATAAGAAACTAAATCTTTGTGTGTGCTGCAAAGTAGTTAGAAAAAAATGAATTTGGAAGAGTCCAAAATCAGTATTGGCAGATCAAACTGGGAAACTGGCCTCTAAAAAAAGGGTCAAAACCAAAGGGCCAGGTAATCGTATGCCAGAAAGCACAAAAAAAAACCATACAACAACCAAAGAGGAGGAAAGAAATACACTACACTAAACTAAGGTTTACCACACAGTCAAAAAAAACTCTTAAACAAAAAGAATGCTTCTAACTACAATACACCCTCCTAGTAAAAAGAATCAGGGCACACAGACACAGTGTCGTCACACAGCTCCAGCAGGCTCATTGGGTCCAGGGGAGAGAGAGCGCGCTCACTCAAGCTCCTCTTATAGCTCCCAGTAATGACCAAAAATGGAGGCTCCTAGCAGGGGACAGAGAGTCCACCTGAAAAAAGAGAGCAGAGACACACCCACATAAACACACAGGAAAAAGGAGGCACTAGGGCTGTAACAGTGTATCTCTAGTTATTACTTTGCTGTTTACAGCCAAAGTAAACTTTTCTTTTTTCTTCTTTTTAGCTGGAGGTCCTACAACTCCTGACTCCAAAGCAGTGTGCAGAGCTGATGGTGTTGCTTTATCCAAACAATCCAGACATCATCAAAATGCTGTTTGATTACCTTACTGAGCCTACTGAGCAGAAGAAATTGTCCGATTTCCTGCACCACCTCGTCATGTTCCTTGAGCATCAGGTACAAACAGTAAATGTCTGTCTCTTCTGTCATTTTCCTTGTACTTATTATCAAAAGTGATGATCTTTTGTTTTCTGCATTTCAAGGCAAACCTTTCCTGTTTATCATACAAAACACTGTAAGTTCATTTTATTTTCTTCACGGTTACATAAATGATCATCTTAAATTGAATAATATACTTGACTGGACTGATAATACTGCTGCACTGTATAAGAAAGAGCTGAGCAGATTGTATCTGCTCAGAAGACTCACGTCCTTCAGTGTGCAGAGGCCAATGATAAGGTCCTTTTAATGACACTGTTGTGGCATCAGCCATTTACTTTGGTGTTGTCTGCTGGGCAGCAGCATTTCAACTGCAGACAGGAAGAACCTTTATAGATCCTCCCTACACTCTTATAAACCTTTCCCACGCTTGTTATTTAGTTTGGTTAGCCAGGTTGGTTCTCACAGAATTTGTCTCCTTGTACTTGGCAATGATGCAACATACAACAGTTCTAGACACTGTGAAACACTAAGAAATAACAGTGTAGCCATCCTCCTTATGAGCCTCCACTATCTTCTTTCTGAGCTCCTGACTGATTTCCTTTGTCTTTGGCATGGTCAATAAAAGTAGTCCCTCTCATGTGTTCAGTCGCCCCATTCCTTGGAATACTTTTATGCTGATTGAATGTTGTTAGGAAACCAGTTGACTGCACAGATGTGGTTTGAAAACTGATTGGTTAATTAGGTGTGTTTTGAAAGCAAACACTCACATGGGGGCTAATATTTTGACCACCCCATGTTTTACTATATTTGATATAGAGTAATCCTAAAAAGGTATTTTATATTCCAAAAAAATGTACCTAAAGCTACCAAATAGCACTGGTGAATATTTAATTATATCAAGTTTTATCAATGCAATGAAAATGTTCCATAATTCCTGGGGAGGCTAATAATTTTGGCCTCAATTGGTTTGTGGGACGATTAAAGGTTTATCTTATCTTATCACATTTGTGTGTGGTCTTAATTCCGTATGTTTTGATGTTCTAGCTTTGAAAGACTGGACCTAGCCACGCCTAAAGTTTCTCTTGATATAGTTTCATCCATCACAAGCAGCAAGATCACCTTATCCAAACACATACCACCAGGTGAGAGGCACAGTCTGTCAATAAGTTTTTAAGATGATTTTTCTACCTTAAGGTCAAAATTGAATCTTTCTAATGGCTACACTGGTCAATAAAATGGAAACAATTACATCTCTTTAAGCATTCTCACTTTCTAAAATCAATTCAATGTCTCTTTAAATTTTTGGTCCATGTATTTATGTACTCTACTTTGTAACAGTATCAAAGGCTGTACTTTTAAAGTACTTAAGTGAAGTTGACATTTTCCCTGAACATGACCATGTTTTTATTTTCCTATTGCTTCATCAGCTAAAGTATCCATTAATTTGTAGTTATCTGTGTTCTGTTGATTTATTACAGGCTGCATCATATACAGAGGCGAGGTAATATTTATGTTTATATAGTTATTGTTCATATTGTCTCTTATTGTTCTTGTGATAGGGATAGAAAAAGTTTTATCATCTTATTTCTTTTCCCCCTTAAGTGCATTATCACCAAGACAAATGGTAAGCTATCTTACTCACTAAAAAAGTAAATGTTTTACTTTTTGTAAATATATTTCTATTCATATCGAATCAATTTATTGCTATTTTTTCACAGAAACTGACATTTGTACCGGAGTGAACAGGTGGGTTTTATAAAACATAATTCTTATCCTGACATAATGCTAAATATATTGTTAAACAAATTTCTCTTTTGTTGTTAAACCGCAGCACCAGACTGCAGCTCTACTTTGGGAACAGGAACATGAAAGGACATCTCTGTGACTTTGCTGTTGAGGAATTTGCCTGTACCTCAGTACGAAGACAAAACTTCAGAAACAAGAACTACTTCCTATAACTACTGCTTTATAAAGCAAATGGTGGTTTTTTCACCTGTTGTTTCTCTGCTGTTTCATCACACAGCTGTCAAAGTTAACAGCACAGGATCTGGCAGAGATGCTGATGTGTAATCGTTCGTCCAACTCCAGCGGATCCATACCCGTCTGGAAGCTTCTCTTGTCTAAAGTCTCTTCTGTGCTTGATGAAGCTCTAGATCTTCTATCCAACAAGGTAGACATAAGCAGTTCTTCTGACCTTACTGAGAAATATCTCAATTCATGAATGAATAGGTCAAATCATTAATGTACCCTGGGTGTTTTTTGTTTTCTTTAAAAAAATATCTTTCTCATAGACTATGGACCTCAAAAATCCTATACTGCCAATTATTCTGGATGCTATACGAGAAATCCGGTTGGATACCCTCAGCATAGCCAGCCTCAATGATCCAGCCATCATCCAGCTGTGGTTCAGTCGCCGGCTTCGCATGTTCCTTCCTGTAGCCTCTCAAAACTTCCTGTCATGTATCACCACAAAGGGATTGAACTGCAACACCTACCAACACATGTAAGGAGCACAGCATTTATCACACCTTTTCTTTTATCTTCAGTCACTCTTCTGATGTCAAAATATTTTCCCATGCTCTGCATTTATCACGTGATTTTTGAACTCAGTGTGCAGATTTTGAGTCATCTCCAGCCGCACATGACACTACAAAACCAGATGTCTGTCTACATACACTTTATTAAGGTTTTTCTGACCTCGAACACAACTGCAGGTAGGTGCTTGCATGAAAACAACATGAGTAAAGGTGATGATTCTTAAGGCTGTATTGTTCATTAACAAAACTGTTAAATGGGAAGACACTTTACACATCACTTGTTATGTAGGGGCAAGGCTACTGGAAAACAAAATACAAATTTCTTAAAACTGAGAGACTTTGGACTTTTGTTGCTTTTCAATAATAAAGTCTAAATATCCAAAGATACAAGCACAACCTTTTTGCTCTGCTGGTGTAATTTGAAACCAGAATCATTAATGTCTGCTAACAGTCTATAGTTTCAATTTAAAATGTCTTGTCTGTTAAATAAACCTTTTGTATTGGATATTTTTATTTCTTTATTCTTTATCCACAACACAAAAAAGAAACCTGTATGTACTGTACTGCATGTATCTATCATGTTCTAGTACATAATATTAAAAATACACCACATGGTTATACAATGCCGGCATGTTCAGACAGTTCATACAGTTCAGAACATGCAATTTTGTTCTTGCACATCTTTATCATTTAGGCCCAAGCTGCACCTTACTTTCTGATAACAGTGGAGACTGGCTGCAGAAGAACCTTGGAGGTTTCTCCGTCCTTGTGTCCTTCCACGATTTACAGATGTTGAACTCCAACTTCTCAGCGGTACCTTCTATTACATTGTGGCTTCTGTTTTTTTTTTTTTTTTTTTGTTCTGGTTATTATCTTTTCATTCTTTGCTCATTTCTCTGTTTCGACCACCAATGTATGTACATATGGACAGATGGAGGCATTGCCAAAGCTGACAGTCAGGCAGCTTGCAGAGCTGTCTTCCATACCTGGCCAACTCACCTCTCCCGCACAAGTTTACACGGTGATGAAATATGTCCCAAATCAAAGACTTCCTGCCTTCTTTGATGACTTCTCACCTGCTATCATGGTCAGTGTGCATCAAACTACATCAATATTCTGACCATAAGTTATTTAATTGGTACCAGGTGACAATTCAGCATGTAGTATAAATACTGTAAAACAATGTGCTGTGAACATGTTTCTGTACACAACCAGTACACAACCACCACTGATAATGTTGGCTATGCATCACTAGTCAAATGTACAAATAAAAAATTGTGCTTTTAGTAACATAAAGATCATTTTAAAATCTTCCTCTTTTTCTGTAGGGCCATGAAAACATGTTCCTGTCTCCGGTGAGGTCAGCCATGCTTCAAGTCGTGTTTGATCGAGCAAACCTCTCAGATCACTCAGTGGATGACTCAGTTGTGTTCCTGTGGCTTCACAACCGACTGCGCCCTCTGCTGGTCAACCTGTCACCGCTCCATGTTGCACCTTTCTTTGGAATACTGACAGGGAGAAATTGTAGTATTGAGAAGCAGGGGTACGTGTAAAATAATTTCATTTTACTTAAATTACATAAAATGCATAAATCCTTTATGGTGTTAGACATTTTTTTTTTCAGAGTGGAGGACCTAAATTCAACAATCTCATCTCTTGGTGAGGATGCAAAGAAAGAGATCTACAACCACATCATTCAGAGTCTCAGAGGTAAAATAAATAAATAAATAAATAATAATACAAATAATAAAATTAGACATTAGACATTGCTGACATCACACCACTTATTACTGCAGCAAGTAAAATAAGTTAGCATCTGTAGCAATTGCATGACTGTAAAAGGACTGGTTGGTTGAACACAACTTTGTATCTATTGGCACAGTTAACTTTACCATCAGTGATTTCATACTATTTGAAGTACATACATTCAGTATGGAAATAGCAGTGCTTATTTAACTTAAGGGGCAGCGTCTTTCTGTGTGGAGATTGCATGTTCTTCCTGTGTCTGCGTGGGTTTCCTCCGGGAGCTCTGGTTTTCTCCCACCGCCAAAAACATGCAACACTGCCGATAGGTGAATTGAGCATACTAAATTGCCCATAGGTGTGGATGTGAGTGTACCCTGCCTTCACCTGTAAACAGCTGGGATAGGCTGCAGTCCCCCCCACCGACCCCGAGTACAGGATAAAAGGGTAGAAAACAGATGGATGGATGGATGGATGGATGGATGGATGGATGGATGGATGGATGGATGGATGGATGGATGGATGGATGGATGGATGGATGGATATTTAACTTAAATCCGCTGTCGCCTACTGTCTCTCACATATGAAGACTGCAGCAGATTCTTATTGTTGTTTAGTGCCACGCAGTGTTCTATTAGGTATTCAGTCCTAGGTATTATGACTAGGTGCTCATACTTTTATACTGACCATTTATAAGCAGTATACAACCAGTTAATAAAATGTTACTGTTAATACTATGTAAGCAGATACTTACAAAGAATATATGAGAACAGATTGTATATTTTTCCTTTTAACTAGGGCCAGTACCTCTACGCTGCTACGGTGACAACTATAACCACAGTGTCTATAGTTTCCTGGAGCGTTCTTTCATGGGATTCCAGTTCCCCAACCTGACCACTTTTCTGTCACTCATGCCTCATGACACAATGCATCAGGTGTGTGTCCAGAAACAAAGTAAACAAAGTATGAGGATAGATCTGAAGAAGAAATGAATAGGAGGAGAATGACTTTATGACTTTATCTTTGCTCTAGTTGGTAAACTCCATGCCTCCATCAGATGTTGGGGATTTCCTCCGTCGTCCTAACACTGTCGACAATGATGCGCAGCTCTGTGAGCTCTATAGTAACTACATCCAGACCCCAGTGTTCTTGGAGACAGTACGTACCACACAAACAAAATGGATTAAAATGCAAACACATCATGATGACATTACTGCATTTCCCACTACAGGAGTCTCTCCCCATGGAGGTGAGGAGACCCACGCTGCCTTGCATCTGGCCCATGGCTCTCAGAAGTTCCAAGAAGTCAGACGTTAACGCCTGGTTTGACCGACGCCTCCACAACTATTTGGCCTTTCTCACAAAGAGTCTGATCAGCCCCAACATCACACATAATACCACCTGTCAGGCCTTCCAAAAGCTGTATGTATTCTTTCTTCTTCTCTTCTAAAATCATAAAACTAAAAAAACAAAAACACACAAGTAGACAAAAAAAGTCATATTATTTTCCCTTTGCCATACCCACACCAACCTTACTATCTCACTCAAGCAAAGGTAATACAAAGTACTAGTAAATAATAATATTCATAGTACACATATATGTATATATATATATATATATATATATATATACACAGTATACACTTGATACAAAAATTATTAGATGGTGGCACTACTAGGAATTAGAATGATGAAGTCCTGCTAGTTCCTATATGTTCCTTCAATAAACTTAACTTTTGGGTCCTATTTTTTAATTAATCCAGTTTGTTTTATAGAGTGTAATTTTTGTAATTTTTTTTTACACGATGCCATCTCTTTAATGTACTTAATATATGGATACGATTTAATAAATATGTAGATTAATAAGTATATATCAGCATTTTTAGTATGACAATCCCCAGGGTAAAATTCATGAAAGGGAGGTGTACTGAACCAGAGTAAGTGTCCAGTAATGACTGTTTAAAATTCATTTTGTTTTTTTTTTCAGCATTTTAATTCTTGATGAACACAACTACACCTCTGCAGACTTTAACAGACGAGATGTGTTTGACTCCATCAGGGCATACCTCACCTCAGGTCAGTCTTCAGAATGCCACTGTCATCAGCATCATTTTCAGTCAGAGATGAGATTAGATTATTGCTGTCATTGTTAATATAATTACACTACCTGTTTTGCATTTCTATGTTTTTGTATTATTTATCAGACTCTACTTTTACAATGTACCTTAACATGTATAATGAATATGTTATCGATTATTATTAATTATGAATTCACTATGTTTCTGAATTTTGTTTCCATTTAATCTTTATCTACCACTGTGGTCAGTGTAACTCCACTAGTATATATGAAAAATTTGTCATTGTAGCGACGGTGCCAAGGTGTTACAATTCCAATGACCCAGAGCTGAACTCCACCGCCTGGTTTGCTGAATACATTGGTCCATTCATGCTTTTCCTCACTCTGGAGGATATGCAGATGTTTGGATCAGCACAGGTACTGAACTAAATCTTACACTACAACTCAGGTTTAGTTCACTTGGGTTAAGATTAAATCACTGTTCATATTCCTCTCTCCCGTCTGCAGATTATCCAGGTGTTCACAGTTAACCCACTGAATATCGCCCTCCTCAACCATTCGACCTTACCTCTCAACCTCACCAATTACTTCACTGAGCTTATTTATCTGCAGGACAGCAACTTCAACCCCTTACTGTGAGTCTGCTTTTACTAAATGTGTTTTACCCTCCACCTGTGTTTTACTCTAAATGGATTCTTCTCTCTCCCTGTCTGCAGTCTGCCTATGTTGTGTCGTTGTGTTGTTCCTGGTCCAGCATATAGCCAGCTGACTGCAGATGAAAGTATGGTAGTGCTGTACAACCTGACCACTGTCTGTACAGACCTGGACCCACAGGTAATAAAAACAGATAAAATACACAACCATTGTCTTTAGTTTCCTAATGAAAAGGAAGAATCTGTAAAATTAGAAACAGGAGGTAATTAAATGGTTTGAGCATAAAAATAATGCCAATGCTGTGGCCTTTATAGGCACCACATGTTTTAAGCAGGCTGTCACATACCTCTGTTGATTTCCGCTGTGTTTGTGAAAGTCCAAAAGAGTCAATTGTCGAAGGGTTAGATTCTATCCCCTCTTAGAGGGTGCTCAGGTTAGAAGGTGCTCACATCAAGAAACAAAGAATAAAATGATCAAAATGCTCAACAATAGTTTTTGAGGAAACAAGATTGCAAGTTCACCAATCAACTATTTTGGACTTACATAAATGCATTGGAGATAAACAGAGGTATGTAACAGCCTGCTTAAACACTTGCTTCTCACATATTTACTGTAATTGGTTGAAAATGGCTTTCACACCTGCAACAATGAAACTGAAAGTTGTCTAAGACCATGACTTGGTGTTGAGGTTTGATCAACCAAACTGAATCAGTTCCACGAGTTGAACTCAACAAGGTAAACAACACGATTATTTCTGAATGGCCAGTTGAATTTTGGGTCTACATTCCAGATTAGAAAATAACATAATATTAGTTTTATCAATAAGAGGTGTACAAAACTTTCTGAAATGAACTCCCAAACTTACTCATTGTTTGGTGAAAACATTTTGGTAGTTCAGGATATGTAATTGTACTCAAGGAAGTATGAATTGTAGCCGTATGTGACAGACCTACTGCCCCCAGAAGGTACTTACATTTTCTCTTTGCTTGTTGTAGATTTCTGCAGCTTTAGCGGCTAACTTTGGTGACAACATTGATGCCACGACAATTGCTGCTCTTGGCAATGAAAGCACTGGCATTTCTACAGGCCAGATCAAGAAAATGAAACCTAAGGACCTATTTGCTTCCCTGAGTATTCTCAGCATTGTGACTGGCTGGAACCAAGGTCAGGCCAATGCCATCATCCAGTCTCTGATGTCTTCAGGACTTCTGCAGGTAGATGCTGTCTGTGTGTCTCTCTGTCATGACATCTTATCAAATTCAGACTCAATTTAAGACAGTAAGTTTCTGTTTGAGTAAAAGTTGTCTGTGTGCTGGTTCTCTCCCCTCTTCCTCTCACCAGTTCAACAGCATATCGTCATTGTTCTCACTCGGCTCTCTGATTGTGGGTCTTCCTTCTTCAGTATTTGGCAGCATCGGTGGCTCCCAACTCCTTACTGCATCTACAAATCCCTCATTCCTGATATATTTGATATCAGCGCCAGCAATCATCCAGCAGAACTTTGTTACTCAGGTAAAACAGTAACAATAAAATTTCTGCTACAGAGTTTGTAAGATTACTATGGGTTGCTGTGGCGTCACATGAGTGGCAGCCAATTTGACAGCAGTGTCTTATTTTCTTACTATTTTCCTCTATTTACCTAAATTTTTCTACATTTTAACTAATACCACTCTTTCTTTTTATTGGGCTGGCTTTTTTATCATGTTTTTTTTCCTTTCTTTTTTTCTTGTGTTTTTTTTCACCTGTTTTTGTTTTTACCTTTGACAACTAGAGATCTGTTGAGTTGTTGCCCAATTGTTACACCAGTGATCAGCCAATGACACTGTGTTGCTCAAAGATACAACCCAACAAAAGACCCCAGATCCTGGTGGAGGTAAGGTGGAGGAGAAGGGGGTGAAGAGCAGGAGTAAAGCGTCATGAGGAGAAAAGATGGTACAAACCATCAACACTGTCTGTGACTATGTGGAATGTACAATCTGTCCCCATAAGATGAAGAACTCACGTTGCTGACGAGCCTACAAAGGGAATATCTACTGGGAGAGCAGCATCATGTGACTCACTGAGACCTGTCAGTGGACAGGGGAACTAATGAGACCAGCAAGAAGAAGGACGTGGGGATTGTAATGTTTATTAATGAGGGATGGAGTAACCCAGAGCACATCAGTGTTAGCTGCTCACAGGACATTGAGCTGCTCTCTGTTAGCGTTTGGTCGTACTACATCCAGAGGAGTTCTCACAAGTCATTGCTATAACGTGTGGTGCTACAGCCGGTGCTATAGCTACCTGTGGTCTTCCTCCTCATCTCTGGCTTGCACTTTTTCATTTTTTTCTTTTTTACAGTTTTTATATAAATTATTTATTTATTTATTTTCTGTTAATGTAATTCTTCATGATTTTTTTAATGCTGCCAAACAGATAGATTTCCCTTAGTGGGACAAATTAAATATATTCTATTCTATTTTATTAGTCAAACTTAGTCAGAATGATGAATTCTCACATCACAGAGGATATTCCAATTTTGGAGCTGTTGTAGATCAGAGAAGATGTGCTGTCAAAGCCAAAATAAACCCTAATGAAAACAGTAATTATTATTGAAGTTATTGAAGTACATAAGGTATGCTACAGCAGCAGCTTGCAGCTTTCTAGACACTGTAGAATACACAAGTACAGAGATATACCGTATTGACCCCGATTTTTTCCCTTGAAAAAAATACTGAAAAAGACGGGTCATCTCATACTTGGATCAATACAGTAAATGCCATAATCCAAACATGATCAAAACCAGAATACTGAAACCAGGATATGAATGTGCTTTTAAATATACTTCAGTGATGCATGTGGATGTTACATGTTTATGTGAATATCATTACTTCCTGAGCAGTTCACCATACAGGAACATGATTTCAGACATTCTTAATAAACCTTAGACACACTTTTGTGTACAGTTTCAAACAAAAAGCCCCAAACACCACTGTTTCTTTGTGAGAACTTAAAAACTTGATGCATCATATGATACATGAATAGCTTTCTATAAGGATGCAGACTTTTACAAAGAATCACCTTCCTTTTCCCAGATTGTATCAGTGAACACCAACAGTGAGAAGATCATAGAGAACATTCCAGATGAAATGGCCAGTGAGATCCCTCGTGCCTTGCTGCTTGGCTTCTCAAACAGCAACAGCACTATCAAAAGGCTCAATGAGAAGACATGGAAAAGGCAGCAGGTAGGTGGACACGACAGTGAAATACACTCAACATACAATGCATATCCTTATGCACCATGTGTTTTCCATTAGGCTGAGTTATTCTTCAATGTGATAGCTGTGGAAGATGCAACTACAGTGCTGGGAAGTCCAACCAAGTGAGTTTTGAACATGTTTTGATCAAAGAATGTACTGCCAGTGGATTTCAGTATGTGCTTAAAATAACTTGTGTGTGTTTGTGTGTGTAGCTTGTCTTCCTCTGTGCTTCAAGGGTTCACCTGCACTGCTGTGCAAAACATTAAGAAGGTGCAGATCAAAAAGCTGATCAAAGCCTGTCGGCGGAAGGGCAAGCGCAAGGTCAAACTGGTGGAGACTCAGGTGAGAAACTGTGTGCTTTGTGTTTCATGGAAGTGCAGGACATTAAAAAGCAATTGAAATTAAATGATCTCAATCTTCTCCTTAACAGCTGACCTGTATGTACAACTACATTAAAGGAGAATCAGATGCCTACAGCTTTGACCTCTATCTGCCCGACATGCTGCTGTACTATGAGTGAGTTTCCATGTATCTGTGTCAGATCAAGGCAAAACCCAAGTTTCGCCAAATGGTCATGTCAGTTATGGTTTTTTCTGTCTCTGTGCAGTTACTCTTTGGTGCCACCGGCCAGCTGCAGGTCATACTTCGAACAGCTGGGAGATGCAGACTTCTCTATCTTCTCTTCAGTCCTCGATTACAAACGCACTGCTCTGTTCACAAATGCCAGGAGCTGCCTGGTGAGACATCTCTGCCATCAAGTTTTATACTAAAGTAGCCTATTTATCAACATTTGAGATATATTGAATTTACTGAAATACCCTTTTAAAAGAAGATACTCAACAACTTATTAAAAGAGTACATTCAATTTCCAAGAAGGGGCAAAGCTTAAAGAACACTTCAAAGCACCAAGAAAGAAAGTCAACTTAATAATTTTTGTAGAATTAAAGACAGTTTCAAGTCAAAATTTATTTGCATAGCACCAAGCACCATAAAAACATTTATTTCAAGGCACTTTACATTATAAAATGGATAAAACCCAACAGCTCACACAATGAGCAGCATTTGGTTACAATGGAAGAAAAAGTCCTTTTAACAAGAAGAAACTTCCAGAACCAGCTCAGAGTGGATAGTCACTCACTTAGCCTATTTATTGTGAGATTGTGCACATTGTCAAGACACATTCACACACCAGCACAATGGAACAGCAATCGGGGGCAACTTGGAGATCAGTACCTTGAAGTAGAGCCCTGCGCAGGACTGTTTTCTTCATATCACTTTGGCGAATTTCTGACCATTACTGCTCACCTGCACAATAATAGAGATGCGTTTGTGTCTTCTCCTGTCACGTCAGAAAACAGGAGATGAAATGCTTGAATTATACAGAAATCTATTGATAATATTTGTTTGTGACCTTGTTTGAGGTTCTTTCCCACATGACAGTGAAAGTGAATCCTATTTTGTCATTGAGCACACAGCACCCCATGCACACAACGAAATCTGTGTGCATGCTTTTAACCCATCACACAGTATGATGGGTTGAAAGTATTTTGTGCAGACCCATCACACTGTGTGATGGGAGCAGTACCTTGAGCAGGGGGATCAGTAGGATCTTGGCAGTTGGTGGATTTGAACCTGTGAACTTCCAGACCCAAGTTCTCTTCCTCAGCCACAAGGCCATCATCTTATCAATCACTGTCTCAATCCTGTCTCTAGGCTGTCCCGATCCCACAGTGTTTAGTGTTTTTTTTTTTTTTTGTAGCCGCCCGTTCCTGCCCACAGCCCCATATTTTACTTATTATTTTAACAATAGCATTAACATTAGCATTACAGCTACCAAGTAATGAATGTGTAGAGGACAATTATCACTGGCCCAATTTTGAAACTGTGGTGGAGCAAACTAGACTATGACTGGACGCCACAGTCTCGTCAGTGTATGGAAACACTCCTTCAAGCAATTCAAATAAGGGAATAAGGGTGAAGGATTGCTGTCTTCACTCTAAGATGCTTACACTTCACTTGACTACCTCTCCTCTCTAACTGACTGCGGGTCAGTGACAGTTTTGTGCAGACAGTTCCTGGCTTTTATGTCAGAGGTCAGTGCACACCAGAAGTAAATAAAGTTGCATTAACTACATTTTTTCACTCATTTTATCGTGTTAATCTCAGTCATATTAATTTCAACGATGATGCATTAACACCGACAGCCCTAATAAAAATTATAGATATATCACAATTTTTTATGATTCTATCAAGGTTTTACTCTGTCTATCAACTTCACATAATAACTTTCTGAATACAAATAGGCCGTTGTGCTATATTGGGACACGGTTTATCGGTCTGATTGGGCTGTAGAGCTCATAGATCAGCGGCCCAATTGACACTGGGCTGGCCCAAACTAATTGTAAACACCATTCTTTTTGCTTTGGTCCATGTGGCCTCATGATACATTTGCCAAAAAAAGCAACTGTGTACACATACGTCACATCTGTACACATCTGTCTGTCACTGTTAGGATGCAAACCCAAGCCTCTGGTTTCCACAGCACAACCCCTTATCAGCTGAGCTAATGAGAACTGTGCATGATCATATGTGGTTGATCATGCAGGGCTGATATTTTGTCCTAGAATACAACATAAATCAGCACTTTACAAGAAACTTAACAGCAAATCCCTACATGACTTGTTCACTAACACATTAGTTGTTCACCCTGGCATGATTTCAAGCGTTAAGCGTTAAGAAGAAGGGTTAATGTAAATTAATCTTAAATTGGTCAATACCAAGAAGTGAATGCCACACTTTAAGACTTGTAGCCCATGCTGTAGACTTGTAGTTATTTTTATTCTTATTCACCTCCCTGCATTGATTTCCTGTATGCTTCTGTATGATTATGCATTTGTTTAATTTAATTTAATTTTTTTGTTGTTGTTTTTATCCTTTTGTGAAACACTTTGTGACCATAACTGTCATCCTGTTTCATTTTTTTAAGGGCATAACAAACACAAGTTTGACTAAGGATGATATATCAGTACTTGGAAACATGTGCTGCACTCTGAATGTCTCGTACATCGGAAACTCTGACCCGTCCATTTTGGAAAAACTCAAGAACTGCCCCAGTCTCACTCCTGCTCAAGCCTCTGCCGTTCAGTCACTGCTGCTGAATGGGAAAACGCAGTACGGGTGCGTGAACTGCAATAATATATATAATGAAATGACTTTTGTATTTCTGACCACTCTTCCTCACCAGTTTCGACACTTAATTTTTTGATCACCAGAGATCCAGCAATGTGGGATAAACAAACTCTGGAGGACCTTGGGATTTTACCGCTGTATATGACCTCAACGTTCTATGAAAAGTTTGACAAAGTAAGTATCCTATAAGCACATTAATGTGCATGATGTGACATCTGTTTAGCATTGGACTGAGTTTGATGGTGTATGTTTTGTTTTGTTTTGTTTTGTTTTGCTTTGTTTTGTTTTGTTTTGTTTTGTTTTGTTTTGTTTTGTTTTGTTTTGTTTTGTTTTGTTTTGTTTTGTTTTGTTTTGTTTTGTTTTGTTTTGTTTTGTTTTGTTTTGTTTTGTTTTGTTTTGTTTTGTGACGCATTTGTTTTTTGTTTATTTGTTTGTTTTTCTTTTTTCTTTAAAAAAAATATCTGAACAGAAAACAAAGCGCCAGTTCTACAAGGACTTCCGGAAATTTCTGAGGACAAATGGTGTGAGCAGACAACAGTGGAGGAGACTGATGAAAGAAATAAGAAAGTCTAATAAAAATAAGTCAAAGCGATCTCTGGGTCAGTGTGTGGCTTATTTTCTCAGCTAATTTTTTTTTTAATTCATCATGAAATTAAGAGTCTTAACAATTTTTCTTTGTATTTAAGGCAACGAATGCACCATAGGAACCATCACTCAGGTGACTATCAGCGATGAAACCTTCCCCTTTGATTATGATGACATATCTCAGTTCAACTACTGTCTCAGTGCCATGACGGTCAAAGACAACTTGGATGCCATCACTGAAAAGGTGGATGAAGTGGAATACCTCCAGATTGTTCTAAGCAAGCTACATGAGGTAGGTGATGGAACCTTGTAAATACCCGGTCAGGCTTTTTGCAGTTGTGGTCTGGTTAAAATCATGCTAAAGATGAAATCATCAGTGATATACATAAATAAAAAGAGCTTAAAAAAAGTCCAGTTCCTGTTAAATTTCAATTGTTAATGTAAAATGAGTAAAAAAAAACCTGGTTTGCAGTTTTTGTCATGACCCATTTGAGGTTTTTTGTCTATTATTTTTTTTTTTTGTCCCACTCCAAGTCACTGATTTATTCTCTTTAATTTTGTGTCCACACACTATTGAAACACACAGAGAAACCTTAATAAAAATGCACTGACTTTGATTTCTCACTGATTCTCACACATTTACAGGCCTACGCTGCCAACTCCACCATCCCAGAGGATCAAGTTCAGCTCTTGGGCCCAGCGTCTCGTTTAGCTACTGTTGATGACATCAACAAGTGGAGCATCACTCAGCTTGACACGCTCTCCGCCTTGATGGACTCATCAAATGGGGAGTGGGACACAAGCATGGTGAGCAAACAAGTAAAGTTTATTATGCATGCATGTGTACATGTTTTGGGGTGTTTTCATGAATGCACATTTCTTACTGTCCAGGCTAAGGTCATCATCTCCAAGTATCTGAGCACAGCAGGGAATAAGCTAGGCACCATGGAGCTCAACACCATCGGAGGAGCCAACCTGTGCTCTCTGGATCTTGATGTTCTGACCAACATTTCCCCAGAAAGTCTCAAGTAAGAAGTCAGAGTGTTGTGCATGTTTAGGTAACAGTAGGTTTGTTTTAAATCAATGAATCCACCACCTCTGCTCCAAATGACATTTGCATCTTTACAAAAAATCACTATTCTTTACTGCCTTGTCTTTGCTGCTGTTCAATGCTAATGTCTTCATGAGAACATATAATAAAAACCACACTGTAGATTAAACTAAAAACATGTACACAAGGAGAGATACATGTTTTTCAGCCCTGAAGAATATCTGTTAATCATGTTATAAGAGAAGGACAGCTTTAATGGAGCATGAGAGTACATTAATTGCTCATTTCTACTAATAAAGTTGTGTTGTTTTAATCCATAGTACTAATAGAGGGAAATGAGTTGGCTTTATTGACCATTTGATTAACCCTGACCCTCTCTTATGTGGACTTTGCCAACTAGACAGTCAAAAAAAAAGCTTAGTGAGCAACTTTAACTGACGTTGTAAAAGAGTGGAAAACAATGTGGTACTTTCAACTCAGGGAAGATGAATCATGCTCTTCATATGAATGTAAGAAATAAAAATATCAAATTCATCTTTCTATTATTTTGCCCAAAAAATACATACTTTTCAAAATTATGATATATTTCTTTTCTTTGCAAATTTAAGATGGATGCATTAATCTGACAAGAAAATTCCATCAACCAAATTTCTAGCATAAACATCTTCCTGTGGATGCACCGATTGATCGACTGGTGACCAGAATCAGCCGGTTTTCACATGATTGACCATGACTGACAAACAACCAGTCAATCTAAAATATGCCTATTTTAGACTGGTCAAATTCTCTCATGCATTGCATGATTAATATGGCACAGCAGTACACATCCACTCAAAAGTAGAACTCTTGCGGATTAACCTCAAACATGTCAGTAGTATGGAAATTCTTCAGCATGTCTGAAGAAGATCCGTTTGTGACATGCACCTACAAGACCAAAGTAGGGCATGGACTGACAATACCAGAAACTTTTGACTCCATGAGTCTTATCAGAGTTTGGTAAATTCAAAAACATATTCACCAGTTTGAAACTCCTGGGTCAATACCTCACAATACCTCAAAATATGAAATATAATGCTCTTTGTAACTGTGCTAAAATCAGAAAATCAAAAAATCACAAAACTTTCATTTAAGTTGATGTACTTCTGGGTCAGTTTAGAGACTGTAAACAAACACAACAATGGAACATATTCACCTGCAGGAGAGGTTCATAGAGTTGAGTTGAGATTGGCCTCAAATATAAAGACATTGAATCAGTGCCTGGTCATATAAGTGAGAGACATCTGAAGCACCTACTTGACGCAAGAGGACACTAACGTTGAAAAACGTACTGTGACCTAGCGGTCCTGATTGAATTCATTAGCAACCAATTCAATGTTTCCCACAGAATTTTAGAAAACTGTGGTGGACTGCATGGTGTTGCTAGTACCTCTCTCACGGGTGAATGCGTTCCATTGTTGTGTTTGTTTACAGTCTCTAAATAGACCCGGAAGTAGATCAACTTAAATAAAACTTTTGCAATATCTCGCAAAACTACATCTTTTTTTCAACCCTATTTTTTTTCCTTCCATGTCCCTTTAGGGTTCCGTATTAGGGGCTCTATAGAAAATAGAAAAATAGCCAACAAATACACATTATTATTAGTTTGTCAAATATGACAGAATGTTCAATGGCATTATATCCAAATGTGTTACTGAAATTATTTTTTGTATTTTTACTTAGATAATGAATGTGAAAAGAAGAAAATAGTTTTTCTGTAACACTACTTTTTAAATGTATGTGAATTTGCCACTTCAGAAATTATTACATTTTAATACCATACCTGAAATTAGATTTGTACACAGAACAGAATTTGTTTATTTGTTTGTTGGTTTTACAGTCTTTGTTTGAGAAGTTTTCCATTATTAACAATCTGGTTATATTTCCTTGTTAAAAAGTTCTATCAAATTTATTTTATATTATATTTAAATTAAATATATTAAAATACTATTTATTAAATATATATTTTAGACTCTTCAAAGGAGATGAGTTTGATCCTTGTTATGTTTGGTCTTCAAATACATTCAAGTTCTTGAAATTTTTCAGATTGGCTAACTTTCATGTCTTAAAGTGAGGATGTTGTTTCTCTTTACTTAGCTGAGTGGTTCTTGATTAGGACAGTAGTCAAATAGGACTATTCACTGTATAGACCTTTGTACCAACCCTGCCTCTGTATAACACAACTGATGGTCTCACCATCAGTTGTAATAAAAAGAAAGAAATTACATAAAGAAATTACATAAATTAACTCTTGACAAGGCACACCTGTTAATTGAAAACCATTCCAGGTGACTACCTCATGAAGCTGATGGAGAGAATGCCAAAAGTGTTTAAAGCTCCATATCCATATATGTTCCTTCATAGTCTAAATGTCTCCAGTATTCATTTACAATGTAGAAAATTAAAACATGAAAAAAACCATTGAATGAGAAGGTGTGTCCATACTTTTGACTGGTACTGTAGATACAGTCAAAAGAGAACTAAATATTTCTAATTTTTGCATGACAAATTCTTGAATTTCCACTACACTATAAGTTTTGATATGCACACAGCTGTTCATAGCAATCACTTGTCTCTCACTGTGGGTTTGTGTCTTGCAGAAATGCTGACGCGCTTACTGTAACCAACTGCACTGCAGAGAAGAAGAAATTACTGTTCACCATCGCCAATCAGGCATATACAGGACTCAGCCGCTCAACTGTCCCTGTAAACTCCTACCAGCTCATTTCATCTTATCTCGGTACACACAGACCCACACACTTACACACACATTCATACTGCAAGTGCAAAATAACTTAATTTCATCATGAATAGTGATAGAGTGAATTCACTGTCCCTTTTTTTTCTGGGCTGCAGGGGGAGCAACAATGAACTTTATCCGAAGTTTGTCAGTCTCCAACGTCAACATGGACATGGGAACCTTCATCAGTCTGGATGAAAGCGTTGTAATGGTCAGTGGAAAATAGGGATGCAATGATTTTTAGTATTGAACCCTGGTGAACCACAGTGTTTCAGTACACGCGACATTAAACTTTAATTTTTAAAACTTGGTCGTAGTTTATAGATTCTGTGTACTGGATGATAGTGATGTGTCATTCACGATCGAGCTGGCTCCGTCGCAAACGAGAAGAGCCGAATCTTCAGCTGACAGTCGTTCCTGCTCAACTCTGCTGAGAATCCATGCACATAGGGGTGGGACTTTATTTTGATGGGCACACCATGCAGCCAATCACATGCGAGGACAGACTAGTATCATACCATTATGTGAAAAAGGAAAGGGGCAGATGCTTCAAAGACAGCAAGTGTAGTGCTACAGGCAGGGTAGAGCAGGAAGAGAGTTGAACCTACTGACAGCCTGGTGAATAAAACTGTGTTTTAGTCTGCTGAGACTCCATAGTCTCCTTCCAGACATGTTGTAGGGAGGGGAGAGAAGCACCAATGATCCTCTCAGCTGCTCTCGTGATGCGCTGCAGAATCTTTTTACACAATGTGGTGCAGGCGTTGTACCACATAGTGATGCAGCTGGTCAGGATGCTTTCGATTGTGCCTCTGTAGAAGAAGCACATGATGGGGGCCGGGGCTCTTGCTCTTCTCAGGTTCAAGTACATGAGCTGTTGGGCTTTACTGGCCCGTGATGCAGTGTTGTTGCTCCATGACAGATCTTCAGACTTCAGGAAAAAGTGAGCAAAAACCAAAAGAGAAGCAGTATTTGTGCAGAATTTGCACATTGAAAATATCTGTCTAAGCAGGGTCAACAACAAACCTGCACAGACTTTGAAAAAATGCTTACCAACACAAAAGCCATTCATAATTGCTAAATTAGGCTAAAATAGAAAGTTCAGAGTAATACTAAATGAAGAGCCATTTGGGAGCCATAATAGGGGCAAGGGCGTTTTCTATCTAGCTCTGCCCACAATCTGGTAACAACCACGCTTACATCGCCATCACCGGCTATAAACTGAAACCGAACCATTACTATGGCCCAAACACAGTGATGTAAACTGAACCGTAGGAACACTGTACTGTTACATCACTAGTGGAGAGTGTGTGTAAGAGGAAGTCTTTGAGTGTCAGATTAGATCATGCAGCCTCCTGCAGATCTCTGAAGTGAAAAGGAAAGATAAGGCAAGATGATTAAATGCAGCAGAGTTACATAAATGTATGATGGAGAATAGAGAGAGGGTAGTTGAGAGGAACAGCCTAGGCATGCAGCAGCATAGGTTCTGTGCTCACTTGAACCAGCTGAAGTAAAAACTTCATGAATAAAGATATGCTCTGTAAGTATTTTTGAGTGCAACATTGCTCTGCTCTACTCTCCCCCAGAGCCTGACTGTTAATGAAGTGAGAGATCTTCTTGGCACCCACCTGCCAGATCTTAAGTCCTATGAAAACCAACCTCTGGTGCAGAGCTGGGTCAAGAACCAGTTCCAGTCACAGCTCAACACACTAGGAGTTGGGCTCACGGGAGGTAAGGCCGACTCTTCAACCACCAGCTCCCCTGCTGCCACTACCACTACCACTACAGGCATCTCATCCACAACAACCGCAACAACTACAGTGACTACCACAGGTGAGTGAAGTAAAAACAGAATACGGGAAATGATTTGTTGTCAAATACCCCCCAAAATAGTTTTATGGTCAAAGGAAGACAACCATCTGCTCTGCATAAAGCTTGAGTTTTAATTCATAAAAAGGCTTTAGTAGGCCTTTCACCTGTTTCATCTTCACATTTCTCCTCATGTAAAACCAATAATAGAAGAGCAGAAATATAATTAAGGATTAAACATTTTTCTGCTTTAATATAAGCTGTAAGTGTTAGTATTTCCACCTAACTAGAATACCATTACTTCTAAGTCTAAGGACCATTTTATACTTGATTTTGAATGATAATGTAAATGTTGTGCAAAATAAGAGGAAGAAAAGGAATAACAGCATAACAGCAACCTCTGTGCACTAGATAGTCCTAGGTGCTTGTTTGCTATAGTGTAGATTAACAATAGCATCTCTATCCTCCAAGCAAAAGTCACTTGACTTTAATAGCCTTTTTTGTTACAATATGAGATAATATCTGTAGACACACACAATGAAGCTCAATATTTCCTCTGTTGTTTTTGTCCAAGCATGTAAGCAACATTAGCCATCCTACATTTTTTAAAATGTTCTCATTACTTTTTACAAAACGTGAAGCTGAAAACATATTAAACATGGAACATATTACTCAGAAAGTGCATGTTAGAAAATCCAATGATCATGTTCCCTAATATGTGAGTTTATGTGTCTGTTTCAGGTAATAGCTCCCGCGTCCAAGCAGATGCTGGCCTCTCTGCCCTTGTTCTCCTTGCACTCTTCATCGCTTCTCAGTTATAATATGAACGACCAGGACTCACACAAATGATTAGTGTAATTTACAATCCAGAAATGTTAAAATTAAAAGAAAAAGAAACAATGATGTTTTTATATATCTCTTTTAGAAGATTCAAACAGCCAAGACTACCTCAGTGGCAGGGCATTCTTTACTATCAATAACATACTTCTTGTGCAATAACAACACAAGATGCCAGTAATGTCCTTTTATCAGGTGGTCATCCTTTGGGGAAGAATGTACTCACAAATAATTTTTAGCACTTATATTTGCTATATTCATGTTTTTTGTTTTGGATTTCTTTTTTTTTTTGTCTTTTTCTTAAACTTTCAGCTGTATTTGAGTTTCTACAAACTTGTGTAATTTGAGATGTCACTATTTTAAGGCAGGCTTAGTTTAATGAGGTTGTGATTATTAATAAATATATGTTAATCGTCAAAGTAATTTGCTTGGTCGCAGTTTATTAAAATTCAAACATGAAAAGGGAATGAGTTGTAAGTGGGTAGTGTCTTTTTACTTGTGCAATTACACCCTCACTGCAAACTATTTCAAAGGTCAGAGCTGTATAATAAATTAAGAAGAGGCCTGAGTCAATATATAGCAGTGGCAACCTTTATTTTTGTCAAATTAAGTATACATCATTTTATGAATTTAGCAGTGTTTCATTAAGGAGGAAATTGCTGCCTGGTGTACTACTTACTAACTGAAAAATGCCCTATTTAGTATCATGGACAAATAAAAAAGAGGCATGACATTCTCGTTTCAAAAAGAAAATCAAGAAACTTAAATCAAACAAGCAAGTGTTTGGCTGGTTATGATAAAAGTAAGTGAGTGATCAACTGATTAACTTTGCCACATTCATCAGTTATAAGCGTTTATACACGCCAAGAACAGTCTTGCAGGAAGGACAGGTATGTTTAACATCTCTCAGCCGGTCCACACAGAATGGGATGAGACAGCAACCTAAAACAAAGCTGGACAGGACAATATGTCAAATATATTATTTAAGGTATTACTTCATCATTTATAATCATAGGATAGCTTTCATATATTTCACAAGTAACTACAATGACTGAGGGTAATACCCCATTTTTTCTGCCTCTAAAACTATTAACCCAATTTGCATTAGCTGCAGCTATAACAGTAGTAGGATAAAGATATGAAGGACATCAAGATGCACATGCTATATTCCCATTATGTTGACTAAAGTTATTTCAACTCTTCTGACTCAGGTCTTTTTGTACATTTAATCCACAGTATAAATTTCAAGAAGCTTACCTCACTGGCACACACCATATATAAACTTAAATACATGTCGAATTTTAAAACACTGAATAAAACTCAGCCAAATATGAACGCTATATATCTTTTGTGATAAGCTCATTATTTTTGCTTTTTTTCAGTTGCTTTGGTGCATTTCTCAGGACAGAATTGAAATTCTCGAAACTTCTTGTTTAATTCCACATGCGTTTGAGCACATCATAACAGCAACTGAGGAAATATACAAAGTCAACATAGTGGAAGGAGATGGGTAAGGATCTGAACAGGCGGATGCTATTAGATTGTAGGAGGCGAACTATTGCAAGATCCTAGCCTTTCCATTAGAAAATACCTACAGAGTAAACTGTCATAATTGACAACATAACTACCTTGTTTATATACAATGACATAATGACGCTTTTGAGATGTTTTGAGAGTAAGCATTTTGACATACACTCCATCCATACATACATACTGAGCAGCAGCTGCTCAGTAACACTGATGTGCCTGGGTTACTCTCTATATATACATACATCTATTTTCCATTTTTCAGCCACCCACATCTTTGTTTAAACAGCCTCAGAGGACCTGCTAGTCTTACTTACCCACAGAAGAAGAGGCCCCCGCAGAAAAGGTAGGTGAGCAAACCAGCAGTGTGGTCCACCTTGGTGAGGACTGTCTGATGGCACTTAGGGCAGACAATCTGAACTGGACTGCCTCCGAGTGGACTGATTATTGCTTATATAAACCAAAAGAATGGAGAAAGAAAGTGAGAACAAGAAGCCAGTGTAGAATTAGATGAATTCAAAGTCTGCTACTAATATGTACTGAACAAACTCACCAACAGGCACTTGTGCATTTGCCATCACCCCTGGAAACAAATTATATTGATAGTGAAGGTAGACACATACCAACAAAACATACATAATTCCAGAAATTGCATATTCATAACACACATATAAAAGAAAACAGATGCGCAAGACATAAAATACAGGATTTTGAATGCATTGCATCTACAGTATTCAAGTTAGGCTGTATTTGTATTTGTTAAAGGGTTAGTTTCAGGATATTCAGTCATATATGTATAAACAAGCAAGAACTGTATTTATAATAAACAGCCCCTGAAATCCTATTAATACTGACATCATCAGTTTAACAAATCAACCCTAGGGTGAGTACTTACAGTTTCAGTATGTCAGAGTGTCAGAATGTGTGACAGCAGATCAGACAGTTTTCCCACAGCGCCGACTGGACCTTCTCTGCCAACCTTGATTGCTTATACTGAAGTCATGAGACAAGCCGAATGACCCAGCCCTGTCTGAAACCAAGGAACTATTTCACAACAGCAGCCTTCAACAACTATAACATTTAATGTTCTTCAGATTAATGCAACATTTTTTGCATTCCAGCTTTTAATAAGGTCTGTTTTTCTTGACTAACTTGCCTTGCCTGTTGGAAAATTCCATGGTGGTTCACTATGCAATGACAGTGAACTTAAAACTTCATATAAATAATTCAGATATGTTTTAGATAAATTTGATAAATAATCTTAATAGCAGTTTTGCTAGTGAAAGGACTGTGCAGACTTTTTAGAATGATACCATTAGGCTCATTGGCACATTATCACACATATCTGGTTTATCAGAGGACATAACACATCTCTGTCTTTGCTGAGATGTTTGCAGCGCATGAACCTAACTGAAAACAAGGAACCTTTCATTTAGAATGGAATTAACAGCACATGCTCCTGCTGCTTCGAATTAGATCTGTAATTTACATCTTTGCTGAACACAGTGGTACTAGACTTGTGGTCACACAGTATCAATCTGTTGCATATCCAGGTTACAGCAGCAGCAGGAGGTAGAGCAAGTCACTATTCAGAAGGCTGATGGTTCAATTCCCTTCTCCTACAGTCTGTGTGTTGAAGTGTCCTTAGGCAAAATACTGGATCCCAAGTTCCATTGATAGGGTCAACTGTAGGATAAAGTGTTTTGAGTGGTCACCAGAAGACTAGAAAAACACTGAATTTACCATTTAGAATAGAATATATTTTTATTTGCCCCTCATGGGGAAATATAAAAAAAAATCATGTAAATAGAGTAAAAAAAAAAAAAAAGCAAAAAAGTAAAAAAAGTTAACAGAAAATAAATAAATAGTTTATATAAAAAAAGAAAAGGTGCAAGTCTCCAGAGATGAGGAGGAGGGCTTCTGGGTCTGTTTTCATGACAGAGCATCGCTCAGCAGTGAGTTATCACGATGACTTGAGAGAACTCCTCTGGATGTAGTACGACCAAATGCTAACAGAGAGCAGCTCAATGTCCTGTGAGCAGCTGCTCTGTAACACAGATGTGCTCCAAGTTACTCCATCTTTCCTTAATAAACATCACAATCCTCACGTCCTTCTTCTTGCTGGTCTCATTAGCTCCCTGTCCACTGACAGGTCTCAGTGAGACACATGATGCTGCTCTGTAGGCTGGTCAGCAACATGAGTTCTTCATCTCATAGGAAGAGATTGTACTTTCCCCATAGTTACAGACAGTGTTGATGGTTTGTACCGTCTTTTGTTCTCACGACGCTTTATTCCTGGTTTTCTTTAAAAAAAACAACCTTTTCCTCCCTTTTCTCTTGGTGGTTCTCTACACATACTACATCTCATCAGTATTTTGCAGTGGCAACAGCAGTTTTAAAGTGAGTTATCAAGTTAGCAACAAGTTAGAGGAGATCAGAGGAAAAGACACAACTAAGGGCCCATCCCATTTCTCTTTTTTACCGCTTCCCCTTCGCTTATCCCTTCCCCTCACCCCTTGAAACAAAGCGTTGAGGGGTAGGGGTGAAAACATTCCCCTAGGAAATGAGACACTGCTACTTTACTGTTACACGTCACACAAAACACGTAGCAGTTAGTTGCTACGACAAGCAACAAAGACACTGTCTACAGACTTGTTTGTGCCAGTCGAGTTGGCAATGAATTAAAAACTGACAACCTATTTGTTTACATTGATCTTGTGTTTCAGTGGAAGTCATCATCAGAAAAGAGTCCTGTTGGAAAATGTTAGCAAAGTGACACCTAGCGATTGCTATGTTAATGGACGTCACTGATTAGCGGTCAGCGATAAGTTGGCTTAATAAGTTAAATGTATTGATTGGTATATTAATTAAATTGCAAATTTTTTGACAACTGCATCCTTGTCCTGGTGTATGCTGGGAAAGTTCTCATAACCCTTCGTCTAAAGTGTATTTCATTAAAGATTACAGATTGTACATGCTTAAAAGTAATTTCATAAACTTTCTCAAAGTGGTTAATTCACATACAGCATGTAAATGAGCCTACTCACTGTTTTAATCACACCCTTGACCTTATTCTAACCTATTGATGTTGAAAATATAACATTTCCCCACAATCCTCTTCTCTCTGACCATTTCATAATAACAGTATTAGATTACACAGCATCTGAGAAGCAGTTTGCTGTGGCTAAATCTAAAGAGCAGTTAATATTATCCAAATGTAATATATGAATACAACAGAGGATAACTATCTTAAATTTACTGCTGCACAGGTTGATTGTGGTTTAGACAGTGTTGCATCTTGCCTACGACCCTACACTTGAGAAGCGTTTAAGACTGCAACTCTGCCTCCTGGTGTCAACTCTGGGTTGTCAGGTTTTAGGTCTAATAAAATCTAGATTTCTAGATAGGAGGGCTGCTCAATCCAAAGTGGGATGGATGCTGTCTCTCCTAATCAAATTTATATAAGTTTGGCTGACTGCACCACTCACTTTCATTGTTAGCTATTTTGTTGTCAAAACAAAAGACTGTCAAACTCAATAATACTTCAACCAGCATGCCCTCAGGTATTGAGCGTGCGCTATAGTGTTTAACCTGCGTTCCAGTGCATTAGCATTACAGCTACCAAGTTCCATAATGTCCAGAGGACAATTATCAGCTACTGTCTCTCCTATCTGACTAACTGCAGGCAAGTGACAGCGCACACTGGAAGTAAACAAACTTATGTTAACTGCATTAAATTATTTAATTGTGTCATATTTGTTGCAACGATTAACATGTTAACACTGATAGCCCTATATATGTGTGTGTGTGTGTGTGTGTTTGTACGTATATAAAAATTTTAAACAAATATTTCAAGTACAGTGAACTTAAAATAAATGAATACATTTGTAACTTTTGAGTGTGAATAAATTTTAATCTTCAAATGTTTTAAAAACCTAAAAGAATTGGATTACTTTCTCAAAAACTTTAGGGTAATCAGTTTCCACAAAAGTTTTGAGTATTGTGAACATACTTGGGTTTACAGTGTGAGGTTCAGTATTTTGCCCAGAGACACTCGAGTAGAGAAGCTGACCTGATTTGAATTGAATCAAATCGTTAAGTAGACGAGCCACTCGTCTGCTGAGCCACAGCTGCCTGTAAACAAGATACAAATTAAATCGAGTAAAGGCTTCGTTAGAACATTTTGTTTCATGTTGAAACAGCATATAGTTTGTTTTTTAACCTTCTCCCTTAGAGGGTAAACTTTTTTTATCTTTTTTAAGTTGGTTCATGTAGAGATGTACACATGATTGGACAGAAAGAATTTTTCAAAAAAAATATAGCTACAACATAACAAGCTGACCTGCAGGGGGCTACTTAGGTGAGTGATTAGACCTGCAAACATTTAGCTCAAGTAACACTCACTTAAGATAAAAGATAACCCTCATAAGCTTTATTGCATTCATGAATTCAGGTTGTTCTCCGTTACATGAATGAAAGGCTTTTTCTGTAACTAAAACCTGCTATCTAGTGCCATCTGCTGACTGTCACCTCTACAGAAATCGGAAACAAATGTAGCCTCCGTCTGGATCCAAAAACAAAGTTTATGCATTATTTCGTACTGAAATATGCAAATGATGGCTTTACTGTAGAAGAATTACATCTAAGTAAACATTATTATTGAGAAAGGACTGAGTTGTTTGTTTGGAAAATGGCTGCTGTACTGAATTATAAGCTGCAGTTACCAGACAAAGTGTAAATGAGTTTGCAATAATGGCAAAAGACATGTCTGATATGGAAGAAGAGTGAATCACAAGAAGGCACAGGAGGACAATAAGATGAGTTTTAATCAGTAAAAACTGGTGCAATATTTCACATGTAAACAATTGCAGCATCTCAATTCTCAATACCTGAATAATTACATCGAAATAATATTTTAGTGCCTCAATGACCCCAGTAAAAAATAGATCAGTTTAACAAAAAATGATATTCCATTCAAAAACAAAACAAAAAATCCCAAAAAGATTCTTGCTGATTATTTCAAGTGCTTATTTACTCACCTACACATCAATGTCTTTGTGGTTCAATAAAATCTCAGCATCATTAGTAGCCCTTTCTCCCTGCAACCAAACTGTACATCATTAACCCACTGTTGAGTGTTAACGTGAAGAACTGTGGGGCAGCTGGTCAAAGATTAGTGTAAATTCACAAACAGTGGCATTTATATTTCGGCCAGTGGCAGAGAAAAAACATGAATGCATATAATAACTTTTCCCATGTTTACTAGCTCCCATGTTTACTAGCTGTCTGCAGCACTAATTTCAACAGAAGAATTGCATCAGGTATTTCACTTTGCCTTTATCGCGCTAAACAATGTTTTTACGCTGCTGTCAGAAATGCCTTCATTTTACAGGTTCCCTGATTCCTAATAGTTCCTAAAAGCTTCCTTGAAAGATTCATTGTTTGGCACTAACCTTAAGAAAAATAAAGATTAAAAAAAAAATCTCAGACTGTGGAGTTTCATTCTTCATTTAGGTTGAAGTTTATTTGTTTCCCTGCTATCCTCTGAAATAAAGTCTCAATGTTGTTTTTGTTTAGAAAGAACTGGAACTGATTATTCTATTTTGAATAATTAGAACGAAAAATAACCTGGTACCCCCAAAGTTTACATTTTACATTAAAAGAAAGTCAGATTCTTTCTGTAGATATACTATCATTGTGAAAAAAAAAAAAACATCCGTAGGTGTTTACTGTAGCACAACATCAATCAGGAGTATGGCAATGGAGTTAATCGGAACGTGAAAATATTATTTCTGTTAAAAAAGAGAAACTGAGCAGCGGAGAAGTACATGAAACATGACTCTTGTCATTGTGCTGATGGCATTCGTGCCGTGGACTTAACACCCTCCTGGCCATTAAACACCAGCTCTCATATGAGGATTCAGATTGACCCAGAGGTCGAGTCAAGACGAGAAGGTTGAGAGAGGGTTCAGAATTTGGCAGCAGAGTCTTTTTAAAAAGTTTACGTCTTCATCCTTCAACATTTCATTTGCAAATGCAGAATCACAAATAAGTTGTTTGACTAGGACAGCTGGCACTGAATTCCCACACTGGGTTGCTCCTAAGAGCAAACTATCATGAAAGACCTTTAATGTTTTATGTCTGTACCATTTCCATCTTACAGGTTTCCTTACTTCCATCATGACTTAGCAGCAGTCTCAATTTTTGTTCTTATCCTTTACAAAAGATTGTAATGCTCCTTTCATTGCCATTTTCTGTAATTTTGACAAAATGTATTAGGTCACTGCTCCTTTGTGTTTTACCTGACCTCCTTATTTCAGTTTTATTTTCCCCTTTCCTGTTTGATCACATCTCAGGTCTAATCACATAATTTCCAGGTCTCCCTTCAGTTCCTGGCCATCTTCCTCATCTCTGTGTCATACTCATGATTCCCTGCAGGCGTGTGGTCAGGATGCCATATGGCTTTTTTTCTGTTCTGCCTCTTTTTTGTCTGCCTCCATCTGCTTCCAAGCCTCTGTCCTGTCCTTCTGTGCCTTCAGAAGGATCCTGAGCAGTGTGTTTTCATTCAGTAGATTTTCTGAGGTATCTGCCAGCTCCTGCAGTCGCCTCACTGCCTCTCCAAGCTGCCGGCTTTTCTCCTGATGCTGCCGCACTAAATTCTGCCTCTCTCGCTGCAGCTCTGCATTCTGGGCTTCTAAGCTGCGAGTGTTGAATGTCAGGTGCCGGTTATCGCGCCACAGCCTCACCAGCTGCTTGGAGAGATGTTCACAAGCATGATGAAGTGTCTGAACCTCACGCTCAAGTGTCAGGAATTCTGTGTGGAGGGTGGCACTTGGTCCTGAATGATCTGCCTCAGCAGAGGATGTCACTGGTTTGCGTGGATTGTGTACAGAGCTGGAGTGCTGCAGGATGAAGTGGAGGAGGTTGGGTAATGTGATGGGCAGGTGACCCGGAAACTTGACACTGAGGTGTTTTCTTAAAGAAGAAACAGAGAATTTATAAGACATAAAAGTCTGTGTTACTATGTTTAAAGCTATACTTCAGTCAGCAGCCTTGCAGCCCGAATTCCAGATACAAATTAGCATTTCCATTTCCAAATGTGTATGTGTGTTTGTTAGTGATTAGTCTCACCTGTATTTGGGAAAAAGAAAAATTGCAGGAACATGATCCACCATGAACTCCCAGGGAAGGTCATTGCGGGCAACATTTACCCTGCATAAGAACAGAATTGTGGGTGTGTGTATATATATATATATATATATATATATATATATATATATATATTACATTACATTATGGGATATGTGCAATACTGTTATCTAATTGTCAGTGATGGTATAGCTGAGGATATATTATTATTCTATATGTTGTTGCCATGGTACCACGTAAGCAGTAGCCAGTTTGACAGCAGTGTCTCATTTTTTCTTACTTACCTAAACTTTTAAACATTTTAACTAAAACTGTTCTTTCTTTTTATCAGGGCGGCTTTTTTCTCATATTTTTTTTCTGGTGTTGTTTTTTTTCCACGTTTTTGGTTTTGACTATGACAACCAGAGAGCCGTTGAGCCATTGACCAGTTGTTTCTCCAGTGATCAGCTGATGACACTATGCTGCTCAAAGATACGACCCTATTTATCCTGATTTGTTCATGCTGTCAAACAGATTTGCGGGATAAATAAAAATATATTCTGTTCTATTCTATTGTTTGTTGTCACTGTGGCTATCAAGACATTTATGGCACAGCCGTTGAGTCCAAGACAAATTTTGCAATGCTGGAAAAAAAACCTGCATCGCATTTACCTGGCGACAATGATGGTGCCATTTCCTTGTAGTAATCTGGCCAGCTGGATGATGATGTGATTGAGAACAGAGCAGAAGCCACACCACTGGGTGTAGTAGAACAGCAGCACATCCTAGAAGAGAAACCACACACACAGAATAATTACCCATGACGACATTATTACTGTCACCCTCGAAGAACAGCAGTAATAGGAAACAAATGATTTGACAGGTTCCTACTTAGGTCTGCAACAACTAGACAATGAATTTGATTATTAAAGGAGTTGCATACTATTTTAATGATAAATTTGTTGGGTCTATGTTATTACACACATAAGTACAGTGGCAATATTTCTTAATGTGGGGGGAGAGACAATCATTGCTCCAGTGGCAGTAATATACCATCTCGCTGCTGAAGCTGTAAAACAAGACGAGAAGTAGACGGAGAAGAGAAACAATGACAAGCCTTGTGTAAGTCATGTTACTAATGTCTGGAAGAAGTGTTTGAAAAATGGTGGTGGGTAACAGAGACAGCAGAGGATGAGGTTGTTACGACGGAGGAGGAGGCTAACGATAGCATGGAGAAAAGTGCACGAGCCAAGTGATCAAATATCTGGGAGCACTTTACGATGAAGCCTTCAAAGAATAGAAAGTATTTCTGTGTGTTAATTTAGTTTTTTAATTTTTAAATAGGACTTTTTCCTGGTCCATGTTGTATGGACATGTGGTGTCATTATTGGTTTATTTTATCAAGTGCTGTTTCATCTGATCTGTTGTACTGTGGCACCACGAATGCACATTCCCAATAATAGCTCATCATAATAGCAAAGTTAACCCCATTTGTGAGTAGGAAGTAGAACAGAAACAGAAACATTTCTGTTTTTTTTCTTTGTTTTTGTCGAAAGAAAGGGTTTCTTTCTTCCATGCAAACAGAGTGAAATGAAATAAATGAAATGCATTATCTCACCTTTTGTAGATCCATGACAGAGGGCATGAAGGAGGAGGTGGTCAGTTCTCTGATGAGGGGGTGAGGAGAGGTCAGCTGGGGTTCATCTGCATGCCTGACTTCCTCATTACTTTCCTGCATTTTCTCTTCTCCAACCAAGTGTCTTTGCAACAGACTGTGCGGAGCGCTGAAGTTCTTGATGAAGGCCTCTATAAAACAGAGAATAACAAAAGGATCATAATCAAATACAGACAATTTCTTACCAACTGATATGTTAGAATGACAACGAATTACAATTGTTAAGATCATATTTTAAAGCCCAGGTCAATGATAAACAGAACTGTGTGTGAACATTTGTAGTTTTATAAAAACACAGTATTTGATATATCACCAAGGCAGAAAGGTCTTGTATCTGGTTGACCTGTTTAAACAGAAACTGAAAAACAAATAACTTGAAACTCATTATAGACATTACAAATTCACACAAGTCAGTGAGCAAGACTTCCTGTAGTCTTTAAGATGAACCCGCTATTCAAGAATTTAAGCTGTTAAAATTATTTCAGTTCACAATTTTAACTTTTGATCCAAGTGTGTACTGCCTGTTGTTTGCACAGGAACATGTACAACACCCTTTGTTCTATTCATAGTGTAGTTCTTTATAGCAACTACGTCTCTCACAGTATGTAAAAGAACATAAGACTAAGTCTATGGAAGTTAATGTGCTGATATTCATATTATGCAAAACTATTTGGTTGATGTAAAGGATTTGATGCAAATGCTAAAACTGACCCTGATTCAGTTGATCTAATACCAGAGGGTCAGAACAATGTTATTTTCATAAAGGTGGACTTCACGATCTGCTGTATCACATTTTACAGGTATATCAAAAGCAGCTGGTGACTATACATATACTTCTGTCCTCATCTTACCCAGAGACTCTGTCAGTGTGGCTACTGAGCTGCGATGGAGAACGTAATGAACCTCGTCCTTCAGGTTCACGATCGCTGCAAACAACCGGTCACTGCTCTTGTCACCTGGTGCTCCAGCCTCCTGGTCGAGAGAAGCGGTCTTGTTGCCCGTAGCTCCGAGCCTCATCGCCAGAGGCCAGTTCAAAGCAACGTCCAGCACATAAAACCTGAGTGTCCTGTTGGTCTGACAACCCAGTCCCGTGATGCCATCTCCTTCATGCTGAAGGACAGAAGATGGAGCAATCGTCGAAGGAGGCGTAAGGGTGGCTGTATGTATGTCTGGTCCTTCTTTGGCTTGCGATTCATTGAGTTGAGGTTTTACTTTTCTGCAGCAGGCACTGTATTGACTAAATGGGCTATAGCTGTTCAGAAAGTTGCTACAGCTCACTGAGGTTGCAGTTTCTATGGACACAGGGGGAAGTAATTGATGGAGGCAGCAATGTTTAAGATACGACTGCAACACATCTCCTCCCTGAGACACAGAGGGGAATGTGCAGTGTATGGAAGAGGTGGTGGGACTTGGTCCTAATAAGGTGAGACACACCTCACACACATTTGTACTAGACTCTGGGAGAAGAACTGATTGGCAGCAAAGAGAATGGGAGGTGAAACTTCTGGAGTTGGAGAGGTTATTGTCACAGGAATGATAACGCACAGCAATGTCAGCAATCTGAAAGACACAAAAAAGTGGAAAAAATAAAACATGCAAATACATACTAAACGTGCTAAAACTACAAGCTACAGTTCATGAAGAGACAACAATTCACACGTATTTGGGGCAAGACCTAATAAATCCTTGAATCTTGTCAATGAAATTATTTATGACCCCAGTGACAGTAAAGGACAATGCTGGATCACCCACGCATTGGGTTGTTTTAAGACAATTAAATAGGATACTCTGATGTGTTATTAAATGCATCTAACTATTTTCCACTGTTTCTGCTTACCTGCTGGAGTATGGGACTGGGCTTCGACCCAAGGGGATTGTGTGGTAGAAACAGCAGCAATGCAGGACCTTTAGTCAGCTCCTGTTCCAGGAGGCGTGATTTTATTCCTGGAGGCTGTATCCACTGGAGGACAGTTTCACTGTGTTCAAACACCCAGCTACAGATGGCCTCTGATGTGAAGTTACGTTCCCCTCGAGGAAAAATCTGAAAGACAAGAAAAATACACAGCATGATGCTGGTGCAATGCCTCAGTGTATGTCTGGAATGATACATATATTTAGCACTTTGTAGTTTATCACGGGTGTGATGAGATTTTGTTACCAGAGAGGAGTTAAATCTTCTGTGGAGGTAAACTGATTGATCTTCTTTTAGCGAGATGGCCTCTGCAACCAGTTTGTTGGTCACGACCCCAAAACGTACATCTCCAAGGAAATCTGTACGAGAGATAGAGAGATTCAGGAGCAAAGCCTCAAAATACTCAGTCCTTTTGACTTGAGACATAAAGAGAATTTACTGTTTCCTTTGTCTTTTACAATGGTAAAGTGATTTGCATTGAGTTTTAAGCTTTTGGTCAGACAAAGAGGACATTTTATACTTTTATTAAAAAGTCCAAATTTCAGACTAGTTTTAAGGATAAATTATAATAAATAGATGGAAGATAAATGGAAGGAAACCTTATATATGAAATGATTTTGTCCACAGAAGTATTTGCTAATTTAATTTAAGTGCTTCACTTCTGGGCATGATAACATATGTTTGAGGATTTGTAAGAGCTGGTCAATGCTGTATGAATCCATCTTACCCCTTCTTAGGGCCTGCAGGGCAGAGGACAAATATGTGATGTACCCTGGCGGCTGAGGAGAGGAGTTAAACTGGAAGAATCCCACCACCCGAGGCTAGAAATACAGGACAAAACCAATCAAAATATATTACATGGTAACATAGTCTCATATAATGCCAAAGTCTCATATAATTATTAAAACTTTGAGGGTGATACCTCATGACATGAGAGGAACTTTTCAAGTGTTGCTCTGGACGGGAGGTAAGTGAGTGGCGTGATGACCCGGAGGATGAAACTCTCCACGTATGGTGCCACAAATGGACCTTTGTACTCTATGGGTCCAAACCTTTGACACAGAACCACAAAGACAAAGTGACTCTGTGAATCTTGCTACAGTTCAGTGTGAATTCAGTGGAAAAAAAAATAAATCTCAAGGAATACATCTATCACACAGATTTTGATTTTATTCTGTGTGTTTTTGTCTTTCTTCTCAGGTCTCCATGGGGGAACAGAGGTCCTATCTGTGAGGTGGTGTCTGAAATTCGCTCCAAACCTGACGTTGACATGAAGTGTTATGTAACTCTGTGTAAAGTAAATGTTAGCTTTATTGTACTCAAAGGAAAATTTGCCTTGGCACAGTGTTATGATCCATTGTTTGCATCTGATTGATGCCAATTGTGATAAGTCCTTTATTTCTTGTGTATGGTGCAGAACTATTACTCTACACCCAAAACTATTTAATACAAACAATAAACAAAACAGAATCAAACCACTTAAATAACCAATTCACCATGTATGATGCTTGTCAAGAAAAAAACCTCTCAGATGTGCTGCTTTTTGCTGTTGTATTATGCCATTATAAACTGTCAGTCTTCAGCAACAATATAAAGGTGTCACATTGGATTATGGGAAAAAAACAGCTGCTTGTTTTAACTTTTTTGAAGACAAAATTATTAATTCATTCATTAAGAGAACTACCTGAAGTTGAAACATTGAAGAAAATATTTGTTAGTTGCAGCTCTGCATCACTTATGCAACCACCAGGTTCACACCAAGTCTTACTGTGTGTCTCTATGGAGACAGTCGGTGTTCAAAACCAATGTAAAGGTTAATCCTCTATTTCTATCTATTCCTGTATGTCTGGCAAATGAACACATATGAATATGTGCTACACACGCATATGTATGTGTCTTCATAATCCCAGGTAATCTTCTTCTATTGCTGTTACACCCAATGCACTTCTCAGGTTACATTGTAACATTTGATTCTGTTGTTGGCACATATGGACTATACATTGTATTGAATGTTAGTGAACTGTGTGAGTGGCATATTTAGTGTGAATTCTATCAAACTTCTGCATTTTCAGTGGCATAAATTTCAGCCCTGCTCAGCTCGGACAAATTATCTTCACCTATATTTTCATAAGAGGTTCACATTTGTGAGCCTGCTGTTTTTAGGTTTGTCCACATTAATGATGCCTGGAGAATAAATCCTTAAAGTTTTGATGACATTATGGCCTTTCCTCTACAAGTATTTCTATGCTCTGAACCAAGTTGCTGACTGCAGGATAAAGCGGATTTCCAGTATGAGAAATACTCAGTTGATAATGAGTATTAGAAATGTAAGTAAATTTAAAGGGCACATAGAATGCAAACCCATGTTTTCTTTGGTGTTGCTGACTAAAGACAGTTTAGTGTGTCAATACCAGAACCTTAAACCTTATCTCCGGCTCTTTTACGTGTAATTTCTAAAACTAGAAACAGCTGCTGTAATATCGTCTATTCAGGGAAAGGCTTAGTTATGACGTCATAGTTTGTGACATCACTTTAGATAGACCTTTAAAATTTGCACACCCTAACCCACTTTTGCAGAAGGATAGCTTTCTAATCAATCGCGTGTGAAATAATTCCTGTTATTATATTCTTTTGCATGGCTGTCAAGCAATACATCCACTAGAGGGCAGTGACGAGTGCAGAGCTCCATTTTAGTTTACTTTTATATTATTATATCAACAATAGACAAAAAAAATCTCTTGCAGAAAATTGTACACAGCACCTTAACCACCATCTGTCGGGACTTATAGCAGCACAATGTCACAAGACTCATTGTCCCAGACTCTTCACTGTCAACTATTGTTGCTTGAAGGCTTACCTCCTGTAAAACAGATGAATGATGGGATATTGGTAGAAGCGGTTTTGCCTCCTGCATTTCCCCTGACTGTACCAACAGTTTACAGCCACAAACTGCACCTGTGCATTGTGCAAGAAAGACAAGGTTGAAAAAAGACAAAGCTATTTCTAGACCATACACACGTTAAAAGGATCCCCAACTAGTAAAACATCTTGGCCTAAATATGCTACAATTCCTCTGTCCTACAAAAAAAAAGATCCTTCAGAGAAATCGACAGTTTAAGACACAATTCCAACAATGGGGGCAGCCATTATTTCAGTGCACTATGCACTCTGGGTTGATGATTTAAAATGGTTGCAGTCGTGTTGATACATTGACACATTGGTTTTGGTTGTAGTTTCCAGTCGCAAAGCAACAAGAAAAGTGATATAAACCTCCACAGATTTTATCACGATGAGAAAAGAAGAAAAGATGGGAAGATGCTTATGGACGAGTGCAACTCCCTAAAGTCCAGCGGCTGTGTCCTCGCCACTTTAGCCCTGATGTATTTGAGGTATTAAATTGACCACAGCTCATAAAAGAGCTCAACGGTGCTGCTGGTTGGAAGCGAAAAAACACAGAAACAAATTACATGCTACAATCTTCTCCCAAAAAGAAACAAAATGCTGGGTCGTAGACTGTGACAAGGTTAGTTTCAGGTTGTTCAGTGAATATCCAACCTGAAACTAACCTTGTCACGGTCTATGACCCAGCATTTAGACTCTTCACTAACCGTGGTAAGGTTGGTTTCAAGTTGGATACTGAGTGAACATCCAACCTCAAACTAACTTCACCACAGTCGACCATAGCAAGGGAAAGCCACTAAGAAACATCATTGACAAGAGACGCTGGATCCTCTCCTGCTAGGATGTAAACGTCCCGCTGCTACAGTTGAACCATCCAACACTACAATTGTGGAGGACACCAACGATCCACAGTTGAATCCATCAGTTAAAGTGCTCTCCAAGTAAGGCCAATGCAGCAACTCAGATGGATGTCAACAAGTCAGATACAGCCATTGCCACCATTTGACATCACTACCCAGACACAAACAACAATGGTGGCCTAGTGAAATAATTTTCTAAAATTTGAATAAAAACTAAAACATTTTCAGTGCTTTTATATCAGAATTATATGGCAGATTCCAACAATAATTGTAGGCCAACATGGGGTCGGGGTTCTCTTTCAGACTTAAGTTAACCTGTCACATTTACATCGATAAAAGGCCTCACATTAAATCGTGCCTTTTAAATCAAAAGTCTCCTTTTCCACTGTGAACTGAAAGGTTGATTTCATCATGTTTCTTCTACTTGTGAATGTGTCATCCCTCGTGGTGTCGGGTAAATGTTACTATTTATTATTTAAACAATCCTGTAGAGTGGTGCTAACTGTGACCATGGGTGACCTGGTACCTGTTTGGCCATCTTTTTAGCGACCTGCTGCACTTCCTGCCGGGCAGCCATCGAGTGAGCACACCAAGGTGCATAGAAGAAGATGAGAGAGACCTCCGCTACACTTCTGAGACGCTCCACCTGCAGAGAAAATGCTAATGTTCCTGAACATGTAATCGCTGTCCTGCACTATTATTTTAATTTGTAGGGAAAGTCCAGTAATACCTGACTGATGACAAAATGTTTTGGAATGTGTATCTTTTAATCTCACCTGGTCCAGCTGACCCAAATAGAGGTCTACTACCGGGGCGTCAGCAGAGAAGAACCGCACTGGAGGCCGAGCTGGTACTACAACATCCTTGGCACGGCTATAGAGAGAAAAGATACATGTGTAATCATAATGAGTTCTGATTTAATATTTATGTCCTAACAATTTAAATTTGTCAAAAGCCAGAATGCTGTGATGAAGTATAACAATTTATTAGGTATGAAATTTGCTGTACAGGAAAAATGTACTTGATTGCAATTTTGGCAGTAGCATTAGCATAATACTTTCATAGCAATGATGCTCAGGCTCTCATAGTTATTTTTACAGATAGCATGCACTTACACTTAAAACTTTCTTCCTCTATTGTCGTGGCTGGGTGCATATCTTTGGTCAAAAAGAATGTAATTGCTTCTAAAATGTTTTGTATTTTTCGGAGCTTGGTGGGTATTGAATTGTGCTGTAGTGTGTCTTTAAGCATTGAGTGTGTTTTGTGGGACATTGTTAGTGCCTTGCCACTCAGCCGTTTCTGTTTGCATAATATTTGATCGTAGATGAGCCATTATTTGAATTTCAGGTAGTTAAAAAGATTGAGCTGTGATTGAGCTGTGATTGAGCTGACCACTTCTGCTGCTGTTCCTCTCCTCCTTCTCCAACACCACAGCTGAGTGGATTGTTAAGGTGGTGTCATTAAAGAAGCCGAAACCTTTGCTAAATGAACACTTTCAGGTAGTAAACTATCTGTTTAAATGATTCAATGTGGGGATTATTCATCTTCTTCTCCTGCACAGTTCTGTCCCTTTCTGTATATGGCAGTTTTATTAGTTTCTTTACCCTCAGGTACAAAAAATAAATACAAAAATAATCCTTTTTTTTACTTTTATGGGCCTTTTTAGGCAGTGCATATTTAAAATACCTTCAATACTTAAAAATGTTAAATAATGACATTCTTTGGTCATTAACTTGTGTCCTCATCATGTTTAGCAAATGTGAATTCATTCTTAGAATTTTAACCTAAATGCCAGATTATTTACATAATAGACTTGACTATCAGCATCTGCACTGCATAAACAAATTGAGGCACCTGGCCTTGTTTACATTGTGTTCTGCAGGGATACACTTACACACACACACACTAATTTCTCAATACCTGTACCAGACTCTGACATCCATAGAAGGTAACTTTTGTTGAAATCATTTATTCTGTGGGCTATGGTCACGCTCTGCATCCATTTATCAATTTTCTCAACCTTACGCTTACAATGCTGCTCTGCAAACATGGGAAAATGGTGCCGACTGGTGGGGAATTTTTGTGCTTGCATTTTCTTAGCCTCTGAATGACAGGGTTACAGACAAATGTATTGCAACGGCAGTAGAATGAAAAAAAAGTTGGGAAGGACAGTCAATGTGGCCAAAAACGGCTCTAGGGGGAAGGAGGGGAGTTTTTTTTTTTTTTTTTGTCTAGACACTGGAAATTTTTGTCAGCACAGTGTTGATGGGGACCAATTTTACAATTCATTCAAAAATGAAGATATTTGTCAGATATCATCATTTCAGCACAATAACTACCAAAATGAGAGCAAAAGATATAATAGGCTTAAAAGGGTTACAAGAGGGCCTGAGACTTTCCTAATTAATGAGTCGTAAGGTGAATAAATGAAATAGAAAGAAAACTATGAAAATGGCTGAGACGGTCTCAAGATGTCTTTGGTGCTAAATAGTTCAACGTCCAGTTTTATATCATAGATGAGAAACTAGGAATTCTCAAATTAAAATGCAAATTTTTATGAAAAAGATTCATTGTCAATGGAAGAGCAGTGTAAATGCTTTGTCTGCAGCTGCACACTGTTGATTTCCACCGTTGGATGAGTTAGGAGAGGAGATGGTTGCTACACTTTTGTCTGTACGATCATTTAAAAATACAAAAGCCAAATCCTCCACAAAACATCCAGTCACAGGAGTTACAGTGTCACTCAGTGACAGCATGCAGTTTGTTTCAAAGCGCTACTTAATCCTCTTGTCCTGCAGTGCAGCTAGAGCGTAAATGCTCGTTAAAGATCTAGTTATGATTAGATTATAAAAAGAAACAGTTACACTACAGATTACTGCTACTACAACAACATTTATCTATTAGGGAACTGTTCAGCTGTGCTGGCGGGTAGTTCTTCTTTCAGCCTTGCCAAACGAAAACACACTCACACTCAGAAAATGAACGTAAACTGTTCTTGATTACCTGCATGTGAACTTGACAGCCAGTAACAGCAGGACGCTGAGCACGATAGCCCCGCAGAGTAGATCCGGTCTCCGGGCCATTAGTAACAGCACCTGCCGGAGAGACTGCCGCACGCGGCGCAGCATTACAGCCTGTCGTCGTCTCTCCGTCCCATTTATACTCCCCGGGTGTTGCTACTGCTCACGGCGTCCATTTGCCTACGAGGGGGTGGAAGGAAGACTGCCTCGACGGGAGTCACAACAAATCAGGATTGGACATCAGTGCCACTGGTGAGTACGGTATTCAAACACGGTCAGACCAACCTTTCTTCCCCACGTAGACTTTTCACTTCCGTAACAACTACGTTTGGGGTCGTCTGCGACTACGAGATGTTGTCGGCGGTTTGAAAACGTACGGTTTGACACAGGAATGAAAACACATATAGAAAAAAAAAAAGAAGAATACTTATACTAATATTTAAAGTTAAAGAAAAGAATCGACGAGTAATTATATTGTTTTAATTCTTGTCAGTGGGTGTTTTTGCGTTTTGAGTCTTACGTGCTCTTTTGAGACGGTTCCTAAATTGTTATGGCGACATCCGCCGTTACCATGGCGAGCTAGGGACGCTAGAGGGCGGTAGTCATTTAATTCTCAATCAACTCAACTTTATTGACAATTGTTAAAAAAAAACAAACAAACGGTTATTTACAGGGATAAATACGAATTATATATCTATATTTTAATCTAAATTATTTAGTTTTAAATAGTCTGTACTTAAAAAAAAAATGACCGCTACACACGAGGGATGGACTCATTGGTTCAGCAAATTGTTTCCATTTCACACGTTAATTTCAAACTTTATTTGTCCAATAATTGCGCATTGAGTAAAAATATCAGCAAAAATACTAATATTGTTTAAAAATCTTTATTTTTTACTTTTTCATTAGAGAACATTGAAGAACAAAATCACAGTGTGAAACCTTTAAGTGCAAATGAACGCTAGAAGAAAAAACAAAAAAACAAAGACATCCATCTTTGATTTACCCACCCACCACGTGGACATTAAAAAATGTGCAACACAGTCTTTTTTCAGCAGTAAAAGAAAATAAAACATAGAATTTCTCATCAAAATTATACAATTGGGGGAAAAATCAGTATCAAAATCTCAAAAAACTTAAGAACAATATTTTAATTCCAAATCTAAGTGCTGAAAATCTTGTGTATGGAACATATGGCATAACATCTGGAATAAACCTCAGTCTTGAACCTGTGTCCAACATCAGTACTGCTTTCCCTTGAAGTAATGGTTAAACAAAAGGATCTTAACAAGCAAAATCTACCAACCTCAATTATTCACTGGACATATTTTTGAAATCATGTTACCAAATCTTTTAGAGTGAAATGAACAGCTCTGTAGCAGAGAGACTGCAGTCATAGCTAGAGGTTTCAAGTGGGCCCAAAGAGTGAACTGACAGTTAATGCAAAATAAAGATTTATATACACTTTTAATACTTCTCCATTCAAACTTATGCCTCTGAAGCAACAGTTGTTTATTTTAGTGAGATATAGAGATCATAGATTACATAACTGAAAGACATTTGAAAACAGAAATTAAATCCAAATACTTATACTCTATACTTGTTTTATTGAACTGTCAGTACCCAGGTTGGTATAGGCCTTTTAAAAAAGCTCTTCTTTGACTGGACTGCAGCCATCTCAGTGCTACAGAGCTGTTGACTGTCAGGAAGCTCCGATACCATTTTACACTACCACCACTGTGCGAGCATGATTTGTCGTTTTTATGATATTTTCACTGCTCACTGGACCATATAGGCAATATGGTTTGTTAATGCACTGTGCACGCAAAGAGAGATCACTGCAGTGATCACTTCAGACCAGTAAGATCACAGATATTTCACCATTTCTTATCTTGTTAGTTTTACTTCTCCAACACTAGCTCAAAGCCTCTCCTGGTCCACATGCAGAGAGATGAGACACAGAGTTGGGAAGACTTCCTTTCCAACTGCAAACAAAGTCAGTCTCATGTGAGTTTAATGCTGAAAATAAGCACTTCTCTTCGGCAGCTGGCTTCATTTGCTGTGAAACTCATGACATTAATAGGGCACTGACTACATGCAGTTTGTTACAGTGCCTGTGTTTCAGGGTGCATTAGCTGCTGCACCACCAGGTCTATATTAATGATGGGACTGAAGTAGAGCGCCCAGTAGAATAAGCAGTTGCACACAAACTGAGGGACAAAAGGCCAAAGGAGGGCAAAGGCAAAACCTTGAGATAACATCTTCCACAAGTGGTTCCACATCTTGCGTGGCAGAGTCCTAAACAAAGAGGAGATACAAGTTAATGTGCTGGGTTTTTTTCACTGCAGAAACTTTATTACTAACTTGTAACCAAATTATAAAATCCATTCTTGGTCTTGACTTGTTTATAATTTGTTACATTTATGCTAACAGTATCCCAGGGAATACTGTACTATGACTTCTAACCAGCAGCCGAAATACTGCACTTATTATAATTAATTTATGTAGTAAATAATTAATAAATGTAATTTAGTAGACAACAGGATAAAAAGTCAAGGCAGAATCAAACACTGGAACCTTACAGGCTCTTAAAACTGCAGGTTAGTGGTTAAGTTCCCATAGCAGAAAAGGCCTTTATGTTACTGTGAGTGTTATAAAGAGAAAACAGCAGAAAGGAAACACCCAGCCCCCCCAACTGTGTGTACCTGATCCTGGCTCTTGTCCAGAGTCTCCAGAGGGCACAGCCTTCCAGCACAGACAGCAACATGGCATTAACAATAATAAAGCGAGATGTCCAGTAGTGGACGGCCAACCAGTCCCAAGCAAACTCTGCTATCAGCTGGTACGGAAGCAGGATGTACTTCACTAGAAACTCAGCCCACTGTTGCCAGCTGGGCTCCAACTATCACACACAAGAAATCATAGAAGAACAAAGAACAACACTTGAAGAATTTTAAATAATTGAAACAGCAACTCATGTAAAACTGTAAGTTTTTACCAACTGTAAACTGTAAGTTAGTTTGGTTGTTTTTTTTTTGTTTGTTTTTTTTACAGTAAAAAAAAATATCTGGAACCTCAGGAGACCTGCTTGCATGCAGATTAACAGAGTTTCTATTAACACCACACTGACTTCATTCACACTCTCATTGCCTAAAATTCCTTCACCTACATCATAAAAGTGATGTTTTGACACTATTTTTAGTAACATTTAAAATTAACTTGTTATTTGTTAATGCTCTCGATGCCATTTCAATCTAAGTGTCACCTCTGTGTTGTGGAAGCTGCTTTCCACCGACTGGTCGATGTGTGTGATGGCCGGACAACAGGTGTGCAGGAATGGCAGGAAGGTTTCTGAGTAGTCGAATAAGTACAAGTAGAAGAGTGTGAGACGAGGGGAGCGCTTGAGCGCGTAAAGAAGGAACAGGGACTTCCCAGCATTAGCCGCCTAGTGAGAAATGATGGAAACAGAAATAAAAGGACAGAATTAAGAAATATGACAAACATGACGACTGGTGATTTGTACTATGAATTTTATTTAATGAAGGGACTGTGGTACAGAGCACTACAAGCAATGTCCATCAAGCAAAATCATGTCAGTGTGGCAAAGCCACAAACCCCTCAAAGGTGCATAGAAATACTCAAGTGATGTAAACTTTGCTCTAGATACTAGCACAATTATCTGCAAACCTGAGTACTTACTTTGTATTCCCAGAGGTTCTGTGGACGTTTGACGCCCAGGGCTTTAACTCTGTCCAGTTCAGCTAAAACAGCCCGTCGGTGAGCCTGATTTTCGATGCTATAAGGAGGCTTCAATAACTCTTCATCCCCCAGCATCAACAGTAGCCTTAAAGAAAGACATCAACACGACGTAGCATAAACATCAAGTACACACTAAAGAGGAAAAAAATGACAGATTAAAATGTATCTCCACTTCAAAATAACGAAAGCTTTTTTTTCTACCTTCCATTGACATTTTCCAGTTGGAACGGTTCTCTATACAGCTGGGCCCAAGGACCCAAGTGTTCAAGCCAGGACAACACCTCTTCTGGCGTCCAGTGAGACACTGGTTTACTGATCAGCAGGTCATGCTGCTCCACTACACCACTGCTCCAGTGATAGACCAACACCATCACCTGGAAGCATACAGACATTAACAAGGCATTCAGGCACAGTGATGGCATGTCCTTCTGTTTAAAGCACACCAAGATATATTAAACATAAAAGCTGTTGATTGTTCAGAGCTGGGAATTAACAGGAGCACTGCCACCACAGTGGCTTCTTAGACTGTATCCACTTGCTGTGTGTTGCAAAGATAACCCATCACCACTAGAGGTCAGTATATGCATTTGGCTGTCATTTGCCCTAACCAGTCAACAGCACACGGTTTCTTGAAATATTTCTGAACATAGAAATGTACTTTGAAGTACATGAAGTACTGAAGTACTTTGTTTGAAGTATTAAAGCTTGAACTGAAGACTGTCTTATCAGTCCTTTAATTTCACTGTTACTAGCATATCATGTCAGAAATGTGGACAGAATTTCACCTAACAACTTTTAAGAACCTTACAATCAAAACATTATTACTTCAGATGTTCCTATGAAGTAACTTTTTATAACATATTGTGATAATACTAATAATGAGTATTTACTATCATTCCAATTTCACAGAATGCTATTTTTCCAGGACAGTTCTTGTAAGCCACATAAATAAAAAGATAAATGCATCCACAGCTACAGATATTTTGCAGACAGGTTCTGGCCTTCATTTCAGTTTTCCTAAAATAACCCAATTCAATAAATGATGTTCGTCCATGAGCTGGGGGCGAAAACAGGATCATGCTGTAATCTGTTTACATGCTCTGAGCAACAAACACAAACACAAATTTAGTGCCGTGTGGCAGAGTACATTGCTCCCAAGTGCCACATGGACAAAATAAACATGTGCTGTTTGCAGGATATGAACAACCAACCCATTGATGCATTACTGTGGTGGCCTTTAGATATTACATGCTGCAATTATGATAATGCTATAACCAGAACGAATAGTGTAAGTAAACAAATAGATCAGTAGTTAAGGTTTATATTATTTGTCTGAATACCAATGAGTATCACTAAGTACAGTAATAACAGCAACACTACATTTTTTTCAACTAATAATTCACTAATTGTGTTGCTCAGTTTTATTTACTACAACTTATAATGAGTATTGTCACATACTATCTCTTCTCTAGAAAGAAAGAAAAAATCCTAACAATATTTGCTATGATAAGTGCTCTCTCTTTAGCATCTTAATCTTTGGATTACAACAACCAATAAATTAATTACCCCTTTAAAAAGGTGAGTACTTGAGGACATAATTTTACTATATAGTCATTTAATGTGTTTTTTACTGCTGTTGGACACTTACAGCCATACACGTGAGTGCAGTTAGGACGCCAGAGAAGAAGAAGCCTGCTCCTTTGTGCTGGTGTGTCCTGGATCTACCCAAGTTGTCACCGTATCTAAACACATGTAGATGTTTAATGAAACATGCCACTTTTTAGTTGCATGCTTCAGAACAATGGGATCAAATGAATAAGTTAATAAGTTCACACACATCCGACACTGAGCAAGTACACACAGATAATGTCATCCTTGTCAAATCAGTCTATTTACATCAAAAAGTTTTATAAAGCATCCTGTAGGTATAGTTAGAAATAAATGTCAAGTTGTTGTATAGGGAATCCAGGCACCATGTTTTCCCAAAGAAACACAAGGTCCCTGGTTCCAGTTATTTTTGTTTTAAACTGTCCAACTTGTGTCGTATGAAGTACTTCACAACCTCTGGAAAGCCAGCAAACTCCGGGAGATTTTGGGGTTTGCCTGGATCTCTGCTCTCCTCCGCTGAACAACATCACTGAACAATTTGTCAGTTGCATCCCTAAAATGAAAAAGGTTTGTGTAAACACATGAACTTAGAAGACAAACGTGAAAGGTACAATAAAGATAGTAAACAGGAGTAAAATAAATTACATGTACAGAGAGTAAAACTAGTCTTTTCATACTTTGTGGTAGTTCTGAAAAACCCTCTCCTGTGTCTGTCAACCTGTACCCTACCTTGTTGGACAACAAGAATTTAAGTCTGGTGGTAATGTTGAACACACTGTTAAAGTTTTCTAGATGTTTAATGCAAACATCATCTAAATGTGATCAAAATTAGCATAAAACTTAAAATGGGGATGTCAAAAAAAATCCTACTACTATACTAGACTACATATAACAATGACGTAGATTAAGTTGTACTTGAAGTTTGTGATACAACAAAACTTAGTACTGAGTAAATGTAATAATGTAGTGACAGTAAAAGTAATAGTAATACTCTGGATGTGAATATTAAACCATACCTCAGCAGGATGTTGATTTTAGGAAAACCTTCCCACTTCTCTCGGCACTCTGGGCACTCGTTCTTGTGTGAGGACTCCCACCATAGAGCCAGACAGTGGCGACAGAAATTGTGGCCACAGGTCAGAGTGGTGGGGTTGACTAGGATGTCATAGCAACAATGACACGAGAATTCATGCTCTGAGATGTTGTTGGCAGCTGAGGATTTTGACTGAGAAGAATCTGACAAGTGTGGAGAGTCGTCCATCAGTGCTCCCAGTCTGTCATCTAATGTATCCCACTCCATCTAACAGAACACATTCATAAAAAGTGGAGAAACGTTACCAAGGAAGGACAAAATGACATAAGATGTATTTACCTTCTCTCAAATAAAATAACAATAATAAAAACAAAACAAACAAATTATTCATTTGCTCAGTGTTGCTGAAAAGTTCACATTAAATTGTAAGGCGGCTACCAACAATAAAATTTTGTTCACTTACTTATAACATAGTGTATAAATCTAGGTCAATGATCATTTTACAGAATTCATACGTTGAGCTTTTTTTTTTTTTTTTTTTTTTTTACAATACTTGTGTCCTATTCAGTACGTCTTTTAATTGTTATAGGAAAAAACACGTATCTTTACAGTCTATTATTACAACTTTTACTGCATAAAGGATAACAAGTGACATGTTGGTACAACTACAAAAATGAACGGTCTGCGTTCATTTTAAATTCCGGTGTAGTGTTTTGTATGCAAGAAGGCGTGTCGTGATATCACTAACTTGACAGGCTGGAGAACAAGCTGACTGCACCAAACAATGAACCAGAGAAAAAAGCAAAACATATTGTTCTCCTGAACACTGACACGACTTATACTTAAAAGCAGACAATATTAACTTATACGTATTAACTGTGACTGGTTAGCTAAGGCGTTAGCGACAAGCTAGGTTAACAACATTCAACTATACTATTGTTCTGTAAAACAGATAGAATGTACTTTGCTCGTTACATACACACACACACACACACACACATACACATATCACGACGTGCTAGTGCTGATGATTGTTGTTAGCCAGCAACTAAAGGATAGCTAACAGTAAGTGCTAAGTTAGTAACCGCTATTAAACGCCACTGAAAAACAACTCACCTCGTCTCAGGGATGTCTTCTGACGGGCAAGAAGATGAGGTATGTCATTACTGTGTGCTGAACCGGAACACGTCTCGTTATTGGTAGTTAAAGTAAAATTAAACCGCCCGTGTAGCTAGTGAACCCATCTGCCTGAGTAGCTGTCGCCATGGCTCCGCGCTGCTACGGCGCGCGCGTGCGCACACAGGCGTACGTCACCGTGTCACCTGATAACGCCCGTCCAAAAAAAAATCACCTGGGACACCAGAGTACAGTGGGGGAGACTTTGTCCTGGTGGTGATGTCAGAGCTCAAGCCACAGCTCAGTTCAGTCATTACAAGCTGCTTCAGTTCAAAGTTCAGACCTGTCACTGATTCAGTATTGAAATATGTTCCTTTAATCAGGATAGAAATACCTGACAGAATAGAATAAGCAAAGCATGTATTTTTGATTTAATGTATGTGTCTATTTTAAATGAAAATGAAATGTGTGAAATTCTCCTAAAAGTTGTGCATACCAGTGACATTTTGTGATCTATTTTTTAATATGTTATACATAAAATGAAATTAAACAGTCTAGCAATGGTTGAACAAGAGCTGTTTTCAGCATTTGTTGTCCATTCTAAAGTATAATTTATTTTTGATGTTGCATACCAGTGAGTACTTATTTTCTTTTATTTGTCTTTGATCAACTTTGTAGTGATCATTTTAATGTGACTGATATATTGTTTGATATTTACAGTTTATCTGGTGCTTCACTTGCAGAGGCATCAGCATTGCGGAAAACACCTCACACCCCTATTTGTTCCATATTTTTGACAGTCGAGTCATTCATGACATAAAATTTCATATTAGACGACCAGTGAAGATCTGTATGATGTAAAATAGACTGTCCTCCTCTGTCAGCCAGGCCTTCATTCATATGCCAATTTTAATTGGCCGTCAGTTCTCTTGTGAGTCCTCCTGTGTAGCGTATCAACCCACCCCACCACCACCAGGTCTTTATTTTCAAATCATAAAGTTGACAACCCTAGTTAGCAACAACTTTACTTGTTGTGGATGAAAACCACAGCAATCTTGTGTGGAAGAAAGATTAGCAGTTTCAGAAATACTGGAACCAGTTTATCTGGTGCCAAAATTCAGAACCACAGTCAAAATTTCTGACTGTGCTGAAATCGTGTGTAAATGTATGTTTCATTGAAATACATCGTATGCATCGTGTGTGTATGTATTTGTATAATGTTCTGCGCCTGTATCTGGATGGTGTTAGATATTGCACTACGACCACATGATTGTCAGATCGGATGAGCATGAATTAGCAGGTGTAGGTGTTCTTAATAAAGTGAGTATAGCTGGGGTCAGTACGACCAACAGGGGGCGATCTACGCTTTCCAGCTGGTGACCTGCCATCGTTGCTGGAAAAAGAAAAGAAACATACCAAAAATAAATAAATAAATAAATAAATAAAAACAGAAGAAGAAGAAGAAGAAGAAGTGGTGGCGCAACACAGTTTAGCTAACACAGATAGTAGGCGTAGACTACTAGTGACAGCTGCGGTTCCATCAACATTAACGCTACAACTTAGCTTCAGTTACTGTTCATCCTCGTCTTTCTTATGACGTCCTTCAAACCCAGCGGCCTCATCTCACCATGTTTGAGGTAACGTAGCTGTTACTGGGGCTGTTATTACAGCGCACAGCTGGCTGTCGTCGGCTGGGCTTTGGATGTAGTTGAACTGTTGCAGCTCGGTACAGCCTCTACATTTACCTCTAGATTAATAAGAAGTGCCTTGTGAAATGTGGATGCACCCGCGTGACAGTGGTGTAAATAGCAGATATCCACTCCTGTCGCTGCTACAGTTAGCTCTAAATAATATTGTCTATAGCCTGAAAGCTAGCTAGTTAGCCGGTGGCGTTTGTCATAAACTAATAGCGTTGCATTCAGCCACACACGTTCAAACGTAATACATTAATTGTCTGATAGCACTGCTTTGTTTCAAAGGAATACCAGACATCATGTTAGCTTACGGTGTCAGGTATAATGCGAGCCAACTTAATCAAATGTTCATTTGAGCTTGTACTGTTATTTCAATGCGTTTAAGACTCGTGACGTCACATGATTAAATCATTAATTTTAAGGGTGTAAAAATCAACTTTGGAGGAAACACTATGGTACGAAGCCTTACATGACAGGCATGCAAACGGATATTTAATTGGCAGCTTATTAGATTAATTAATTTAATTACATATAATAAGACTATAATGCAATCTCTAAAAACTACTCTTGTAACAAATCGTGCCTTCCTTCAGTAATGTTCAGGTGTCATTGTAACTGTGGATTCAGCTTTGTGATCTTTTTGTGCTGTTGAAATGACAAGTGTTTCTATTATTTTGTCCATAACATTTATATCACTGAAGGGTAGGTTTAATAACAACTGCATGTTAGCCAGCTGTAGGTTTAGTAGTGTGTACCTTATAAACTCCCAACTAATGGCAATACAGTAACAGATACTGCAAGTAGGTATAATGCATGTGCATGTGCCTTATAAATATGTGATTTCAGTTTTCCACCTATTTTGTTCTGTTTCTAGTTGTTGGATTACATTGTCTAAAACTAAAAGTGGTCTAGTTTTGGCACTGGATGGTGTGGGGACACAAGGCTGTTCAATACTTGAAGGAGTTTCAGTCAGCACCATTAGCCTAAACCTTCAGGTTAATGTTCATTAAGGTAGGTTTTATGTTGAACTAGTTTTAACTAGTTGCTTAATAAACTAGCTACTGAGTCTATACACACCATTTACATTTAATTCTCATTAAGTCTTAACATTGTCCTTTGATTAGTTTGTATGAACACAGATCAAACAGAAAATCAGCTATCAGTAAATTGAAACAAGGATTTTAGATAATCCATCATATCTATATAATTGCATTGTTATTTTGTTATGCAGCAACATATCTTCTAGTGCACAGTAAAAATTGACATAATATTCACAGCATTCACACATTTCACTAAAAGCTGTAAGTCGGTTTTTATATTACAGCAAAGTATGAATAAGTAAAGATAAGTTAATGTTCCAGAACAGTATGGTCAGGTTAGTGCAGTTTCTTGACTAGCATGCCATAACAGGCATGTGCAGCAAGTGGGATAAACTGTTCACATGAGACTGAGTTGCAATTAGTAGCTGAACAGAAAAGGAATTTCAAAGAGAACAGTATATCTCATTAAAATGTTGTCAACCGATGTAATAAATATTTCAGTGTATACATTTTATCTAGGAATATATTGATACCGTTCTATTTTATAGAGGAAATACCACCTAATAACATTCAGTCCTTTCATAATAAGTATAATGCTGGGGGCATGTGGGAGATCACTCCTTTATTTTATTATTTCATCCTCCTCCACACCTCTGTACCAGGTAGCGTTGTAGCATTGAATTAGTCATTTAACGTGAGACTACAGGACTGGACATATGAACCACATTATTGACATTAATTATGTGGCTTTAATTACCTAACCTGATCTTTTATGAGGGATGAAACTTTATTATTTATCTTTTTTTCCTTCACTGCTGCTACCCTAACCTTGTGGTGACCTGAGTTTTGTTTCTACATGTCTTGCAGATGTTGATTACTGAGCATGACTGTCTGTGTCTAAACAGGATCCTGAACTTCAAGATTCATTGTCACTGAGTCTAAATAAAAATTATTATGAGCAGAATATGCCACACCGTGATCCAAAAAAATCACTGGCAAGTCCTGACTATAACTGTGAGATGCCAGAAATTCGTGTCATCATCAAAGAGGAAGAGGACAGCTGGACTGTGAGTGAAAATAGTGAGTGGAAAATCTTAAATATCAGCATCACCTTACTAGATGATGTATACGCAGGTACTCTGCCATGGTTGTCACATCTTTTGCTTTTTCATGTTAGATACAGATGAGAGCTTCAGCTCAGAAGGAGAAAAGGAGGTTACTTCGGTACACACTTGTCATCACCCTGTCAAAGCATGTGAGAAAGAAAGCTCAGCTTCATATGGAGTAAAGAGACAACAAAAAGTTAAAGTAGTGGAGAAATGTGTGGAGGAGTGCAGTGGCCAGAGCTCCTCTGTCAGAGAGGGGTGGCACAGACACATGCTCATTGACTCTGATGAAAAACCCTGTGTTCACGGGAAGATGCCAGGAAATGAAACTGTGGATCAGTGCAATAACAAAGGAGAAAAATCTTTGTCCTGCTTAGTCCATGAGATGACTCCTAGTGACAAAACGAACAGGAATTTCCATCAGGAGGATGAGTGTTACACTCCAGACCAGAGCCTTGACAGAAAACAAATCACATCTTTGTCAACAGAAGCAGAACTACATGAGACCAAAAGATCAGCACCTTGCCAAACAGTATGTAGAAATGTTTTTTGTAGAAATACATGAAATAAGTTAATGCAAAGTTATCCGTAGCCTTTTTTCACTTGTTGTTTTTCCACTTATTTTTCTAGTCATCTAGTTTTTGTTTCAAATGGTTAGATAACAGGCTGACTGAAAATCATGTGTCACATCCTTTTTCACTGCCTCATTTCTAATCGTAAATCAGATAACACCTCACAGTTTTTAACATTTTTGCAGAAATCGTAAATGTATAATGTTCTGGTCCCGGCCTGTATCTGAGTGATGTTATACATTCCACTATGGCCACATGGTCAAATGAGCATGAATTAGGAGGTGTAGGTGTTCCTAATAAAGTGAGTGTAGCTGCGGTCTGCACTGACCAACATCTACGTTTTACAGCTGGTGACCTGCCATTGTTGCTGGAAAAAGAAAAAAAAAGTCCTTTACTACCACCACTCACTTATCTAATTGTTTTAATAGTATTTTAGTGAGAACTGCTTCTATAAATGCAGCTAACGAGGCATTTATATCTATTTCAGAGATGTTGATTTAGTTATAAAGACTTACAGTCTTGCAGGACTGGTGCAACTTATGTGCTATGAAGTTTTATGAATATAACTCAGAAAGTATGAATACAAAGTTCAGTTACTTTGAGCAGTTTCTGTTCAAATGTTTCTGTAAAATGTGCTGAACGTAAAAAAAACCTTTTTACACTGTGCTCTGTAGGATTCTACTGAACATAAGCCCGTGACATCACGTGGACTGAAGATAGCGTCGGCACACTTAGAGGACCAAACTCTCCATTTGACTGTTAGGTTGCAGGCGGGGGAGGAGGAGGACGAGGAAGAAGAGGAAGAACAAGATGAGGAAATTGGAGGTTTAATCAACTCTGATGGAGAAGTGGTGGAATGGAATGCCAGTACGTTTCTCGCAACAGCATATTCAATGAAAAAGCCTCACATTTATTTACTCAAGGGACCATCACTGGTTCAGGTCGCTGTGGGAAAACATTTTGTTTATTTGCTAAAGAATATAGTGAGTAATAGTGACATTTCTGTCATTAATGCTCATGTTTACAATTTAATGGGTGGTCATACTTCAAAACATTCATAAAAATATGTATTTAATTTATCATTACAGTGACTTCATTTATCACACAGAATACAGCCTTTCAGGTATATTTGAACTGATGTCAACTATCTTGATGTTCACAGAAGACAATCATGACGAAGTTACCAAATGTCCACAGCCAATCAAGGTAAATGGTCTTTTAGACACAATTCATTAACGTTGCAGGATAAAAGCGAAGTATTGAAGGGTTTTGTCATTACAAATGGTTTCTAATGATTATATTCACAGGATGTCAGCCCGTCCAAGTCTCAGCTGCAAGGCCCAGACCAGAGAGACAGCAACAGCCCCACACTCATCATGGAAGTTGTGTCTGTGGGAGAAGATGAAGAAAGGGAGGAATGGGAGGAAAAAGAGGAAGTAGTAAAGATGACAACAGTTACACCCTTGTTCCATGGTAAATAGAAATAAAAGGAAATCGAAAAGAAGTCCAGGTTGTAAATAAGAGTTTTGCCTCAGTTCTGAGCTCATCTTTTTTTCACATGGTGTTGGCAGGAAAGAGACACAGTAGAAAGAACAAGGCTCCAGAAATAACAGCAGCATCATTGGACGTCTCAGATGCAGAGAAAGAAGTTCCTGCAAGTCCAGGTGAGCTGATTGAAATTCATAATCCACACTCACCATACAGATTGCGTGAGGTTTTAGTAGAGTCACAGTGTGATGTTATTTCATTAACATCAATATTTTTTACTGTTGCATTTATGGCACTAAGTAAAGAGAAGGAGCAGAAGAAAGATGTTGGAAACCCCACTGTTGTCTGGAGAGGACCTAGCCAAGCCTGGAAGTGAGGGTTTTTTATTTTTTATTTTTTTAATGGAGATGAAATGATAGTTTGTATATATATATATATATATATATATATATATATATATATATGTGTGTGTGTGTGTATGTATGTAACACTCTTCTCTAAACATACTATTAAAACTGTGAGTATTATATATATCTATGCTGGTGTCTTAACAATTGAATACTAAACTTTATTCACCTAGTTTTAAAAACCCCAAGTCACATTAGTATCTCATTTGGAAAGAAAATCCATAGTCAGGTTTTATATTTTAAAATCAAAGAAAATTAAAATAAATTAAAAGTTTTTTTTTTTTTTTTTAAACAGCGAAGCGTCCTTACAGAAGAAGGAAAGATACCAAACTGTCTGCTGACAGAGAAGGAGCAAATATAAGTGTTTCCACTGGTAAGAGCTTATAAATATGTAATATTCTTTGCCAAGAGAAGAAATGGTGGCTGTTTAAATTGCCTTGATTATATCATGCTACCCTACAGTGTAGATCACATTCACAACATTCACTTGGTCTCAATGATGAACTGATTAGAATGTGTCTGTTAAAAAGTCAAAAGTCAAAAAGAGTAGCTTGTTGCTATGACAATAAACCATAGATACTGTATATACACTAGATGTTGCGTTGGCTGCTTCTGATACCTCTCTGCTACCATAGAGGGTAATGTGCACATGGGCTAAAGAACACTATTCAGTTGGTTGCGGTATACAGTAAATCTTTTGCTGTTTGTTTTTAATTAAATCACCATGAATTGGGATTATTTGGTTTAATCATATTCAATTCATATTCTTCTGATATTTCTATTAGAGACTGCATTCCTTAGACAGCATAGTAGATGGGTAACGCCAGGAGTAACTGATTTAATAACATACACTGTTTTAAGTACAGAATTAAAATAATGACCATGGATTGCCTCTGCCTGCCTGATATTTATCAGGCAACATTATTTCACAAATTAACATACAATGATGCAACTGTGTTGTCACGTTTCAAACATCTTTAAATCATCCTTGGTTTTCCTCAACTGAATAATAACTAATTCTGCACTTGCAGTATTAGTTCATGAATGTGAAAGGTGAAATTTGTGTCAAGCACAGAAATTAAATTAAATTAGAAATTAAATGCTATGCCTTGGTCTTTAGTTTTCATTTTCTGCTCATTATTGAAGTCCAACATCTTTGTTGATCTGAGCGTGGTTGAATGACAGTTTGAGCTTTGGAACCCCGCATCAACATGAAGGCGCTATTGACAGCCTAAGTCACGCCCATCTACTTCTGGTCCATGGGTCCTCTGATTGTAAAAATTATGAACTAGCGTCTATGGACAGAAAAAAATATTTTCTGGTCCCGTTTGAAATGTGTCATAGTTTTCACATATGATGTTTGTGAATTTTAAAGATATTTTTTGACATGGAGAGAGGACTGTTTAGTGACAGGCAGCAAACATTACTTTAGGTTTTGTGTGAGGCCACGTAGCGGACTACAATGCTCGTCTCGCAAAGTTTATGTCACCACCAGACTCTGCGTAGCTACCTTAACAGCTAGCTACGCGACCTAGGAAAATATCTCACCTGGTAAGTTTTATCCACCCACTCCTCATTTTTTCTTCAGTTGGGAAGCGAGGAGGAAAGAAGTTCAGTGAAAAGTTTGTGAGGAGAAATTGTGACGTGCCGTCACCTGTGCGACTATTTGGTTTGTAGTTTAACCAGTTATGTATTTTCAGAAGCATATAAATCAACAGTTACACCAGAAACATAGTCTTGACTCACACTAATAGTTATTATTTAAATTAAGATACAACATATGTGCGATCCAGGATAGAAGTCAAAGTGGATCGGAAAATATTTTTATCTCTCCGTTCACTGCAATGTAATTTTTTTTTTTGATCTAAGGACCCAGTGGGTCCACTGGAAGGGGCGTGACTTAGGCTTCCTATTGCTGCACGCTGAGAAGCGGGATGCAACATCTAGTGTTTATATCTATGACCTAAACTGCTGATCCTTTTATTTATTTTTCATAGCAAAGTGTGTCAGGTGTAGAGTTAGACTAATTAAAATGTGTTTGACCAAAAACAGAGAGAGTTAATTCAAAGCAAACAAATGAACATAACTAATACAGCCTGTCTTTGTAATTTCATAACACATACCCCCTCCTCCCCCCAGGCAATAAGCGTCCTGGCAGAAAGATGCTTCGTGTACCATTAGAAATACCTCCTGAGCTCCTGAAGAAGCCCAAAGAGAAGATCGAGTACCACTGCTCAGTGTGCGGCAAAGAATTTCCGCATGCCTATAAACTAGAGAGACATGAGCTGATCCACACAGGAGAGAAACCTTACTGCTGCTCCATCTGTGGTCGGGGTTTCAATCAGAAGGGCAATCTCAAAACGCACTACAAGGTCCACTTAGGTGAGAGCTGTGACAGGACAGCAGGTTGAAACCTTTGTCAGTGTTTGAGCCAGGAGTTTGTGGAAGGGGGTTATATGGGTGTATTCAAACTTTCTGGGCAGTCACTGATATTATTGCTGCGTTATATGTGATGCACAACTAGATAAATGAAAATTAGTTAAATTACACCCCTGTTTTACTAGTATTGTATCAGTACTTTACCTCAACGTCAACGTCAAAGAAGTAAAATTTATCTTCTAATCATAGATGTATTGTCTCTATATATGAAAAAAATACAAATATCGCCATTATTAAAACTATTTTTTAATTATCTAATCTATCACGTGCAAATTAAATGTAATGGTTGGTCATGTTTACTTGACTACTAAGATAAGCTCCTGCTCAGTCCTAAATGTCCAGTGATCCCAGTTAAAGGAGAGTGATGAAAAATCTGCTGGATTCAGACTACTGTTTATTATCTGGTAACAGTTACTGTTGGTGAGTATTTGGCCGGTGTCTTGCTGTTGTTTACCACCCTGGGACAGTACTTCGCACAGCACAAACCAGTCAGCACAAGAATGTTTGACTGACTGGCCATCACTCTTGTTTTCCACTGCAAAGCCACTATCTGCCCAGATTGGTATTACTCTTTCTCTTAGCACACCATCCTTGGCCCAGTAGACAGATATATACAAACAGACAGTATGTGCATGTAGAAAGTAACAGTTTAATTAACTACAAACAAAACAAGTTGACATCTTAAGGGGTCAATATCTCCATCTAGCTTAATCCCTACTGTTATCAAGCAAATTGCATTGTCTAACATGGTCAAATGATGTGCATCGGGGATAACGCAATAGTGATTCAAGGTATCCTGAGAGGCTGGAGAATGAAGGAGAATTTTATCCCTAAACCCCATTTAAACATAGTGTTACCTGCAGATTAAGCGCTGGGGCCACACAGTCAGCTCAACATCAAGAAGACAAACAAGGATGTCTGCCTTTTCATGGCTTCTGTCTGAAATATGGCTCTTCTGTATCTGAAGTCTATTTTTGCAAGTGTCTTTGACACTGACAATTGCCACAATTAGCTTTGGCGATGCACCAACAGTTTGTCTGTGTGGCAACAGGGTGGAGTTTAGCAATAGGTTAAATTAATATTAAAACAAATAGAATTTGCAAAGTGTATTTTATATTAAAGATTACTTAGATATTAGATTAGGTTATAACTGAGGAAGACAAAGACTAAAACACGGTTTGTCTGTTTTATCTGCAAAGGCCGTAAAGGTGTTGTGGACTTTGACGATGAGGAGGATCCTATCGCATCAGAACTCTCGGAATATTTGAAGTCTTTGCCAGGGGAGTCCAGAATCAGAACATCCCTTCGTTGCCTGGAATGTGGAAAAGACTGTGAGAGTCAGTCTGCCTTACAAGCACACCACATTACTGTGCATACACAGACAGCTGCTGAATCAGACATGGTTGAGCACAGCACATCACAACTTCTCTTCTGCCGCCGCTGTGGCATTCAGTTTAATGAGAATGAAAAACTGGAGGAACACATGAAAACCCATGTAAAGGAGAAACCCTACTCATGTCCGGACTGTGGCAAAAGGTTCATCAATGAAAGTTACATACAAATCCATCAGCGCATTCACACTGGGGAGAGACCGTTTCTTTGCTCCCAGTGTGGCAGAGGCTTCCACACAGCTTCATCTCTCAAGCTACATGAGATGCAGCACTCTGACGAAAGACCATTTTCCTGTTCCATCTGTGGTAAAACATTCCGGATAAACTCGTACCTAACTGCACATTACCAGACCCACATTAAAGACAGACCTTTCACATGCAGCATCTGTGGAAAAGGCTACTCTAGAGCCGAGGAACTCAAAGTGCACCACAGGCTTCACACTGGAGAGAGACCATATGAGTGTAGAGAGTGTGGGAAGAGCTTCATTTACCGTCAGGGTCTGCGGCAGCATCAGCGCACACACGCTGGTAGACGCATTGGACCAACAAGACAGCTTGGCAGGCCAAAGCAACAGGCCAGGCTGGACATCTAACAAGTGCTCTAATGATGCAGCTTTCGTTGTGAATTGTATTTGAAAATATTGCAGTAAAATGCGCTTATTCCTACTTTTCCTTCCCTCACTCCCACCTGAAATTAAGCTCTACAGAGTTGATGTGGATTCCCAAGAATAATTTGGGAGCTTACTGTGTTGTCTTTCCTGAAATCATGTTTTGTACTCATGTTTTTTGTTAACCCTAGTAGCCCATCTGTACAATTTGAGTGCCTTTGTATTCTGCATGCCAAATACTAAAATATTTGCACAATATACTTGATATTTTAAAATCCACATTGATGGAATACAGATTTTTTTTCAGAAACATGTTTGGCTTTTTCTACATTTCAAATGATTTCATATGGGCAGTGTAGGGCTTATTGCAATCTGACGAAAGAACAGCATACTTGAGCTTTTCAATATATTGTAAGCACAGCAGATACAGGTAGTAATTTTTGATGATCAACAACTGACAAAACTAAGTGACTTGTTGATCATGCTTTATCATATTTAAAATGTCACCAAAGAAATCCTCGGATATCTCCAGCTAATTTTTACATGGTGCTCCACCCAACAGATGTCAAGGTCTTTTCGCTTAACAAAAATGAATCTCATTTCATCTGTAGATGAAAAGTCGGGATCACCAACATCATCAGAAATCATCCCTCAAGGATTGTGATTTTTTGTGCAAAATTAAATAGGAACCCATCTAAGAATTGAAGCTGTAGTTTAAGTCTGGACCAATCTGGTCAATGACTGATCAAATATACAATATAATATTGATACTGACAATAGAGCCATGCCAATAGTGTTGCAAAAAACAAAAATATTAACGTAGTGCAACAGGATTTGTCACATCTGTGATTTTCACCCATCTCATTTACTATCCATCATATTTTTTTAGTATTTTAGCTGACAAAATAAGTCTGGTGGTTTGAAGGCTACGGGTGGTTTGGAGAATATTCAGTTCAACACAGTTAATATCTAAAAAAAAAAAAAAAAAAAAAAAAAGAAAAAAAAAAAAAGGCGGACAGTAAGCAACTACCAAAGCTTCCAGTCTACAGTATTTGTCTGTAGTCTGTAATCTGTAGTATTTGTAGCTGGTTAATGTGGTAATATCACATGATACTGCTACACAATGGAGGAAGTAACAAAGTACAGATACTTAGTTACTGCACTTATTGCATTACATTCTGCAGCTGTTATCTGTAGTTTCTACTCCACTGTAATTCTACTACACACTCCATTACATTTTATTACTACTTTTTTTCCAAAATGTTGCCTACTGTATATGGTTAGTGTAGCTGCATTTGAAATTTAAAATGATCAGGTAGGATCTCTATGGATCTATCTGGCCATCTTGACTGAGCCCCCTGAAATGTGCCTTATTTAAAAGAGAGCAACAGTCTCCAAAAACACTGACTCAACATGGATCTATCTGCAAGCACTTACATCTAGGGACTGACTACCCCTGAAATGTGCCTTGTTTAATTTAAGTTTCAGGACTTCTTCCACCACTGCTTTTACAGTAGAATGGTTTCTATTGATTTATCTTAAGTTGATATCAAAGTGTGAGCCAGAGATGTTACCATTTTCACATCATAATAATCAGATCATCTAATGAGAACAATTGTAAAATGAAAAAAAAAATTTTTTTACTCTTGATCCAAAAGATTACAATGAAATTAAAGCATAAACAACTTTGAACTTAATAGTTCATATAATATCCATTAATTTGCAGATTTTTTTAATCTTTGTAAAGTTTTGACAACTAATGGAGTTAAGTAGTAACAGTTTTTGCAGTTTTCTAGTTACCTAATAAGACTATGAGGGTAAATAGTTGGGCTTAGACAGCCATGACTGTGTTAAAAGGTGACTAGGTTAGATTTTGGTGCTACTAGTTTGGCGACTGGTATCATTAGTGAGACTGTAGGGCCTTATTTCTTCTGTTGTCCACCACTGAAATTCAACAATGTTGCAGACTCAGTCATCAGTGGAAATTTGTCTGTCACTTGTGTTGGACACAATTTAATGATAAACAACAGGACACAGGAGAGAAACCACTCCCATGCATTATCTGTGGAAAAAGGTTCAAGCAGGAATCTACACTCAGAGCAAACACTGCTTCATCTGTGGAAAACGTTGTGCCAGGGCTGAAGGGCTTAAAGTACATTTAAAAGTTCATACAAGAAAGAAGCTGCGCCAGTGTGACAAGTTTGGTTTCTGCTACAGGAGAGGTATCAGGTCTGAAGAAATCAAATAGGTTGGAGAAGATCTCAAACATTGCTCTACCTGATTCTCCTGACCTCGGTAGGTGTCTTGATTAAGTCTTTAAATCACAGCCTGTGTATGATAACCATGTCATCCAGGACCACGCTCTACACAAAATTTATTAAATAAAATATTTGCCTCTATACACAAATAAGATTTCTAGGGTATTTAATGAAAGCATAAAACTAAAAATCCATACCATTGGTAACAATTATCTTAAAAATATAATAATAAAATCTCATGTAGTGTACTATTTCTCACAAGTTCTCTCAAGTCATCGCAATATCTCGCTGTCAACCGACGAGATATTATTAACACTGGAATAATATTTATATTATTATTATATTCAACTGACAATTTGATATACAAAACTTTTACTTGTACAGATACCCAAGATTAATTCTGTCCGTTTTAAGCCCCTGTAGAAAATAAAACTGCTAACGCTCTGTAATTGTGGCTTTTATTTTGACCAACCGGAAGTTCCGACGTTAATTTAAGTGGCTAGCGGCTAAAGCTAGAAAGGTTGTTATCAAAGCCAAACGCTTTTCTAACTTGACTCACAAGTTGATTGACATGGATTTGTTACGCAGGTTGAACATACTGTGCATGGGAATGAGAGAGACGTAGAAACATGACCAAGTCGTTTCAATAAACTTCTACCGAGCGACTACTGTTTTACCTGAGGGAAAAACCTATGCTGAGGTTGGTCAAAATGTCTATTGTCTGTTGTTAGCTAGCAAAGATAGCCAGTGTTACACGAGCAGATGTGGACATTTGCTGCAAATAGATGTCATTTTTACACTGGACTCGATAGCGAATCTATCTGAGCTGGTGTTATTTGTTAGTGTAACTAGGAGAGGAAGTATTAAAACGCTAGCTAGTGTCTTAAGGTGACGAGAGCTACTGAACGCCATGTCTGTGACTAGCTGGTTTGTCTAATGTGGCCGCTGACCAGAGCGATGGACACATCACGACCGAGTCACATTCAGAGGTCACATACTGGTGTCTGCTGCCGGCTACGTGTGCTCATAGTGTGGTGGCTTATATGACACACCTAAGTTAACATCAGGTTAGTCGGTTAGGTTGCTAATAAACTTGAATGATGAAATGATGGGGCTTAAATGCATGGATAAAAAAGGGAAAAACCTCTTAGCTAATGCTATACCTAGCTAGCTGTGCGGCTCGTTTCAGATGTACGACAAACGGTGTTTATCCCTTACATTTAGACCACATGAAGACATAAGAGATTGTTGTGTGTGGCAGCACACACTACAACCTCAGTCATGTTGCCTCTGATTAGTTATTAGTAATCCATCTAAATCGTGCAGACAACTCCTCTGTTAAGATGGACTGCCCCTCAGCTTTAAAGGCCCAACCAGGTTCAAGCCACATCACAACAAAAAGCATCTGCCCTGCTGAAGTGTCCTTGGGCAGGTTAGTGGATGTCTTCTAAGGTAGGAAGCACAGTGGTGTGGTTGATCTGTAGAAAGTGACAAGTATACTGTCCCCCACCCCACCCTAACCCCTTGACATCAGCTGCTGGAGCCTGACCATTGAAAACTGATTGAAAATGAACTGAAAAGCTTGCCACACACCCTGGAAGAACCACAGAAAGCATTTACATATCTGATTGTATAAATAAAGATAAAGTTTACAAAAGCTGAAAAGTAAAGCAGCAAATTATCACATTTGAGAAACTTGAGGAAAAAATGTTTTACTTTTTTTTTTTGCTTGTGGCTTATGGAGTTATAAAATATACCCAAAGCAATAATGTAATGGAACCACACCAGCAATACTAGTTTGAAACAAATGATAAGAATATAAACCCCTATAAGATATGTGGGACACACTACAAATCAGGAAAAGTGAATTTGCTGTCAGCCTACTTATCAAGGGAGGTGTGATTTCTGCTTTTTTATATTGCTATTATTATTTATTCGAATTATGTTTATTTAAATACACCTGTGTCCATAACTGTCCATTTGTTGTAGAGCTGTGTTTACAGACACTGAAATGAGTTTAAAGATTTTGATAAATGAATTCTGTTTGATTAAAAACAGTTTATCTCTGTTTTTTTTTTTTTTTTTTTTAGAAAATTATAGTATTAAGTTTATAAAGTTGTAGCCCAGCAGGGACTTCCCCTCACGGTTAAACGGATTTGGTAGTCTCTTGTAGTGTTATACTATCACGATGTTGTTATCTCTCACATATCACAAATGCATGACTGGACAACCAGACAGTGTTAGATTAGGGTCAGTTGTATGATACCTGCCACAGCTGAGAACATATTCTATGCATATTTAGTCCCTTGCTATAAATATCTTATTGAACGTGTGCTTACTGACTTTTCATTCTTCGTTAACCCAAGATTGCAAGTTTGAAATATGGGCTCTGAAAACCTGGATGATTTTGGACCAGCTGTGATCCTTGCTGAGGGAGATCCACAAGAAATCGGAGGTCTGATCAACTCTGATGGGGAGGAAGTTGATTTCTCAGGTCTCAGTGAGTAGATAAAAATTGGAATTGGGATGTGAACTGTTCAGAGTTACAGAGAAAATTGAGTTTCATGCACATTGAATTAGAATCTAACAGTTGTGTGATGAATGCTTGTATTGTTGTAACTACATTTGTTTTGTGTTGTTGACTTTGTGTAGTTTGTGGTGGTGTTTTGTGTGTGCAAATTACATGGACAGTATACAAGTGATAAGAGATAACTTTCAGTATAATGTGTGATGTGTTGCAACAAAATTCAGATCAAAGAGAGATTGAATTAGAGGCAACTAGGTCTGTCACTATCGCACGTTTGTCAGTTATGTATTGTGTAAATTATTGGGATTAATGATGATAGTGTTTTGTTATTGTGGATATAGGTTTGTGTCGCTGATATAATGATAACATAATAACACTATGAAAGCATAATAAAGCATAATAAAAGCCTAATATATCAAAGACACACTGGACAAGAGGTGAAATGTATTTGGTTTATACAACCAATTCCATTGACCTTTGATTCAACCCTTCTTTAATAATCATGAGAATTTTCACAGCCAAGAAAATATAGACCATTAAAAACTTAAAACAGAGCTGATTGAACCTGTAATTAACTGAAACACCAGTTGGAAAAATAACAATTGTAAGTAAGGTAGCATTTATTGCAGGGCTTTTGTTTTGCATTTGTTATAAAACATACAAGATATTTATCGTTCACATTTCACCCTCTGTAACATCTAAGTATAATTATCCATATTAAACTGTGTTTGTGTGCACACAGGAGAGAGGGCCATCCTTGGTATTGGGATCACAGAGCCCCCCTCAAAGACATTTGACCAGACTGAAAATGAAAAACTGCCATCTCTTCACAGCTGCTCAGTGTGCGGCAAAGACTTCCCCTATGCCTCTAAACTTCAGCGCCACCTACGCACTCACTCAGGAGAGAGGCCATTCCCCTGCTCTATGTGTGAGAAAAGATTTCCAGAGAAGGGACTTCTCATGATCCACGAAAGGGTCCACACCGGGGAAAAGCCATTCCCATGCACTTTCTGTGAGAAACGATTTGCCAGTCAGGGGGAGCTTAGGCTCCACCGGCGGACACACACTGGTGAGAGGCCGTATCACTGCTCCATCTGCCTAAAGAACTTTTCTCGTCACTGGCACCTGAAAACACACTTAGAAGCGATGCACTCTGAGGTTGTTGCTGGCTTTACGAGGAAGAAGTTTCCATGTTCAGACTGTGACAAGAGCTGTAACTCGGCAGCTGAGCTGAGAGATCATCAGAGGACTCACACTGGAGAGAGGCCCTATCAGTGCTCTTTTTGCGACAAAAGGTTTGCCTTGTCGGGTACACTTGTGAGACACGAGCGTCTCCATACTGGTATTACACCCTACCACTGCTCTGACTGTGGGAAGACATTTGCGCAGCAGTGGACACTGACAACACACATGCGGACTCACACGGGAGAAAAACCTTACAGCTGCACACAGTGTGATAAATCTTTTGTGGCTCCTGGAGAGCTTCGGAGACACACCAGGATTCACACTGGAGAAAAACCGTACACTTGCGCAGACTGTGGGAGGCACTTCTCACTGGCAGGAACTCTCAGAAACCACAAACGGTCATGTACACAGATCAACAGTGGATCAGTTACAGGTGTCACCTCAGGCTCGGTTCAGGCTCCAGCTGGTGAATCATCCCATCAAGACCCAACTAACAGCATTATCTCTGAGGTAGTGACAATGTACATCAAATCAAATTAGAATCTGTTTTGTTTGTTTCTTTGTTTTTGTGGCAGATTTCACATAATTTTAATGTAGTATGATCATTGTAAACTCAGACAAATTGAATAGCATAGCTAACCTAGATGGCATTACCTTGGCCTCCAGTTCTACTTTAAGGAACCTTGAAGTAATCTTTCAGGACGATGTCATTTGTATCTCATATTAGACAAGTCTCTAGGACAGCCTTTTCCCCCACCTACACAACATTATGAAAATCAGAAGCATCCTGTCTAAAAAGGATGCTGAAGTTAATTCATGCATTTGTAACCTCTAGCCTGCACTACTGCATCTCTCTATTATCAGGGTGTTCCAGTAACTTCATCAAAAACCTTCAGTTAATCCAGAATGCTGCAGCACGAGTGCTGACAGGAAGTAGGACCAGAGATCATATATTTTTCCCGTATTAGCTGCTTTTCATTGGCTTCCTGTAAAATTTAGAATTGAATTCAAAATCCTCCTGCTTGCCTATAAAACCCTTAATGATCAGGCTCCATCATATCTTAAGGAGCTCATAGTTCCTTATTATCCTAATAGATCACTTTGATCACAAACTGCTGGTTTGCTTGTGTTTCCTAGAGTCTCTAAGACCAGGATGACTCCTCCCTAGAACCAGCTCCCAGTTTAGGCAGACACCCTTTCTACATTTAAGGTTGAACTGAAAACTTTCCTTTGTGATAAAGCCTTTAATTAGAGATGGTTCCGAGGGGTCCTGGACCTTCCTTTATTTAAAGGGGACCACTGGCAATGTTGAACCAATATTTCAGTGTTATAAGTCTTTGAGTAATGCAAAAAAAAGAAAGAAACCAATTGGGTATATGTAAGGAGAAATGTTGTGGTAGGGGCGAACCCATAGGTTGAGCCTGGTAGCTTAGCAGGCCAAAAAGGTAAACAGTGTTTTTGTGTCATTAAAGAGGCCGAACATCTCTTTCTAAGCCCCATGCTACACTAGGACTAGGACTAGGACTACACTAGGAGCCTTTAAAATAGATTAGAATAAAATATTTTTATTTGTTCCTAAATATAGCATAAAAAATATTAATAAAATTTGATGTTTAAATAGTTTATATATAAAAAAGAGAAAAGGTGCAAGTCTTCGGAGGTCTCGTTAGTCCCCCTGTCCACTGACAGGTCTCAGTGAGACACATGATGTTCCTCTTCTGGTAGATACTCCCTCTGTAGGCCGGTCAGCGCCGTGAGTTCTTCATCTTATGGGGACAGATCGTTCCTTCCCCATAGTCACAGATGGTGTTGATGGTTTGCTCTGTTCTTTTTAATTACAGTTAAAATGTTGAAAAGTTTAGATAAAAAGAGGAAGAAAAATGAGATGCTGCTGTCAAACCGGCTGCCACTCATGCAGCGCCATGGCAACACCTACCATACCACTACAGGTTATTTTTAACTCAGTAGTGGTAAAGAAACAGTAAACAACAATTGGTTAAGGAGGCCGTCACATACCTCTGTTGATTTCTGGTGCATTTTCACAAACACGTCAGAAATCAAAAGAGGTGACAGCTGCTAAGCTGCCAGGCTCCCCCGCTACTGCTACCTCCACTAACGTAGCACCGATTTGTTTCATTTTTTTGGCAAATGACACTACTCAAAGACTTTTAACAGTGAAATATCGATTCAAATTTGCCGAAGTTCCCCTTTAAGCTGGAGAACTGGGAAGGATTACGCAGCTCGGAAACTCTCATGATGCACTGCACCTCCTCTCTGTTCCTGTCTCTCTCTCCCACTCCATGTCTTTATATCAATATGCCGAGTAATATTAACATTCATCTGTTCTCTTTTCTTTTGTAGTTGCACCCCCCCCACCCCCACCCCTTTTTTTCCTTCTTTTTTTCTGTTGCAGGTAGCTTTGACTCCAGAGCTACAGGATCCAGATCCTTCACTACTGCTACACGATTATGATTATGATTATAATGGTAGTAGTAATGATAATGACACATTTGTTATTATTGCACCGGTTGCTGTTTTAGCTGATTGTAACAGAGAATGGCTATTCCTGAGCCCTCCCTTCGTCTTTCTCTTCTCTTTTGTTTTCCTTTCACTCCAAACAGTCAAGGCAGATGACCGTCCACACTGAATCTGCTTCTGGAGGTTTCTTCCTGTTAAAAGGGAGTTTTTCCTCCATTGTCACCAAATGCTGCTCACTGTTGGGACTGTTGTATTTCTCTTTTCTATAATGTAACGTACCTTGAGATAAATGTCTACGATTTGGCGCTATACAAAAAAATTGAGTGGAATTGAATTCATTAATGTGTCCAGCTCTTTAAACCTCCTAACGTGGCTGTTGTATTGTGTTATGAAATTATTTTCATAGGTGTCTGACAGACAGAGTTTACCCTGTTCAGTTGAGCCATGTTCTTCAGAGGGTTTTAACTATGACAAAACCACCCAGTATGAGAATAATCAGAGAGAACTACATGACCAGCAGGAGGATGTCGCTTCCAGTCCACAAATGAATGTAATAGTGAAAGAGGAGGAAGAGGATGAACCTTTGTGTGGTACAGAAACACAAGACTCCCATTTTTACTTCTATATTAGATTAAAAAAAACACTTTGTTGATAATTTTAACTTTGCCATATGGCTTTCCTCTTTAGAAGGAGCTGGGGATCAGGTGGCTAGAAGTGAGGAGTGTACCAGGCCGCTGGAGATTGAAGAGAAACACCAGGAAAGCAACACAGAAATTACAATTACGGTGAAAGAGGAAGATGAGGAATTTGTCAACAGTAAGAACATTATATCTTATGTTTTAAAGGAGAAAAAAAAAAAAAATATATATTTTCTTCTCTTTATCCATTTATTTCATGTTTATATCTTAGAGAAAGAACCCTCTCTATTATTGTCATGATATAACTTTGACTTTTTGTGGTTCACACTTCTAAAAGGCTACTTATACTCACAAACTGCTGTTTAAAATGAATGATTTTGTTGTGAAATTAAGTTGGATGAAAGATGCCTTACGCAAAGTTGGGTGTGACTTTAGTAGCTTGCATTTTATTTTTTTTTAGCCTGAACTTCTGTAGGCTGTGGAGGGCAATTCTTATTCACACACCATAAAAATGTTTGAACATCTAATTGTTCACATTTCTAATTAATTTTTAACTTGCTTCAGGTCTCTGTAATTTTGGAGTCCATCTGAACAGATGTGTCAACAAAAAAAAGGTTCATGTTTGTTTTGTTCATTGTTGCTAAATAGCGTGTTTCACTTTTCTCCATTTATGTTTCCAGCGTCTGGAGAGGATCTCGACCATGTCACCGACAGTGAAAAAGACAGTCCACTTAAATTGTCAATGCAGGAACAATTAAAGAACAGTCAGACAAAGAGCTCTTACTGCTGTGGGCTCTGCGGAAGAGATTGTCACAAGATGTCTGCGCTTCAAATCCACATGCGAATTCACTCGGGAGAGAAACCTTATCGGTGCACTCTGTGTGGGAAGCAGTTCACCCAGAAAGGTCAACTCAAAGGTCACCAGAAAGTCCACACAGGTGAGAAACCATTCTCCTGTCCAGACTGTGGAAAGAGCTTTGCCCACTCCGGGGCCATGAACAGACACCGGCTCACACACACAGGAGAGAGGCCCTACCACTGCTCTGTGTGCGACAGGAGCTTCAACCAGTCTGGCCGTTTGAGGGAACATGAGAAAATCCACTTTGGGGAGAAGTTTGACTGTCCTGAGTGTGAAAAGAGTTTCACACGAGCTTCGAGCCTCAAGAACCATTTCAGACTTCACACAGGAGAGAGGCCGTATGGCTGTGACATCTGCGGGAGGGGATTCAGCCGCTCGCAAAGCCTAAGGCTTCACAAGAGGAAACATGAGCTGATGCAGACTGAGGAGTCTGCGTTCAGTATGAATAATGATGAATTCTCACAGAGTGACGATAACTGTCCAGTTAATATGTGTATAACAGACAAAAATGACTTATAATGTATTTATATAAACAGTACAGACACATGCCAGTAGTGCTACAACAATACAAGATTTGGAGCAGTAAAACATGAGCTGAAAGAGGATAAGTAAGTGACCTACCTCTGTGAATAGACTGTTATTAAACCTTTATTTGGTGGTTCATCCAAAATGTCCTAAAACAACAAATTTTAAATCCCAGAATGGTGAAAAGCTATTAATAAACAGATAAAAACCAGTTGATCATCATCAACTAGCAGCATAGTTTCGGACAAAACAACTAAACAAATATTTCTTGCAATCGCAGCTTTTGTAAAATCCTGGAAACTGTTTGGATGATAAATTTTAGAGGTCATGTTTGCTCTTGTTTATCACTCTGACCTATTTTTGTTGCATTGGAATATCACACTATTTATGGTAGAACAAATGAGTCATTAAAGTTAGTGGTTTCACCTTTTCCATTCAGTATTTGTCATTCAAACTAATTGTGTATGTGGAAATTGGATTAAAAAATAATGTTTTTTGTATCAGACGCTACAGTGGCCAATGAGCAGTTTAGAAATCATGTGAAACTGAGATCTATTCTTTTAAGTGAGGTACTAGCTGGAAAATAAAATCATTTTAAGTGTAGTAGTATTTATTGCAGAACTTTTGTTGTGGATGTATTAGAAAACATACAGATGTTTCTGATTTTAATTTCAATCTCTGTAACATCTGAATGTGATTGAAGTATTGTGTTTGTGTACACACAGGAGAGAGGGGCAATCCTTGGTATTGGAAGTGTTTGCCAAAACCATCTTGTTTAGTGGTAATTGACATATATTTTCTGAATTGTACAGCAGATGTTCAGGAGCCAAATCATCAGTCAGATTCACCTGGTTTTTAAACAGCTCTTTAAGGCCAAATATTATGAATAGGAATCATCCTCTTGAAGCTGTGATACAAAAAGCCACAATTTGAAGCCATGTATATGGTGAATTTAGCTGTTTATGCCTAGTTGTATGGCACATGTTATACTGAACAATACAAATAAAAATACTTAAGTTTGCTTGTGGATTTCTGTCTGCAGAATTTAATACACAGGAAGTACAAATATATTTGCGAAAAAGGAAAATGGGTTACAAATGCTTTGAAGAATTAGTATTACAGGTTACAATAGGTGGTCTTTTTTCCATATCATCTTCTGTCAATTAGGTAGTTGAAGTTATAGGGCAGCCGGTCAAACGGAAGTTGTCAAATCTACGAGGCACTTTGAATGTGACATGGAGATAAACAGACTTGCACCGCGCAGACAGTTAAGATTATTAACATTACAAATTATATCTCACACTCCCCTGTGCCTTATTTCAGTGCGTTAAAACGCAAACGACGAACAGGTAAGCGACAGCGACGTGAACGCCAGTGTTAGCTACGGTCGGGGGTTCAAATTAGCTCTACATTAAGAGTGTTGCTAACGGTAGCTATCGCTAATAAACGTTGTTTTTTTGCCTCAGTCACATACTAACGGGACTCTGTCAGTCTCGGCCGATGAGTTGTTATTTGTCATAGTCACTGTATGATTTAAACTGGTGTGCGTCGTTAATGAAGTGGTCAGATGTTTCCTTGTTGAACTTTGACATTGTTCTACCACACAAGGGCTAGCTAACGTTTGCTAACTCCAGTTCTGTCTTTTCCTGCTGCTTTATACTGATACTTCCCCAAAATTAAACCATGTTTGTTCCGTGCAAAATATCTGAACCTAGAACCTAAAATTGGACATACATCTACAATTGCAACAGTAAACAATGATATTTCATAGTACCATACATTATTTTTTTTTCACAGAGAATTTCTGCCTTTAATATACAGTGTGTATTGCTGTACAGTAATTCTATTTTACTCCTACTGAGGATCTGAAAATAATTTTTTTAAAAAAGAAACAACAACCTTTATAAATCCCAGACTGTGATCACACTACAGTTATTGTATTTTTTATTTCTTCTGTCACAATCTAATGGAGTGAGCACTTAGATTACTTCGTCACTGTACTAAAATCAGTATTGTTTTCTCTCTCCGACATGTTTTTCATTTTATCACTGACACAAACACACCCTGTCAGGATGGTTTCATACAAGCGGCTGAACCCTGAAGATGTTCAGTTTTCCAGTGCAGTGTTGTCAGAGGAGCTTCGTCCTGTCCAAGAAGAAGTTTCAGTGAGTTCATGCCTTTTTTAACTCCCTGCAGGACTGCTTTCTTTCTTTCTTTCTTTCTTTCTGTCTTTCTTTTTTCTTTCTCTTTTTACCTTTAGACTCAGGATACTTTACTTATTTACTGGTTTTATATAGACCTTTACTTGTTTGTCTGGTGCCTCATTTCTTCTATATGATTGTTCTTTGCTGTTTTATTTCTGATATTATACTACGATTAATCTTGATCTGATCTTGTAATATATAATTGTTTTATGTTGTTAATCAAGAACACTCATTATATAGATTTCTTATCTCAGTGAAAATGTTAGATTTAAAAAACAAAAACATCTTTTTCTTCGTTTCCCTCATTGCTTTTGATTCCTTCGCTGTGTTTCAAGGTGCTGGAGCCAGAGGAGGCTTCTTTGCTTCCACGGATGCCATCATGCTCTATCACCACAAGCCTCCTGGTTATTGGCTGCCTCCTGCTGCTCCTCTGTGGAGGTTGGCTCCTAGGCACCATGTTCTGGATGCACAGTTCGCCCAACCAGCAGCCGCATAGACCCCCATTACCAGCAAAACCAATGCAAACACCCCAAGTGGGACCAAATGACACAGCAGCAGCCTCCCACCGTGAGACTTGTACTTTAATCCCAGAGGCATGGAGGTTTGATTGCTACCCTGAAAGAGGAGTAGTTGTGACCAGAGAGTTGTGTGAGGCGAGGAATTGTTGCTTCATCCCTCTTTCCTTTTGGTCTTCCTCTGCCACCCGCCCATCTGGGACCAATGGGGTCCCTTGGTGTTTTTATCCTTCAGATTTCCCTTCCTACTTGCTCGTGTCACTAAACAACACATCCCTGGGACAGAGAGGTACACTTGTAAGGGAGCTGAAGACCTATTACCCAGCAGACATCCTCACTCTAGAGGTGGAGATACTTCATGAAACAGACACACGTCTGCATGTCAGGGTGAGTGGAAAATGGTTTTGGTAATATGACATATTGTCTCTGATTGTATACATCTTATTTTTAAATGTAGATGACAAATGAGTGCATTTAAGGAACATTTAGTTTTATTTTACAGTCACATGTTTACACTAAAACACTTCAATGACACTGTGAGCTTGCCTCATGCAAAGACTCACAATGACATCGACATTTTCAGTAAATAAGCTCTGGGTAAAATAACTGCCCAGTGTCAGAGTGGAGACATAGTTAGTTAGTTATAAAGAGAGAGACCCAGTTATGTTTCTCAGCTTGGTAAAATTTTAAAATGCTAAAAGAAGGTTGAATATGAAGCTTATTTTAATCTAATACAGCTTTAAAAATAAGAATGTTGTTTTTTATTTGCTGGATGTGTTTAAAATGTTAAACATGTACAACCCTAATTTGAAAAAGTTGACTTGTGCAGATTTGACGATCTCATAAACTCATATTTTATTCAGAGAAACATTTTATAACAGAGAAAATATATCAAATGTTTAAACTGAGAAAAATGTATCGTTTTAAGTAAAACAATAATATGTGTTGTTTTTGAGATTTATTTTTTCCTGAAATAGCAAAATGTCTCACTTTCTAAATTTTCTATGTTCTGTTATGAATAAAATATGAGCTTATGAGATTTCCATATCATTACATTCTGTTTTTATTTACAATTTGTACAATGTCCCAACTATTTTGTAAACGGGGTTGTACATACTGAGACTAACCAATCCTATTAAAACCAAACAAACAAAGACACACTGAGTGTGTTTACATGCACATTTTCTTCCTCAATCGGACTGACATCAGTCAGATCGAAGAGCCGTTTACACGGCAACAATCAAATCGATACACGTTCCATCCGCGTTTACATGGCAATTAATCAGATTCCTCACACATCGCTTCAAACATGTGTTTGAATAACTCGTGTTTGCAGTTCACCTCCAGAAGGTTTCTTTCTGCCAGGCACTGGCATGCTGTTGACTTCTTCATGGACACTCACGAATGTCATTATGCACTAAGCCCACATATGGCACACATGAGCAGTAACAAGACATGTGCCCCAACGATCCCATTGCATGTTTACATTCCTATCGATTGGATTATCAAAAGGTGAACACCCCCTCTCTCAAGCCAATTCATATTTCAATCCGATCGAGCTGAATCGCATTAAAGCGGTGCATGTAAACATACCCACAGCCATGTTGCTGGAGTTTGAGAAATTAGCACATCTCATCAACCTCATTATACATGTGAAACAGTATAGTTCACATAGTCAAAGCAGTAGACTGTGTGGGTGTAAAAAAAACATTTAATGTTTCTCAATTTAGATCACCGACCCTTCTAATTCACGATTTGAAGTCCCGATTTCTGTTCCCACTACCACCAAGAAGGCAGAAAACCCAGACTACATTGTAGAGCTTTCAAAGGAACCATTTGGTCTCATTGTGAAGAGAAACTCTACAGGAGCAGTGCTGTAAGTCTGAATTCTGTCTCTCTTGTTAAGTCATATATATTGTATGAATTCACTTGTAAAAATAAATGTTGTGGTATTAATACTGTGACTCCTCTTGATGTTTTCCTTTTAGTTTGAACACCACAGTGGCTCCTCTCTTCTATGCAGATCAGTTCCTCCAGTTCTCCACCTCCCTGCCCAGTCAGTTCATCTATGGCCTGGGGGAACATCGCTCCACCTTCCTGCATGATCTGCACTGGACCACACTCACCATGTGGGCCAGAGACGTGCCTCCCATTGTACGGAAGCTGCTGTTTTTGGTCATTGATCTGCATTAACATACAGTAGTTAACATTTTAGTTCCATCAGGGAATGCTTTCAAATTTGGTGCAAACATTCACTTAGAGTCGAGGATGAACTGATTACATTTTGGTGGTCAAAAGTCATTGTGACCTCACACAACGTGATTTTGCCACAATGGCTCATGGTGCATCAGGAGTTATTTGATTTTCAGTCTGAATTAATGATGTTGTGTTCCTCCTCACCATGTAGGAACAGACAAACCTTTACGGTGCTCATCCATTTTACCTGGTGATGGAGGATAGAGGGAACGCACATGGTTTCTTCCTGCTGAATGCCAACGCCATGGGTCTGTCACCTAATTAAATGATTGATGACAGATGTCATGTTGTATTTCCTAATAATGATACCAAGCACTGCTAACTTGGTTCAGAAAAGTTAAGTTAAATTGAATTTTTTAGTTATTTTAATGTTGAAAACACAGGCTATCGTTCTCTACAAAAGAATGATTTGGTAATAAATGACAAATAATGTTTCTTGTGCGTTTGTGCTGTTTTCTCAGATGTGGTTCTTCAGCCGGGCCCAGCCCTCACCTGGCGATCTATAGGTGGAATCCTTGACTTTTATGTTTTCCTTGGTCCTGATCCTGGTTCAGTTATTGAACAATATGTGGAAGTCATAGGTTAGTGGGAACCTTGGAGTTCACTGGAATTTGGACATTATGTGTAAAGATGGACCTTTACACATAATGTCCCAGCTGAATCAGATCTATGTTTTGCACATGATATATCTTATACATGATGAAGTGTATTTATTTTAAATTTAAAAAAGACAGTTACGTTTCATTCGCTCTGAGGTACTCCTATTGAACTGTACCAACATTATGCAGAGTGACTTGTCTGTTAAACATATGTTAATATGTGAGGACATATTAACATATATATGTGAGAACAGTGTTATTGACCACATCGCTTTGTAAAATCATATACGCTGATCCCCTGCCATATCACGCTCCACCTACATGGCTTTGCTACATTGGTCTTCATTACATAGTGGGATTCTGCAGTCTACAGGTATTTTAATTTTTTTCAGATTTTAATTATTTTTGCGGTTAAAAAAAGCAATTTCTAGCTTAAAAAATAAATAACAAGTGTGGGAAAGGTTTATAAGAGTGTGAGGAGGGTGTATAAAAGCTTAAAAAAATATGTAGTTACTACTTTGTTGATTTTTTCCCTCTCATGGAGGGTACTGGAATCTAACCCTGCGATAGGCAAGGGACCACTGTATCTGTTATTATCAATGAATCTCAAGGACACAGCTGTTGTCATTTATCTCTTCAAAACCACACACACAGTCCTGCTGAAAAATGATCCTATTTGGACCTTATATTCAAATGATCTGCTCTTATATAGTTCAGTCACATGCTTCATGTCTGTCATTGTTTATTTTCTGAAATGTATTTCCATCACACTTTTTTGCTTTTCTTAATTTACCAATTGTATTGATAAAATTGTTCTTTAGGTTTGTCTGTTTTTCAACTATTCAGTCCTTATGACTTCTGTCACATCAAGTTCCTCGATATTTCTTCTGATAACATCCCTCTGGTTTAACTCACACTCTTGTTGCAGGATACCCAGCAATGCCCATTTATTGGGCTTTAGGATACCATCTCTGTCGCTGGGGTTACAACACAAGTGATTCTACTTGGGAGGTTGTCAAGAGCATGAGGAATTATGGGATACCTCAGGTAAAGTGATTCTAACTCAGCATATTATTTTGATTGTGTCAGTGTGTTAGTGTTTAATCATTTGTGTGTGATTGTTGTTCGCAGGACGTTCAGTGGAATGACATTGACTACATGGATCAATTCATGGATTTCACTCTTGACCCGACAAAGTTTGCAACATTGCCTGACATGATCAAGGATCTGCATGCTCATGACCAGCACTATGTCATGATTCTGGTAAAATGATGTTGTACTGGCTCTCAATCATGTGTTTTCTGTGGTGCATGTGTATCTGACTTTTGTTTCTCAATCTTCAGGACCCAGGTATCAGCAGTACTCAGGCTGAAGGCACTTATTGGCCATTTGATGAAGGACTGAAGAGAGGAGTTTTTATTAAGGATGCTGAAGGAAAAACACTCATTGGGAAGGTTAGATTTATACAGTATTTCACTGACTAGCTAAATGTCACAAATGGTTATTCTTTACTATTTTGCTTACATTTTTTTTCAGTGATTAAATAGGTAGATAGATACATATACACATACAAATTCATACATAACTACACATATTCTTTTAGAAATATATAGACGAATACATATATAAACATGTATACATAGATACAAAATGTACAGTCAGTGATGAATAAACAGTAAGATTAATACAGATGGTTAAGTGGAGGTACAACACAGTGTGTTTACCTCTCACACAGAGCACTGAGTTACTATACAATGTTACTGGAAAACACTAGAAATGAGTTCCTGAACCGCTTTGTGACAGTGGAACTGGATGAGTCTGTTAGAGAAGAAGCTGCGGTCTCCTTATCATGATGGAGAGAAGTTTGTTCAGTGACCTCCTGTTTCTCACTGACACAAATGTCAGTGTGTGGCTTATGATGGTCTCAGACTCTTGGATTATTTTGGCCATCATCCTGGCGTCTCTGACACAGATGCTGGTCCACCAGCAGACCACAGCACCATAGATGACACTTGCAGCCACAGACTGGTAGAGTATCTCCAACATCTTACTGCACATGTTGAAGGATCTGAGCTTCCTCAGAAAGTAGAGTCTGCTCATCACCTTCTTGTACACAACTTTGACGCTGTCCCTTCAGTTCAGTCTGCTGGTCAAATAGACACCCAGGTACTGGAGGTGGTCCACCACTTCAACTTCCTCACCAACTTTGATGACAGGTTCTATTGCTGTTCTTGTCCTCCTGAAGCTGAACGCAGTCTCCTTGGTTTTGTTCACATTTAGCAGGTGATTTCTGCTGCTCCACTCCACAGAGCTGCCACCAGGTCTCTGTACTCTGACTCCTGTCCATCTCTAATATATCCCACCACCACAGTGTCATCACAGAACTACTGCAGGTGGCTGTACTGAAAGTCAGAGGTGTACAGATTGAACAGAAATAGAGATGGTACAGTCCCCTGTGATGGCCTTGTGTTACTGATCACCACGTCAGACTGGGAGCCCCCCAGTCCAACAAACTAAGGCCTAACTGACAAGACGGTCAGAGATCCAGGAGACAGTGGACTAGCTGACACCCTAAGCAGCTTCTTACACAACATAAGGATGGATGGTTTTGAAGGCACTAGAAAAAATCAAAGACATGATTCTCACAGTGCCACCACCATTATCCAGGTGAATGTTAGAAGGGTACAGCAGGTAGGTGACACTGTCATCCACCCCCACAGACAACTGGTTGACAAACTGTAATGGGTCAAGAGCAGATCTCACCTGTGGTCTGATGTGGGCAAGACTCAGGTTGTGCTGCAGGATAATAGACAGCTGGGCATCACAGGACTTCAGGACCCCCAGATGACATGAAAGCTGGGGGGTCTGAAACTGTCTCCACACTGTACTCAATTCATTGTGTTTTGTGTTGTTGTTGTGAAACATTTAAGATGAATTAAAAATAACATTCTACTTCCTCTCATACAGGTGTGGCCTGGTCTTACAGCATATCCTGATTTTTCTGATGAAATGACACACGAGTGGTGGTATGACAACCTTCGGAGATTCCACGAGAAAGTCCCATTTGATGGATTATGGATTGTAAGTTGTAAACAACATGGCGACTCTGACTGAAATGGCATTGTCTCCCTGACCATTGTTTCATAATTTTTTAGGACATGAATGAGCCGTCCAATTTCCTGGATGGATCCACCAATGGCTGTCCATCAAACAATTTTGAAAATCCTCCTTATACACCTGGCAAGAGATCTCAATCACAGTTCACATAGCAAACATTGACATGAAGAAGAATATATGCATACTGCATACACAATTGTTACCATGTTAAATAGTTTCTTCTTCATTCCAGGCATACTAGGAGGTTTGCTGAGAGCCAAAACACTCTGTGCCACTGCACAGCAGAAGCAATCTATACACTATAATATGCACAGCCTGTATGGACTCATGGAAGCTAAAGCCTCTGCCAGGTCAGGACAACTGAAATACTTAATAAAAATCATAATGATGACGATAATAATAAGAAGAAGCAGAAGAAGAGGAATTAATTACACAAGTAGTCTCTGTCTCTTGCCGCCTTCAAAACCTTTGAACTGCCCGTTCATGTTCTGCCTCTCTTCTAAATGTTGCTGCTCTGTCCTCTTGTCCAGTGCTCTGAAGCAGATCACAGCAAAGAGACCCTTTGTGATCTCTCGCTCCACCTTTCCCAGTCAGGGCATGTACTCTGGTCATTGGTTGGGAGATAACAGGAGCCTGTGGAAAGACCTTTACACCTCTATAGCAGGTTAGCGCTCTATCTCTAGCTTATTTTTTAGATTACGCTATATGGTTTATATTGACCCCATATGGTGTATAAAATCATATAAATATATATATATCGTGTCATACTTAGTATTATAGTTTCTGTTTCTGTTCTAAATCATGAATAATTAGTAGCACCTGAATTTATGTTTTATAATAGATATTGCAAAAGTGTGTATGAAATTAAATTACTATAATCGTTTGTCGTTGGTGTTTTTATCTCAGCTTTTCCACTTATTCCCATCAGGTATGTTGACCTTTAACCTTCTGGGCATTCCGCTAGTGGGAGCAGATATCTGTGGCTTCAGTGATGAGTCACAAGAGGAACTGTGCATCCGCTGGACACAGCTCGGAGCTTTCTATCCCTTCACACGCAACCACAATGCTATTAACATGAAGGTATGAGTTGTCTTGTCTTGTGTCCTAATCATAGGACACGGAGGAAAAATGGTTAAACTGTTGTAGTTTATGCCTCTCTCTTCATCTACAGCCTCAGGATCCTACAGCTTTTAGCCCCCTGGCTCGTACAGCTATGAAACAGGCTCTGCTGTTGCGTTACTCCCTTTTTCCTGTCCTCTACACTCTTTTTCATCATGCACATGTACAGGGACACACTGTTGTACGACCGCTGATGTTTGAGTAAGTAGAACAGAAGAACACAATTGTGTATGCTTTGGAACAGGCTGGAGAGATCTTTGCCTTATTATGTGTTTCTTATGTTCCCTCAACAGGTTTCCAAAAGATGTAAAAACCTATGGGATTGACAAACAGTTTCTGTGGGGGAAGGGGTTGTTGGTGACACCAGTGTTAGATCCTGGGGTCACTTACGTGGCGGGTTACTTCCCAGAGGGCCTGTGGTATGACTATTACACAGTAAGGACCTTACTCTGCGTTGCACTATATGAATCAGAAATGAAAAGGATTAAAAAGTGAAATAATGTCCATGTGTGTCTTCTTCTCAGGGTGACTCTGTACACAGTAAAGGTGAGGAGCTTCAGCTTCATGCACCTTTAGATAAGATCAACCTGCATTTACGTGAAGGAACTGTTATACCAACACAGGTAAAGAGGATTATTTGTTCATTTCTCTGAAATATTTGAATTGTATTTACCAGATTGACAATAGAGTAGAGTACTCTATTGTCAATAGATCCAAAATAACATAATGTACATAATGTTAATATAAAAACATTACAATGTACAACATATACATTAACACTTTCTCTTACTCAAATTTTTCTTCAACCAAAATGACAGTGTAGGTCTGGGTTTAAGGTATGTGCTGATAACATATTTTAAAGTATTTGTTTAAAAACAGTTCAAGTGGCACATGCATCATTTAATATCAGACAATCTGACATCACTGACAATATTTTTCCCTGCTTTCTATTTCTGTGGCTTTCTTGTAAGAAGCTTTAGAGGTTTAAGCACCGAAACATTAATAGATGCTAAAAACATATACATCAGATCTATATGTAATTCTCTGACCTGGGAGCACCTTTTATTATCAAAAGTAATGTTGCTGTGTGTGTGTGCAGGCACCCAATCAGACCCTGTGGGTGAGCAGCGGTCAACCTCTCCACCTGGTCTGCGCTCTAAGTGATGATGGCTTGGCAAGTGGAGATTTGTTCTGGGACGATGGGGAAAGCATCGACACCTATGAGTCCAATCAGTATGCCTACATCATCTTCAGCGTTGCTCAGGTGTGGATATCTCACATTTTCCAGAATAGCTTTCCCTAACCTCTGTTTGAACTGTGTGTGTGTGTGTGTGTGTGTGTGTGTGTGTGTGTGTTAACAAAGTTTACACAAACACATATAAAGTAATATATTAAACCATTTACAGGCTGACGTTTCACTCTTTTGTGTAGGTCAACATCATATCGAATATTATTGGAACATTGTTTGTCTATAGCTGTAAATTCTAACTAATATTGTGAGATTTTTTTTAGGTTTTTTAATTTGTTTTACTCTTAGTAACTTCTCTTGGAGCTTCACTATAGAGTGATTTATGTGCAGAGTTTAACACTAGAAGGTTGTGGAAATGTGAAACTCCAGTGCACATACACTGAGAATGAACAATGAAGTAGCAGAAAAGAAGCTACAAAAATCCCCCAAATTATTTGCACATTCATTATGGATGGGATGATATTCTTTTTTTTCCTCAATACGATTCAATACAACATATGGAGTTCATTATTCAATATAATTCGATATAAGCATGACGCATTAAAAAGCATGACTGAGAACAAGTGTTCCTTTATTTCTACAAATAATATTGTGCACGGTATAGTAACTATGACCCCAGAATAACAATATACAACATAACATATCAATGGGCAGATGCTATGAAAAAATAAATAGCATTCACATTTGACTGAGTCACATTGTTTGTGACCAACATTTCTCATCACGTGCACACACACATGGGTACATTAATACAAGATAATACAAGGAATAATTACGAAACCAATTCATCTTATTACCTTATATTACTTTATAGGTATTCATTTATTAGGGATTAATTAGCATTTTATTTTATTATGATCAATTTACTAAAACATGTGCCTGTTTTAATTAGTTTTTTTCTCTTCATTCTTTATGATTGCGTTTTCAGTGTTGCATGCACCACATTTTTTTCTTTAATGCCAGCATTGCATGCACCACATAATACGTACGTCATGAGACTGTATCGAACTGTATCATGATATGTGGGGTTACAGTATATTTTCCCATCCTAAATGTCATGAACTCTGACAGAAATTACTATTTTTGGTGTGGTGTTTTATGCGTTACATGTTTGAAGGAATCTTTCTACCTCGTGTGCTGGAGGCAGCTGTGGATGTCGGTCACAGTGTCCTCACAAAACATATTTGTTGGTCACTTGACCTGACTTAACAGACCTTGAGGCCTGAAAGAATGACTACAAATTTTAGCAGACACTTAAATGTTTACTTGGGGTGCTGGTCAAATGTCATGTGACCTGTTGTGTTGTGTTGGCTATAACTTTATTTTATCCTCAAATGACCTGCAGTTCTGCAACTAGTTAGTGGAGGCATACAACCGCAAGGCACTGCATTCATGTTTCACATGGTGGGGCAGTGGTGCCCGGAAGGTCGCAGGTTTGAATCCACCAGTGGTCAAGGGTACCCCACACACTGCTCCCCAGCACTGTATGGCTTCCCCTTGCTCATGTGTGATGGGTTAAATGCACAGGTCAAATTTGGTTTTGTGTGTGCATGGTATGCTGTGAGCTCAATGACAAATGGGGATCACTTCACTTTACATCACTTTTGGTACATTTAAATAAAGTAACTAATGAACCAATACATGCAAAATAAGACATTAAACATTCATGTTTAATGTTGATGTGATCTTCCTTTGAACATGCTTGTGATGTGACATTTATCGTCATATTTTGTAGAACACAATGACTTCCCAGGTGCTCCATAGCAACGTGGAGGCCACGTACATCACCGTGGAGTCAGCCACCTTCTACGGTGTGAAGGAGAAGCCAAGCAGAGTGTTGGTGAACTCTCAGGATGCACAATTTACCTACAGAGTTAACCAGGTGAGGACAGATCTTCAGTGTCATAGACAGACGCTGGAAAATGAGAAACTGGTTATGCTTGTTATTCAGTCATTGCCCTGGAGTGTCAATAATCTTGACAGTAATAATCATCAATAATCATCAGATGTTTTCCATTCTCTCTGTCTCTGCAGGTGTTAACAGTTGCAGATCTCGGTCTCAACCTCAGTCAGAACTTCACCATCAACTGGATGTAAAGACTCTGATATTTGAATGACATTTTAACCTGCTGATGCACAGTGCTGCCTGTACTTGTTAGGAAGATAATGCCTTTCACTTTTTTGGCTCTTTAAGAGCAGGGACAGGGAAAACAATTGTGAGACTCAAATGCTGATTTTCATCTTTAAAAAGAAATGTGACACCAGGATATGTGTCTCCATCACTGCAGCAATCTGTGTTGACCACTGGAGGCCGTTAAACTTCTCTGTAAAACTGTTTGGCCTACATAAATTCAGGTCTAATTTGCTTGTGCACAGAGACGAAACAAAAATATTCAATTTGTCCAGATAATACAAAGCATGGGCCCTCTGAAAGGAGCAAAGTCATGTGTCAACCTTATTTACAGGCCATCAGAGCCGTTTCTCACACTTCAAAAGGACGACAGCACCAAACACAAACACTCATGATAAAACAATGTGAAATCACTGGACTAGGATTAGACACTGCTTTAAAAAATGTGTGTGGATGTGTAATAAATCATTTTAGCCTAAGTGTTGTCTTGTTTAAACAAAGAGCTTGACTTGGCTTTCGTACTTTTAGCTTTTTAGTTTTTACCTGGTTTAGTGTGATCAAATACGCATAAACAAAAAGAATCATCAGCAGAAAGATGTGCAATAAAAGAGAGGATATTACCTCCCTGAAAATGTGACAACAATGTGACAATAATTCATTATGTCATAGACTGTATGGGCTTTAATGCTGTTTACAGCCTATTTTTGCACTAATTGCTACTGCAGTATTGTAAAGATAGATAGAGGTGCCTTATGATTCCTGTCTGTGCATTTCTGACCCTCATATGGCTATGCATGAAGCTAAACTATAGAATGACAGTTGTTAGTGTTCTGTAGACAAACTGTGATGCCTTTGATGGGCAGACTGCAACCAAAATCTAGTCTGAAACATTTGTGACATTGCTGGATGATGTGTGCAAGCTCAGTAAATTTTTTCTACCTAAATTTGACCTGAATGCTGTGGAAAATATGAGTATTGAAATGAAGGGATTCTGCACCTTATGGAGTGCATGTGTGCTGTGATGGAAGCGGCGGCCATTTTAAAGCATGTAAAGACACCGATATAGTGTATGTTTTACTGTCATTTGCATTAATCTAACTGAAATTGTGACACTAACGGTGTGCAAGATTTAATCATGATGTCTTGTGTAATTGCCTGAATGTAATTATACAAACATACTAAAAAAAGACAATATAAATTTTTATAAATCTCAATGGCATGACAATAAAAGGAACCCTGGTGATTGTCAAACTGAAGTGTGCATTCCACTGTATGTTTTTTGTATTATAATTAAATTATCATTAAATGTGTTATTATTAAAAATGTTAAAAGTCAATGTTAAAAGTAGAGCATGTGTAGAATGTGAGTAACCAAGTGCAATCAAAATATGCTTCAACAAAACATTTAATCAGCAACAGGTCTGAAGTACAACAGTAAAACAGTAGAGCTCTGTCCTCAGATGGCAATCATTACAGAATGACTTACAACCTTTGATACAACTTATCTTATCCATAGCTTGGCATAAATTGGCTCTGATTATGAGATTATGTTGAGACAACATTCTTTTGTGTTGTCTCCTCCCATTTTTTTCACAGCATCATAGATTTGAACTGGTCTTTTTTTAATCATCTTTCATTTTTCAGTCATGTTTATTCCTTTTCCAGCTCTTTCTGTATGTCTCCACCCTAAACAGTGGTTATGTAGGTAGAGAATTCCCAGGATGTCGGTCATCAAGATTTTCAGGTAATCTGAGGAGCTTGTCATCAGTTTGTCTCTTTGTTAATTCCTAATATGTGCAGCTCTCTGTAGAAACTGACCAAACAAGAAAACAAGAAGTCTGGAGGTTCTCAGTCTTCTGGGTCATCCAATGTAGTTGAATCTAAGGCAACTTGATTGTTGTAATATCTTTAGAATTGAGTAACTGAGTAATTTCTTAAGAAAGTACAACAGTCTAGTTGCCAGATTCAACTACATTGGTACTGTGAAAGAAACATTGATGATGTGGCCAAAAACATTCCCTGAATGCTATGAGTCATGAAGTCAAACAACTGTGTTTAACACACATCAGCTCGTGAAAGTGAAAGCAAAAGCAAAAAACTTGGGTGAATTTTAACCTCCTTTGCTATATACATTTTTTTATTGGTTCTGTGAAAGCATTCACAGGATAACTGTTTCCAGATGGCAGTTTGTAGAGGGCACATATATCATTCAGTAGAGGAGGAAGGGGCAAAATGAGAGAAAGGAGTGAAAGAAGAGAAAGAGAGAACAGCCGGGATCTGTTGAAAGCATTCTGCTCTACTGATAAGGGCATTTCCTGTCTGGACTTCGGAGGATTAAAATTTTGTACGTGGGGTGGGGGGTGGGGGAGGTGTGTGCTCAGCAAGTTACATTTAGTCATCATGTGTTTTGCAAAAGCATAAGTCTTTTGGTCTCACACTTTACTAATTGCTGAGGAAATGCCACAGTTTCCAGATAGTGTTTCAATGTTTCAGTTACCTGAGCTATATGTCTGCAAAACAAATGCACAAACAAAATGAAACAGTGCTCATCTATCATGTTTGATAAATGTTTCTGTGCATGAGAGTCCTGTGGGTTGTGGGAAAAATGTTCATTGTTAAAATCATCATTTCCCTGTCATCATTTTCTTTCAGTCTTGAGTTGATGACAAAAACAACAGTTAAGTGTATGTGTTTTAGCTGTTTTAGTTAGCTGTGTGGTTACAGATTTCAGTAATTATTAACCCATGTTGTCATACATATTCTGTTCTGTTTGATAGGTAAACAGGTTTTTATTTACTTTAACTCAATTTATTTTTATATAATCAAAAATATGAGCAGCAGTCATTTTACACCTCAATAAGGCTATACACAGACTCAGTACTCTAAGCAGTCAATATCATCATGGGATCTATAAAGTATTTTTGATTCTTATTCCTTTCTTTTTGTTCTCCTCTCTTGTTTCTGTTTTAGGTGATATGCAAGTACAGTGTGTGTGTGTGTGTGTGTGTGTTCCTAATTTTGATCCCTAATTACTGTCTACGACTCAATGGATTGTAACTCTGGCTTGAATGTCTATAGATGTCCTAGTACTGATGTACCTCCATGCTGGTCTGACTGATGGTTTGACCTCTGGATATAAAGAAAGAAATCATGATTCATATGTGGTTAAAAATGTCACTGACGTGTAAAATGTAAATACATGTCAACCATGATCAAGAGCATCAAATTGAACTATAAACATTTCAGTGGGCATTTATTGTAGCTTTTTTTTTTTTTTTTCTTTTTAGTGTGAGATATTGATGAATGCAGCTTTAAAGTGAACTGAGTTATGACAAATTAAATGCAACACATTGCTGCAGTGCCACCAATGGATGAAATGCCATGAAAATTTGAAACTGGTAAAGAAAAACTAGTGAAAAACTTGTGAGTGTTTTGATACATTTTAATAAATGAGCAAGTGGTGGCATTGTCCACCATTTCCCACAGCCAAACTTTCCACCGAATTCCACTGCCATCTGCAGGTTAACCTGTCAAAACAAATGATGACTGCAAACATAACATTACAGGAAAGAGGGCAAAGCAAAATCTGCAGGTATTTGCATGTTTGAATCAGTGAGAAAAAGCATGTCCCTGTTTTGTTTTCAGCCCCATTACCTATGAACAGACCGTGTGTCCAGGTGTCAGGTAACTGAGGTGAATAAACACCAGCCGCCTTCTTTGAACACACCCAGCAGACAGGACAGAACAGGCTGAATTACACAAGCAGCAACCGCACCCAGTTAACTGCTTTCACAGTTTATCCTCCTTTCACTTAAATAACCACATTTTACAACCACTCAGTCAATATTACATTATCTTTATCCTACAGTAAAACACATACATACAAATATGGCAACACCCACAGTGAGGTAACTGGAGGTGTTGAGGATAGTGATGTTAGAGCCTGTGTTTTGAGTGTGTTAATTGTACTGAAGGGAACACGTGATCAAATGAGTGTGATGATCTTCAATCTAAAATTCTAAAGTTCTATCATCTAGAATTATAATGTCAGCGCTGTGTCAGTTGTGTTTTACCTTTTGTATTGTTTCATTTTTTTAAACTCCTTAAGCTCCCAGCTAAAAGACATGTGCAAGACAACTGCATGGTGGCCCTCATGGTCAAAACACAAAAACAGCCACCAACATAGAAACATTTCTGACATGACTCATCAGTCATATGGTGAAAAACAATTATTGACAAAACACAACAGGTGATGTAATTTCTGTCATCTGAAAAGTTGTTTTCTGAAACATAGTCTTTTCATGTTTTGTTTCCTGAGATGTTTTCTGAAGCGTGATTTACAGAAATGTTGTTGGGACACACACACACACAAGAGAGAGAGAGAGAGAGAGAGAGAGAGAGAGAGAGAGAGAGAGAGAGAGAGAGTCGGAGCTCCACCCACGCAGCGTCACCATCGACCTTTCACAGGTGTCACTTCCAGTTTTCTTTTTACTGTCTCGGGTTAGACGAGGTGAGTCCTGGTTCCCGAACATTCGCACACACACACTCCTGCGCCCACTCTACCGGGTCCCTCTGATCTGGAAAGTTTTGTGTCAGAAGGGGAGGAGAAGGAAGAAGAAGAAAAAGGAGGAGGAGGAGGAGGAGGAGGAGGAGTGTCGGGATCGTTGAGTCCTCAGCTCGGCTGTTGCTGGTGGTTTGTGTGCGGCTCTGAGCTCCGGGATGGCGGCCGTGAAGGCGCTGCAACAATGGTGCCGAATTCAGTGTGAGGGCTACCGGGATGTGTCCATCACCAACATGACCACGTCCTTTAGGGATGGCCTGGCTTTCTGCGCTCTCATCCACAAACACAGACCGGATCTCATGTAAGTGTCGCAGCCAAACAGCTCAAACAATGAGTTGGATCTTTAAACTCGACTGTAAACTTTGCATTTAAAATGACTCCAGGCGGTTTATTACTTCTATTGAGGAATAAACACGACTAGGAGCTCAGCTGTGGACTCAGTATGTATGAAGTTCACATCTCTCTCGCGCGCGCTCTCGGTGTGTGTGTGTGTGTGTGTGTGTGTGTGTGTGTGTGTGTGTGTGTGTCAGTGTGTGTGAGTGTGTGTGTCTGTGTATGTGTGTGTCTCTCTGTGTGTGTCATTATTGCACAAATCATTAGAGTCCATTGGATCCCTTCCAGCTTGTTGATCTGAAGTCATAACAGCTTTTGTAAATTGTAAATTATTTGTTTAAAGCCAATGAGATCTCAGAAAACTCATACTCATAGATGTTGTGACATCTTGACAATGACATATTATAATATTCTCATTTTGCAATATTGGGACTTTATTTTATCTTGTTCATGATTAATTTCCCAGCACTGTAAAGTACTGTTAGTTTTTTCCCAGCAATGTAAAATGATAAATAAAAAATAAAAATACCAAGGAATTTCCAATAGAGCGTAATAAATAAAAGTCAGTATTTGTGCTTGCCAGCTGTAAAGTGTTTTGGCTCAGGAGCAGACTCAAGATTTGTCCACATAAGATATTCCAAGTACTTGACTCATGGCATTCACACAGAAATTTGTGGTTCTGTTCCAGAGAACTCATTATGGCAAACAGTGATAGTTTCTTTTATTTCAGGAAGAGACACAGCTGCTCCAATTGTTTCCTCTCCAGTTTTTACCGTCAGCCAAACCAGACTGAGGACACATTCAATCTTTACACACAGAAGTCTTAGTTAAGTTCCACTGAAAATAGACACTTTCATGACTGCCTTGAATGCGTCAGTGTCATGATACATGTTCAAGTGATGAGGCTGTTTATAATATGTGCCTTCATCTGGGCTGACTGTAAACACGTGGGTGAGGAAGTGAGATTGGACTACATGTGTTGTTACTCACATTGTTTGCCCTCTGTTGCAGCAAATTTGATTCACTGAAGAAGGAAGATGTCTATGACAACAACAAACTGGTAAGGCATGTTTACATTCTGCTTTTTGACCCTGACCCCTGAGGCAATTAGTGTACTTGACAGGCTCAAAAACACAGGATTTAGTAAAGTATGTTTGTTACTCCTGATCCTGCAGTTGACCAAAGTACTTCAGGGCGTACAAGCAACTGAAACATGTCAGTAGATTTCTGTGTAGTTTGGTACATACATCCATAGAGGATGAATCCTAATTGTTTACTTATTCTGTTGCACCACCAGCAGGTATGGTATGAAATACCTGAAAAATCACTGGATTGATTACCGTGACATTTTGTGTCAACAGTTGGATGGATTTTTTCAGATGGATTTTTAGTGCTGTTAGCAGGTCAAAATGTTTCTTTATCCAAGTGTTTTCATCAGCCTCAGCTACACTTCATGACAAGGTCTAATTAACAAATGCTTGTATGCAGGTGACAGATGTAACTAGTAACTTTCCAAAGATAGAATGAATTGAATTGAGATGGATTGAATGCAAAACTTCAGTAATGACGCAGGACAACATTTCCTCATCAGTACAGGATGAAGTTTTCTCAGATGTCAACATGTAATCTAAGTGTAGAAATGTTGGTCATTTGACAGTGATGACATGATGGTGATGATGGTGGTGAAGATTATGAGATGTAGTTGGAAATTTTCACAATATCTAGAGACATAAAACAAAACAGAGACATAAAACTAGTTAATAAAATGACTTAAAATGCTTTTGTTAAATAACATGTAATGTAGTGTTCAGGCAACCCTGAAAACCCTGAAAACTAAGTGATTAGTTTTAAGAACTTCTGATTTAAAAGAGAAATTTATCCAGAATGTTTGATTAATCAATAATGAATGTGATATCCAACAGCCATACATTGCTGCAAGGTAAAGTGTCTGCTTCTGTTTTGATTTATTGACACCTTTCCATGTTTGGCCCCTTGGTCTACATTCTAAAAACACTTCCTGAGCTATTTGTTTTGATGGATAAAGTCTATGCTATTTGCAGGCATTCATGATTGCAGAGGAAGAGTTGGGAATTCCAGCACTGCTGGATGCAGAAGACATGGTGGCTCTTAAGGTTCCTGACCGACTCAGTATCCTGACATATGTCTCACAGTACTACAACTACTTCCACGGACGCTCTCCGAGTGAGTATCCACATCTGGCTGCGGCCTTCTGTCACCATCTTTTTCTACCTGTCACATCTGAACTGTCTGTGTGACTTTCTCCACACAGTTGGTGGGATGGCAGGTATAAAGCGTCCAGCTGAGGGCACCACAAATGAACCATGTGGGAAGAAGAACCAGATGGTGACGGCTAAAGTATTCCCCTCATCCAGGCCTGCCAGAGAGAATAGCCCTCCCCCCTCCGCCAACATCACAAGGCCCTCACCTTCCCCAAAACAAACAAGAAATGCCACACAGGTAAGTTTGCTGCCTGAATTATTTATAGAAGCATCACTAAGATGTGGATCTTAGCAATAAATATGAATGTGTCAGTGTCAGTCACATATTACAGAACCCCAAATAGCCTTAAAGCACTTTAAGCACTAAGTGATAATTTGGTCACACATCGTGAATGAAGTTGTAATTTTCACACTCTGCCCCTTTCTTTGCCCCTCTTCTTCTAGCACGTTCTGGTTGAGAAACCCCAGTCAACTGGAACCTTGAGTAACAAGTGTGTGTCCTGCAACAATCATGTTCATTTGGTACAGCGGCATCTAGTGGACGGGAAGCTTTATCACAGGAGCTGTGCAAAGTAAGTGTTTCTGGAATAATTATAGTCTTGTTTTATATTTATATTTATACTATTTGGTTATAGTTTTAATTTAAATGAACTGGTGAATTAATGAAAAATAACTGATGAATTAAGATCTAATCTATATAGTTTATATGAAATTCATTTAAATCAATTGACATATTCATGTTTATCAATTTATGTTTGAGAGAAGTTTTAGTTCATCATTATTCCATTCAGTGTGTGAGGATCACTTAATTAATTTCTGTCCTCTTTCAGATTTTGTAGTTTTCATTTCCTGATCACCGATATTAACACTAAACTGTGCATGCACACCCACTTAATTAAACAATCAGCTGAGTCTGGTCCCAGTGCTTGTCGTTACTGAAGAAGCTGAGTGTGTTTTACAGATCCTCCAGGATTTCATGATGTTGTGATCATTTTTATGCTCGAAATTGCTTATTTTACCACGAAAATAATTAAAATCTAAAATAATTCAGGCACCTGTAGGCTGCAGACTCCCATGATGTAATGATAAATTTACATATACTAGCCACAAAAAAACAGAATCAGTCTTTGTCATGATCTCTGCTCTGTTCACACTTGGTGACTTGTGTTCCCATGATCTGGAGTCTCAACAACTGGTCTAAGACCTGTATTGTTCACACTACAAGACTTGTCAGTGATTGAGCTCCCGATCACACTGCAACGTCACCAAACTATACATCTGGTCACGTGAACTAGACAGGATGTAGCTGCTGCTTCTCACTGTGATTTACTGATTTATTGTTGACAAGCACCGGTGAAGATGCTGCCTCTCCGGCACAGACTAAACCTGTAAATCACCATGTAAACATCACGGCAACATGGTGGTTTTCATGGTGGAGCTTATCTCACATCCCTCCTCTGATTGGCTTTTGTCAGTCTATTGCTCTTTTTCAGTCTCTTCCGACTCCAGTTTTCTAACATGACAGATATCCAGTCCCAGTGTCTGATCAGGTCTCTGATGGAGTCGTTAGGGCTGTTCACACATTACGATAATTAACTGATGATTCACCAACCATCACAGGACCACCGTAAAGTCAGCTAGTGTGTATAGACTTTGCACAGGCTGCTGCATACTGCTGATCTCATCAGACATATTATTTTGTACTAATTTTAAGTTGAACTGGACTATTTGTTTTGTATATGTTCACACAAGATGGAGTTTACATCTTATTTGTGTTGTTAATGTTGTATACGTTGTGCTTTTATTGTGAAGCAACTGAGCTGAGACATATGCCAACTGATGCTGTGAGAAAGCAATAAATACTGTGTAGCAGGTCTGATCTGTCTAGAACTTCCTCAATATGACTAATGGAGCTGGAAGTGCAACACCTTCAATTTTAATTGACTGTTATTGTAATTGTTAAAGTATAATTATAAAGGGACAAGGTTGCAAGAAAAAAAAAATCACAACTTTTACTTGGTCCCACAACATTATTGAACAATATTTCTGTCTTTCTGACTGCCACATATGGTGGAAATTTAAGTATTATATATTCCTCAAGCTAATTACAAGTACCATCTCTGTCATGGGGAGTCCACTCAACCTGTGTAGTTGGTTGATGGAGATGGAGGAGATATAGTACTGAGCAGCTCCATCAGTGGCAGGTTCCTTTAGCCAAAGTATGTGAAGGAGAAATTCTTCAGTTCTTCCTTCTTGCCACTGTCACTATTACTGCTGCAGCCAGCAGACCACACACTCACCAGCCACTTACTTACTTCATATTGTTTGTATTTTTTATATATAGTAACATTTCACATTTATTGACATTACATGTGTCTGGTTTTCTCACAGGTCTACTTCACACACAACTTCACTTCTCAGAGATCTACCCACAAACACCCCTGTTTCCAAATTCACTCCTCTGCCAGACTCAACTAAAAACACAGTTCCTCCAAACCAAACCTCCAGCAGACTGGGACCAACATGGCTGAAGGAGAAACCCAGCTCCTCCAGCTTCGCCACCACTTTCTCTTCCTCGACTACCTGCCGTCCCGCTTCAGGTGTTTCGTCCGCTGCCATAAGAAGTCAGACACCGTCCGACTCCACATCCATGGCTTCTCAGACTTCTTCTGAACGCACCTTTACTACAAGCACCACCACCAACACTTCTGCCCCTTCCACTTCAAACACAGCAGCCAGTATCCTTGAATCCAGGCGCAAGTTCTTCCAGTCAGACTGCAACGCTAATAGTAAAGGGAAAAAGACTACAGCTGTCATTGTAGATGTAAATAAAGGGTCGACTTTGAGTGGTGGAGTCCAGGAGCCCACAGTGGGTCAGACTGTGACTGTGGCAGTTAATGTTGCTGGTGCTGGCAGAAAGGAAACAAATTTGGATAAGGGAGGGGACAAAGCAGCATGTGTAGGGGGGAAGGCGAGTTTGAAACAAGAGGCAAGTGAGGGTAAGACGTCAAAAGCATCAGCAGCAGCTTTCATCTCCAAGAAATTGACTGAGGAGAACAATAACAACAATAAGCTGTCATGGGTGAAGAATACTGACAAGTAAGTCACACTCACACAATTTATTTCAATATTGTGCTTTGCTCTGACTTCTGCTGGTGAAAAGTAACATTTAACACTTCATCGCCTCTAATTAGACTTCCTGAAATTGAGACTCCAAAGAGGGAGATGGAAAATAACAGGGCGAGGATAAGGCTGAGAGTGGACCCATCACTCCTCGGAGACCTGAATTCTCCAGATGCAACCAGTTCTGCTTCAAGCTCAGCTAACAGGAGCGCCCTCAGCACCAGTACTTCAGACAGAAAGCCCGGTAGTGCATCACCCAACAACTCAGGTTAAACTCAGCTGTTTTTTTTTTTTTTTTAACACCATGCATGCGCCGTTGAAACCGGTAAAATGCATGCACCAGTCCACTACTGCTAAAAACACTCTCAGGCTGGTATACAGTGTCGGTGCGTCTTTTTGAGAACATGATCTTTGTGCTGGGTAGCATGACCAAAATTCTACCGGTTTAATGGTGGTGCATTTGCAGTAAATCGTTGTTTGGTCCGTGTCCGGCCTTTTAAAACCAAAGTATCCTCAGTCAACAGACTAAAGACGTTCTGTGTCGTCATGTTCAGCTTAAGCGTGTGTTTGGGAACAGCTGCTATGTTATGTGTGTGTTTAGTGGTGCAGCAGAGAAAAAGGTCCCCCCTCAAACAGTCTTAAATCAGCAATCCCCAATTTTTACCCTCTTACCTTGACAACTGCTGTAGCAAGAGACATTAGTGACTTTAAGCACTAATGGGTAAAGGGATGGCGATGGTGTTTGAAAAAAGAAAACACATGCAAGCTTTTGTCTCAACACTTCCGGTGGTATTGCCTAATATGGCAAACAATATTCTTCCATATTAGACAGCTGGACTACAGCAGTTGCAGCAGTTGACACAGAACTGTGCACCCACAGTGGTACACAGTTTTATTTCCCAAATGTGCAGCCATCCCTTCAACTGTTATTGTCACTATTATGTTTTGAGTTGACAATCTCTCATTCCCATTCTTGTGGTTGAGATAAATTAATAATGGTTTTACGGAATTTTTTAGGATAAACCTTCACTTGGATGTCTTCAAGAGCTATGTTTAACATGCTCTCCAGAGCATTATCATTACCATACCATTACATTAGCATTAGCATTACAGCTACCAAGTGCCGTAAAGTGCAGAGGACAATAATCACTGGCCCAATACTGAAACTATGACTGAACTAGACTATGACGGGACAACACAGTCTTCGCATAAGGGAGTTTTCATGTCAGAGGTCAGCGAAGTAAACAAACTTGGTTTAACGAGGTTAAATAATAATCTAATAATCTAATCAAAGTTTCAAATCCTGCATGTAGCACATGTTAATTTCCCCCCAGTGGGACAATAAAATTTTATTTTATCTTATCAAATATTAGACAAAGTTCTGCTTGTGTCTAGGCTAGGGTGAAGTGACATGGTACACTAGCATTTTTACAACGTTGTAACATGTTGTGTTGTGTTCATCTTCTGAGAGAGATCAGAGAGAGGGATGGCTGTTTTCTGAGTTACCTCATATTTGCTTTTAACCTCTGTTTTCCTTTATTTTGGAGTCTGCCACGACCAACAGCAATGAAATAAAGTCCTGGAGTTCAGTAAAGTGCGTCAGCTTGTTTGTGTGACACCAACACACACTTTGCTGCAATATAGTTGCTGCTCTGACACATTCATTTCAGTCTCTGGGCGACTGGCTGCTCCTCAGTATCTGACTCCTCTACCTCAGGATCAAACAGGTTGAAGTTAACTCTGTATGCTGTTGTTGGTCACTATACTCAGTGGAGGACCTTCTTTGCTGTCGCTATAAACCAACCAATCAGTGCACAGCTCATTTAAATATTAATGATCTTACTGAGTAGGAGGGGAGAACTGGTGGTTTCATTGTATTAGGTCGTTTTGGATCCTGGGACTTTTTGAGCCCAAACAGTCATCATATGTTATTTGGAGACCTTAAAGAACAGTTTACAATATTCAAAAAAATATTCTATGTTTCTTTTAACGGAAGCTCTTTGCTGGTTATTTTCATGATGTTCCATGAGTTTGCAGTTAGTATGAAACTACACAGCAGGTTACAGTAAACGTGCACCTTTTTAATATTGTTCTCCCCAGGATGTTTGACCTTGTCATTATAGTAATAAGAATAGGAAGTGACATGGGACTGTGGAGGCCACATTGGTGTAATAAAGGAACTGATCCAGAAAGTGCAAACTCTGAAGTTACAATTGATTTCTTTTTTGTTCTCAGCGTCAGAAAACGAGTCTCCTGCAGACTGGAGGTCTAGGCTCAAACCTGTTGCCAAGTAAGACTTGGTTTTTTTTTTTTTTACTTTTTATTGACTTTTTATGTATTTTGTGTGCTATATGTTATGTTGTCTTTTCCTCTCTGGTTGAGAACATAATAACTAATCAACATCTTCAAACTTGAATAGTATAAGATGTTTTTTTTCCCATTGATGGTCCCTCCTTTCATCTAGTCTTTGATCCATGTCTGCAACCCATCCTCTCACAGGGAGCCTGTACCTGCTGCTCCTCCAAATGGCTTGAGTCAGAGCCTCGGGTCTCTCCTCTTCCGCCACATGCATGCAAGCCCCAAATGGTGTTAAAACTGAGTAGAGTCCTCTGTGGTGCAACATATGCTCAGTGCTCAGAATTCCTTTCCCCAGATGACCTTTCTTCTTGCTTTCAGGAATCAAAATCAAGGACTTGTAGGGCACTAACTAGAGTAGCAGATAAATTGTCAATGAAAACATTACAATTCTGACTGTTTTTCTCTCTTCCCATCCGTCCACAGATCTGGTGGATCTACACAATTGACTAAGCCCTGGACTAATGGAGCTGGGAAGTCCCAGACTTCAGAGCTTTCTGTTGGGCCTTCCTCATCCTCCTCCAGCATTCCTAGCCTGAGCGTTTCCGGCAGTCCATCAGCATCAAAGGGTGAGAACTTTGTCATCTGTGTCCTCATATTCCTCTAAAACCTATTCATATTTATTTTTGTATTTCCTCCTTTTTTAGAGATTCAGACTGGTCAGAGAGAACAAACTGCATATGGATCAAAGTCAGAGTCAAAGATGTCAAAGGTACCAACCATAAATAACCACCCCACCCACAATTGTGTTTGTTTATTTATTTGACATAAATGTAGACTATGGTCTACAATTTCATTAGTTTTTATTATAATAATGATAATAATAATAATTCTTCTTATTATTACTATCTCACCAGGACTTAAAACAAAATAACAATGATAAAATGGAATCTAATCTAACTATTAATATAACTAATCATAGCAGTGCATGTCATATCACCCCAAGAGCATGAAATTTAAAAAGCCTAAATTTTCCCTTTAGTTATTTTAGACGGTGAAAATGAACTTTAATAATAATAACAATAATAATAAATAATAAAGCTACAGTAGGTAAGTCTGCAAAGGTCTGGGCCAGAAAACTAAAACAGATATAACATTCAGGTCCCTTCCTCAGCCTCTGCTGACTTATAAACTGCCTCCAGAACCACTCCCTCTCTCTCTGATTGGTCAAACTCACTGGGAGCGGTGGATTTTTTCAAATAGGGAGCCTTACAGCCCTCCCAGTAGACCCAGTGTTGCCTTAGGTTGAAAAAAAATTACATTGCAGTGAACGAGAGATAAAAATATTTTCCGATCCACTTTGACTTCTAGCCTGGATCGCACATATGTTGTAACCTAATTTAAATGATAACTATTAGTGTGAGTCAATGCTATGCTTGTAGTGTAATTGTTGTTTTATATCCTTCTGAAAATACGTAACTGGTTAGACTGCGAACCAAGTAGTCTCATAGGTGACGTCACGTCACAATTTTTCCTCACAAATTTCTTTCCCCCTCTCTTCCCGGCTGAAGAGAGAACGAGGAGTAGGTGATAAAACTTACCAGGTGAGATATTTTCCTAGGTTAGTGTAGCTAGCTGTTAAGCTAACGTTAGCTGTCAGAGTTTGATAGTGACATAAATTTTGTGAGACGAGCGTTGTAGTCTGTAGTCTGTAGTCTCACACAAAACCTAAAATAACATTTGGTCCCGGTCACAAAACAGTCCTCTGTCCATGTCAAATATGGTTTTATGATTGTTATCATGTAATCATCGGTTTCACGTACTACTGTCAGAACATAGTGACAGTTTTAGCAAATATGACTAAATAAATGTTACCTACTGGACCTTTGACTTTAAAAGCTAACCACAACAAAACCACAGCAACAGTAAGACTAATAAGCTAATAAATAAATTGAACCACTGGAAAATAGATGTAAATACAGTTGTCTTCAAAATAAAAGCAGTTCAACATCACGAACCTAATCAATCACTGTTTTTGGTAGAAATTATATTTCTACATGACAAATAATTTACTAGAAGGTGTAGTAGAGTAAAGGAGAATGTTCAAAATAATAGTAGTTTGGAGTTCAATTTGTAAGGTCATTCATTCTGTGAAAATACAGGTGACAATTACAGTTAATTATGTATATGCTGGTCATAGTGTATTTCTCTTTGAAAATTGGAGTAAAATGGGTAATTACAGATGTTTCATTGTTCAGATGAACAGCGTGCTTTGATTAAAAAGTTAATCGGAGAGGGGAAAACGCAAAGAAGGGCACAAAATGATGGGCCGCTCAGCTAGAATGCTGAAAGATGTGAAAGAAAATGGAAAACTACTATTGAAATGGATCAAAGAATAGCCACAATGGCAAAGACTCAGCCAATGACCAGCTCCAGGAAGACCAGAGAAGGTCCAGAGTTACCTGTTAGGACTGTTGCAATTAGATGATGCCTATTTGAAGCCAAGCTATTGACAAGAAGACTCTGGCAATGTCCCTTTGTTGAAAAAAAGGCGTGCTGATGAGACCTGTCATGTGCTGACAGGCCTAAAGAGAAATGGCGTAACACCTTGTGGACTGATGAAAGCAAGACAGTGAAGCAACTTTCAGGATTACATCACAAATGCTGTTACTGAGGCAAAACCAAGAAATGCAAAAGAATTATGGAGTGCAGTGTTTTTCAGTTATCCTGGGCTGGAATGCCTGTTTACAGGTGCAAGACGTTGGTTGACTCCATGCTGCACAGGTGTGCAGTAGTTCTCAAAAACAGTGGTTATACAACTAAATATTAGTTCAGTCATTCAGCAAAATCCTGAAACATTTTTCATTTTATACAGTGAATGTTTGAGTTTGTACAGACAAATGCAGACACTGCTGAACTGCCTAATATTCTCTTTTATTCACTTTCTGTGAGAGAATAACACAAATTTGATGATTTATTCTTCATGTTTTGATTTGTAATAGAATGCACAGTGTTCAGATGCATTTGTGTGTTTTTTTTTAAACAAACTGCTATTATTCTGAACACAATTATATAAAATAAGAATCCAAATTAAATTAGTTTTAAAGCGGAATTCATTTCGTCTACTGATTTAGAGGTAATTTTTTTTTAAAAAAGCATTAAAAAATAAAATAAAAATATTTAAAAACAAAACTATTTTTTAATGCAATGATATGAATATATTTTATATTCATGTTACTGGCCATTCATCTTTAATGTGATAGACATATGTTTGCCTGTGTGTTCTGTTTTAAGACAAAGCCAGGCTATATTCCCAAAGAAGACATTCTGAAGGAGCTTCAGGAAATAGAAGATAATCTAAACGAGCTTGAGAAGCAAGGAGTCGAGATGGAGATGAGGCTCCGTAGCAGTGAAGAAGGTGAGACATGACACTGTATGCTTCCACAGTAGACAGGAAGTGGTATGAAATAAGGCAGATTTCAGGCCTTGTTCACAAGAAAACAATTCCAAGATTTTTCTTTTGCATCTTTAAAAAGTTTTACATTCACATGGCACTGTCTTCAGAAAAGTTGAGTGAAAACACTGTAGTACATATGCTAGACCAGTTGATGGCACTGTTGTGTTTCCACAGTCATGTAGGAAAATGTCTAAATGTTTTTGTGTAAGAGACTTGAGTATGTATTTGGGATTAACTGTGTGTGTGTGTGTGTGTGTGTGTGTGTGTGTGTGTGTGTCAGAGGGTAAAGATGATTCTCTCATGGATGAGCTCATGGTTGAGTGGTTCAACTTGATCAGGAACAAGCAGGTGGCCATGCGCCGGGAATCTGAACTGGTCTACATGTGAGTACACACACACACACATGAACACACTCAAAAGGAAAAAGGGACATGCCACTTTATAGCGATTAGTGAAACAGACTTGTGGCCAGAAGGTTGACAGTTTGAATTCCCAGTGTCCTCCCCCCCCACCTTTACCCAGCAGAACGTCATGGAACAGGACACACATCCCCCCTCCCCCCACCCCAACTGTCTCAGTACAAGAGAAGTGAGAAGCAAGATGCAGCATAAAGCACAAACCTGGTTCTGTTTTATAATTTTCTTGTTGTTATGTGGAAAGGTCTGTGCAATAAAGCTTTATTAATGTCTAAAAACCACAGTGTTGCACTTGGCGACATATTCCATCATTAAGAAGAACAAGTGCACTGTATTTTGATGCCCTATACACAGTCCTTCTGCCATAAATACTCATTATATAGATAAAATGTGTTAGTTAACAGCCTACTAACAAACTGCAGAGCCCATATGTTTTTGAAAAAAGTTTAAATATCCTACTGAATGACACAAACAGAATAGGGACAGCAGGGAGGGTTAAGAAATCTACTAACACACTGTTGGCTTTGGTTTAGTCATTGTAATCACCCAAAAGACAATATTTGGGCATTTGGGCCTTTAAAAAGAAAACATGTGCTGCAGTTATTTTTTGGTAAATGAAATAACGATATTTAGTGAGAAAATACCATGGTTACAGTTCTCTACAGTTTTCATTTTAATAACATGACATCTTTAGAAGCGTTTAATGTGCCACTGAATTCAGACATTTATGAAAATACCCAGCATTAGAAAATAACCTTGGTTAAAGGAAATGTTCTTAAAACCAGTTGCATAACTGCCCAGATGTGCATCTTATAACCACAACAACCCAAACTGTCCCTAGACCAAGACCTTATTAGCATGTTACAGATGTCTCTTTCTCCTCTCTTGTCCACCTTTGCTCTGCAAGTTATCCAATAAAGATATAGCTGCAGCTTGTTCTTATGTCATAAAACTGTGCTTGTGTTCACATTGTTCCAGAATCATGGTTAAGGGAAGCCTGTAGGAATTAAAGCTACGCCATATCACATGAATATTATTTCAGGATTTTTAATGGGCTTTTTTCTGGACCGTATATTTGGTATTAAGATGATAACAAAAAAAAAAAAAGATGTAACAGCCACAATGAAGACATTCACAGACAAAATGTTTGCCAATAATATCAAATTCAAATACCATTTTTTTTCTATGTTGTGTGTAGAGGAAGAACACAGGACCTGGAGGAACAGCAGCCCAGTGTTGAGGAGGAGCTCAGGACACTGATAGACAAACCAGGTGAGGCAGCAGGAGAAGTCAACTCAACATAGAACAGGGACAACAGTGTGACTAAAATATGTTTTGATTTTTTATGTGTGTGTAGAGCACATAAAAACAGAATGGGACAAAAAAAGGGAACAGCAGCTGATGGAAAAACTGTTGGAGATCGTCAATGACAGAAACTCAATCGTGGAAGGTCTGGATGAGGACAGACTCAGGTGGGTTTTTGGACAAAACAGCAACAGAGGCAGAAGAGCATGTAGTATCAGTCAGAACTTGAAGGTATTCCTCATAGTTCCCGGTATTCACCTCAATACCAACATATAAAGGTGGACAATGCGCCTCCACTTCGTGTACGAGCTACAGCAGTCTGTGAGACAATGACAGGGAAGTGGAACTGCAGCATCTAGGCTCCAACAATGACCAATCACGAGTCAATCCTGATGTCTCACCCTAGTTTATCAAAAAAAAACCACTTAAAACTAAATGATGACTCCTAGATAAAATGACAGAAACTATCTTATGTGTTGTGTACATGTCACATCTGCCAACATGGAGAGGGGCAGGATTTTGACCCATACTGCAACCAGCCACTGGGGGACGAGACAAGGGGGGAAAGGAAGCTTTGGTGTGGATACAGTTTATTACTGTAAATGATCTTTTGATTTTGGAGTATTGTTCAGACGAAACAAACTATTAAAAGATTGAACCTTGGTTTTGGGGAAATTTTGAGTGGCCTTCATCTGACTGTTTACAGATACATGATAGATAATTAAAGAAGCAGAATAATTGATTAGTTTCAGTACTGTCTCATAGTCAGGGTGTCACATGCGCGCGCACACACACACATACACGGTATCAATTACTGACATTCTGTGTTCACATTTATGTTTGTTCTCTCTTCATCATCTCAGGGAGGAGGAGGAGGACGAGCAGCTAAACAAGATGTTGAAGAATTTCAGTGAGTGTCTCTACCAACATAAACAAGCTCTTACTGTGATATCAGCTTTACAGGTTTCCATCATATTCAAGAATTTAGATTTTTATATCATGGTCAAGATTTTGAATTCTTATTCAAAACAGGAATGAAGTTTGGGGTCAGTGAGTAAATATGGACTGAATTTCTAAGAAATCCATGTAATCAGAAATCCAAATAATTCCTTTAATTTTAGAGACAGAGTGCGGGATGATATAATCTCTGATCAGAGAAAAACAAGTCAGTTGCTCACAGATGCATCATTAATGTGTATACTTATACCCAAACCATTTTTGAAGGAAGTGGGATTCATTCAGGTGGTGTGCGTATGATGAAATAATGACAGTTATTCTGTTTTGCCCATGTGCAGTTAAGAGTAAGTGCTAGTGCACCACTGGCCACCTCAAAATTTATATGTAGTGAGAAATCGAGGCATGATACTGTAGATGAGCAATGAAAGTACTACTAATTTTTATTGTACCTAAGTGTCAGTTGTTGTGAATAAGAGCAAGTGGCAGCAACAAGCACCTTCAGGTTGTACATCCAGTCCCGCTGTTGTGAAAAAAATATGTGTGTGTGTCTTTCCCTCAGACATAAAGAAGGACAAACCAAAGAAAGAATCTCCAGTGACCAAGCTGTTCAGATGGGGAAGCAAGAAGGAGAAGTGATGCTCCTCGAAACGCACCAGAGCTTCTCCTTGACATTTCTGTTGTTTCTTGTTGTATTCTTAATGTCAGTCTTTGATTTGTGGAATTCAGTCTTCTCCACAACGCATGCACAGGTTAGCAGCGGTGATGTGATTGGGCTCATCTGTTATCAGTTTTAATCTGTCTTTTAATGCTCACATACAAGGATATAAACATGCTGTCTACACGTCCTTCTCATTTTAATGTTGGGAGTTACAAGACTCATCACAGAGGTCACGCTGCTGTCTTTTGCTCTTTGATCATGTTTTAATTTACACTACAAGATGCTAGTGGCTTTTTTTTACCCTGTTGTCATTGCATGCGTTGAACTACGGTTCTCTTCATCTTTTCTATGCACTTTCAGAGAAAATACAATAATAGCACAATACCACATTTATTTAGAGTGTTATGTGATGTGATGTGATCTGATGTCAATGTGAGATGGTTTAAAAGGAAAAAAAAAAGCACATTTCTAATTATTTCTTTATTTTCATTAATGATGACACGTCTTTACCTCTTAAGGCCTCTAAAAAAGACTTAAAGGAACAATCATTTAATGATTGTCTTAGTCGAAGCCTGTGGATTAATACAACATGTGTTGAGGAAAGTTAGCAAAGCTTTGTCTTAAAGTATTACAATACACTGTCCTTGGCACTGTAATATACACCACAGTTTTTGAGCTTGACCTTTTTAGAAATGATGAGCCCGCATCCCTCACGAATCTCACCTTTATCACGTACTGTAAACTATATATAGTGATATTATAAAAACTTGTTGAATGGTTTTTACTTTCCTATGTTATCCTGTCACATTTAATGAACTCACTTTAGAAAAAGCACAAATGCAGTTTTTTTTTTATTGAATTAACTGGATGGTTTTTGAGTCTGGGAAATGTAACAACTGCTCCATATTGGATCATATGTTTCATAGCCAAATTCTCTCTTTGGGGTTGTGTGTCGTACTGTGTCATGTGTATTCTACAGAAGCACTGGAGCCATTTTTTAATTTCTCACTTTTAACACAACTATGCATAGTATGAAGTTAATATTTTTTTATATATATATATATATATATATATATATATATATATATATATATATATATATATATATATGTGAATGTGAGCACCAACTTTATACATAGTTGCTTATTAAATGGAGAAATAACAACTGCAATAATATGTAATTAGATTTATTTTTAATAAATAGTGACATCATTAACAGATGATGGATCTGTGTTTACTCATAGGAAAAGTAGTCATACCAGTAACTAACATTTTTACAAAACTTTACATTTTTTCTGAACATTTCAATGAAAATATTTTCACATGCTGCAGTATTTTAACTGTAACACCCTTAAACAGTTGTTCTCAAAACTGAACATAGTGGAGAAAGGATGCATTTTCTCTGTATGACCACTAAGAGGCGGCATGAGCCTTGCCATTGTCACAGCAGCCAGAGACTCACAACAGATTGAGGGGCCAGCCCAGACATTTAATGCCAGACATGTAGATATATTATTTTTTGACTAGCTTCCTGTTAGCCCTAACATATCTCCGCCATCACTCTTTTTCTTGTTTTGTAATGCACATTGTCTCACATTTAAGTGACCACATAATTTGAGTCACAAAATGATGCCTCTGTTGCAATAGACACACAAAAGAGGCCAGTTAACATCACCGACATTCTGCCAGTAATAATGTTAGAGGAAGATTTTTTTTTTTTTTTAAATTAACTTATCAGTTTCTACTTTATAAATACACCTAAACCCAACTTCAAGTACGGAATGTATTATTTAAGTATTATTCAATTTCAACAGAAAGTTATAACCATGTGTTTTTTTTTTTTTTTGTTTTTTTTTTAATCTTAACAACAAATTAACTATTTTCTTGCATGAGAGAAAACAAATATGATTCATAAAAGTTATGATGCTTGCATGCACTATACCTATAGAGCTGAGTATCTGCTGTTTTTTTTTTTTTTTTTGTACACTTTTACTGTACTTTTTAAGAGTTAATTTTTAACTGTATAGTTTGTCAACTGAAAGAAACTGCGGCTGACTGAAATCACATTAAAAATATAAGTAAGTCTCCCACTGTAATCTGCTGTGCTGAAATGAATCGTAAAAACACAAAACATCAGTATGTGCAACATATTAAATCATTTGAACTAATTATACTACACTGAAATGATAACTGACTCACAGCTGACCAGTCTTAATATAGATCTCTACTAACTGACAATGCCACAACAAGAACTTTTGAAGAATGAACTAAATATTTTTTAGATAGGCCTAATTGCTTTTGCCTTATTTTATAACAGCACTGATAATAATGGACCATCTTAATGCAGACAAGTTAAACAATTGCTTTTAAGATGTGATGCCACATTGGTTGTTAAACTGTGTTAAAACAATAGATCAAAAAGACAAGTGTAAACTATCAAAGTGCAGCCACACTGATGACCTCTTTGGTATAATTCCAATTAGTTCAGACCCGGCCTGCCTCGCAAAAATAATGCGTTAATCCTGAAAGGTTAATGATGTAGTAGTTTTCTCTGTATTAAAGTAACAACAGTAATTGCTCAGTAACTGACAATTTGGTTGGACTGACTAATCAATAAAGAGACTGCAGCCATACTTTTATTCTTGATGTAGTTTGGAGATCTTTTGACTAAACACTGAGCAGTCTACCAGTTTGTATCATCTCACCAGTTAAAGATGCACTGAGTGGGGAAGCTGTCAGTATAAACAGCTGCTAATCTACTGCAACAAAAACCAGAGAAACAGAGCTTTGAGTGATGAGGTCAAGTGCACACAAACACATGCAAACATGAGTGGTTTCTTTCTCTGCTATGGTTGAAATATCCATTTACACAAGCAAAGGAGAAATGTAAAAAGTAGCACAATAAAAGAAAAAAAGTGTAGTGAAATTGACTTTTAGCTTCTGGTTGTTTCTTTGTTTCTTTCTTTTTTTTTTTTTTTTAAACATCTTTTAGTGTGAAAATATAAAACTGTGCAATCTTTCCTCACGAAAAGCAACATCTGCTCCTGTTATGTGTGAAAAACCTTCAGTTGGTTTCTTCCTCAAACTGTGATAAAATGTTCCACTCACCACCATGTGTCTGAATCAATCCAGTCTCTGCGTAACTTTGGAATGTGTTTATCTTTTGGGGTGAAATGTTGGGTTGAAGTTGCCTCAATAAAGTACATTTATAATAGGGGAAACTGGGGTTTTGGTGTTGACTATAAATATACCTTTAAGAAGTGGTTCATCTGCACAACACAGTGGGCTCTCACATACCATTCAAACACTTTTAAACAGTAGTGATGTTTTGAGAAATAGCTTAATTCATTTGCAGGTCTTGTGTGTTTAATCTGTTTTAAAATAATATAAACCCGTCATTAGCTAACACTTGACCAAACTGTGTTGTCGTCTCACACACTTTTATGTTCCTCTCATCTTTCCATTTAAGCACTTATTACATTCAACTGAGCATTCACCTGACTGGTGGAGGGCTCTATTCGGTAGTTTACAGGTGCTATATTTGAGTTTTTGCTATTTTAACATACCATTCATTTTGACGCTATTTTAACAGACATGTTGAGAGTTTTGAATCAAAATACATTCCGGTACTCATCAACAGTTGTCACAAGTGGTGGAAAGCAACACCAGTGTCAAATCTGGTTTTGTTTGTATTTAGTAGTTAGTATGTTATTAGTAGTCCAGACTGTAGCCTCCATTCAGTACAGTGATGCTCAGATGGTGCATCATAAGCTCTTGTTGGGTAAATAAAGTGAAGCTTCTGGCAAGCAACTATCACCTCTTTTGCTGATTGGGAGTGAATCTCTGCAGCCATGTACTAAAATGCTTATGAAGATGCCCAGCTATCACATGACTGTCACTGTGTGAGTGACAGTCATGGTCTGTCAAAAAGTACAGCTATTTTTGTAATATTTGTAGTGTGGTGTTTTTGTTTCATCTTAAGCCAGTAGGCATGAAATCTCTTGTTCAGAATACTGTTAAATGTGCACATCTACTTCTTATGTTTTAATTCAGTGTCAAGCCAAAAACAAAGACCTAACTGTAAACTGTAAAGTGTACTGCAATGAAATGTATGATAATAACATTGATGCCCTGTGTGTGATGTAAATAGAATTATCTGCCCTCAGGTGGGGTTTTTGTATAACATTGAGTAAGGCAGACTCCCTCAACGAAAGTTTTTACAAAGCAGTTAGAGGTCATGAAATGGACCAGGCAGTTTAGAGTACCGTAACTGCAGTTGGTACAGTAAGTTTCTTTATTGAAATAACATCCATCTGGAGACATTACAACTGCCTGAATAAACTTATTTGTATTTGCACACAGTAGCATACACAATATGCTAAGGAAAGGAGGAGGGCAGTGATGTGTGTGTAATCCATGACAAAGTGCATTTTGGTGTCAGTATGATTCATGTCTGCATGGTGGAACAAAATGGCTGTGACTGAGCTGAAGCTCTCTGATTTTTTTTTTTTTTTGTGAGTGTGTCTCTGTGTGTGTGTGTCTGATCCTCCATCACTTTGTTTTGACAAGGAATGTGTTTGAGTATAAGTGTGTCTTTGTGACGACCGCGCTGGAAAAGCAATCACAGCCCAGCGACCCCCCTCAAAAACCTCTGGATGTCGCCCGTGGAAACCTTTTGCATGTGGTCTGTGCTTGCACAAATACAACACACACACACACACACACACACACACACACACACACTGAAATGTGACAGGAGGGAAAATCATTTCAGGATTTTGGTTCAGGTCTCCCTCTTTGTGTTTCTCTAAGTGTCTGTGACAAGCCAGGAGAGTAATGATGAGTGTGTGTGTGTGAGGATATGTGCTCAATCAATCACAAACTCCATCTATCAAACATTTCCAGTCATATATTCATGCCATTATTTTCTTTGAAAAAATAAGATAAAATAAAAGAAATACTCCTATTATAATGATTTTCTTTAAAATAGAAATGAAAGGAAAGTGTGAAACTGTGAAAAGTGATGAATAGGACTGAATTTTGTTTTTAGTTTTTTTCTAATAGATGTTTTGACTTGATTAAAAAAAACAATTTAATGCAAATGCAAAAAAGTGTCATAAAATTACAGAGTCCCTAAAGGGACATGAGAGAAAAAAAAAAAAAGATGTAGTTTTGCGAGATCTCGCAAAAGTTTCATTTAACTTGATGTATTTCTGGGTCAGTTTAGAGACTGTAAACACAAACACAACAATGGCGCATTCACCTACGGAGCCTCTAAAGGGTCATGGAAGAAAAAAAAAAATCTTATATTTAAGGGCAAGAAAAAAAAAACATTAAAAACATCATCAACTAAGAATGTTTAGAAAATGAAAACAACTAAAATAGAAATAAATGTATCTTCTATTTGCAGCGGTGGTGAGTAAGAAACTAGATTTTCTACTACTCTTTCAGTACTGTTCTTAGATAAAAGTTTAAGAAGTTTTGATGTGTGTTTCACTTGTGGTGGAAACATCTGCCTTTGTTGTGAAAGGAGCTGGTAAATAAGTCAAAAAGTTAAATAAAGTTTATTAAGTAGAAATATTTATAACTAGAAATAACAAGAACTATCTGACAAAAACAGAAAATTGATTTATCTGTATATCTGAAGGTCAGTGAAGTTCACGCTCTTTATGTATGTGTGCACACATGAACACATGTTTATTGTTAATTGAGCTGAACTGAGATCAGCGGCAGCAACAACAGGGTATTTTTTTTTAAAGCAGAAAACAAGATAAACATTCAACTGGCTATCAGTTTTATAAATGAACAAAAAGTAAATATGGGGAGGGATGAAGAGGAATGAAAAGACATGATTAGCAACATTAATACAAATCAAATGTCAGTGATATTATGTTTCTCCTTCTGGCTTTTATTTTCTGTATGTTTCTCATTTCATTTCAAACATCTATTTCCTCTCTTGCTGGCATTGTTGTCAAGAAGGGCATAAAGAATCCACACTGTTATATTGTTGTTGACTCAGTGATAATATAAGATGCAGTTTGACTCCAGGTAGAAACAGCCATCCTACTAGCTCGCTACCATATTTCTTTAAAATATAACACTAAACCCACTAATGAACAAATGACAATCAGTAGATATTTATTATGGAATCTCTTCCCTCTCTTTCTCTCTCCCTCTTTGCTCTCTCCTTCTATCTGTTAATAGTGTAAATTAGCATATAAATGAGAGATAGCATGTGATAGGATCCACTCTGCTCCAATCTGTCCACTGGGACTTATGATTATCACTTCCTCCTTTTTTCTTCATTCCTTATTACTCTTTTTCCTCTATCTCTGTCTCCACTCACATCACAGATAACTATTCCTTTTTTCTCTTACTATTTGAGTACCCCCAACTCCCCCACCCCCGTTGCTTATTTTAACTGAAATGGTTCAAGTTGAGTCATTCACTGTATTTGTGGTTATTTGTTTACCTGGATGAGTGTGTTTGGGCTGTCTCTCTGTGCGGTTAGTTTAAGTGTACTTAATTGCTCCTGACTAATTAGCAGATGAGTTGAGGCCTTTGGGAGATAGAGATTGCACACACACACACACACACACACACACACAGAGAGTGAGAGAGAGAGAAACACAAATATACACATTTATAGCACCTTTTCATCTGTGTCCTAAGTGCTTGTCTCTTGTTCCTTCCCTCTCTTGGCTTTGTGTCCCCAGACAGTTGAGGCCCAGCGGTACGCAGCAGGAGGTGTTAATGATGTGAGGGCTCGGTGTTCTCTGCTGGGAGGGATCTGTTGTGTGTTAGCTGCTGTCTGTCACCATACAGATAGAAAAACATCTTCATAGTTCATGTGTGAGTGTGGAGCTCTGAGGCTGATGTCGCGGTGTAGGAGTGTGTCTGTGTATGTGAGTGTCTGGTTTTCCACTTTTTCGTTGCTCTGCATATTAAAACTCATGAATCTCTCAGCCACCCCCTTTTCCTCCCTGATAAACAACACTCAGACAACTTTATTTGGGTGTTTGTGTGTGAGCATCTGTGTATTTTAGAATGTGTCCATCTATTTTTGGTAATGGCGCTTTTGCTTTGCATCACTGTTCTCTTTTTGTATTTCAGATTTGTCAGTATTGTGAATGTTTGAGGTTGCCTCAGTCTTGTAATTGAAACCCTAATTTGAGACATACTTTTTTTTAATTTAATATAACTATTTTTCTAATTTCTGTAGTAATTTGAAAGACTATTCAAGTAGTAGTGTAACTACCTCACGATACTTACCCTTTAAACCATAAAACACCTAAAACTAAAGATACGTCAAATACAATTTTGAGAAGTACATGTACATACATGTTGTACATGTACATGTACAACATGTACTGTAGTTTTACTTTAATATGTGCTGAACCAAACTTTGGCATTTTGCACCACTGCTGGCGACGTGATCGTCATTGCAGAAACACGCAAGCTCAATGTGTCCATCATCAGGACCATCAGTCTCTGGTGCTGACTCGACATGTTTCCCTGGATAAATACTCTGGAGCTGGAGCTCAAGTTGGCGCGTGCACACACACACACACACACACACACACACACACACACACACACACACACACACACAAATAGTAGATGTTAGAGTAAACATTTGAATAGTCTTAATTATTGCCCTGCTGCTACGCCAACTGAAACACACACACACTTTGGCACTGTGGCATCAGGACAGAAAGCCAAGGGAATGATTTATCATTTTGGGGAATACTGGCACCTCTGTTTCACCAAGCGCAGATTTGTATTCATGTCTAATTTAGGCTTTTGGCCTCTACCTTTTCTTTTTTATTATTTCTGTTTTTTTCTTCACACTGGTTTAGTCTTTTTATGCTAGCACCCTGCTGATGGTACACACAGAAATGCGTGCACACGCGCACGCGCGTGCACACACACACAAAATCCTTAAGATCCACATTAGACCATATGATCTAATTCCTTGCTATCGTCTTACAAATCTAATCATGACACACCACTCATATTCAATATCACCAAACCTCCAGCCTTTTAGTTTGGCCTCTCAAACCACCGTGTAAAAGCTTCATCATGGGCCACGCTGATGAAATTACCCTCTATTATCCCCCCTCTCTCTTTCTCTTTCCCTCTCCAACTCTCACTCCCTCCATTCTGTCTTACTTGAAGGAGTGTGCAGATTTAATTTGCAGCAGGACTCATGAGCCACTTAGCACAATCTCTCTCCGTGTGCAAGGATTGATTGATTAGGCCTTATCTTGTTATCTGGGTCTGTGGTCGTTTGATAGGCCTGTTTGTTCTCTCACTAGTCTCTCAGTCTTTCTATCTGTATCCCTTTCCTTTATGTAATTTCATGCCTCTGTCTCCTGTGTAGTCTGTGTAGTGTGTGTGTGTGTGTGTTGGCCTGCAGCTTCTCCATCTAGTTTTCCTCCAATGTGGGAATGAGACACTGATAAGGACGGATTGTCTTGCAAGATCAGAATTAGGAAATTACACGCTTTACTTGTCGCTGCTTGGGTATAATGGCCAACTAAGTAAATACTCTACTGGTGCTGTTTTTAGCTATGAGTCATCTGCATTTTGTTGTCGTAGTTGTAGCTTTTTTATAGTTCATTCATAAATGCTATTGTATTGTGTGGATGAAGACTTGGTTGTTCAGTGTTAGTGTTTTATCCTTGGTTTTTACTTGGTTTTGATAGACCACAGTAGTGACAACCCAGTTTAAGGGTAGCCAGTCAGTCCCTTTTGAAAACTTCAAAAGATGACAGATGCTACTTGCCCAAGGGTTTTAAAGTCCTTGCTAGTGCAGCTCCCTCTGATGCTCAGGTTCAGTGTAGGATTGTGGTTGGTGTTCTCACAACTCAAGTTAAATTGGTACCATGACTTGAATAGGAGTGAGTTCCAATGGCTTGCAGAGTGTAAAAGTTCATCTAGTCCACCCAGAAGACCCAGTTGTGGCTAATAGTTTTGAGATGGACACAAATTGTTTTTTTGTTTTTTTTACAAACTTTGATGCTTTAATTTTTATATTGGCAATTAGTATTGATTCTAGGTTGCTATGAAGAGTGATCAAATCAATTGTAATTAATTGCAAAGGACTTCCTTGCCATGAAAATGAATTTAATCACAAAAATCCCATTTGCACTGTAGCTCTGCCTTGCCAAATGACCTGCTAACATAATTTCAGTGATCTTATCATTAGCTCAGGGGAAAGTGTTAACGAGGACAGGGAAGCTGATATTACTCTTTCATTCTATTGAATTAGACTTCAAGGAGAGAGTTTCACTTGCTGAGAAGAAAGCTTCGGGTGCCCGAGAAAGTCCAGCAAGTGCCAGGACCGTCTCCTAAAAAGGATTCTGCAATGGTATTGGGTCACCAACAGTGAAGAGCTTACTCAGAAATGGCGGCAGGCAGATCTAAGTGTAACTATACTCACAGCGAGTCAGAGACTTTTAGTTAATGGTTTTCTGTCAAGAATTGTAGCAAAGAAGCCACTCAAACCACACAAAACATCAAGGACAGACGGATTCGGGAAGTACCAGAATTGGACTGTTGAGGACTGGGGTAAAGTTATTTTCTCTGATGAAGCCCCCTTCAGACTTTATGAGACATCTGGAAAAAATATTGTCTGGAGAAGAAAATGTGAACTCTACCATGAGTCCTGTGTCAGGACTTGAAAAAGAAGACTGTAAATAATCACTCTTTGCATAAATGTGTAAACTTGTTGTGTTTGTCATTAAAAGTATTTGAAACTTATGAATATGTAATACTTTGTGCTACATATATTGTATAAAAAGTGCTGTAAACATAAAGATTGATTGATTGATTGATTGAAATTAGTTGAAATAAGCCCCGATTTTGGAAGAATGCAGGTTTCCTCCATTGATACTCTCTGGCTTGCAATTAGAACTCCTCCCCTCCTCCCTTTCTGTGATACCAAAACCAAACCCTTCCTCACCCCTTCACCCGCTTTCCTCCAACTTCATCAATCTTGACCACCTGCACCACTCCCTCTTCATCCCTGCCTGAGCTCAACCCACATCCAGTGTCATGCACTTTTTTCTCACCGTCTGCCCCAGCCTGACTGACTTGAACACATTCATTCACAAATGCGCACAACAAATACACACATACATGAACACACACACACACACACACACACACATACGCACGCACAGTTGGAGAGGGAAGCAGGTTCTCTCTAATGACATCCTCAGAGTATAATTAGTCTGGCCAATTAACAGCAGTAACGATGCTTGCATTCATTATGTCAAATTACACTGTGCTGACAAAGTGTCAACTCAGCTAAGCTCACCTGCTGAGGATGTGTGTGTATGTGTGTAAATGTGTGTATATTTGCTAGTTTATTAAATCCTACTTCATCACTCTAGAAATTAACAATGTCCAATTCAATCAGTTTCTTCACTGCATACACACACTGACACAAATGTGTATCTATGTGAGCATGCATGCATTAGATTAGCCCAATAGATCTGTTATTCAGGTGTCTGTTGTTGTAGCTAGGAATAAGACCTGTAAAATGAATTGGATCAGTACTTTGTATATTGAATCATGTACTGTATATTGATTGTATATTGTGTATATGTGTTGTTTAAACGTTACATATTAATGTAGGAGCAGTGGTGGTGACTGTGCTCCATGGCCTGGAGTGTTTTTTGCACATTCTCATTTGCATAACACTGACAAATGCAAGAGGGGCGGTGCCAGAAGGTGAATTCATCTTAATTAAAATCTTGGTCCACTGGTAACACACACACATACATACACACACAAGCGCGCATGCACACACACACACACACACACACACACACACACACACACACACACACACACACACACACACACACACACACACACACACACACACACACACACACACACACAGGTAATACTGTGGTAATACCCAGCTTGCTTTACTTTTACTAACAATGTCATACACATACATAAATATTAATACATGATAATCATTACAAAAAATCATTACATTTACATTCTACATTACGATGCAAAGATTATTAGTAATGTATTAGTACTGTAATTTACTGAAGTGTTAACCATATGCAGAATGCATAAAGATACTTTATTATTTTTTTAGCATATTTTATATATTGTGGATTATCAAGGTGGGAGTAATTAGATTCATTTTTATACTGTTGGCTACTTTCATCAGTAACAGTTCATTATGGGATGAAAGGATGGTATAATATAATAATATTAGACAAACACAAAGACATTAGAGACTGCAGGTATCATATAAATATATTTCCTGCTGTAGAGGAGTGGAAGGATTAAACAGTATTCATTAGAATTGTTGTACCTCAAAACTATCTTAAAAGAATTTAGAATAGAATAGAAAATCCCTATCTGTCATTGTAACACTGTACAATAAAATTAAGAAAAGTGTCAAAAAATGTGTATTTAGCAACTTTTGGTCTATATAGTCTGCCTGATGGGAGACCCAGGTTCAACAACTGGGACACCAGTCTGTAGCGCAGTATAGTACTAAAGACTAAAAGTGTGTAGTCCTAAAATTACCTAAATGTTTCATATCAGGGAGAGAAATAAAGGCAAACCAGGATCTTGGTCAGCATCTTAATTCCTAATCATTTGGGATGTCCTGTTTCTTTTATACTCCAGTGCACAATTTTTGTGGTATTTACTTTTTTTTCTTCTCTGTGTGAAACCTGGCCTCCCCCAGGAACTGGAAGCAGAAGGCAGTTGCTTAATGGTTACCCATAACACCTTTCTCCTTGTTTATGTGCATTTCACTGAAGCATAATTTCCAATAAAGACATGCTGTGATGTACAGACCATTTACATGATCATGACCTCTTCCCATCAGTGAAGTGGTAATGATCAGCTTGACAAGTGTACCAGCAAGATTTGTGACAGATGCAAACAAAACTTGCTACCTAGATAATTTTAACACTACTTTTAGTTTCTACAATAGTAATATAAGTGCAATAATCACTTTGCACCATTGAAAAAGTGTGTCATTCATATTTATGCACAGACAAATTTGATCCTAGCAAAGGACAGGGACCTGAGCCACCCTCTGATGGGCAATTAGCTCACAAGGTGACATACAAAAGTATGCAGACACTCTGACAAATGCACACGCATAGTCACACACGAGGCAATACAGGCTTACTCTCTTGATAGGCAATTAACTTACTTCAGACACCTCATCAGCAAGTGAACAAAAATCTCCCTTTAATCGGACACACAAACACACACACGTCCTCACAGCTTTGCATACATATGCAGTGTTCATTACAGCATTGATATGCAGCATGAGCGGGCGAATCTGTGCCCTGTTGCTATTGCATTAGCATTGCTAAATTGCATGCACACACAAGCACATTCACATTGCAGAGATCGGGGGGCAGATGATGCGTCAGGAGTCCTGCTGAGTTAAGTAATCACACTTGGGTGTTTAATCACTAACGAGAACCTGATGATGCTCTTTAATTAACACAATGCTAATTGAAGAGGGCGGGCGAATCGCAGTTCTCAGCCCTGTCTGTTATTTGAATAATTAGAGCGCAAAGGTTTGTGGGTAAGGAGCCTCGAGCTCTTGGTGGGTCAGAAGCAGTCTGCATAGCCTGGAGATTGATCTGAGGTGGGAGGATTCCTTGTGTGTGTGTGTCTGTGGGTGTGTAGGTGTGTGTGAGTGTGTGTGTGTGTATGTGTGTGTGTTCGCGCCTGTGTGTGAATGCTGATTACAAATAAAATAAAAAGGCTAGTATTTATACAACATTCTGTAAGGGATTTTTTAAAAATAGATTATAAAAAATATTTTAATAAAAATAAAATTATAATTGTGATAAAAAATAATTAATAAAAAGAATTTAAATTATTTCACACCATGTGGACATAAGAAATCACTGACAGATTCATTAAAAACAGTCATGTCTGCTTACGTTCTGCGCATCAAAACTGTGTGCTATAAATGCAAGGTAAAGTTTCTTTATGTAATTACAATACAGTCAAGTAATAGAGCCGTTATTGGATTTAATCTCATAACAATGACAGCATTTGCTGTGACTGAGAAGCTGACAAGTCATCTTTAAAAAAAAGATTTTAATTAGATTGCTATATCCAATTTATAAAATAAGACAAAACACAACATATACAAACATATTCTAATCATCTCAAATAAAATATGGTAAATATAAATCGACATACATATACATCATATACAATTATATTAATAATAACATTCAAATGTAACACAGTTTTTGAAAGCTGATGGTGCTCATACCCCAGCAGGGTGCCTTTGTAGAAGAAGAGGTTGAAAAATACTAATTAAAAAAGTTTCTAGTGAATAGAGAAAATACTGTTGTTATTAAAAGCTGAGTTTGTTTACATTGTAGTTTGTTGTATTTCATTTCTATTACATTTACATTATATATTACATTAAACGTTCCTCTTCAACCAAAGGTTTTTATTTGTAAATTACTTATGTCACAAAATATTTTTAATATTTTTAAAATATGCATAGAAAAGAACACCCCGATATCAACTTTAATGGGTCCTACTTACTTTGTCGTATACTCTCAGTCTTGTGTAGAGTTGTGTTTTATCAAGTTGCTTTAATTTTTTCTGTGTACAGTTAATTAACACACAGAAAACACTGTAAACGAAAATGTTGTATTATTGCAATTTAGTAGAAGAGTAAAGCTGCAAGAAACAATTATTGTCATTATTGGTCTGACAATTATTTTCATAACTGATTGATTGATCCTTAATTCCTAATTAAATTGTTTCTTTGTTTTTTATTAATAACAAACCATTCATCACCAACCAATCATTTCAGAAGACTGATTGATGCTGAAGGAAATAATGAATCTGTGGGTCAGCACAAGTATAACAACCTAGAGTGTAACGGAGCCATGGAATTGGTATATTTTAAGTGACATTTGACAACTTGCTTGTTTTAACTTCTCATGACATTAATGTTATCAGGGTAATGTAATAATTAATGATGATGACACCAGCTGTATTAAGAATGGTCCCCAGCCAAATCAAGGCCTAATTTATGGATCAGAGAAATAGTGTTTGCTTCTTCAACCAAAATAGAAAGAAAACAACATTTTTGTTTTCTCCAGTAGTAATTGGTTGCTTAACCCAAATGGAATAACTGAGGAGATGGCCTCAGTCCATTGTTATTTGCAATAAATACTGAGCCCTTGGCTGCTTCTATAAGGCAAAATAAAACCATTAAAGGCATAATAGATGATGGTCAAACAGAACATAAAATATCATTTTATGCAGATGACATGTTAACATATATCAGTGACCCGATAATCTCTGTACTAGCACAAATTAGAAATTTAAAAGAATTTGGAGAATTCTCAGGGTATCAAATTAACCAATCAAAATCCAAGGCAATGATGTTAGTTAATTAATAATTAGCAGAAGACAACAAATTTTGCTTCCCCAGCCATGGATTTAGATACCTAGGAATTATAATTACCTCTGATATATTGCACTTGGATAATCTATCTTTATTGGGAAGAGTGGAGACCATTAGAATGAACATACTACCTAGAGTCCCCATGTCTACATTCAAAATGCGTGATAAATGATTATCCAGATTTCTTTGGCAAAATAAAGGACCCAGGATTAGATTTAAAAAACTATTAAATTCAAAAGAAACTTAAAAACAAATATCAAGTGAAGTCAAGTGAATCACACTATGTAACAGTCATTAGACAGGGGATCAAAATTTTGTTTCCTCAAAACTGTGGAGATGTGCAATTTAACATTTAACATTCAACACACATTGACAGCACATGGAAAACAAGCATAAAGTGCACGCGGCATCAAAATATGATAACTGACTGATGTCAGTGATGATCAAAATATCATCTTCCAGTCCACAAGTTTTTCAGGTACCTACAGCTTAGACACTATTTACAGACACAGAAAGAGTGGAACAAATTGAAGGCCTTACCATCTAATATAGATAACATTTTTTATATTAATAAGGGATCTATTAAAAAGAAGATCATACCATAGATTTACAAAATATTACAAAAGGAGTCAGAGGACAATAGTTTGGACATCAAGGAGAAATGGGAGCTAGAGATGAATATCATTGTCACAGATGAAGACTGGATCTATTTGTGGAAAGGACACAGAACAACAAGTAGACCTACATGGGAAAGAATTTGAATGGAAAGTTAAGATGCGATATTTTAGGACTCCCTTTCTCATTTCTAAATTCAATAACACATCTAATCAATGTTGGAGGGGTTGTGGCATGATAGGAGACCGCACCCGCATCTTCTGGGACTGTTCCAGTATCAGAGTACTGGCAAAATGTAAACAAATGTACAAAAAAAAAAACAAAAAAAAAAAAACGTTTAAACATTTACTATTTAAACCAGCTTATTTCATATTGGGAATCATACTGCATAACAAAGGATGAAAATAACGTCTGATAACGTCTATAAGATGATAACGTCTCCTGGCTAAAACCACAGCCCCCCACCATAACACAATAGAAACAGAAAGAAAGAAAAACAAAAGAGTAAAAAAGGTGTATGATATGGAATTTATAACTGCAAAATTAACATTAAGAACAGAGTGTTTTTTGACCAAATGGCTCCTGATTTATATATATTTTTTATAAGTTAGAAGGTTATGTATGAATATGCAGACATTTATTTGTATATGCTGATGACTTATAGACTCTGTATTTCTTGTACGCTAACAAATGTAATTGAAGGACAATGTGATTGATGTGAGAGTTTCACACTGGACATGGTAACATTCAACTTGATCTTGGAGTTATTTGGCCTATACAGACTGTATGTATATATGTAAATATATGTATTACAAAATGCCCAGAAAGACATATTTGTATTTCCATTGACATTTGACTGCAATTGTAAAAACTAAGTGCATACTAAACTGAAATAAAAAGTTAAAAAACAAAAACAAAAACAAATGGAGTAACTGTAGAAACTGTGAAAAAGGCTGTTATTGGATGCCAAGGAGCCAAAGATGGATTTTAATAGAAACTGAAGTAAAATAAGCGTGGAGATCAAGGAGGCACTCACAGGATGGAGAGCCATGATCAGACCGGGACAAAAATTTAGCCCTGAACTAATCCGCAGGGATGGACTTTATAGATTTTTTCCAGTGTGAGTCCACTGGCTCACACTGATGCAGTGCCCACTGGGACAGGCCCTGATAGTCATGACCGTGGAAAGAGCTCCAAATTGACATTCATGCTCACTTATTATTACAAACGGATGATTTACCCTGCCTTCATCGCTGCACTGAGATCTCAACAGGCTGTTAATTCCACCAGTAGCAGCCAGACAAAACCTCAACAAAATAAAGTTTCTGCTGTGAAAAAGAACTATGTAAGCACAACAACTGACCAAGTTGGTTGAAAAATGAAGTCTTATTGTTGGAAGTCTTTTAATGAATATCTGTTGTCCAACATGCTGAAACTAAATGAGGGCCATTGACTGACAAAAGTGGACATGAATTTTGGTTTCTTGTCAAATCACTCACTGATTCTAAATTTTGTCTTCCAGCAGACTGAGGTGATTTTTTAAAAGGCTAAAGCCTTGCCCTGACAAGGTGTAATGCATAGTTATAAATACATGGAACAAAAACCATGGATAATGATACATTGCAGTGACATGCTGTTAAAATGTCACTGATATATATGTCACAATGTGTGGAAATGGTGATACAATGAAGTTAAATCACCACATGAGCTGGAAATGTGCCAGAAATTCACTATGCCTTGGCTGATTGGTCTGAAACTTTAGAAAATGTTGGTTATTATCATTATGTCTTCAGCCCATCTTCGTCTTCGGTTATGTGTAACCCCAGTTCAGCCCTGCCCTTCCCTAGTACCAACCTGAGGCTGTCTGGGTCATGGCATTACTCCAGCCTTGATTATGGAAGCAGAAGTCCGAGGGTTTTCCTCAAACATTGGGGTTTTATCACCATAGATGAAATACACCAAATGAAACAACTTTAAGGGTACATTTGATGGCACATCAACTGTGAGTGCATTGTTGAGAGATGACACAGTAATAACCATAATTCATAATTTACCATGAACATACAAACGTTTGCGGAAGCTGCACATTCGTAAGTCTGCTGTTAACAACTAAGCAAACTTCACCAAAGCCTCCCCTGGTTGGTGGGATTTTGATTCAATTGAGCTGATGAGAGTCTTTTTGATAAAGTGGGACAAGACGTTTGGCGAAGTTTTATATGGCACACAGGAGGAGGGGGTGGCACCAAACATGGAAACATGGAGGGGGTATTTGTTAATGAGGATTACACTGTACAAACTAGTGAAAAGCAACTAAGCTGTGCACCATCAAACCGATTTAGCTCCTGGCTTCTGTTTAAAGGGATTACCAGTCAATGTTATTGTAATTACAATTGTTCTAGCAACGAGACATTTTACACTGCATGGCAAATACAGCAGTGTTTGTGTGTTTTGTCTTCTATAGTCATGATATATTTAAATTTCCTGGAGATCTTATTGTGTTGATTGTTTGTGCATGCTAAGTGCAAGTGCATGCAAGTAAGAGGCAGTGTACAAATGCACCAACAGCATCGTTACAGAGCTGCTGCTTTATTAGCTGGAGGAAGATCAACCTTAGAAATATCTTCGTCTTCCTCCCTCCTCCTTTTATTTCCCCCAGAAAGCTGCTGCTGCCTTCTGTTTATAGGTTCCACATGGGAAAAGGACAAAGGTTTAAAGAAAGGGGGATTTAGAAAGATAATTAAGGAGGAGCAAACAGGCAAACTATTGAAGGAGGAATAGTGAAGGGATTGGGAGCAGAGAGGATAATAGAGAAGCGGAAGCTACCTTTGTTGTGTCTCAAACAAGTAGATCAACTCAACTGCTCCTCAAACACTATGAATATGTATTAAGGGGTCATTCATCCAGTGCCATTGTTCCTCTTCAAATTATGTTCTGCCAGAAGAACACAGCGGTAAAAGACAAAAGGATATTGGTGCGAATAAAAATGTAACAAAAACAAAACAAAACAAATTTTAAAAATGACAGAGCTGTTCCTGTGGCATTGTTGAGGCATTAGAGGAATCTTTGGAGATGTTTTGCTTTTATCCTCCTAAATAATGCCATCTTTTGGTGAAACAGTTGTAATTAACATCTATTTGAATAATCAGATTATTCCACTATATACCCCTGTCTTATCTCTACATACTATGTACTACATACTACACTATATATTTTATTATTCTGATGTATGTAACAAACTCTGGGTTAAGATTGAGGTAATCTATTTTTGATTTTTGAGAGCTACCTAGTAGCAAGGCTGCGATTGCTGTGAAAAGATTTTGTCAGATATTCATGCTTCCCAGAGGATAAATCTTACTGAGTTTAGTGATCTCATGGTCTTGTGATTATAATTCATAATCAAAGTCTCACTCTTTCAAAGTGATCACTGCAGACTTGTCATCCTGCAGGTGGACTGTGGTGTCAAGTGCAAAGCCATGTGTGCTCCAACAACGAATGCAAAGATGGTGAACCTTCCTGGTCATGTTACCATCATCATCTAGCCTGTTTAAAGACAGCTGCAAAAAGTCAAATACCAAATAGCTTCTCAGCAAAACTTGTTTAATTCTTATGTCCTACCTAAGCAAATAATCATCACTCATATTCTTCAGTGCTTGATCTTCATTTTAGGCCTCATATGTATATAGGTATATTTCGATGTTTATATACCATAGCATAGCATAATTCATAGCATATCATTAGTACAGTAAAGCTGGCTGGGTAATAATGAAAATGCAGATGTAGCATGGTAGCTGAACTGACAGACTACAGTGGCTTTTGGTCCACTCGTGCTAATATACTGTATGCCCTATGTGTTTATGTGAAATAGATAAATACCACTAATTCTCAATACTGATTTCATGCTGATTATCTGAGTGACTCTAATACAAATTGAGGGAGAATAATTTTTTTTCCTAAGGAAGGACTGCCATTCTCAAGTTAAACATTGTACATGAGACTTTCACATATTATTCACAGACACACACACATGCACACTTTGCTGGCACAAATACAATAATATGGGTAGCACTCACCTGGAGGGTACAGAGGAACAAAGGGCTAATTAGTGATGATGAGAAGGTAATTTAGTCAGACACCTATGGTAATACAACCCCCCCCCCCTTCTCACACACACACACACACACACACACACACTTCCTGTCTTCATTTCCCTCTTTCTCACCTTCTCTCTCCCTCAGTTGTTTGCCACTTTATATATTGCTTTTTACTTTCCAACCCAACAATTTTCATGTTCAGACAAGGTGTCAAATGTTCTGTTTTGTGTATATGTGTTTTTAGCCTTTCAGAATACGTATTCCTGTCTGTCTTTATCTCCATGATACAAACACACACACAAACACATTTGAGCCTATTCTTTAGAGAATGCTGAGACTGCAAAGCAGGTGAGATTGTCAAGTTGACTAAGTGGGAAATTACATTATCTTCTGCTTTGACATTGCTGAATTGTATTGCCATGTGTGTGTATGTGTGTGAGAGCAGTTGAGATGGTTCCTGAGCTAAATGTTTGCTAGCAGGTGAGCCTGTTGTTGACAGATGGTGTTTGTGAGAGAAATTCACTCCCTGCAGAGTCTCACCCGAGGAAAATGCACATATGAATGCTCACAGGCCCACTACACTCACACACACACACACACACACACATACACACACACACACACACACACACACACACACACACACACACACACACACACACACACACACACACACACACACACACACACACACACACACACACACACACACACACACACACACACACACACACACACACACATATGTATTCTACTTGTACATACATAGAGCAGAAACACACCGCCATGAGGTCTGTGAGTGGATTATAACCTGTTCAATTGATGTTGTTCACAGCCAGTTCACAGCACAGCCAGGTGAGCCTGGGGGAGGGACAGATAATGAAGAGAGGGACAGAGAATTGAGTGGGAAGTGGGAATTTACCATCACAATACTGTGAGATAACAGAGAAAACTCCTGTTGCTGCACTTTTGTTTATATAAAGTAAGGTATTAGTAATTAATATCTTTATTAATGCTATATTATTTAATGGTTCTTGATGTTTTTTTGTTTTTTTAATCACAGATGAGTGGTCATTTAAACCTTTTTATGTTTGCTTTTACCTACAGTTTAGCATGATGACCTCTCACCTCTGATGGTGCTGTTGCTGCTGTCCTGCTGTAGTCTCTACAGTCTCTAAGTGAGAGGGGAATTATTGAAGTTGTGTGTTGTGTTTTGGTGTGGTTTTACTCTAGAGATGGTAATGTCTATGCAACATATATAACTATGTGACACTGATTTAGACATTCATGTTGCTTTAGGGGTGTATTATATGCAGTGATCCTTTAGCTACCAAGATGATGCCACGGTTATGTCCCTGCAAGTTAGGGCTAATTAGAAGTGAACAGCTAATCATCACACATGTAAAATAGCAGCATGTTAACAGTGTCATGGTTCGAATAATGTATTTTCTTTATGTCTTTATGTCTTATGCCACAAGAGAGAAAATTAGTAACTAAAGGTCATCACGAATGATAAAGTAATAAATCATTAGATTGAGTGATTAGCCACAACCTGCATTTAAACCTGTCAAACTCTTGAGTATCTGAATGCAGATAAGAAATAAACAGACAACAAATGTGTGATACTGTTCTCCCCTGGCCATAGACAAGCAGCCATTTTGTGCTTCTGACATTCGATTAGTAGTCTGGTGGCACTGCTTTCCATCAGCAGGTCTGCTAGAGCATGGCAACACTGGGGGAGTCACTATTAGAACTAATGGCAGACTAAACAGCCTTTAAGTCAGGTCTGTTGTGCGTAATGAGACTTTAAGTGTGATGACCAGAGGAAAGAAGAGCATGGTTACACTGATGACTAGACATTAAACAATCACTTTACACAAGTCTTTAGGGCTGTATGAGATGAAGTACACCAAAGAAAACACGGGGAGAAGTATCTAAAATGAGTGGAAATAGTAGAGTCAGGTTGCAGCTTGGTCAAATAACAGACCACAACAAAGTCCACGTAGTTGCAGACAGTCAAAGTGTTAGAAAGAGTGGATACAGTGAAGGGAGGGGGAGCAAGTGAGCACTCATGTAATTAGTCAGTTAATTACATCTGGATGGTGATCTGCTCGGGGGGATGGATGTTGTTCGAGCTGTATGTGAGTGAGTGAGTGAGTGTGTGTGTGTGTGTGTGTGTGTGTGTGTGTGTGTCTGTCTATCCTTGGCGGCTGTGTACACTCCAGAAAGCGTTTACTGAAATGGGAGCTAATTCTCACTGTCTGAGGCCATTACGGTATTAATTTAATTTGGGTTAGCTGTCGCTAGCTCATTAACACATCTAATTAATTCATTGACATCAGAATTAAGTTGTTTCACTGAAACTGACACCTCTCTCGTTTAAAAGAGAGTGGGAGGAGAGGAAGCGACAGTTTGAATGAGAAACAAAGAGGGGAGAGAGAGAGATGATGGATTGAATCACATCTCCAACAAAAATGCTATTAATACATTTTGCTGGTGAGTAGTGTCAATCTTTCATATGGGAAATAAGAGGAATGGAGAGTTAAAGGGATGGTGAGGTGCAAATAATCTATGTTACTGGAAGAGAAACAAGATGAAAAGTTGATTCTTGATGTTGTTTCAATCGTGGCTATTATGGAAGAAAACTGGAGTAGAAACAAAGGCATGACCTTTCTCAGAAAGTGTCACATTAGTTAATTCATTTTTCTTTTTTCCCTATTAATTACGCATATTTTTTAGACAAAACAAATAAAGACGTTGTTGAGATGTCTATACACACACTATAATCATATCTGGAGGCTCAACAACACATGCCAACAGACATAGCAGCACCACATGATGAAGATAACTATCCAAATAGTCTGGCAAATAACATGCAGACATTTGTTTGGTGATTTGCGTAAAGCTTCCAGATAGGGCTGCTCGATTATGGATGAAAATAATAATCATGATTATTTTGTTCAAAATTAAAGTTGCAATTTCAAGCAATTACTCCTTGACTTGAACTTGAAACAAATGGAATTTATTGTGATTATATGTAAAAAAACAGGCATAAAATCTTTGGCCAAAAAGAATGTAATTACTTCTATAATATGTTGTACTTTTCAGGGCTTGGTGGGTATTGAATTGTCCTGTAGTGTGTCTTTAAGCATCGATTGTGTTTTGTAGGACATTGTTAGTGCTGCTAGATTCTGCTCTGCCTCTGTCCCTCCCCTGCTTCTTCACTCGCTTTAAAATGCCACACTTGAGTTCACCCTACTAAAACAGCCAAAGTGCGTATGCATGTGTCATTATCAATACAAAATAAGATCTGAAAATCTGAATCAGAATCTGAAAAAATCTGAAAATCAGAGATGGGAATGGCAGAATGATACTGATAACAGAACATGTCAGACAAAGCAAGAATGTGGCAAGAACACCTAGAATCCGCTCTAATGAATTATTGTCCTGAAGTTGATGTTTCACTAACAAAAATAGGTGAACAGAAACAAATTATGAATGACAGTAGTTGAAAGAAGAGCTACCAAATGAAGGGTGGAAAAAGCATTTTACTGTTATTTTTTGATGCTGGTACACAATAAACAAAAACTCCTGGTCAAGTTTCAAGAACATTAGTGTTGAATATTGATCCAGTGTGAAGCAGGAAACCAACAGCCACATTCTTTGCTGACTGATCCCTGCACACCTTCATCATCGTCCTCCCTCCCCAGGAGGGTTTTTTTTGGTCTCATAATGGCATCTTCTGCCTTTGTTCAGTAATTTTAGAGACACTTTTTTTTTTATCACTGAGACAAAAAATCTCAAAAGAACTAAAAAAAACAAAACAAGATTTTTTGAAGACTGTTGGGGCTGTAGATGACCCAAAAACATTGTCAATATCTACACTATTACCTTCATATTTTAACCAAAATGTTGTGATAAAGTAATGAAATGATTTAAGTACATTGCTTCAGTGCAAATCTCTCTGAGTAAGAATGCCCAAGAATATCAGCCACTTAATTAGAGTTTGGAAGGCAGATTATTTTCAATACAATCTGGCTAGTTAGAGGTGGGACACCTTTGGCAGTGGCACGCAGCGTGAGCCTGGCTAGAGGTAGGGATTATTTGGATGTAATACACAGTAGGTTTCTTGTTAGAGGGGGGCGTCGTCACAGTCTGTCTCTGTGGTAAATTTGATTAAGGCTGGCGGGAAGAGGTAGTCCAACCGTGAACAGGTGCCCCTCACAGCTGAGGCGGGTTCAACCCTTGGTCTCCCTCTCTCACTCTCTCTTGCCCTCTAAGTCAATGTGCTTCCTACTCCTTTTCCTGTTCTTTATTGTTTCTCTGTCTATCCATGGAATTCATTTTCACTCTGTTTTCTCTATTTTTACCGCTGTCTCTCTTTGCCACTGCTGCCCCTCTATCTGTTGGTGTTTGTCTTGCATTCAGTTGCAGAAGTGGAGGTTCCACCTTGAAATGGTTGTCCATCCTCCTTCTGTGTTTCTTTGCAGCGTGATTTTCACTGACCTTCACAGGCCCATCAACCAACCCCACCCCAAAACACATACACACACCACCCCCTCCTGTTCACTGTTTCCTTGCTTCCTATGTTTTCACCCTTCCCCCGCTGTACTATCCACCTGTTTGGATCAGTCCAGCCAAAGTCAGACTATTGGATCAAATCCTGTCCAAAAACACTAATGGTTGTTATGTTCTTTATTCTACAATATTCATCTTTATTCTGGAATTTGGTTTCAGCCTGTGTGATAACTCTGTACTCTCAACAACACAGAGATGTTACTTCAGTTCAGTCTAATGGGATAAGAAACAGCATCAGTCTGACAATTCCAAATAAGTCAACAAGTTATCGGCTATCATTTATCAGTTGAGAGGTGTATTTGTAGTGAACCTGAAAATGACTTGTCCAGGTCCACGCTACCTCATTGCCCCTTATATTAGGAGGCTGTGTTGATGGCTGTGCTAGCAAAATGTCAACAAGCCTGGATGAGACAGATGCAGCTTGAAGTTGACTTAGAAAGAAAATATTTGTCAGTGTCAGTGTCAATTAAGCACTAATTACTTGTTAAAAATTGAAAATTGTTCTTTGCTAATGATGCAGCACAAGTAATTAGTTGAATTACTCACGTTACTTTCATTAGTCAAAATCATCTTCGGTGCCAAAAAAGACAAATATAAGCAACCTGTGGTTTAGATGTATTTGCTAACTATGAATAACTTGGTCATTACCTAGTATCTTCAGAATCAACACACTGCACTTTCAGCCATCTAAATAGGTAACAACAACTGGTTCCAAACATGTTTCCTTCAAAATGAATTTGCTGCGGCAGTTTAGCACCCACTGTTAAAGTCCAATGACCTCCATCCACCCACTAAAGATGCCTAATGTGATCCTTTGTTCCTGTCATAAATACTGTGGCTACGAGAATTTTCTCATTTTCATCCCTAAATTTGCTTGATAAAGTGCTGAAAATGTGTCCCAGGTTTCCTAGAACTTTGTTGTTAACATTATGAGTGCAATGTTACCATAATAACCAATAGAAAAGAATGAAGACTCCAGTTATAACACACGAAAATGATCCTTTACAAAACCACTGAGTCTGTCTCCTTAACACTGTGTTAGACAGCTATTCCCAGAGGAGAAACAGAGAAAAAGAAAGTGATCGACAGAGAGAGAAACCTCACCTCTTTAGTACCAAAGAACTACATAACCAGCTGCAGCAATTAACCCCTTGTTTCTCTGGGGAACCATTAGAAGGTAGAATAGCCTTTAAAATTGCATATGGCTGCAATTAGGGCAAGAAAAGTGATAAAATGATTTGGATGAGATATTTCTGTATAGATTTTTAGTAAATGGCAATTTTTATAGCACCATAAATTGGAATTAAAAGAGTGAAGTGCCTCAGCCTGTCCTCCCTCCCATCTTTTCTCCTCATCTCCTTACCACATGTCCTCCTTAACTCTCTTTCTCCTGACCTCGTCTACCCCTTCACTATTTCCTTATCTGCTTTGTCTTCCATCTCCTCTCCTCTCCTCTCCTCTCCTCTCCTCTCCTCTCCTCTCCTCTCCTCTCCTCTCCTCTCCTCTCCTCTCCTCTCCTTTCCTCTTTCTTCCTTCCCCTTGGCTCTTATGACCCTTCTTTCACCTTCTTTCATTTACTCTCTTACCTGCTCTCCTCTCCTCTTTTCTGCTCCTTTCCTGCTTCCTTATAACCTCCGTCTCCTTGTTCAACAATTTTTCCATAACCCATCTTATTGTCTCTTTCTTACATGATCTCCTTTTCTCTCTGCCTCTTGACTTTTCTTGTTCTCCTTTCTTTTTTGTTTGCCTCTCCTTTCCACTCTCTCTTTCTTTCCTCTCCACTCGCCTTTCATCTCTCGTAATTTCTATGACCCTTCCTTCATCTTCCCCACCCTTACCTTACTTTACTATGCTATCCTGTTATCACCACTCTCTTTTCCCATCTGTAGCTCTTTTCTCTTTTTCTCTCCTCTCATGCAATAGCAGACGGAGATGGCTTAAGCATCTGTGTCATCAATGCAGATTAATGTTCTAATAATATTCACAGATGTCATTTCAAAATTCTCCATTTGTTTATTTCTGTTCTCCATATCCTCAGAGCTTGACTACTCCGTGGTTTTCTTTCACTTGTCAGTAAATCACAGGACTAATCACAGGCTCATCACAGATTTCAAAGCAGCCACTTAAGATCGCCTCATTTGAACATGACACACATACTCACACACGCCTCTCTAGGAGCAGTGTTTTTGAATTATTCGTAATCGGATAATTACACATGAGAGCAACTAAATGAGTGAAGGCTTGAGTAAGGCAGGAACAGTGAGAGCTGATGGTGGAAAGAGGAAGTGAAGATGGAAGACGACACGTTTCTTCATCTGCTTATTATTTTGCTGGTGTAGTTGTTTGTTTACTCATTAAGGATAATCCAATTAAACCACTTAAGAGGAGCTTAAAAGGAAGAAGCATACACACAATTCCACACACACAAACACATCTCCGGTCTTCGAAAGAGAGGACAGGTTGCAGTAACGCCTGAAGTTTCCAACCCCTCCCTGTTTTTACAAACAGGGCTTTGGGGGAGCATGCCAAGGGCTTGGGGCGCCGAGACCATAACATGCCTCCATGGCGGCTTCATGCTGGCTCTGGAGCTGGTCAGTCGCCTGCCTGCCTGCGTCACCCCCCACCCCCATCCCCCACCCTTCACCCCCCATCCCGCAGCGCTTTCCTGTAGTGTGTTGGCTGACTGATCTCCCAGTGCACATATGCCCACTTACACTGTGTTCCTCTCTAATTAGCTGCTCTTGTCTACACAGGCGCATAGGCTTTGTTAAAACATTGCTATGCCTCTCCTGGCATGGTCTTGTCTTGTAAAAATGAATCCTCATCACATCGTCAGACGGTGTGGTGGGGGACGCTCATTTAGGCCTGCTCACAGATCTTTTTTTTTTTTTTTTTTACACCAAACAAGGAATAATAATCTGGAAGGCAGGGAGCGTAGGTTACCTTGGTAACCTGACGATGGAGAAATGCCTCTTATCTCATTTCTGTTGGTTTTTGCTGAGTAATTTATTTAATCTATGAGTTCCTTTGCTGGCTTAACCACTACTACTTTTTTTTACCTCCATAGTCACATTTCATAGCTCCCTCACCAAATCAGCTGTTATCTTTCTTCTTTGTTAATTCTTTTTTCTGTGGAGGATGAGAGTGACTATACTTTAGAGTTTGATCATTAATTATTAGTCTCTGGTTCCTCTGAGAAGAGAAGCTGATGACAGCTAATTAAGGATGAAGTGATGTATATGTTACCCACCCCACCCCACCCCACCCCCCACCCCCCACACACACACACACACACACACACACACACCCTCCCCACCCCCTCCTCACTGTTTCTCTCCCTCCCGGCCTCCCTCCTTCCTCTCAGTCCTCCCCTCCCTGCCCACCTGCCAAATCATATGCTGGTGATAAAGACAGTAAATATACAGAATAAATGTGGGGACATCAGCCATTATGTTTACCACATCTTTTACAGAGTGCTACTTAATATGGATGTGTTTTTTTCATTAAATGAGTAATAGAGTTCACAGAAACTATTCACAGTGAAGTTACACTGAAATAAAAGGTGAACACTTGTATTATTCTATATTTTTAAACACCCCAAGACCAAACAACCCAGCCAAAACCGACCTGCCCGACCACAAGACGCCTGCTCTCTAGTGACGTAAAAATTACAACTGTGTGGTTTCACTTTTGAAAAAGAGCTCAGTAATTTCACAGTATCCCTTATTAAGCAAATATTTTTTTAACATTAGCAAATGGTGCATTTGTCCTGGACTATTTTCAGCAATACAGTGTTGGCTCTTTTCAGAAAAAAGAAGAAAAATATGTAATCCAGTAGAAGAAGCCTTATACCTTTAAAATGAAATATCTTGACCAGTTTTGGTGTTACATTTTTACATGTTACATTTTTTGTTTGTGCCTGTTCCTGAATCCTGCAGAGGGCAAGCAAATTATGAATTTGAGAGACTGGAAATGGAACAAACAGCACTGAAAAACTGCTAACATTTTTCATATATTATCTCAATGATTAATACCTTATTTTTATTTCTTTAAATTAGTTTTACTATAGTGTCTTTATTTCATACTTTCCTATGTAACTATGTAATGGCATCATTACTTAATTAACACAAACATATTTATTTTTATTTTTGTACTACAGTTTTAAAAAACGTATCCAACTCCACATGTGGTTCTAGCGATATAGCTATGTTGGCCTGGCAGACTTGGTGGTCAAGCTTTAAGTGTGCTCAGAGCGTGCTGTTGCTGGAGAAGGATATTTGAATATAGTAGGAAAAAGACACATTTTTAGGAAAACATCTTTTATGTTTATCTGTACAAAATCAGAGAGAGAGAGAGAGAAAGAGATTAAGCTGATAGAAGTGAAAGCTGAGCTTGCCATTCAGTCGTGGTTGGCATTCAATCATGCATTTAGCTGTATACCAGTTCCACTGAGAAGTGACTGGTGGATATCGGATCATAATGTCAGTGCTGTGTCTCTTCCTTTGCCCTCAAACAGTGATGATGATGACATGTCTATGACACTTCCCCAGGCAGAAGAGGGGTGGAAGATGGCAGCAAAGGCGAGATGGTGTGGGGTGGAAAGAAAAGGAAAGATAGTTGGATTGAGGTGTTATTTTTATAGTTTGTAGAAGGAAAATTGTGTCACATTGACCATGGCAACAGCAAGCCCAGCTGGACAAACAAAACAGAGGCTGGACAAACAGATTTTTCCAGATAGGTGAAAGCCATACCAAAGATGAAAGAAAAGACAGACCCGTTCCCCTCCTCTACCACCATGCCCACCACATCTAAACCTTTCTGACTCCAGCAATAGTAGCACCAGTGGAGGAAATCATTTGTGCCTCTAGGCAAATCATTACAGAAGCAGAGTGTGAGATTGCAGTGACAAAACTCTGTCTCTAGCCTCATGACCAGAGAGAGACCAGTACACTTCTCTACACTCATTACCCCCCCAGCTCCTTTCCTCTCCTGTTCTCTATTCACTCTCTATTCTCCTGTCCTCTCTCGGGTTTTATTATATTCTCCCCAACCCCCCCTTTTAAAAACTCTTTTCATCAATTCTACCTCTAATCTAAAAAAATTCTAAGCTTTTTACATTCAACCCAGTCTCCTTGAAATTACATTTCCCATTGTTTTTCTGTGGCCGTTATGGTGGCAACATAATCTCTGGCTGGATTATCCCTCGTCATTTAAATTTATATCATGGAAGTCTTCGTTATATATCGGGGTTCTGCAGCCAACATTTATTTTGATTTTTTAATTTTTTTTAGATTTGAATTATTTTGTGGTAAAATAAGCAATTTATGGCCTAAAAAATAAATAACGAGCATGTTAAAGGTTTATAAAACTAATAAACTAAAAGAAAATAAATATATGGTTACTACTTTTCACCAGATTTTCACCTCTTGTGGGGGTTCTGGAACCTAACCCTATGATAGGCCAGGGACCACTGTATATTCAGAGCTGCATAAACATATCTATAAATAGAGTTTAATGCTACATGTTGGCAGCAAAGCCGTGATGAACAAATACGTTATCTTTTACAGATATATTCACTGTCTTGCTAAATTGCTATTTGCTTTAAATAGCAAATAGCATTTCCTCTTTACAACTTCATCAAATGTAATACTGTTGCAAAGTAATTGTATATCTATATCTAACATTCATCAGCAAAAGCATATATTAGCATCCACATACAAAGCTAAATAAAATTTGGATAAAGTTATTGATTTTGAAGAGAATTCTTGAAGAATGTTATCGGACATGAGAATTAAAAGTATTAACAATAAACCTTAATTAAGGTCTTTTGTCTTCTATAAATGAAGAGTGACTTGGATTAAGGAAAAAGATTAAAAAAAAAAAACAACAACAAAAAATAATAAAACACATAAGCACAAACACGAACCTGAGAGTAAATAAATTACACAATGACAAAATCTACTAATATAAAAAAGTTACCTGAAATTTTCATTTTTGTTTTGCAGTGGAAAATCTGTATTTATTGACTTAAGTCAATGGACCTGAAAACATATCAATATGTAATTATTCATGTAATGGTAAACTAAATATATTTAGCGTCACATTTAATTCAATAAACTAGCTATGAAAATTTATGATTGCACCTTTAGAGAAGGTTCTTAATACAGATAATAACTACAAACAGGACATCTTGGATTCACAGGCTGTTTTTGCCCTGGATGGCCAGAAGGTGTCAGCTCTGTGTTGAGAAGTGGTATGCAGCAAGCTATACACACACACTTACAGTGCACATGCACACACAAACATACACACATGTACAAAGCCGGGGTGCTACGGCCCACTGATGTCCAGCTGCTCCTGTCAACACTCTGCTGCAGCGTGTAATTCACCCTCACACACAACGGCAGCTGAGACCCGAGAAGAGCCCCAACCACCCCACCCACCCACCCTCCCACACACACACACACACACACACACACACACACACACACACACACACACACACACACACACACACATATATATGGATGGAATATATGTATGGATATGTATATGTATATATATAGATATGTATATATAAATATATGGAATATATGAGGTGGATAAAGAAAAAAATTGTTAACAATTGACAGTGGACAGAAGAGGAAGTTGGAGAGCTGGACATGGAGAGGGAGATTTGTGGGTGACAGACGCACAGAGAGCCAGACAAAGGGTGGGTGGGTGGGTGGGGGGGGGTGCACGGTGTTTAAGTGGCCTAATCAAGGGACCTCCCCTTCAAAGAGAGAGCTGGTGTATGTGTGTATTTGGGTGGGGGTATGTGTCGAGGGGAGTCCAAGTTCCCCTGCAATTATCAACTTACCCATTCTCCCCCTGCTCTTCCCCCGCCTCCTCCTCCACTACCCCTTCATCCCCTGAGAGATCCAAGCTGCTGTACCCTTCAACAACTCATTCAGGCCTTAACAAAGCAGCACCACGCCTACCCCCTACCCCACCCACCGCCGTATCTCACCCCTACACACACACTCATTCTGACTGTTCAGCCGAGTCAGTCCTGACAGTGTAGATTTGCCCCAACATTGGGATGATTTTAAAAACAATTTGCACAATTAGGAAATTAGGAATAGGGACATTTTGATGTGATCACTTTTCACATTCAGCTGAGTTTTAATTTTGTGACAACGTGTAAATATTAACGTTTTATCCTGATTTCTGCATTATCATCCTGATTACTTGTACAAAACTGGAACTTTGTTATGTTTTTCAAAAAATGGCGTTTCTGTTCATATTCATTTTAAAATCATTTTCAAAATTAAGAGGCCGTTTAAATATGGCCCTGTGTCCTTGGACTTTATTTTTCCACTTTGTTTTTCTTGTAGTAGTTCGAAAGGTCATGTCAGAGCTCTGCTAAGGGAACAAACTGTTTAAATAGACTCTTAACCCTCTGAATCAGTGGCTTTTTTTGCCTCCTGCCTCCTTTTACAGTGACAATCTGCTCACATGAAGCAGCAGAGGAAACACACTCCATTTGTGTGTGAATTGTGTGAGATGCGCACGGCTGGCGTGTGCTGCTCCACATGCTGAACATGGCTCAAGGCTGCTGATTCACCTCCAGCACTCGTAATGTGTAGACCTCACTGTGTGCCTGTGTGTGTGAACAATATATGCAATGATGCCTGCCTTGCTTCCCCTCTCTCTCTTTCTCTTTCTCTCTCTCTCTCTCTCTCCCTCTGTGTATTTATTCTCTAAGCTTTCAGTAATAAGGTTGGCCATGGTGCATCACAGATAAGGCATTAGGTTGTTGACCTTTGACCTCTACCTCTGTTAATACAGAAACCCGTTCAGTAAACACCCAAGAGAGGCCATGTTTAAGAGGCGCAAACTACTTAATGAATTTTTTTTTGTGTGTGCGTGCATGTGTGTTTGTGTGTGTTGGGTAATTGAGCCAGCTTTATAACAGTGCTGTATTTAAAGTGACATTGTCCATTACATCCCTGTCTTCTAAAAAAAAACTACTAAAACTGCAGTAATATTACTACTAGTACTTTGTCAGAAGCATGTTATATATTTTTTACTTGAATGAGCAAAATGCTGCATGTGCCATGGTGGCCCTATACACTGCACAAAGTACAAAGCGTGTGGGTGTTTGCATCCAAATTTGGGCAAAAAAAGAAAAAAATATCAGATGATAATTAATATGATAATGAGAATTAAATAAACTGGGTTTACTTATCTTGAACTATATTAATGCTTAATAATGCTCTGATGAGAAACACTTTTAAAATGTATTCTTCTGTGGCATGTCTGCGTGGGGTGTGTATGTATGTGAAGATTTTTTAAAGACATTTGGAAATGTAGCAGCTAAGATACAAGCAGAGATCAGAGAGTTAAAGAAATAGACAGTGACAGATCAGTGGAGACTAGATAATACAACAAAGAAATCTTTACTAGGACAGAAAAATGAACTGTTCTCAGCTGTCTCCTTCACTTTTTATCCACTTAGGATGCCAACAAAACCTCTTTACTTTCCACTGCTGGTTTTTCTCCTTTACTCCTCCTCTCTCTCTCTCGCTCACACAAACCTTTTAAAATCATATCTCCCTCCTTCATTCCTCAAAATCATTCCTCCTTCTTCCTCACACCTTCCCTATGCTCCACCTCCTCTCCTCCCTCCTCAATATTATCTTTTTCAGTCTCCTGCCCCCCCCTTCTCTGTCTTTCTTCCCTCTTTCATTTGTTCCCTACTCTTTCGTTTCCTCTCCTCACTTTGAGCGAAATAGATTTTCAATTACGTGCTGAGTGCCTGCAAGCTTCTATATTTCCCAACCTGACCCCAATACAGTTGGAGTGACACCCCACGCACCAGACACACACACACACACACACACACACACACACACACACACACACACACACACACATATGAAAACCACACACATCTGATACACTTCCTCCTCCACTTACAGCCTAATGGAGGTTAGGAGAGACTGGAGAATGTCTCCTGTGTCCCGCACAAACCCAGTAAACTACCTGACACACACAGTAAAATGAAACACAACAGAACTGTCCCTATTCATAACAACAGTTACAACAGAACTTTAATTTGGAAGGAATTTGTTTGAGATAGTTGAGCCAATATTGTGTGGGGACCATATTTTTTAAAATATTTTTATAATTGCTTTCCCTTCAGGTCCGTGTACAACAAATTTCCCCCAAAGTGAAAGTTCGAGTTCATAGTTAAACAGGAACAAAGTTAAGGCCCTGCAATGCAGTATCTGCTTATTGTGTTTACAGCATTTTTAAACTTATGATTAGGTATTGGTTAAGGAGAGATTGTGTGCATCGTGAGAGTTCTTGTATGAACCTGATTACCTTCTCACCAAATTAAACTGTATCATTTTATTAATAATTGTTGGTATTTCTGACCATAATGTAGTGTAATGATATAAATGTACACTTAATGTGCTTATTTCATCTTTGTACTCACACTACAGAAACTGTGTTTGTTTTGTCATATGAGAGATTAAAGCTGCAGTGTGATACAGTGGCAGTGGAAGTGGCAATAATTACACACACAGTTGATGCTAGTTTCTCTCTCTCTCTAAATTCAATGTGTTGCTTTAGGAAATATTTTATTATCCAGGCCAGAGAATTTGGCCTCCAAATAGACAAATTTTTTCATCAATAGAAGAGCAACAACAAGTAACAAATTGACATACCTACACAAATAGAACACCCACACGAATACAGAGCTACTGCCGCTATGTAGTGAAACCCAAGTCAAACCAAATCCACAAATAGTGAATCTGTAGAAGCCAATGAGCAGGATCCTGAGAGGTGAAGATAGAGTAGATAAAATAGACAACGTCTTAACAGTGACCTCTGGTTACAGTGCGCAACTGCTTATTAATGTGTGTGTGTGTGTGTGCATGCGTGTGAGTGTGTGTGTGTGTGTGTGTGTGTGTGCGTTGCGTGCAAGTGTGTGTGTATCTGTGCACACACTGTGAGCCCGAGGCTTCTTCATCAGTAGAAATCTATTCTGCTCAGACTCATCCAATAAGGTGGGTAATGATACTCCACTCTAATATTGGGACTGTCCAAATTGAACACATTTAAACTTTAATGCAAGTCAAGTCCTGGGGAAAATGTAATCTGCCCCACTTAGTATGTGTGTGTAAGTGTGTTTGAAGGTTTGTGTGAGAATCCATGCGCATCTGTTTCTGTGTAACATGAGGCATCTCATGTTTTAGTTGCTCCACTAATCAATTCAAATATGTTGAATTAGTTTAAAGAAGGTAAGAGGTGAGATGAGAAAATCTCATCTCAATGAGAAAAACGTTTTAGTGAATTCATAGATTTACCAATTTGATTTTTTTTTAATGTACATTTTTGTACAGAACTTACTGCAGTCACTGTCACTTATAGTTTCATGTTGTGTTTGTATGTATGCGTGTAAGAAAACTAGCAGGGCAAAATGCAACTTTTTATGTTAAATAACATTTTACAAAATGTTTTACATTTTCATACAATAAATGTATATCTGTGAAAATGGGTTACTTACTATACAGTAGGTACAAGTTTTGAACTACTCTTGGTCTCTCTCTCTCTCTCTCTCTCAAACACACACACACACATTATGTGTGTGTGTGTGTGTGTGTGTAAATTCAGTTCATTAAACATAGATTAAAAGTAACCTAAAATTCTGGCTTAATGATAACATTTTGGGAAATTGGTAATTTTATTATTTGTTCTGCAGAGTTAAATGAACGGACACCAGACCATGATCTAGACACCAGTCAGAAGCTGGCTAACTAATAATCCTGGCTCTATGTAAGAAAAGCCACACGCCAGCATCTGTAAAGTTCATTATGTTAGCATCATTATTGGGAACCTGTTAGCAAACTGATGTTAGCATTTAGCTCAAAGCGACACTATGCTCTTGCATTGGAGAATACAGACAAAATTTTGAGGTGGGGGTTGTAAGAGATTACTGAGACATGTTGAGAAATTTTCTAACTCTTGTTTGCGTATGGCTTGGACGTCCATCCACAAACACAAATGAGTACATGTGTGTGTCATTTTGCCACTAATCCATGAAGAATCATCTTCCTCCTCCATTTCCTCTTCCTCCCGGGATGTCAGGGTCGCATCAAAGGAAAAGCAGTGACCTTTGACCCGAGACCCCAGTTTGGCAGTTTTATGACAGAGTAGGGTGAGAATCCATTAGCTACAGCAACAACAACAGAGAAGATGATGTTGATGAAATTACAGGCAGGTTTTTAAATCTAGGAAACAACAGTTGACTTCTTTAAAATGAAGTAACAAGTATTGAAAAATAATTAAATTGATATTAACAACACTGAACTATGACTATGAATGTTCTTCAGTCGCAGAACTAAACTAACACAAATGATTTGTTTCAACTTGACTGTGACAGTAGCAGACATTGATTACATATCTTTAATAACTCTCCTTTTTTGTTGTTAATATTTCACTGGCAATTATTTTGTACCTGAAAACCTGGTGAAATTAGATTCAGATCTTTGTTTTCATATCTAATGAAAAACGACAGGGCAAACTGAATAGTGCTTAAAAATTTGAGTGCCGTGTGCGTGTGCATGTGTGTGAGTGCATTTGTGCTTGTAAATGGGGCTAACCTGCATTTAAAGCAGCCCTTGGTGTTGCTCCCTGTTTTTGTCTTTTTCACAATGAGTAACTTATCTAAACCATCCCCTCTTCAGTGCTCAACTTCAACTGGCTATTTATCCATTTTGGGTTGTGCGCAGCCTGTCGTTAGTATTCCAGTACACACCTCAACAAAGCCATTATCATAAAAACACACATTCACATGCAGATGGATTGCTCTTAGCCTCTTAGCTCTGCAGCTAATGGTGCTAGCCACTTAATTAAGGTCACTTATGGACAAACTCTGTTAGCATGGCCACTAATAAGTACTGCCCAGACAATGGGACTGAGTGTGCATATGTGAGAGTGTGTGTATGGTAATGATATTGCTGTAAAACCTGACCCACAATCTCCATTATCACCAGCTTATTGAGTGGTTTGTTTTGCAGAGTGGTCCTCAGAGGTGGGTATCATTGAAATTTCACTAGATGGACAATTGGACACTTTAGAGAATGCATCACAATACATTTTAAGTTTAAGTGTGTGTGTGTGTGTGTCTGTCTGAGTGTGTGTGGCCCAGTTGAGGGGTACCCAGAGACAGGAAAAAAAGAGATAAAGTGTCTGCTGTTTTCTCACCAAAACCCATGTGGAAACTGAATATCCGGCACATTGTTAATTTATGGCCCTCTGCTTTCCTCCTCCTCTTCTTCCTCAGTCCTTTGCTCCTGTCCTCCCTTCCGGAGCCTCTCCTCAAGTTGCCTCATCTAAAAACAATTAGTTCCCCCAAGCAGACCAACCAACTGGACAGTGTGTGGACTGTGTGGATATTTGTGTGTGTGTGCATGTGTATGTGGTGTTGACCCACTGGGGAGCAAAACATTGCCCCCTAACATCACCACCCAGGATGCTTCCTAAGACTTGGTGACCTTTCACCTTAAGTGGTGAAAATGAGAGACGAGAGGAAGCAGAGAGACGTGGGGGAGGGAAGAAATAGAATGACGTGATGGCACTGACATAGATAAACCACTGACTTTCCAATTAGTGGACAATCACCCCTCTACATTCTGAGCTTAAGCTGCACCAAATGTAATATATTCTACAATGAAATAACTTAACAAGCTGTCATCTGTTAATATAATATAAGAGCTGTAATAGTACCAACAGTAAAAAAGTAACAACTTGAAGTGTGTCTTTTCCCAATGAAATGTTACAACTCAAATAATATGATGTATATAATGTAAGTACTTATCCTCTTGTGTCTGATTTGGTCCTATATCTAATGGGCTAATGTTGCTAAGTAATTAGCAACATTAAAAATACAACATAATGGAAGCATAAAATGACTTCACATGCTACATTTAAAATCCCATCATTTGCATTGGTTGGATAATGTCCACCACTCCACAGTTATATATAAAATTATCTCCACAACAATACCTCTGATCAATGCTGTTAACATGAAATCCCATTAAAACCAGATCACCAGCTACAGTGACTCATGCATGAATATGTTAACAGCATTTCATTATATTAGCTAGTTGAGGGGAAGTTACTGGACCGAGCTATTGATTTTTTTCATTATAGGTCACACTGCTATTTATTTTCTTGATTAATCAATTAAATTTGCTTTCTAAAAACAAAACTATGAAAACCAAACACAGCTGGAACCACTGAATGTTTGGTATAAAAAATCATTAATGGTTTTCTTATTATCAGATGTCATGTATGTTGTTATATTGTAGTCATATTGGATTTTTTTTTTTTTTTGCTTTTTAGGAAACCCAATTTCATTCATATGTTCAGCATCCATTTACCCAGTGACAGTGACTTATTGCTCCCCAGGTGAAAACAATTGATTATGTCCTCACAGGAACACCAAAGAACAGCTGTTTCTTTCTCTTTCTCCATTAACTTCCTCCACCAACCATTCTGTCTCTCACTCTCATTACCCTTCTCCCTTTTCTCTTACTCTCCCCCTGACAGAAGAGACAGGAGGAGTAAGAGAAAAACTTTACTTTCATTGAGGGCCATTCTGTTAGCTTTTTTTATTTTCAATTATTTCTGTATTAACACATGTACATTGGCTGCAGGAGCTATGTATGTGGTATCATGATAAGGAAGGCAAAGTTCAGAGGCCAGATAAATAGTTGTCAGGAGGGCCTCATCCCAGGAGAGATAGAGAGAGAGAGAGAAAGAACAAGATTGTTATTAGATGAGAAACTTAAAACTGGATGTCAAATTAGTGTCTTAGCAGTGAGAACAAGCCTCTGCCACTTCCTCCTTTGTCATAAGCAAGCCTGCTTATGAGTATCTGTGCATGAAATGAGCTGAGAATTCAAAGGCAGATATGATTAGCTAGAAATGTTTGTGTTGAATTAGCTCCTCCCCACAAGTTTGAGCCAAATGTTCCTGTAAAGTGAGGACTTGTAAGAGTGTAGAGTCTCCACAGTTTTCAATCACAAATATTGTCAATTACAATGAGCAGACTGGTAAGAGTAACCAACTAACTAGATATAAAAAATATGTAGATATTTCACAACCTACCCCAATGTTGAAACCATTTCCCCTATGGCTTCCCAGTCATATTTATATTTTGTAAAACCTGAAACTTTTAATCTGTACACAACACACCACACGCAAGTGCCACAAGCTTAGGTAGCTGTCTGCCTACATGGAAACTTTGCTCTGAAGTAACATTCAGGTTAGTTTTTACAAGATGCTAAACCCTTGGAATAACCATTCTTAAATCAGCCTGCATTCCTGAATCACTAGTGTTTACATGACCAACATTGAGATTACTGGTCGATACAGCCAGTGGCAAAAAGGCAAGAAATCACACTTAATTTATACTGTTCATTGATATTGTTCATCGTGAAGCATTGTCAGGTTATGGTTATCTGGATACTGACCTACAGTGCACATGGACATAAGCTATAAAATAGCCTAATGATGCAGGCATTTAGGGAAGATGCTCTGTCACCAGACCAGGTTATCACAGAAGAGGACACATACACAATGACTAGTAAAAGCCTATCATAACAGCAGCTTACAGAGTGTTTAAACATATAGAAGTTATTTCCTTAAATGAATGAATGTGATGTCTCTTACACACTGTTATTTCTCCACTCACAAAACAGAATGTGAAAACACATTTTAGTCAATGAAATGAGATATAAGATGGTAAATCTCCTGTGACTGGGTCGAGTTTACTTGAAAGCATCTCAACACCACCTCTTGAAGGACGACCAGAGAGCGGTTGTGTGGTCCTATGTTCACACAAACCAAACTGAGCCACACACAGGAGGTAAACGCTCCAGGATTTGATGTTAACCTACCTTAGAATACTAAAAACGGGTTCATTCTGTTTTTATGTCTGTAGTTTTCCATGTTTTTTAAAAATTGGTTAGGAATGTAAAATCCCTAGTATCCACTATGCCTAATTGTTGTTTAATTTGGGTTGGCATTTCTAGCATGAAAAATTTACAATAAGTAAAAAGTGTAGCTGTGGTTTGCTGCTGGCTTATTGGGATGATGTATTGGGATCATTAAGATCATGAAAATTAGTCATAGCATCTGAAAAAATTGAATTCATGAGATGGCAGAGCTGAGCTTTGCTGTGATTCATTTTCTTGAACCTCAACAATGAGATGTCATCACATGAAAATGACATCAGACTGAGACAGCGATTCTGTTTTACCCAAAATCCATGTGAAATAGAAACAAATTGAAAGAGATGGAGAGGAGGGACAACTTGCAGGGAGGGGAGTTAGGGATGTGGGGTAGAGAAGAAATCCTGAGGATTGAAGGAAAAAGGAAAAGATGGGTGGGAGGATAAAAGAAGGATTAAGGCTATGTTTCAGTGTGCATATTTGGTGTGAACAGTAAGCTCAGAGACTCGGCACATGATATGTTACAGTGTTTTTCCTGCAGCCTGCCATTCCCCATTTCTCAGAGGGAAAAAGGGTTCTTACTGAACATACTGTCTGATTTTGTGTGTGCATGCAAACCCCTCCACATAATAATGACAGCTGTAAAACTGATCTGATATCTACTCACCACTGTGACTTCAGCTGCATATTTGTGTGTGTGTGTGTGTGTGTATGTACATATACCTGACCCATACATGTGGCATAGACATGTTTTAAAAGCTCTAAATTTTCATCAAAACATTTCATCAGCACTTAATTTCCTAAACATTAGTGACTACTATAATATTATTATCCAGGTCTCGGATTTAAGATAAGTGTAAATCCAAACATTTGGACCTGAATCAAAACAAACCTGTGGAAAATCTTCAAGAAAGAGTCTTAAATGTGCAGAACCAAAAATTTAACTAGCAAAACCAATGCTTGCATCACACACCGCAAATGCTGAAATGAAAATGCAGCTGAAAACAGTAAAAGAGGTGTTTATTATGTATCACAGTGTCTGAGGTTTGTAACTTGTAGCAAGATTTTTGATTATTGAGCTCTCGTCAGGTTTAGGCCTGGGTTTTCAGTCTTACAGTGGCTCAGTGGTTCACTACTTACCATTTACCATTGTAATTTACACCAAACCATCAACAGCCCAAAAGCTATTGACCAAGGCATCTTTTATCTGAGATATAATCCACATGATGTTAAATATTGTTATTTTGTAATTATTATTACTATAATTAACAATTAATCTCTCAGGGATTTTTGATTGGACTTAAAATTTGGACCCACTGTGTCTGACTATACTAGAGATGAAAAAACAGGATCAAAATCCCCAATCTCTCCAGATCTCTGACCACTCCCTCAGGTTTATGAAAGAGCAATGAACCAAAGATAACCAAACAGCTGGAAGAAGTTCTGAGTTTGTTTTCAAGCAGATGAAACATGAAACAAACAATAGGATGAAATATCCATCCAGCTATCCATTATCTAAGTTGCTTATCCTTTGAAGAACATTGACCAAAAGGTAGGTTACACCCTGAACAGGTTTCCAGGCCTTCACAGGGCTGACCTGTAGACAGCAACCACTCTGAATCACTTACACATATACAGCCAATGTAGACACAGTATATAGAGACTAAGCAGCAGCTTGCTGTCTCTGCTATTGGTTAGAAAATGTTAGCAAATCATATCAACATGTGAAGAATCACTCAACATGGGATTGAGAGACAAATGTGTCTTTGTGTTTGCCACAATGTTAACCATGAATATCCCAAACCCCAGAATCACATTTGAGGGCCTGGTTGTCTACATGGACAATTCATGAGGTCACAAGATGTCAGGTTGATCTCAAAGTTCTGTTCTTAAAATGTGGAATACTTGGTCTTTGGACTGTGAGAGGAAATCTGTAGTACCTGGAGGAAACTCAAGAATGGCATATAGTAAGCATGGAGTTCACAGCTGTGATGATCTCCCCATCATCTTCCATCCTCTCTTATGGAACAGTGGAGCTGTCATTCATTTTCCCTCTCTACCTCCTTTAATCGTTGAGTATTTGCTGCTTCAGCAAGGTGCCAGGCAGCACAATGACATCATCAAAGTAAGACGGCGTGGGATGAAGGACACTACCCTCTGCCTGTCAGTCGTCATCACAGCTGTCTAGGAGAGCACTGTGTTTATCTGCAGCTGTGACTGACTAACAGACAGGTGTGTGAGCGGTGTCCAACACATACCAACTCTCACACATTCACACTTTTTTTTTTTTATGTTTGTCAGCCTTTGCGACTCTGCTCTGGCCTGGCAAACATGAGCACATAGGAATGTATAGAGACTGTCCAAACATCCAGTGGCTTCATCCAAACAGATCACAGTTTTCAGTTATTATCTACATTCCAACAAAACACTAAAACAAATGGTGTTGTGGAGAAGTGGAACTGAGCTGATTTCAAAAAGTTACACTCATATATTATATAGATTCATTAAACACAAAGTGAAATATTTCAAGCCTGTATTTGTTTTAATTTTGATGATTCTGGCTTACAGCAAACAAAAACCACAAATTCAGCATCTAAATTAGAATATTAGATAAGACTAATTTTAAAAAAGGACCTTTAATTTATAATCTTTTAAGGATCTTCAAAAAGGAGGCCCAACTTGGTTGGGTTAGAGTGACCACCACCAAACTGACAAAATGTGGGAAGTAGCAGGTTTGAGAGGGACAATGAGGGACAGCTGCAATAACTTACCAAGAAACATGTTCATATCTCGCTTTTTACCCCCACAGAACAAACGATAAAAATTCTCTAGGACCCAAACCATAGCCGAAAGCTTGTTACAGCTTAACTTATGAGACACACACATTTTGCAATGTAACATATTTATTATTATTTACTTGTTACTGCATTTGGTTGACTGATATGAATGAGCATTTGCACTGCATGGTAAACACTAGTAACTTCTGCTGCAGCAATTTTATCCAACTCGGTGTCATGGTGTGCTGTGTGCTCAATGACATAATAGTAATCACTTTCACTTTTTTTGTTTTTGACATTTAGATTTTGATGTCTGCAATTATTTTTTTTTTTTATTTATGTATTAACAACTCATTTTAACTTATGCTACCTCACTCACTTTCATTGCCATATCTCAGCAGAGTGTACTGTATGTGAACATTAGTATGTTGCACCATGTGACCAGATGAGTATCATTCATCTCTCCCTGACACTAAATTTGGAAAATAAGAGCATATTATTCTCTATTCTCTTCTCTGTTGCCCTGATCTGACATTCTTTGATTTGGCTGCAAGATTATTTTTTCCAAGTTGATTATCTGCTTTAAGAGGACATTTGTGCACATGCAGAAGTGATCAGGATGATAAATGTGATAGATTATCCGTGGACAGGTAAAGATGAACATGTGCCTTATCTTTTTATTTGAGTCTACTGACGATGAGATTGTTTTTTGAAATTTTATTCTGTAGCCAGTTTGGTCTGTGTCATCCTCTGCCTTTTATGACATGATTACCAATGAATTTACATTCATCCTGGTCAACAAGTTTTGTTTACAAATTATTTTGTGTTTTGATTATTTGGAACTTCTGTTTTTTCTGCATCATATATCTGACCATAGTAATACTCACTGGTGACTGTGACTAAGTGGGGCCTTTGACACCACAAGATGGAATTTTCTTTAGTTCCTGCTCATATGTGTGCTGTGTTTGCACAGTTCTGTTTATACAGAAAGTGTGTGTGCGTCACGTATGGTCTGAATGTGTATGTACGTTATGGTTGAACGATTGTCACTGGCTCATGAACTGGCTGTGATCCATGCCGGTGCATACAGTAGGTTTACAGACGGTACAGTATGTGTCTGTATGATATTGTGATTGAGTGTATGTTAGTGTAAATGTGTATTTATATTCACTATGTCCCACAATATGTTTTACTGCTTTCTTTTTGTTTCCAGAAAATTTGGGAGGGTGACTGTTAAGCTCCAGTTTGGAACTCCATCACAGGACGCCTGGGCCATGCACACAAAAGTTTCACGAGTGTATCATGTCCCATGTCCCACCTGAACCTGCCAGACACCATTATGTTTTAATTACCTCTTGCTGTATTTTTTTTTTTTTTAAAGAATAATACATTTGGTTACATTTTAACACACATACTTGTTTTTGTGAAAGTTGTGTTTCATGGTGGTGTCAGTGTTGCCTACGCACACACCTGAGCCCTTGTCATCTGTATCTTTCTTATGCAGGCAGTAACTTGCACACATTCTATCCCACAGAGTGCAGGCCTTAACTGAACGTTGAATCAAAACTGTCAGTAGTAAGACACTGATTTTTATGAAACCATCAGCAGCCACATATTGATTATACATGTCAGTAGTAACACATTGATAATATATTGATTCCAGTGATATGCTGCCAAATTAATACAATACATTCCCTCAGACTTAAGGATTCAAATGGCTAATTATTGTTACAATACTAAGGAATTAGTATTGTAACTAAGAGCTAGTAACGGCAACCACAGGCAACAAGGTAGGTAAAACTAAGAAGTTTATTAGTCAAAAATTGACTTGTGAACATGTCAAACAAAACATGCTTGGGGTAAATACCAAAAAGCACCAAAAAATACCCAGGGAGGTAAATGATGCTGTAGCAGTCACTACTGCTGAAGCTGTACTGTAGTATGTGCATGTATGTGTGTGTGTGTGTGACTTGCTATGTTGCTACAATGCTACAATGCTATGATAATATTTTGTTGACTAGCGTCGCCAAAATTTTAATGGTGTCTCGAGGTGAATGTAGGCCAGAGCAGTAAGGGTTTGAAAAACGTTGAAAATTCGTGTTTTTTCTTGCACCTTTTCCTATTGAAATGAATAGCTTTGCTATGGGTCAGTAGTTTGCAATGCGTAGCACTGCATCACTAATAACAAATAAAGGAACCAGAATGACACAGAGGGTTGAAAACACACACAAACACACAAATGGGAGCGCAAAGCGGAACAAAATGCAAACAATCCAACAAGGATCAATGAGGGGCGGGCAATATTTATGCACAAGCAAGGGGAAGGCAACCAGACTCAGGTGACGCACATTAGGCCGGGCTCAGGTAAATAAAGAGAAGGGACGTAGACCAAAAGACATAATGGAAAGGATTCACTTTCTAACTAAAATAACCAATATATATATACTTTTATATATATATATACTTATATATATATATATATATATATATAGGTGTAATTGATTAGGTTTACTTTTCAGATAACTTTAGCTGAAAAGGGTTGATTTGGAGTCCTTATATATATATATATATATATATATATATATATATATATATATATATATATATCTGATTATATCATAACTGTAGCTGGTTGATTTGGAGTCCAGAGTTTAATCTACAACATATGGATTATATATTACAATATTACGATTATTATAGATTTTCTGTGGAATTAAAAATATTAATCTGGACAGTAACGTTTCAAAAAGTCATGAGAAATACATTAACAGAAAATAAATAAAAATTTTATATAAACACTATAGAAAAAAGGAAACAAAAAACAAAACAAAATAGTGCAGGTCTCCAGAGATGAGGAGGAAGGCTTGTGGGTGTGATGTTACCTCATATTGTTTAAATCCTTACAGACACCTTAATCCATTGTGTACATGCGTTGTATGTTCATGCATGGAGAGAGAGAGAGAGAGAGAGAGAAAGATTGTGTGTGTGCGTGTGTGTGAGTGTGTTATTGGTACAGTCCCACAGTGGCTGTTCCCCTGCTGTAGACGCCTGTTCTGGCGATAGCATTGTCTACATGTCCAAAGACCTGCTGGCTGCCCTATTCCACTATGTCTTTATCATGTTAATACAGAGAAAGAAGGAGGGAGCAGGGTAAGGGGAGAAGAGAGGGAGAGAGAGGAGAGGGAATGATAGCTAGACAAACACAGAGCAAGAGAGGGGGTATGGTAATCTTTCCCCTCCTTTTCCTTTCTGCTTCCTTGTCTCTCTGTTCTTGCCAACTCCTTCGTTCTCTCTCAGTGTCTCTCTCCTCTCTACCTCCCTCTCTTCTCTCTCTTGCACCCTCTTCATCTGCTGCTTCCTTATCTTGCCCTTACTTCTTTGATAATCCCTCTGAACATTATCCTTATAATTACACACAACAATGATTCTGATCCTTGCAAGAGAAATGTGCGCCTTGCATGGATAATATTTCATAGATGACGACCGGTGTGTCAATTAATAACTTGGGTCTCTTATAGGCTTGTTTCTGTGAGTGTGTGTGTTTGAAGACTGGAAGTGGGGGTTTAGGGGGGAAGAAGGGGAGCATGCACAGCTCAGTGTTGTTTTAATATGACTGTTACATTATGTATGCTGACAGCCCTGCCTGTCCCCATTAAAGGCCCATCTTGTTTCCCCATTATATCTGGTTTCTCTGTTAATAGAGCTCTTTGTGTGGCACTTCCCTTTGTATTGGGGGTGTTACAACAGAAAGGTCAGCACCAGGACAACCTGCCACACTGCTGAATCTCGCACAAGGCCCTCTGAATGACGACAACTGTTCAGTCCTCTCATTACAGCTCTGGTGTTTTGTTAACACTGTTTTCACTCATTCAAGGGCTTCTATATATTCAATAGATGGTCATAAACTACTTTGGTTTGGGAAGCTGTTGAGTGCATAAATCTTTGTACTTTGGACACTGGAGACAGAATTACTTAAAAAAATCATTAAAAATGTCTAAATGAGTGTGGTGAAATGAATGTGGTGTAATTGTAAGTTTGTTGTTTGTTTTTTGGACTCCAAACAGCAACCAGCATCTGATGATTTTTAAAACACAAAAATAGTCAAGTTGAATTTCCTGGATCATATTTCATTATTTTACTTGAACCACACACATAGCTTACTTCAGGATAAACTCACATATAAAGTTTGGGAAAGACCAAAAGATTATGATTGGGATTTTGGTTAAGACTTCACACACATTAAATATGTCCTGCTTAATTAGAAAATAATAAATATTTGAACTGAAAAAACAAGTTCAAATATCTAAATATATTTGAAATAATATTGATTATTAATTTATTCATTCATTTATAAAGACATTTCAGAATTTTATCAAAATTATGTTTAGACTGCACACAAAAAAAATATTTTCTTAACTAAGTTTTTCAGTGATCAAAGCTTGCATTTTCAATTTCAAATATTACTTTTTCAATTTTGAATTTCAATTTTACTTATTTTTTTTTTTTTTTTTTTTTTAAACCAAAACTATAATCTATTAACTTTTATACTACTACTATATGAACTATACTAAATACTCAATCATAATGGCTCTGTGATGCCAGGTAATATTATAGATTACTCTATAATTAGACTACCGGATATTATTTTAAATATAGCAAAGTAGGTTACAAACCATTATTTATACTCAATTACAACTGAATTTACACAGTTTAATAATAACAATATTGAGTACCCCAAACTTAATTACTTTGAGTAGATCTAATTGTTACTTCCACCACTGAAGGCAAACAATGTGTACAAGGTAAACTGCACATACCCTTCAACAATATACACACATTCACATAAATACAAAAAAGTAGTCAGAGATGATATAGAAGGTTAAGAGATAGTACAACAGCACATGTTCACCTCTCACACAGATCTGAGTTGATGTACAGGCAGGAAAAGCAGGGATGATTTCCTGAATGGTTCTTTGTGACAGTGGAGCTGGATGAGTCTGTTAGAGAAGGAGCTGATGTCTCTGTACTGTGCTGTAGAGGGGATGGGATGGATTATCCACAATGGAGAGATGTTTGTTCAGTGACATCCTGTTTGTTCAGGGACTCAAACCTCTCCATTTTATGGCTTATGATGGTCTCGGATTTGTGGATTATTTTGTCCATCATCCTGGCGTCTCTGACACAGATGCTGGTCCAGCAGACCACAGCACCATAGATGACACTTGCAGCCATATATTGGTAGAATATCTCTAGCATCCTACAGAACGTTGAAGGATCTGAGCTTCCTCAGAAAGTAGAGTCTGCTCATCACCTTCTTGTACACAGCTTTGATGCTGACCCTTCAGTTCAGTCTGCTGGTCAAATAGACACCCAGGTACTGGAGGTGGTCCACCACTTCAACTTCCTCACCAACTATGATGACAGGTTCTATTGCTGTTCTTGTCCTCCTGAAGCTGAACACGGTCTCCTTGGTTTTGTTCACATTTAGCAGGTGATTTCTGCTGCTCCACTCCACAGAGCTGCCACCAGAGGCCTGTACTATGAAGCAAGTTCAACTTACCCAGGATCTTTTTCAGTTATCTGGCTTCACTAATCCTAACAATCACAGTCTGGCTAAGGGGTACTACGAAGCTGGTTATCAACTCGATTAGTCAACCCAGGATTTTTGCCAATCTAGATGTGAATGCATTCACATAAAACAGGCGGCATTTGCAGCAGATGTCCAATCACAAACATGGAAATGAATACCGGCAGAGTGGCATACAGAGCAAACTATCATTTAAAAAAAAATAAAAAAATATTCAAAAAATGTATTTAAAAAATATTTTTAAAAATATGAGGAATACCGGCTGATAATCCAAACAAAAAACAACATGGCAGCAGCTGCTAAAAAACGAAAAGACAGCTAGAAAAAAGATCGCCGATTGTGTAAACGCGCAAGTTCACAGCCCCATAGAGCACGAGTAGATGTGACTGTAATTAAATTAAAATCATATCAATGAACTGCTAAAATCTAGGCTGTTCTTAAGGTGAATAGGCTGATAATACTTTAACATTCGGGTTCAGCTGCACCTGTAGCGGCACAAAACAATAAAAATGAAATATAATAATATAATTCAAAGTGAAGTAGACGTATTTTCATGTCTTATAAGTCCAAGTACAGTTTCATTGCGTCAGTCAGTCTCTGATTTAGGATGACAAGCACAGTTAATGAAGGTGGATGAGGGTGTGTCATTGGACCCTGGAAGCTCCAAACAGGAACATTTGTACAATGTGTCAATAAGAAAATACAGTTATTTAATATCCTAGTTAATTATTGTAGGAGTCAATAACACACTGCTACTGTCTGAGGGACAGTCAGTGCTCGACTGTGTCACTGACAATGTGCGGTTTGAGGAGATCACAGATATTTAAGTGACGCACACCAATAAATAATCTTGCTGGCCTCTAAAAACCCTCATCCTCCTCATAGACCTTCTCTCAATCCGGCACCGAGCTCCACAGATCTGCAATAAAAGGACGAGACATTTTCAAGAGCATTGATTGGTCGGAGGGCGGGGATTTTATAGGCGCTGATCTCTGATCTGAAACATAACCTGCTCCGGAGCAGGTTAGCTGTTCAGCATAAGTTACCATGGAGATGTAGCACGGTAAGAAGTGAACCACCTTCGTAGGATGAAAAACCCAGAGTTAAACCTGAAGTTACCGCGATAAGAACAAATCCTGCTTCATAGTACAGGCCTCTGGACTCTGTATTCTGACTTCTGTCCATCTCTAATATATCCCACCACCCACCACAGTGTCATCACAGAATTACTGCAGGTGGTACGTCAGAGGTGTACAGATTGAACAGAAATAGAGACGGTACAGTCCCCTGTGATGGCCTTGTGTAACTGATCACCACGTCAGACTGGGAGCCCCCCAGTCCAACAAACTAAGGCCTAACTGACAAGACGTTCAGAGATCCAGGAGACAGAACACAACATAAGTGGACAGACGGTGTTGAAGACACTAGAAAAAAATCAAAGACATGATTCTCACAGTGGCCCTCATTTATCAAACGAGCGTACAACAGAAAATGGGCGTAAATTGAGCGTATGTTTCTTTCTACACAAAGTGTGGCATTTAGCAAATTTGATCGTGAGTGTAGGCTACGATGATATCTTACGTTAGGTCTGAGTTCATGTACGAAGTTTTAGATTTTGACTTGAGGTGATTTACGGTACATGACCAACAGTTGTGTCACTGATGGAGGGCTATTAATTACAAAATATTATTTGTAAACCCGATTTCCCTTCCATCGGTGTCTCTTCCGCCCGGAATGTCCAAAATGGAAGACGACCTCTCTTCCACTACGGTCAATGACAGACTCAGGTCCGACCTGCCTCCTCCAGTCTGTTGCATGTTGCGCTTTAGGGTGGCAAAGCGCTTTTTGGTGCCCAGCATTTCTTCTTGATCTTATTTCAAATAAAAATTTTATTTTTCTTATCTTATTTTCTGTTGTATCAAATGTTTCATTAATCACAGATAGATGTAGAAAAAAATCAAAACTCTTCAGTCCAATTGACTATTGAAAGTTTGTTTACTTTTAATTCCTGATTTCAGGCTGCCAAACAATACCAAACAGTGCATCCACCAGAGGTGTGAGAGTCTCTATTTCAGCCTCTGTGAAATTTCTCTTTTTTGCCGGTTTGCCTCTCTCTATGTCGTAAACTCTAGGGGTGCGGCTTCTGAACCGTGCTTTTATAGAAGGCATGATATGCTAATTACGATTGATTTCAGTGGCCGAATTTATCAACAAAGCTGGGATTGGTGTGATACGCATCTGATACGCATCTGTTTCGTGAATCTCACATGAGCCCTGTCGTACGATAATTTCTCTGCTCAGATTTGCGCTGGTTTCTACATTTGTTTGATAAATGAGGGTCAGTGCAACCACCACCATCCAGGTGAGTCTTAGAAGGATACAGTAGGTAGGTGACACTGTCATCCAACCCCACAGACAACTGGTAGAAAAACTAGTGGGTCAAGAGCAGATCTCACCTGTGGTCTGAGCAAGAATGAGTGTCTCCAAAACCTTTATGACATGTGATGTGAGTGCAACTGGTCTGAAGTCAGTAAGGGCACATGGGGTGGACTTCTTGGGTTGTGGAACCAGGCTGGTGGTCTTCCATGGCACTGGCATCCTCATCTGCTTCAGATCGAGTATGCTGTAACACATGTCTCCTTTGTCTCATCGATGTGAATATTTGTGATTTTTGTACCCATAATTCTGTGGTTTGTAGGTATGTTTGTTTCCACTCATACCCTGTCTCAAGTAAACATGCAATTTTATTTGTGTCAAAATCTTCTAGCAGTTAAATGCAGCTATTACTTAAAAATCCTCCATCATAATGAGCGCAGTAGAATTACTTAATTATAATCACTGCATAAAATAATAACCCAGCTTCTACAGCTGCCATCTTTTCTCCTCACTCCCTTCTCCTTTCCCTCTTCTTTGGGGTTCCTTTTTGTCTTTTTACTCTTCCTGGTACCTTTTGACCTCCTCCTTCCCTTTCTCCCATCTCTCATCTGAGTCCACTGTGTGTAGGCCTCTGCCAGTGATCCATGGAGGGTAATAGCCATTCCTGCTGTTCCCACAGCATACACCATTACTACTGGAACACCCAGACAGAGTGACAAACAGAGAAGGAAAGAGGAGAAAAAGACTGAGAAATAAAAAGACTGAGGGGCCAAAAGAATATTAGGGATTATTTTTGTAATAAATCTGAGGGGATGACAGCATGTAGCTTGGATGTGTGTGTGTGTGTGTGTGTGTGGTGGGGAGGGGGGTGTATATATCATCTCATGGTGAGGATTAGAGAGGTCCAGGTAAGATATCTTGTTTCCTGTGACCTGCTCATCGCAGGGTTTCCCACACTCATCACTTCACTCTATCACATCCCTCTTGTTGAGATATAAAACATATAGGCATTGTTCACCTGACACCTGAAACACACATGCACAGACGAACACACGTGCATTACATCACACACTTCCCAGATCTTTATATGCTACTGAGCTGTAAATCCAAATTATCTTCAGATACTTCATCCATACTCTCACTTCTCAATCTATCTGTGTGTGTGTGTGTGTGTGTGTGTTGGTGGGTGTGTGTGTAAAGCTATATTCCTGTCACACTGCAAACCTGAGCAATGTGTGTGTTTCCTGTAACTCACTGTGGGTTATGATAACAACCGTTTCTCCTGTCAACAGCCCATAATGTCAGATTTACAGGGTTGCCCCCGGTAACCAGCAAGGCTGGCGTGGCTGAGTGATTCCACAGCATCTGTCAGAGCTGGAGAGGTCATCTATCACACACACACACACACACTGGCATGGAACACACACACACACACACACACTGGCACGAACACACATACACACACACACTGGCATGAACACACACACACACACACACACACACACACACACACATGTGCTTGTGCCTGTGTGCCTGTGTGTATGTGTGTGTATGTTTTGTGTTCACAGTGTAAATTACCCAGCAGAACTCTCTGCCTTCTCTTTCTTCCTTGTCATGAATGATTTCTTCAAACAGCATGGAATGACCTGTGTCTATGTCTAAAATCAACAAGGAGGTATTTCTGTAGTTCAGCAAAAATCTGTAGAGAAAACTGCAGGTACAATGTAACTGGATTACTCTGCAGACCAAATACCTACAGAATATCCCTCTTCCACCTCTCTCCATTCTGGGCCACTGTAGAAACATGGCAGTCCAACATTGTGAACTCCACAGAGGGACTCCCATGCCCACTCCTTGAGGTAATGAAAGTAAAACTCATGGTTTCATGTGACTATACAGTAATCAGTTAGTAATTTAGATTAATTAGAGATAAAGATTAATTTTCGACTCACATTTATCTTGCAAGTAAGAGTGCTCAACTCTTTGTGGAGCATTTCACAAACTGCAAATATTTATCATCAACAGACGGTGAGAGTGGTCCTTCTGGAAAGCCTGTTATTAATGACTGAAGTTAAAATATTTGTTGTTGTGCATTGAGCAGATAGGCCTCAATCACCCAATGCATTCAACTGCAGTTTATAGTTTAAAATTTCATTTTGACAAAACCACACAGAGTATAAACGAAGGAAAGTTGTCGACGTGTGTATATGAAGAAACCTTTGAAGAAAGCCAATAAGAAGTCAGAAGAACCGATTGGAAAAAAGCTGAGAAAAACTACTGCAAAGACAGACTTGAATGACAAAAGGTCCCAAATGAAGCATCGGGCTCAACTTTAGAGGGGGACATCAGGGTGACCACCTCAGACAACAGCGATGTGCTAGGGGCTATAGCATTCAGAGATAATGCTCATAAAATCAGAGATTTGTAATAAAATTGGGGCCGAAATTTCAGCAGTCACCACCACTTTGAGAGAACTAACTGTGTTGAAATCTGAAAACGACACAGCTATAACAGCGCTAAAAGCCCAGATGGACCAAACCAAACAATGAAGGAACTATCTGATGTGGCTAGTGGCTTATCGGACATGCTTCAAGAGTTAGAAAACAAAGTCAAGAAACTTTCTAGGCAAGATGAAACTCTCTCTGAAAAATGTCTAGACCTTGGGGGGCACTCAAAAAGACAGAACCTGAGAGCAGCCGGAATAGAAGAAGGCAAAGAAAATGGCCAGAAAACAAGGAATTTTGTGGGCATCCATGAGCATCTATGACATTTGATTGCCAGTATTCATTATTGTCATGCATATGAAGAAATAATACAGAAAGCGATGTACACCAAGAACCTAACATTCCACAGCCAGCAGATGCACATCCTCAGGGACTTGCCGCCCGAGGTGGTTAAGTTCACCCTGGCCAGGAAGATACTATAGGACACACCCATCAATTTTGGGCTTTTATACCCGGCTAAGTATCACATAATAGGTTGGAGATGTTCTTTACAGATGCAGAGGAGGCTCGTCACTACACACAGCACCAGGGGTTTTTTTCAGTTTTTTTTTTTTTTTTTTGCTTTGCTGTTTTCTTTGAAGGGGGGGAATGGGGTGAGAGCAGTCCTATTTAGGTTGTATCTGTTAAGGACTGATAGCAGTATACCAGAAATATTGCAGGAGAATGACCTGGTCTTATGACTGCTGTGACAGATAACATTGGAGAAGACGTAGGAACAGGAGGAAATCTAACTTTTTGTACATGGAATGTAAACAGAATAAAAAAACCAGAGGACATTTGGAATAAAGATTCCCCCTTCCTGTTCCCTTAATGCCAGGCACTGTCTGATTCAGTTTGAAGTTGCATTACTCAAAGTTAAAGCTATATAAAATTTTACCACAGGTATCTCCAATTTGGAAAAAAAAGTGACCAAGCAGAGGCAGACTTACTTCATAGCTATGAATTATGCCCTAAATTAAAATAATTCTGGACTACAATATTTTTTGGAGTTCAGCTACAACCAGATCCACTTCTGGTGACATTGGCTTTATCTGAAAAGTCTAAAAATCTACAGAACGCATAGCATCATCTCCTCTTCTCTGCAAAGAAACTTATTCTCTTGGAGACCACTGGAGATGCACTGCACAAAATGTGGTCTTCAACACTTTAGGCAGGCTCTGCTCAGGGATGGAAAAGTTAGGAGGGGTAGATGTGGGCTGGTTCATATCTTTCTTTTTTCTTTTCTTTTATTGTTGTTATAATATATGTATGTTATAATTGTCCCTCATCCTGTATTTCCTTTACTTGTAAAAATGATTGTGATATAATATTGGAAAACAGGTATGATATACATTCACAACAACTGTAATAATGCTGTATACATGCTTCACAATAGATATGTTTTAAAGAAAGTATTTTTAAATAGTGCAGTAAGTAATTTGCAAGCATCTTTACCCTGACGTAAAGTAGTAAAGTATCATACTTAAAATACACAAGCCTCAGCCACAAAAAAAAAAAAAAACAAACAAACAAAAAAAAAATGCAATGAATCGAAGCACAAGAAGTGAAGTGCGATATGACCACTTGAGAGGTTAAGTTTTGGATGTGTTGTGATTCCAGTCTGTTACTACAGTCGTCCTCTGTGGAGGAGCAAGCTACAAATCTCCTGAGAACCTGAGTGCATCTCTATTTTTGTAAAATAATCATTTAATTCAAGGGGCTGTACGAAATATCATCGAAATGTAAAATGTAAATGTTAGTTGTTTATTGAACAGTCTTAGTTTAGTTATGCCAATCTTTCCCTATATCTCTCTTGTGAAAGTAGCACAAACTAACTACACGGTCAAAGTTATGCTTTTCTTCTCAGCTAACGTGATCAAAGCAGTGTTTTAACTGTTTTTTAATGCGGCTCATTGGCTTGCCACTGATGTGAAACCTGAGGCATATCAGAGGATGCGGTAGTGTACTGCTTCCACATTCTGCATGTTTAGTTCTTATCGTGTCGCACTATTCTAGATGTGATCTTGATAGACTATTTTAATTCTTATCATAATAGACTATTTCATGCACGGATGCCTTTTTACTCCTCTGCAGCTGTGATGAGGTTTAATTGGTTTGCTATGCACATATTCTCAGTCTGCCTCACCGTGTAGCAGACAGAATTTTATTGTGTTTTTTTTCTGTTTCCTTTTCTTCTCATTCTCATACTTAAACTTTTGTTGAAACAGTAATACTGCACCATGTCTTTCTTAAAGCACAATGATAACTGTGTGTGTGCACGTGCAGTTACTACTTCTCTACTACTTCAACTTTTCATTTTCCTGTTCCTAGTTACCCTAACTTACCATGTAAAATTAAAAACTGAAAAACTGTCAGATTTTAGTCTATAGAGATATTTGTCATGGAAAGTTAACCAGACAGTGTGCCTCTGTTATTTAGCCTCCCCTCATAAATGTGCACTACACACTGCAGCCACCCAAATGATCACATAGTTTTATCACTGTTTCTTTAAGCAAACATCTGAGCTTATTCAGACAATGCTGAGCGACACCAAACAGTGTATTTTCAGTTGGTGAGACAAGAATAATCTTTTGTTGTGTCTTGCATATGACAAATGGTCATATGGTTCAATGGTTCAAATGGTCATATATGACAAACTTCAAGCCATATCCAGATCTCACATGGACATGGATCTTAAGACATGGACTAGAGTTCATATGAGAAAACAGCATAAAACATTTTTTAATCAAAAGTGATCATTATAACATATATCTATAGTATAACTATAACTAATAAAATTGGGCTTTCTTGAAGGAAGTTTGTATTGAAATTCTAATGAACAAAGACACTCTATTTTAGCAGACTCACAACAAGCAGTAACATAACAATCATTTTGCAGGCTTTAGACTTGAATACTGAAAGACTCGATTGTCCTGAGATTTGAAAAGCAAATACCTTCAGTTCTGTTCCACAGACAGACTCGAACCAAAACACTTAGAATCAGCTCTGCTCTGTATATTAAGTAACTAACTAATTAATTTCATGGCCTATTTCTTCCGTAAAATTTGATAGAGAAACCTTTTCATTCTTTGGATAGTTTGGGAGTTTGACAACACCTCCAGATTAGTGATCGTGGTGATCCAGTGTCACAGTCAGTTTTGTTGTTGTTGTTCTTTAATGGAATTCTGAATGAATTAATAAATGAATTGGTAGAACACCTAAGAAAAAATAAAACAATTTTTGCTAGCTCATGGAATCTGATATATCTGCCATATATAGCCAGAGACCACCTTATACTGCAACAGTTAAAAACAGTGCTCGCACAACCTTTAGTGAGTCAGTGTAGTCGTCCTAGGGGCCATTACAGGGATTACACTGTAAACGTACAGTAAATATGAAGACGCCATTTGCTTAAATGAACATAGAATTTGTAAAACGTTGCTCATTTACATTACAGTCACATTATATGTATGATCATAGATCACCTATCTTTGTAAACACTAGCTTCATTAAAATTTTCCCAACAGGGAACTAGGAACTACTAGGAAGTATAAATAAACATCAGCTCCTCAGTATACTCTTTTGCCTCAGGTGAGTTACAAATACATGACAACAGACAAATGTTTAAGAATCCATAGGTTGATGTACCAACAAATGTCTATCCTTCCTCTGTTGTGGAGTATTTGTTTTCCTGATCTGAAGGACAGAGAGTGTTGTATGATGTACAAGTTTCAATTTAATATTGTGATATTTGGCTTTATAAAAAGGTAATTTGACTTGTCTCATTTTGACATTGTTTGTGTAGGAATGTCTACTTTATCTACAATGTGCATCAACTGACAAATTAATGTTAAACACTGCTAGTGAAATTTACCCATCTAGTGCAGTGGATACACTGTATTGTTGCATTATGCAGATGCATTATGTAAACAGAACTCAACAATCATATCAATATGATCTACTAATTTTTCCTTTTATTCGTGGACTCAGCATCTGCATGTGTACTGAAATATATACTAATATCAGTGATTAAAAGATTCTTCCCCAAAATGCATATATAGTCAGCAATAGAAAACAAAATCAAAACGCAATGATTCTGTGACATATGTCATTGGTTTCATGAACTGAATGTGTGTCCCGCAATTTGCAATATGATTTGTCAAGGGAAGTAGTAATCATTATCCTTAAGATGAATTAGGTGAGTCTCTCTGCTCTACAGCTCAGCAGGGAAATAATATCTGTGATAAAAGACAAAATCATCCACAGATCTTATAAATTTCTGTCTTGATAATCAGTTCTACTTACAGTACAACTGCCTTTGAGTCTCACGTGTCTGAAGCTTTGGATCAAAAGAGGTTCAGTCACAATGGCAGAACAATTACAGCCAATGACAATGTACTTGCACTGTAGTTACCGTCTGGGTGTGTGGGATATGTCATGATGTGTTATGTTAGTCACTGCCCCTCTGACAGCTCATGTCAATAGGTGGGTGATACAGCTGTCATCATATTATGGTGTGAATGAGCTTGGCTTGGCTGTGTGAGTCTGTATATTTGCTCTGTGTGTGTGTGTTTTTGCTCGTATATGTGTATTTGTGTGCGCATGTATGCAGTCCCAGACGGAAGCCCAGAGGACAGATGGTGGGTTCAGACACAGACTGACACACCGTAACCAAGCGATTACACACTCAATGACTCCCACTGGAGAGAGAGGAAAATAAGTGGGAAAGCAATGATGATAGGGGAGAGGGAAGGAAAGGTAAGGAGGGTGAGAGTGGATCAATATACAGCGAGTAAAGGGAAAAAACGGAGGGTGTCAAGTTTTTCATTATCTGTGGAAAATGTGTGGAATTTAAAAACAGGGGAAAGAGAGAAGTGAATGATAGAGAGATAAAGATAAAAGAATGATACTATTTGCAATAAAAGAAGAAAGTGGATGGATGTTTTAGAGGAGTGAGGGTGAAGGGCCCTGCACAAGCAGTCAGGCAGAGGAAGAGATGGTGGAAGTGAGGAAAAGGAAGTGAGAGATCAATGAATGAAAAGACGGAGAGCTCTTTAGGGATGTTGGATTACATGCTAGCCAATTAGAGCAAAGGATGTTGGAAACTCCTGTGATGAAATTGATATGTGATTGGTTAACGGTTTATTATGCTCACTGAGCTATCCATGCTTCTTTAACACACTCAGAAATACACATATTGACCACACATAAACCATTGTTAATGTTTTGTTTGTCTCTGTTTTGCCTGTAACACTGTTCTCAACATGATATAAATATAATGACATATTTCGATTATTTATTATCACTTATTTTCCCAGTTTCCAAATTTTCATAATTTCCTAAAAAGAAAGTTTTTTTCACCTTTTCACTTACTTAACTTACTTAATTTCCTTTTTTCTTTTATTAGTATTTAATATTAATATGAATACATTTCCCTATATACAATGTATAATATTTTCTTTGGTGGTTCTAACTTCTGCCCATGAGAAACAGTGTTTATCCCCACCCCCACCCCTCCTGGCCCAGGTCAAGTGGGATCATGGGAAACCATTCCTGTGGCCCTTCTCACCTTTTTCATCTCAGAGCGTCTCAAAAACATCCCAGACATCGTGCTCTTTGCTCTTCCACACACTTGCACAACACAGACTCAAATCTTCAAGCCAGCTATAAAACATCAAGATCCACAGAGGACAGTGAAACAACATCTTCATTTACAAATTACATTGTACTCATTTTTGATGCAAACTTAGAGAAGTTTTTTTTTTTTTTTTTGCAGCATTTTTGCCTTAAATCAGAGACAGGAAACAGGGAGAATGACACGCAGGAAAGGTCAACTCGGTCGGGATTCGAACCAGCAAACATCTGCACAGCATATACGCCAATGTGGTGTGCCTTCACCACTTGGTCATCCAGGCACCCGCAAACTTAGAGAAGTTAACTCGCATGAATGGTTGAGCTGGGAACTGAGCCACAAACCAGAGACCATCCTGAGAAGGGCTCACAGTAACCCATGTTTGAACTTTTCCTGTGCACAGCTGAGATCAAGATGAAGGCTAAATTTTGTGATGGCAGTGATGCTGTGACAATAACTGACAAATTTGTCTGCAAACAGACAGACAGGTAGATGTATAAACAACTACCAAAGTACTCAAAACTGTCACCACTAATATATACTTTTTTTTTTTTTAATCAACTTTCTAATGTGACTATAACTTATGATGTAGTTATTCTCCAAGAAGGATAAGCTGTGTGTGAGTTTCTGGGTGTACAGTGTATATGTGATGTACTAGGATGCTGTTGTGTGCTGTAGTGAAATGAACACATTTTAGATTTATGATTGTCCCTCAAACCTTTTGATTCAGTCAAGTATTTAGACTTGTTACTTCCACCACTTCATATTTGTAATACATTTTGGTACGAATATTAACGTCACTCCTGAGGATGAACTGTTGCAACTTCAGTGTGTCAGTTAGATCCACTAGAATAGCTACTGTAGCCCAGTTTGCAGGAAAAAACAATATTAGTTCTCATAGGAAAATCATCTCTTCACCATTTGTTGCATATCCGACTGTGTAGCTGCAGACTGGTCAGAGTGCCCATGCTGGCCCCTGTCTGCCACCAAAAGTGCCTACAGCTGGCACATGAGGATTGGAAATGAACCACAGAGAAATGGAAGAAGACAGTCTGGTCTGATGAATGTGGATTAATGTATGATTGATGTGACTGATGTGTCACAACCCGTGGGAGACACGCCACAACAATATAAAGTAACTCATGAGTACATTTGAAGGATCCTTAACAATACAAAGCTGTAGTCCATTTAACTGTAACGCCACAGAACTGTAGTCCACCAATACATTTTGCTGTCTTTATCCTCTGTCTGTCTGTCCTTGCAAGTAGTTGTTGTAAATGTGCTAAAACCAGCATATTGACATTGTCACTGTTACCATGAAGGCAATGGCTGCTAGCTTGGTTGTAAGCGTAGTCTTGATAATGCACAACTGCCACAACTTGACTTTAAGTGCATTTTGAAATGTGTTATGATATGGCTATATTACAGTAAATATAATCAAACAGTATATTTTAATAAGAGGCCTCTCATGTTCCTCCTCTTTTCACCAGCCACAGTTCTCTCTGTGGCACTTTACCACTCCTTCTGCTGTCCCCCGGTCTGCTCCCATTGTCTCTCTTCACAGCCGAAACGGGTCATTGATGGTTAATAGATTTAGCAAGTATGCTGGTGAAGAGATGATGAGAGAACCATCAATTTATCCACCGTTTAACTGCTCCAATCTAACCTCCGTAAACTCACCCGGAGAAACTCATTTCTGTGTTTCCGTGCCAATCTGAAAAGCTATCATCTCGCTAATCTTGGGCTTTCAATTCGCCTGGGGGACACGGGGAGTCAGACCAATCCCGGATCTTGGAGATGATCTGTTAGCCCGGCCTAAATGTTTATAACACAGGGCAATCTCCAGGGTTTATATGTTGATGCACATGCACATGTGCATGCACAGTCACAGTCACAAACACACACACACACACACACACTTCCCTTTTTTTTCTACCATTTGTCTTTCTCTTTCTCTTTCTCTTGCTCTCTCTGGGGCATTTATAGGGATGTGAAAGCTGTTATTGGGCAGGTCAGTGGAGTGGAACTGTCAGATAATAGGCTAGTTACTGTGGCAGCACATGAATGAGGGATGGAACAGAGGTGGGAGACAGAGAGAATAGAAACGCTCAACTCACTCCTTAATCAGAAGGTAAACTGGAAATCTGTGGAGTTTAGACTCCCTGCTGAAACAGACAGAGAAGGCAGAGGAGGAAGAAGGAGAGAAGAGATGGAATAAAATAAGTGTGTGAGAGAGATAGAGGACAACAAAAGGAGGAGGACAGAGGAAATGTGAATGGACATGAGGCAAAGATACAGAGAGAGAAAGAGAGCGATAGCTTATTACCATTCCCAGGGAACCAGGTGTTTATTTCTCTATTTGCAGATGCTGGCTTCATTATCCAGAGTTCAACAGGAGCAGGCTGAGCTACGGCTGCATCAAGGTCAGAATAATCAGAAAGCGAGTAGGAAGAAAGGCAGGAACAGGAAAAACAAATGATTTAATGTATCCTCTCTTTCGCTGCTCTTGCCACCTCCATCTTTGCCATTTCCTTTCTACAACTCTTGCTCTCTTTGCTCTGCTTCCCTTCTTTTCACTCTCCTTCCAGCCCACTCCTCCCCACATCACCACTGCTCCATGGTCCACAGGGAGCAACCTCTTCCGACTGTCTCCCACTGTCTCTGATGGAGACTGACAAAGTCTGCTTTGAAAAATGACACTGGTTTGTATTTCTGTGATATGTATATGCTCAATTTGTCGGAAGTATTAGCCTTCACTCTAGAAAACCTGTGTAAACTTATTTATTTGGTCAGAGCCATAAAAAGAAAGTTTTCCATCTTGTGCATCGGTGTTACATTTCAGAAATACTAGAGCTACCATTTTGTGGTTGGCTACAACCAAATCTAAATCTATTCAAGCATGTGTGAATAGATTTGTGTGTCATGTTTAGTGTATGAATTCTTGTGTCATGGCCAAAATCATATTTTGTATGGTTGCATGGTGACCTTGACCTTTGACCACCAAATTCTAATAAATTCGTCCATGAGTTCAAGTGAATATTTGTATGACATTTGAAGAACTTCCCTTAAAGTGTTCCTGAGATTTGGTGTTCACAAGAAATGAATGGACAACCCAAAAACACAGCTTTAGCCATGAATGTGGAAGTTGAAGATGAGTGTCTCCAATAGTGTAGTAAAGACTCCTCAGTAGTTGGGGTCAAACCATCAACATGTTAACCCTTTAACCCCTTCTTAGGCCTCTGTCTTATCAATATGGTCAGCATGTAACAGATAAAAAATAAAGTTGAGCTTAACTGAGCTTATGCCAGCTGCTTACGGGCAAAAGCAGGGTACACTCTCGACGGTCACCAGCTCATCGCAGGGCCTCATATACAGACAAACAACCATTCACACTCACATCCACGCCTATAGGCAGTTTAGCATGTTCAATTCACCTATCCCCAATGCACGTGTGTTTTTGGCAGTGGGAGGAAGGGAGGGCTGTGGGAGGACACAAACACAGACACTGTGAGAACATGCAAACTCCACACAGAAAGATGCTGTGCCTGACCCAGGAGTCGCACCCAGGACCTTCTTGCTGTTATTTGATGCGTCTGGCATTGAAGGGTTAATTTTGATGGTCTGAGAATGAATGAACATGTATGTGTATATACATACATATGCATACATATGCACATATACAAAAATGAATGATGAATCAGTGATGAATAGACACCAAAGCTTACCCCATTAATACACATCCATGAAACCAAAGTTGATATCATGTTTCAGAGAAATCACATCACCTGTGATGTTCATCCAATAAGTACTCAGTAAGTAAGTACTCTAGTCTCTAGTAAGTACTCAATAAGTCAGAAGTCTTTACTGCAGTACTGTCAACATCCATCTCTGACTTCCATTTGACTGTGGCACATGAATAACTCACCCCCAAAGTTCGGAAATGACATGGAAATAACACAATAGCTCCCTTTCCTGGTAATTAGTTACTTTTGTAAAGCTATAACAGAGTTAGTAAGATGAAACTAACCAGGTCATCAAACTTCAGGATTGTCTTAAAGACATAAAGACCTGGATGACTCAGAATTTCTTACTTTTAAACTCAGACAAAACCGAAGTCATCATACTTGGCCCTGAACATCTAAGAACATCATTTTCAGATCACATAGCTAATCTGGATGGCATCACTTTGGCCTCCAGTTCTACTGTGAGGAATCTTGGAGTAATCTTTGATCAGGACATATCCTTTGTATCTCATATTAGACAAGTCTCTAGAACAGCTTTTTTCCACCTGCGTAATATTGCAAAAATCAGAGGCATCCTGTCTAGAAAGGATGCTGAAAAGTTAATTCATGCATTTGTTACTTCTAGACTGGACAACTGTAACTCTCTACTATCAGGGTGTTCCAGTAACTCCATCAAAACCCTTCAGCTAATCCAGAATGCTGCAGCACGGGTATTGACAGGAAGTAGGACCAGAGATCATATTTCTCCAGTATTGGCTGCTCTTCATTGGCTTCCGGTAAAATCTAGAATAGAATTCAAAATCCTCCTGCTTGCCTATAAAACCCTTAATGATCAGGCTCCATCATATCTTAAGGAACTCATAGTTCCTTATTATCCTAATAGATCACTTCTATCACAAACTGCTGGTTTACTTGTGGTTCCTAGAGTCTCTAAGACCAGAATGGGAGGTAGAGCCTTCAGTTATCAGGCTCCTCTCTTATGGAACCAGCTTCCAGTTTGGGTCCGGGAGGCAGACACAGTTTCTACCTTTAAGGTTAGACTAAAAACTTTCCTTTATGATAAAGCCTATAGTTAAGGATGGTCCAGGCAGGACACGGGCCTGCCTGAACCATCCTTTAGTTAAGCTGCTATAGGATTAGACTGCTGGGGGACTCTGACAATACACTGCTCCTCTCTGTCCCTCACTCCTCACGTCTCTTTCTCTCCCTCACACTTCATGTCCTGATATTTATATATTACATATTTTTAACATCATCTACTCTCTCTCGCAGTTGTGTCTCCCCCTACCCCTTTCTCTTTTACAGGAAGTTTTGACTCCAGAGCTGTTGGACTCCAATTCTTTGACGACATCATCATTTTCATCTTCATTATTATTATTATTATTATTGTAATATTAATTGTAATGATAATTTTACTTTAACAACTACTTGTAACCATCTACTCTCTACTGTCTCTTTCTGGTCTCCCACTTTTCTTCCTCCCCCCTCCCCCGTCCTCCTCTCTCTCTTTCCTCTGTCTCTTCTCTTTTCCCTGTTTTCATTTCACTCCAACCGGTCGAGGCAGATGACCGTCCACTCTGAGTCTGGTTTTGCTGGAGGTTTCTTCCTGTTAAAAGGGAGTTTTTCCTCTCCATTGTTGCCAAGCGCTTGCATTGTGGAATTGTTGGGTTTCTCTATGTAAAGTGCCTTGAGATAAATGTTTTTATGACCTGGCAAATGGTGGTGGTCTTTGCAAAAAGAATGGAAATAGCTGTAGTGAATACTTTCTTCCAGAACAGGCAAGGACATAGGGTGACTTATTAGTCAAAGCAGGGGCAAACAGGTGGACTACATCTTGTAGACAATATATTCTGAAGGAAATCAGTGACTACAAGGTAGTGGTAGGTGAAAGTGTAGCTAGACAGCAAAGAAGGGTGGTGTGTGGGATGACTCCCACACACCACTGGGAGAGGTGGTGCGGGAGATGAAGACAAGAACAGAACAAAGGGGTGGAAGCTGAAAGAAAAAAAGAATTTTGTGGTTTTCAGGGGATTCAGAGATGGGAAGAACGTGTGGCAGGTTAGGATGATTAAGTATAGAGATGGAAATATCTTGACAGGTAACAGATGTGTGATAGGAAGATGGAAAGAGTTCTCTGAAGAGTTGATGAATGAGGAAAAGGAGAGAGCATGAAGAATAGAGGAGGTGACCAGTATGGACCAGGAAGTAGCCAAAATTAGTAAAAGTGAAGTGAGGAGGGCACGAAAGAGGATGGAGAGTGGAAAGTTGGTCCTGATGATTTACCTGTGGAGCTATGGAATTGTCTTGGTAGTACATTGGCAGGACAGTTTTTGACCAAGTCTATCAACACGATATTAAAAAGAGAAGATGCCTGAGAAATGGAGAAGAAATGTGCTGGAGACAATTTTTAAGAACAAGGGAGACATACAGAGAGACGTCAACTACAGAGGTATAAAGTTGATGAGCCTTACAATGAAGTTATGGGAAAGACTAGTGGAAGCTGGACTAAGGGCAGAGGTGAACATTTGTGAGCAGCAGTATGCTTTCATGCCAAGGAAGAGTACAACAGATGCAATATTTGCTTTGAGGATTTTGACAGAATGGTACAGGGCATATGAGAGGTTCAAGACAACGGTGAGGTGTGCTGTAGGTGTGATGGAGAAGTTCAAGATGGAGGTGGGACTGCATCAAGGATCAGCCTTGTTCACAGTGGTGATGGACATGCTGACAGATAAGGTTAGACAGGAATCTTCATAGACTATGACGTTTGCAGACAAAATTGTGATCTGTAGTGAGAGCAGGGAGCAGGTGGAGGAAAGTGTAGGTATGCCCTGGAAAGGAGAGGGATGAAGATTAGCTACAGCAAGACAGAGTACAGGTGTGTGAATCAGAGGGAACCAAGTGGAATGGCAATTTTACAGGGAGTAGAGATTAAGAAAGTGGAGGATTTTAAGTACTTAGGGTCAACAGTCAGAGTAAACAGAGTAATGGAGAGTGTGAAAAAGAAGCGAAGAAGCGTATGCACTAGGTTGGAGAAATGTGTCAGGGGTTTTGTATGATAAGGGAGTATCAGCAAGAATGAAAATAAAGTTGTACAAGAAGGTAGTGAGACCAGCAATATTGTGTCACTTGGAGATAGTGACACTGAGGAAAACAACAGAGGTGGAAGTGCAGGAGTGAAAATGCTGAGGTTCTTGTGTGACAAGAATGGATAGGATCAGAAAAGAGTACATCAGAGGGACAATGCATGTTACATATTTTGGTGATAAAGTCAGAGAAGTCAGACTGAGATGGTTTGGACATGTTCAGAGGAGAGATAATGAATATATTGGTAAAAGGAAGCTCAGGTTGGGACCACCAGGCAAGAGACCTAGAGGAAGACCAAAGAGGAAATTTATGGGTTTAGTAAAAGAGTACATGAGGTTAGTTGGTGTGAGAAAAGAGGAAGCTGAAAGACTACGTTCCAGTGTATCCTCAGTGTTAAATCCCTCCATCAAACTTAAAGAGGAAATATTCGGTAGTTAATTTAGGGTCAAAATTAAATACAGTTTGCATGTAAGGGCCAAGAGTCATTGCACTGTTGTGGATAAAGGAGTAAATTCCATCAATACTCACATTTTGATTTTGATTGCTTTAAAAAAAGTTATCCACACCAAAAACCACAGCAAATACAAAAAAAATTTGCTTAAGTCTTTCTTCCTGTGCACAACCATCAGGTAAACATAACACTGTGGTTGAATGGAATAATTATTTAGACAGATGCAGACATATATTCCAGTTCACTTCAGATTTTTTTGACCTTGGGATTAAGGCTGCATCATGCAAGCACATAGTAGGTATAGTAGGCACATAAACAGTCCAGAGCATAAATAAGCCACTCAAAACATGCTTGATGGATTGCACTGTCAAGAGTGAATTATGGTTAGGTATGTGAATATATCTGTATGCATGTGAGTGTATATTAAGATAAGAAAACCCTTTTTTTCAGATACACACTTGACTCTATGTGGCATTGTAATAATCATAGATTCTTCTGATGTCCCAGACTTGAAAAAGGCTCTTGACAGGGCTGTTCTTCAAACTGCTAATCTCTCAAAGGTAGTGAAGAGGAGGAGGAGGAAGAAGAAGAAAGTAATGGAGGAAGGAAATGGAGAAACAGAGAAAGAGAGAAGGGAGAAGGAGGAAGAGGATGGAAAGAGTGGTGCATTGACAAAGAGATCATCAAGAAGCAGGCGGTCACATGGAGAGATGGTGGGAGAGGCAGGGCAGAAATGGGAAAATGAATGAGAAGTAAAGCGATAAGAACTCTTGCTTTTGAACCTGAAGAGCTTAATTTGAAATGTCAGGGCTACAGCACACCACCCCCACCCCCTTACTTGCTCTCTGTAGGAGTCCCTGTTGTGCAGTAGTGTGGATTAAAATAATTAAACAGGTTCTGTTTTAATTAAGACAATAAAGCCAAGAGTCTCTTGGTAAGACCTGAGAGAGATTGAGAGAGAAAGCCAGCAAGTGAGGGAGTGAAGGAGGGCTATGATAAAGACGTCTAATGAGAGAGACGGGATGATAGGAGGTACAGAGGGAGATACATTATCTTCATTACTTATCTATGTAGTCTATTTCCAGGCCAGAGATTGTATTATCAGTCTACATATGTGTGTTTGCATTGGTCCCTACCCACACCAAAAGACGTGTATCTGTATGTATGTGGGTCTGTGTGTAGTAGAGGCATTAAAGGCTGCTTGTGTAATGACTGAGGCCTGTATGTGAACATGAATGTGTAAATGTGTTTTTATTGCTTCTCCTTTTGCGTTTACAGAGAGCATGTTTGTGTGGTCCCATGCAGTCTGTGCATGTGTTAACGTGTGTGTGTGCATCTTTATTTTGTCTCCCTCTCAGCCTGCTAATGAAATATTTATTTATTTCTTAGAGCAAGGGCGCCGGGTGGTGAGAAACTCAAATGAAATGTCATATCTCATTGTGTCTCCTCGTGGAGGGGGGGATAGAGGAACAGAATTGCTACTGAATTATATAGAGAAGATTCAGAGGGGAGTGATTACAGGAAGGAGAGGGAGAGGGATGTAAAAGTGTAAGACAGCAAAAGACAGGGGGGAGCAGGGGGAGGTGGGAGAAACAAGTCATTCATCTCACATCACTTATTGCTTTGTGTGTCATGTTGCTCTTCTGTCACATCGTGAGCCTGCGGTTCTGAGCTTCGCATGTTGAACTCTGACGGTCATGTCCACAGTTTACTGTCATACTCACACACAGCAGTGCTTCAGCAAAGCCCATGTAGACATACCAGAGGGACTAGTTACTGCTTATCTAGAAGCAGCTGTTATCACTGCACGTAGAAAACACACGAACGCATACTGTGTCGTACCACTAACATGGAGGAGATTAGAAGTTCTTAATCTTCTTTGTATCCTACCTGTGTTGCACTAATATGCATAAATGCACACTCAAACACACAACACTGGCTCTTAATGGTAGTCTCTGAAGGGGCCTCTACAACCTGCAACAGATGGTATCACATGACAGACGGAGGGAGTCAGTAGGTTACTCTCCAGTTTGCCGCACTCAGTTGTTTTTCTGGTAATATAAAAAGGAAATCAGTGGAGACATGCAAAATGTAAGTGACTTTAAAAGATCTGCTGACAGCAGAAGCTCCGCATTTAATGATTTGGAGGCATGATGGTACAAATTCATTTAGATTTTTCCCTAAAAAATTCATTTAATATGATCTGCTTTTCAAATTGTAGCCATTTTAAGAATATGGCTATAGGGATGAAAAAGTTGCTCAATCCACCACTTTAACCACTGTAAACCTGTACACTGAAATATCACCATAGAAGTTGCACAGTACTCTCTGACCTGTAAGTCATCATGTAGGTTGCTCATTGGTGAGGTACAGGATGGTAATTTGTTTGGTTAGCTTAATAAAATAAATCAATTTTCTGAAATTCTGTACACAATGTTATGAAAATATAGTAATGATTTGTCATCAAACATTTTTGCATGCATCTAGTAAGAGTTTTTAGAAAGAGTTTAGATAAATATCTAATGCCACAGAACACAAACTACATCATGCTGGACTACAAGTTTTATTTGTATATATAACCAAATCATAAAAACATTTATCTCAAGGCACTTTGCATTATATAGTAGAAAAACACTGCCCACAGTGAGAAACACTTGCAATGGAGAATAAAAACTCCCTTTGAACAGGAGGAAACCTCCAGCTGATCATCTGTCTCGGATGGTTGGGGTAATTTTTTATTTATTTTTTGATTTCATTTGTTTGTTTTCTGTATATATGCTGTTTTAGTGGTGCTTATTTTTGACCTGGCTATTTTTTTTTTTTTTTTGATTTCGGGTTTAGAATGGTTGCCTCATGGCCCCAGAAAATGAATCTTGTAATCTAGTAAAATGATTTTGGCACCACCATGAGATTTGCAATGGAAAATGGAAAAATGTCTCAAAGAACTACTGCATGGACTGTCACGACAGTGATCGGGGTCTTACCCTCGGTGGAGACACAGACGCTACAAGGGCCAAGTGAGGACGTTGCTGAAAACTTCCTGGCCCCTAAATTTTTTCGTTGGGACTTCCATAGTGGAAACGCAGCTTATGTGGAGTTAGTAGTTAATGGAGTTAATGTGTCGAAGGTGAGTGCTTAACACCCTCAGCTTCAGTAGTCAGTATTCCATCTGTTTAAAGCATTGATTTTAAAACTGTTGGAGAATAGAGTCTAATCTATATGATCAATTTCTATGCTTTCTCGCCCGCCATTTGCTTTTGTTTATCTTGCCATATTTTAGGATTAAATGCATTGACAAAGAAGCATGAAATTGTAAGCAAATGACAAACTGAGAGGTATAAATATTCTATGTAATACTATATATAATATAAGAGCCTGATAAAAGAAAGATTCAGGAAAGAGAAGCTGGTGAGGCATTAAATGTGGTTGAAGAGAATACAGCAGTAGGTACAGAGAACTGATTCATTGGTTTGGTATCTTCTCTATCAGTGGTCAAAAAACATTCCACCCTCTAGACGTTAATATTTCAGTCTGGGATCACCAATAAAAATACTGCGGCTACATTTGGGGGCTAAAACGTCAGTCTGAAATGAATTTTGTGGGTGAGAATATTGCTGCACTGTTCTCAGGCCACAGGCAAGAAATGAGACTGTCACACGTACAATATTTAAAACAAAATCCCATCATCCTCGACTGCAGGCCAGCCTTAAAACTAAGCCGGTCTGCCTCTGACATGAACTTGAAGAAATTATTTGCAGAGGTGAAGTCTTTCAATTCTTATTTGGTGAGGTCAGGCTGTGTGCTATTTGTGTGACACATTTTATATTGTTTATTCTGCTAAACTAGCACAGATTCTTACATTTGGTGTTATCAAACTCAAATAATACTTACTTACTCATGACAGCCATCTACTACAAGATAGAAATGCATGCAATGAGAAACGTTCTGTGCTGTTTGGAGTGCAAAAATTAATTGCGATTAAATGCGTTATTCTTATTATTATTTTTATTGTTGTTGTTGTTATTTTGCTGTGATATTTTTCTGGGAAATTAATTAAACGTAATTAAGTCCCAGCCCTTGTAATAACAAAGCTTGCTTGTTCAGCTATGTCTGTTTGTCAGCAGAATTATACAAAAGAATAACCATAGCCAATTTGCACCAAACTCGGAGGGAAAAGACAAGCCAGGGAAGAGCCCATTGGAGTGAATCTGGCTTTCAGGCCAGATTTATGAATTTGTTTTATCACTTTTGAATTTCTATAATTTGGTGCAGATCTAAATAATAGTTCAAATCTGACTGACATATATAAGATTTGTTTTTGTAGATGTAGTTTTGACCAATATTATTATCGCATTTGTTGCTGGTGCTGTTTATTTTCCTCTGGATCATGTCGGTTTTGCCTCACTAAAGTATTCATAAAGTTATTGAGAATGAGTCCCTCTTAGCAGTGAATTTGTCACTTTAGTTTAACCTTTTGAGACAAATCTTCCTGACCAAAAAGAAGGGTTTGAGCCTGAGCAAAAAAGCCCTTGTGATTAACCAGTTTAGTCTAGACTGCTACATCCATTATTTTCCACCTCAAAAAAAAAAAAAAAGCAATTGAACAACACTTTGGCCTACCACTGGAGGTACAATAAAGGTGGTATGTGTGAGTATGTGGTGAGTTCTGCTCTGGTTTTACTTTATTTTGTGTATGTGTTAAATAGTGTTTGGTGATTGCTGATGATTGGAGGTTTTGCCTTGAGTTACTGAGTATGGCTGCTGGGTTGTTTTAGGCGTCTTTGCACATGTTCATGACAAAGAAGAAATGAAGGAAATTGCTCAAGGATGTCTTGAGATATCACATTCAAAGGGTGAAAAAAAAATTTTTTTGAGGTCACAATGACCTTCGGGTTTTGGCCATCAAATTCTAGTCAGTTCATTCTTAAGTCTGTGAAGTGAGGGCCGGTATCACATTTTCAAAAGATTCTTTCAAGGCATTCTTGTGATATCACATTCACAAGAATACTTTGAGAAGTATAGTACGTATGCATGGAGGAGCAGCCTAAAAATATAATCGTTCTAACTGTGGCTGGTACCAGAACTGAGGCATAAAAATGAAATTTGGAGACATTAGACGTAGGACTGTATCAAATGCTTTATGCAAAATTGAAAATTCAGCTCCAATGACTCTTCCCTTTTCAAGCCTAAATTTGATATGCTCTATTAGGTCTAAGGTGGCAGTTATTTCTGGAGTTTTGAGAACAACAACAAGTTGTCCTAAAAAACTATTTATCGGAACGTAAACTGTTTTTCCGCAGGGTAGGGTGCGATTAATCCACTGGCATGCTGGGAAATTTTCACTGAACACCGTCTGAGCACTGTAAAATCACAAAGTCATTGACATTATCCAGAAAATGTAAGGTAAAGTTGTGTTTGATACACTAAATTAATGAGGAGCCACTGAATTGTCATCCTCCGAATCGAGATTAGCTTTAGTATTTAGTAAAGTCATTCCACGTTAGGGAAAACTACTGTCATCTTTGTTATCTACTGTGTATGACTCCTTTAAATTAAAAAGGGTCTTCATTCAACAATACTTCTGCCTGGGAGGAGGTGATGTAAGACTGAATTGAAATTTTCAGTCCTGCTGTTTTGTCACAACACAGTGCAGCATGTTGTTTTGCTATTTGTTGACATATGCTAGTGTATGCACTTATCTCATAAATAATGTGAGGTTAGAATAAAAATGAGTGTGGAGAGCCTCAGTCTGGCACGTATGGCAAAAGGCTGTGGAGCTAGTAATAGCAGCAGGCATGTGGGAGTGTTTAATGGAGAGTGGAGTAATTTGCGCTTTTTAATGATGATTAGAGGAGGAAATTGGCTCAGATTTACAGTGTCACTCACCACTGAGACAGAGGAGTGAGAAAATAGAATAAAGGCCTCTAGATAGTCTCAAACTCACACACTTATGTGTGTGTCTGTGCACAAGTGTGAGAGAGAGAGAGAGAGAGACCCGTGACATACGACTGACCGACCCCCTCCCACGCACCTCCACACCTCCACTTCCAGGAAATGTATCACTTAAACCAACTGCAGCTCAGCTCACACAACCTAATGAATCTGGACTCAATTTTACGCCTAGCTGCCCCTCCAACTAACACACACACTCACTCTGACACACTCTGACATTCTGTTTCTTTTACACACACACACACACACACACACATACACAAACACTTAAATACCGATAGCTTGATAATGGACTTTCTAATGTAAAGAGGAAATTGTAAAGGTGTTACTATGTACTGATTGGCACTAAGAGTCTTCTCTCATCTTTTCCGTCTTGTCATCAACACTTTATTTCCCTTTTGATCTCTCCATTATCCTGTAACAAAACCTGACAACGTTGACTCCTCATAACCTTTTATCTTGTTATTCTACATGTCCTCACATCATGCGTTTTTCTCCTTTGCTCATTGCACTATTTTTTTTTTTTTTTTCAAAAATTCAAGCATAGAAATAAAAAGAATTAATGATGGTATTTACAGATTTATTTACAGGCATGTTTACAAAAATATACAGGATCCTATCAAGGCTTTTAATGCAAGACAGTTTGCTACTCTCAGACTTTTTGGGAGGTCATTGTATTTATTCAGTTTGACAATAGCTATGTCCCAATTAGAATATATCCTTCAGAGGGCCCTGTTCAACCAAGGCTGGGCTGACATAAATGGTCTGCCACGGTCTACATAGGCTACAGCCAAATAAAATGAGATGGTCTAGCCTACGGAGCAATTGCCATTTATATCATTTCTGTCCCTGGGATATTTATGTCACATGCTGCTCCTGTTACCTACAGCAACAGTAGCCTGTTTACTACCGTTACTATAAATTTTCGTTATGCTCATAAAATTGTATAACTAAAACCTATCACTCCAGTGCTGCTTCTGCTACTCCAGTCATGGCGCCTATCACCTAACACATCACCAGTTTTAGTCAGCTAACGCTGTACTTGTTCTTTTCTCCAATACAAGAAAAACCCAGTAACATCAAAACTTTTTGATCACTGCCAGAGTTTGTGGGTGTAAATGACAATAAAGAGGTTCCGAAGCTGGGTGCGCATGACTCTTCAAAAAAATGTTGTGAAAGTTTTAAAGCTGTGTGTCATTATTTACATGTTAATTGCAAATATTTCAGACAAAAACTCTTCAATCTGTTGAAAACAAGCTGAACTGGTCGCCACCACCTCCACTGGGGTTTGAGTGAAAAGCTCTTGAAAGTGGTTATAAAAAAATGACATTTAGTATAAAATCACTCAAACAATTGTGATCAGAGACAACAGCTTGAGAGGAGAGCACAACCAGTCTGTTATGTTTTACACAAACAGTACAAAATATTTCCCTTATACACACATACACATACACACACATCATGTCACATACATTCTGTAATTCTGAGGATGAGCTGTGCAGCAGTTTTTTGGTGTGGAGCTGGGGCATGCATTTCTCCATTAAGATATGTAAATTCATAATCTCTAAAAAGCCAAGCCCATTTTACATCCATTTCTGTCTGTCATTCAAACATTTCATTTTCATTTTCCCCTTCTATTGAGCTTTTTCCTCTGTCTCGTGGTTTTGTACATCTGTCTTTCTGGTCTGTCACCCTCTTCCCCTCTGCCTCTATCCAAACTAGCAAAGGGACAGAGACTTGTTTCATCCCCAAAGGCCAATTACAGGCATAATTACCATCAGAGAATTAGAGTAAAAGATTAGATTACAGAGTGTGTTTCACTTTTCATTTCTTTTCTTTTTGCATTGTTCCTCTACACTCTTTACTTTTCTCATTATTATAGAATTGGAGAAGAAAGAAAATTAGAGAGCTAAAAAAACAATATGGAAAAATCTGCAAGAGGCTGCATGATTAGTTTTATGGTTGATAAATAAGTTTTTGTATGAAATAGTGCTTTTCAGCACTTTCACAGAGCCCAAGGTGATTATCGGCTTTTGTCTCTCTAACAAGCCAAAAGAAAGTATTTTTGCAATTTGATAAATGAATCAATATCAATATAACAACATATCGAGTGACAGGCTGTTTGTATGGAAGAAGCTATACAGAATTATCCCTGGAGTCTGCAGCTTCTCTTGGCTTTATGGAGCTTTATGACTGTGGCACCATATCTTTTCCTAGCACCAAATAGCAGACACACATTGTTAGCAACTAGCTGGTGAATGTAATTGAGCATTTAGTAGAAAAGAGAGCAAGATATTAGCTAGATATTTATCTTGGTCTAGCCTCTCCTCTCACCAACAAAACAGTGCTGGTCAGGCTGAGTGATAATGGAGGCCCAAATGCGATCAAGACCTCAGCTGGAACTAAACAATTTTTCTTAATGTTAAACTCTTCGTGTTGTTATTAATGTTGTTGTAACAATGTTGACCTGTAGTAGCAAGCATGCATCATCAAGGAGTAGAGTTTTGTTTGTTTTTTTGTTTTTATCATTATTTGTTGTGGATTTTTGCCTTTAACGATAGAGACAGTGTAGAGAGATGGGAGCACATGCAAGAAAGCTTGTGTAGATGGGGATTTGTTAGCATTAGCAATTTAGCTACTAACCACTTGGTAGCTGTAATGTGCAGAAGACAATTATCACCGGCCCAATTTTTAAATTAATGCAAAGCGCCACAGTCTGGTTAGTTTCTGAGAGACACTGTCTCCTCTGCTGTTTGTTAACTTGTTCATAGTTTGAGTCGCTATTTTCTAGTGAGTCTCTGTGTTGCGGTTGCATCTCTCCAGGTCACTGGTGTGTGCAAGAGAAGAAGCTCTGATTCATTTGGGGAGAAGACGTTTGACGTCACCTGTCCGTTTAGGCCCCTGGGGTCTAAACCAACAGGTGGTTTTCTTTTTCTAGAGAAAAAATACTGTCTTGGGCAATACAGTATATATTGTCTTAACCTGGTCTTCTTCTCCTTTTTCCCCCACCCTAGACTCTTTCCACTTTCTCCTCCCTTTTCTCTCACTTTTTTTTTTTTTTTTTTGCCTTCCACCGTCCACTCTGAGTCTGGTTCTGTTGGAGGTTTCTCTCTATTGTCACCAAGAGCTTGCTTACCGTGGGAATTGTTGGGTTTTTCTATTCTATAATGTAAAGTGCCTTGAGATAAATGTTTTTATGATTTTGTACTATATGAATAAATTAAATGAATTAAATTGAATCCTGTTTACATTGCTCCCAAGTGGCCTCAAAGGTCTGTTGTTATAGATTTAGTAAATTTTCTAAATTGATGACTAATGAATGAACAAGCTGCTCATTTTTAATAATTTTCAATAAGGATATTAAGTTTAAACCCATACTTATGTGTGTCTAACAATAGAACACAAACACACACACACACACACACACACACACACACACACACACACACGCACACACACTCACATACACATGTATTGATTGACTGGGCAAACCTTCAATAAAGCTTCCCCCTTCTGTGGCCGTTTACCCACCTCCAACAAACACAGACACGTATACTGCATAATTGCCAGGCCAACCACACACATAAACACACACATCCAAAGACACTTACACATTCTCTGTAGCTCCAACACAACAAGCTTAGCATTATGGTATTTGATAGAGTGAGGAGGAAAGCTCAATTCTGGTCCTTTGGCACCCTGGAATTTGGAACCTGTCCCTGCTCTTTGGCTATCCTCTGTCATCTCTGGCTTGCCAACTCTGTTGTTCTGTTTCTTTTACACACGTGCACTAACACACACACACACACACACGAGCACGCACACACACACACACACACACACACACACACACAGCATGCCAACTGTTATCCAACTGTTGTCCAAGCCAGAATGACCATGTGTTGTTGTATCCTTCTAATGTCTCCATCATAACAGCAGCTCTTCTAATAGCACTTGATCACTTCCATGACACAACACATCTCAGCTGAAGTCCTCCCAATTCTCCTCTGATATTCAAATAAATAGCGGGCAGGCACACACACACACACACACACACACACACACACACACGTTCTAGAATCAACACAATAATTGAAATATTCTCAACCTGATTAGGTCGGGCCTGCTGGCTGGGTCGGTTGCTAGTGCTCCCTGGTTGCTAAGGGGAGTAAATCATCTGGCATTATATGATTTCTGTTCCAGATATGAAGCCGTTACCGTGGCGATTAAATGTCTTGCAGCTTAGACACCTTGGAGGGGGGTTAAGTTGAGGAGGGAGGCACGAGAGGAGGGCAGGAGAAGCCCCTTGTGAGAAAGAAATATGAGAAAAGGTGAGAATGATAATACTTAAATACAGTAATACAGTGTGCGTGAGTGTGTGTCTGTATGTGTCTGGGAGTGTGTGTGTGTGTGTGAGAGAGAGAGAGAGAGAGAGAGAGAGAGAGAGAGAGAGAGAGAGAGAGAGAAGATAGAGAGAATAACAGAGTAATAAGGATGAAATGTTTTCCTTCACTACCATGTCTCAGCTGACTATTATTTCCTCCTGAGGACTGACAGGTTAGTTTGTGTGTATATGTGCACATGTGTGACAGTGACATGCTTATGTTAGCATGCATGCACACTGTTTCTGATGGGGCTGACATGCATCTTGGTGTGTGTATGTGTGCATGCTCTGGAGTTGTTTGTGTTGCATTGATATAGCGATGTCTACAAAGTCACAGCGAGGGCATGAGGATCCACCCACCAGTGGGAGCTGTGGGCGTCTTCAAATGTTTATAAAACACAAACTGCATCAAGTACTCCCATTGGAACACATTTTGTTCAGAGCAGAAAAAGCTGAGCAGAGAAACAAGAAAAGACAGTGTGAAGCAGAACAACTGTTATTTAGACGCCATTTGATACTTTTTCATTTTTTAAATGTAATTAAATATTCAGTGTTTTCATGAAAATATTGCAATGTATATTATTATTATATCAAGTAAAATTACTAATTATTTGAGTATTTGATAAGCTTAAAGCTGATATATGATTTGACTTCAAATAATATTCTTTTATTGTAGAAAGATGACAAAATGTCCACGTATTTGTATCAAGGAGTATCAAGATTTGTCTGTAGCATCAACATCTGTCACAATCAAAAATTAGTCAGATTCAGATGTGCTGTTTTAAAAAACACACAACGTGCTAGTGTGGGCACTTACACTGTGTAGGCTGCACACTGACAGAGAGCTGGTGGCTACTGTTTGATCTACAAGTGTAAATTACTCAGTCTAAAAGCAGGTAATTTGTGCTTAAGCAAATGTTGTGTGCACACACAGTGATCCTGACCTTTGACCACTGACCACCAAAATCTAATAATTTATTTCTGTGAGTTCACATTAATGTTTGAACCAAAAAGGATGTTTTTTTAGATGCTGCGAGAAGAATGTGAGAATGTGAGCAAACGGCAATCTGATAAAATAATGCCTCCAGTCATGGCTGTTGCTGATGTAGAGACATTGTTTTCAGTGATGATATACTAAGGCTGTCAGCATTAATGTATTAATCTCTGCGATTACTATGGCCAAGATTAACACAATAAAATAATTTTATGCAGTTAATTTGCGTAAGTTTGTTTACTTCTGGTGTGCGCTGAACTCTGACACGAAAGCCGCAACTATCTGCACGAAAACTGTCACTGACCTGTTGTCAGTCAGAGAGGAGAGGTGGAGAGACGGTAGATGACGATGGACAAAGCAATCCTTCACCGTTATTCCCTTATTTGAATTGCTTGAAGTAGTATTTCCATACACTGACGAGACTGTGGCGTCCAGTCATAGTCTATTTTGTTTGACTGTACTTTCAAAATTGGGCCAGTGATAATTGTGGTGGAGTGCATGCTAAACACTGCTCTTGATGGTGCGCTCATTACTACAGGACATGTGCTCTTTTGCACTCAGCCCTAGTTATTGTGATTGTTGGTCACTGATGCACTGCCAGTGCATCAGTGCCACTGCCTACACATTTACTACAGACAACTTTCACAACAAGGTCTCAGGTCCTATGTGTTGTATATCATGCACTCAAAAAATTTATTTGCACCTAGTCCTGAAAACTGTAAATGTCATTTGTTGGAGACAGGTTTGATTTTTATATGCAAGACAACCAAGCACTTGTGCACATTATACAGTGAATCTTTTAGTCATTATGACTGATTTTTATTGAGTATCAGAACAGCTGCTGTAAGCATTCTCTCCTCTGTTGTGTATTCTAACCTCTCACAGGCCACATGAAGCCAGCAAGCCCTGCCTGGTAGGCATTACAGCAATAAGTGCTTGTATTAGAATGTAGCTGTCTATGGCTGGGTCTTTCCGCTCCTCTTCATTGTGCTGTATGTGTGTGTGCACAGCAAAGTGTTTCTAAGGGCACTGAACATTGTTGAGTAATGTAAAGCTACTTGAGCACTCAGATGAAGAGATAAAAATGAAAGAGGAGAGGAAACAATTGTGTACCACTCGCAGCACTCCATATGAAGAGGCTCCAAACCAGTTTTGTGTCAAGCACCCGTATAGTTCTGTGTTTGATTACGGACCCCTTTGTTGGATAAAAACTTTAGACCAGGTCTGAACATTGTGTCATGATATTAGTGGATGGGTTGCTTGTAGTCTGATGCGCCATGGCCATAGAAGCTCGTAGCAGTGTGGTGTTCAAGTGCAATTTTTTGTTTTGTTTGGTTTTTTGAGGACTGAATCTTCACACAGTATATGATATGGTATATAATACAGCTATAGTTAGAAACAACTATGATTGGCCACAAATGTGTATAAAATAAAATCACAGAAACAAGGAAGTGTGAATATGTGAGCTGGTTCTTGATGCCCAGCAACTGCAAAACTTTTCTTAGTCAACATGCTTGTTAACGTGCTGACCCTCCACACATCAGTTGCTCAGTGCTATTGGAAATTAATGGACTTGAATTTACTTGTTGATTATGCTGTTTCCAGAAAATATTTGGTTTCCAAAATGTTTGGAATTGCCAGTCAGGAAGGTGCTACAAAAAATTGAAATATAATTAAGTTACTGTCAATTAAAAAGTTTTGTGTAGCTTTTCCACCAACAGAAAGAGAAAGATGGCATGTTAACATTAATAGACATTAATACCATTTGGGTTACATACGCTGTGAATGATAAAAATGATGAACATCAAACTAAACCCAACTAAACTAAACCCACCCCCAGTCTCTCTGCCAGCATTTGAGTTTTGAGTAAACAACTGGAGTAAACAACTACATCTCCCAGGATGCTTTGTGAGCAGTTCAAAGGTCAAAAATAGACTTTTCCTAGATGGTAATGGGCTGTGATTGGATGACATCTGAGCTAGCATTTGTGAGTAAAAAAAAAGGCTAATAAGGCAGCTCTGTCTGCTGGGTGGTGATATTCCATTACATCGGAGGGTGGAGGTGGTGTTATTCAAATATCCCTTTAAATTGGACTGTTTAAGCACAGGGTTTCTAACACTATTGAATTTACTATTTAAGCTTTTTTTTTTTTTTTTTTTTTTATCAAACTCACCAAACAGATATTCAAAAACCATCAAAAAAAAAATTCATAATAGGAGACCTTTAAAATTTTTCTTTAAAAGTTTTGACTTGATTAAAACCAACGACATATATAAAGATGGAGATATGCCTCTACTGACCCTCCCACACTGCAAAAAATTAAGCCCCCAAATGAAAGTGCCACTGATACAACTGCTCACTTAACCAATCTCAGGTCAATCTCATCTGGGGAGCCTGTAGCTCAGGAGGTAGAGAGGGGAGGTTGGTGGTTTAAATTTCCAGCTCCTTCAGTCCGTAGGTTGAAGGGCCCTTGGGCAAAATACTCAGTACTGCTACAAATTGCCCTCAATGGCTGTTCCTGTAGTGTATGAATGTGACTAGAAAAGCATATATAGTGAGTGTGTGTGTGAATGGTTGTGTGTGACATGTAGTGAAAAGTGCTTTGAGTGACTAGAAAAAACTGTGTGTAGTGTAGTTCTCTCACCATCATAATGTCTTGCTTAATTTCTATAGCATCAAAAATAATTTAATCCAAATTTTGAGGAATGAATACTCAAATAAACATCAGTGTGATAATAACTCATTTGTGACAGACAATAAGTGACAGAAACCTTTGAGAAAAACATGTTCAACATGAAACACAAAAATCAAATTTTTTTTGTGAATATGATGATGAATAAAATAAATAAGGGCATAAATAAATGAGTGCATAAATACATAAATAATTTAAATTGAAAATGGATTCTCATGTATTAAAACAGACTGACTAGTTTACACTCTTATGTTACAAAGATTACCCAGATGGTACAAGAAGCAGTAATACTATGGAGCCAAAATGAATGGAAGCATGTCCAATCTGGCAACACTGATACAATATGATTTCTATTAGAAATTATATTTGCATAACATTAAAGTTTATCTCTAGAAACACGAAAGCAGTTGACTTCCATGTCAGTGCATTTTCTCATTTTATACTCTTCTACATACCTACATCGGTAGAAAAAGGTTGAACAGCTCTTACTTTTCTGATATGTTGCAGGTCTGTCGACTATCAATACAGCAGCTGTGTTCCACAAAGTGGCTTGTTTTACTTTCTTCCATTTATATAATATTAGTCACACTTTAGAGGTAGTTGGTAACTGCAGTGAAAACGATCATAGTGTGTTTCTGGCATACACTACACTACTCTAATTGCCTTAAACGTGTTTCTCTCCTCAACCAGTCAATACGCCTGCAGACTGTGTGTATGTGTGTGTGTGTTCCACTGGTCAATAAACCGTGTTTTAAGAAGCAATTGGTTGTTTTTCTTCAACTTGACACGTTAAAGCAGTCACACTTTAGGTAAACACACAGAGATCGCACACACACACACACACACACACACACGCACACACATACACACACACTACAAGGTATTGATCCTGTCCTGTTTTCAACTTATTTTCCTCTTACTACCCCTCAGAGCTCAATCACACTTGCTGATGAGCATGGAGAGTCTCTTAAATCACCAACCCACATGGAAACACAAACATTTATTCATAAGTGCGGACACATACATAAACGGACTGGGAGACAAAGGACCGTCGTGAAACAGTACTTGTCTTGACCCAAATCAAAAACAGTTAATGGAAAATGTCCACTGATTGCTTGAACAATTTCCTTTTAAAGCCACTCTCACTCATTTGGTGTATTGGCTTTTGCTTCCATTCGATTATGTTGGTGTCAACCTGATTTAATTGGTTCACGGTTTGAGTTGTTTGAATTCCACCTATTCCAGTGATGTCTGCATCAGTAGAAAGAAACAACTAGTGATGCTGTAAGTGTCCATGTGTTACTGGTAAACAAAATGGTGATACTAGATGTTGTGAATTCCTAAAATGATAAATACTGTGCTGACATTCTACTGCTACATAAGTTTACAAATTAGAAATATATTATGTTATATTATATATCGACCATGGCACTCTACCAAAAGAGATTTTTAATCTTAATTAGGTTTATTCCTGGTGAAATAAAAGATAAAGCAACATTATGTAGATTTGCTTAAATTTGCTTGTGAGGTCCCACTACAGGAGATAAATGGTATTGCCTGTAACAACTGTTGTAAAATCTGCATCTCAGTAATATGCATGCTTTTGTCAACTATACCAGCTGTTGTAAGAGAGGTCTGTGAAGGTTCTCACTTATCCTGGTCATCAAATCCAATGTAGTTGAATCTGAGGCAGCTGGACTGACTGTAGGTTCTTGAAGATGTTTCCCCTCCTCCAGGAGGATTCTTCAGTTCTGATGTAAATAAAATGTGTCCTCTGGGTGTGGACACCAGAGAGATCTAATGTTCACAAGTGTATTAATGACAGTTGTTGCTGAGTAGAAGTAGTTTTGATGTTGGTTGTTAGGATCATTAAGTATCGTTAGGATCATTCTACCATTTCTTGAATGACAGTTGTTAAAGGCACCTGAGGTTAAGGCCTTATTTACATGAGAATGACACCAAGATTAATAATATAGTAATTATGTTTTTATTTATTTATTTATTTATTTTTATCAGATGACAACACAGCTGTGGTTAGAGGTGTGAAGGATCTTTGTGTGATGTCACTGACTAAGTGTACCTTTCCCTTCAGATGTAGGTAGACTGCTGAGTCCTGTCCTGATTCGATGGCTCTTCTGTATTGTGCCATGCACTTGTCCAGAGTTTGTTTGATGTAGAGATCCTTGCAGTCCTTCGGCAGTAGATGGCATGGACCAAGTTGCTCTTCTTGGTGTGTGATATTGGACTGTTGGAATGAACCAGTCTCTGTCTGAGTGCATTGCCGGATTTGAAGAACACAGGAATCTGATGTTTGCTGAAGATCCTCGTGAGTCTCCCAGATACTTCCATCACATATGGGTTGACTATGTTGTTGCACCAATCCTTCTCTTCTTTCCCATCCCTTGGGTTGGTGCTCCTCATCCTGGACCTCGTGGCAGCTTTCACAAAAATCCAGTACGCCTCTTCCTGTTCTCAGACACTAGTTGATATATTGTCAGCTCTGTGTGGCAGAGTTTCGATGACTCTTAACTTGCTCCCAAAGGATGATGTGAGTCAAAAAGCAGGTAGTGGTCAGTGTGTGCGGGTTTCCTTTTTCCAATGTGAAGGCTCCTGTCTTCTTTAACGTGGGCCGAACACTCTAGGAATAGCAAAGTGTTGTCTATGACATCTTCCATAATGAACTTGATGTTGCTGTCCATGGATCTGATGTGTTTGGTAAAGGCTTGCACTTCCTGGGTTGTGATCTTGACCCAGGTGTCCTCTAAGTACCTGCACCAGGGGGTGGGTGTTGTTCCTCTGAAGGTGTACAGGGACTGATGTTCCACTACTTCCATGAAGAGGGGACTGGCACCAAACAAAGTGACTATTCAAAAATACTTTAAATTTATTTAAAATAAAAAAAACACTTGGAGTGGTCAGGAGTCAAACGCCCCAGAGTTTACTGTATACAACTAACCAGAGGACCCTTAAAGTGAACTGAACCTAAACTGTGTTACATACAGTCGCCACTGAAAACAAAAAGACGATGAAACTTTGAAAATCCTTTGACCAACATGAAATAGCTCTTGAGGAGGTGTTCGACTCGTTTGACTTTGTGGTGATTTGATCCTGAGTTCAAATCACCCCGGACCATCACTTTAAGCATAATAATGTACTATTGTCCAAATAACCCAAACTGTGGTGTCTACGTAGGTGGACACCAGGTCTTCGGGGGTTAAACAACTAGTTATTAAATCTTTATCCTCTCATATGGGATTGGATTCCAGTCCAGGATTCCAGTCCAGTGCCTGCCTTGTGATGTTGTCTGCTGCCGTAAAGTGTGCCCAATCTACCCCCACTTTTGTTTCATCCTTGGTGATGGGCTTCTGATTTGTTCTTTCCCACAGAAAGGTGTTTGTTTTCTTGTCAGGCCATCTGATGTTCATGATGTATCTTAGGCACCTATTGGTGAAGGTCTGGAGTTTGTCGGTGGTGGTGCTGGTCACTCTCCATATCTCGGATCCATATAGCAGGACTGCCTTGGTGTTGGTATTAAATTTCCTGATCTTGTTTTGAAGGGACAAAGTCGTGGAATTCTAGATGCGTCATAGTGTGTTAAAAGCATGTCTTGCCTTGTTTATTCGACTCTTGATGTCCTGATCTGATCCACCATCTTTGCTGACTACTTCCCAGGTATGTGAACTGGTCAGTTTCCCTGATGTTCTCTCCCTGTGGGTGGATATTTTGTAGGTCAACTAAAAGCCTGTTTTGTTGGTCATGGTTGTTTTTCTCATGATTCAATCGATGACCATTAAAAAGATTGTTGGAGACAACAACATGGATTCCTGTCTCACTCCAGTTTTTACTTCAAAGGGGTCCGTTAGCTTCCCATTGTGGATGACTTGGCAGGTGGAGTCCTTGTACAGAAGTCGGATGATGTTCTTTTGAATCCCGTAATGGCACATCATATGGTATCTCTGTCCATGCTGTCGAAGGACTCCTCAAAGTCCACTTAAGGTTAAATATAGATTAAGGACTGCCATTTGATGGACTGCTCGATGATGATATGCAGGGTGGTGATGTGATTTGTGGAGGATCTGTCCTGTCGGAACCCTGCTTGATCCTCTTGTCAAGGGCTTCTCTCAGTCTCTCCAAGATGACTCTGGTCAGTACATCCCGGGGTCAGACAGAAGCTTAATTCCTCTCCAATTTCCATACTGTGACAAGTCACTTTTTTGGGGAGTTTAACCACATGGCCTCTTCCAGTCTTCTGGGACTTCTTACTCCTCTCTGACCTTTTTTAGAAGGGGCTGCAGCATCTCTGCTGATAATGTTGAATTTGCTTTGAGCGCCTCATGAGGGATGCCATCTGGACCTCCAGCCTTGCCATTTTTCATTGTTTTGATGGCCTTGATGATTTCAGCTTTGGTTGTTGGATAGGTATCATCATAGCATTGGAGCATCATAGTATCATAGCATCATCATAGCATCATATCATAGACTGCTATAGCCACCTCATCACTCTCACGATTTCCTGTCGAATTGTCTAGTTTGCAATGCAAGGCACTGCATCACTAATTATCCTAATGTTGGATGGTTTAGCAGTCATCTTGAGACATGTCAGTCCCTTGCAGCTCTTAGCAGTCCTGACCTATGTTATTTTTTCACATGACATATGACACATGAACTCTGGACAGTTACCAAAGCATTAGGGATGGACACTCCCCAGAGTTGCCCTTCTAAAAATGCTCTGTTTTGGTTTAGGCAAGGGGTGGAGCCTGATGAGATTAGTGCTGCAGGAGGACAGACACATCATTACCATATCCATTCAATTGCAGTGAATTCTCCAGATAATTGCCCACTCTATTTACACAGTTTATTCTCAATTGAACATTACATGGACTTAATGCAATGAAAACTGGCAAGTAAAGGCCATGTAATGTCCAGACTCAACTGAACAGACACTGGCATTCACACACATTGTCTCCAGGTGTACATGTTTAGAAAATTCCATGTTTGCACTAAATGTGTAAAAGCGCTTTCATTGTTTGGTTTTTGAAAGGCTATGAGATGAGTTTAATGAGATTAATGTGGCAAGGGGAAATCGAATTGATTAAACTGAAGTACATATGCTTTTCAACACTTAAGCATGAAAAACTTTGATAATTCTGTAGTATCTTTGTGTCTTTCTCTGTCACCTCACTTTTATCCTTCAGTGTTTTTCAGTCCTATCCACTCTTTGCCTCTCTGTTCTCCCTTTTAACCCTACCCTCTCTTCCTCAGTCTGCCCCACCTATACCTCCCTCGCTTTTTTCAAGCAAACATCCAGACATTTTTAGGCTCACATCTGGAAACTACATTTAGCCTGGGTTGAGTCTCAGGAAGTTTTCACACTTCATGACTCATTAACCTGCAGACCTGCAGGCCTCCCAAGCAATAGGGAGGGCAGCGGGGGGAAGTGAGTGGCAGAGGAAGGACAGATAAGGGTGGTTGGGGGGAATGATGGGTCAGATACAGAAGGGGAAAAGGAGATGATGAACAGAGAAAAATGAAATGACTACTTTACCAAAGTGCATGTTAGATACCAAAGATACCAAAGTGCATTACCCAGACTAGTTTGAAATATAATTTTATAATTGGTTGGCAGCAATTTAAAACAATGTCCAACAAGATTTTAAAAAAAAGGACAAGGAGAATACGAATGATGAACAAAGAGGTGCGAAGAAATCCAGAAAAACAGATTGGGCTGAGGACAAGAACAAGGGGTGATGAATTACAGTGTGTGTGTGTGTGTGTGTGTGTGTGTGTGTGTGTGTGTGTGTGTGTGTGTGTGTGTGCGCGTGTGTGTGTGTGTGTGTGTGTGTGTGTTGTCCGTGGTGTCTGTGTCCAGCCCTCTGTGAGTAATGTGTCTGAAAGAAGAGTTTTCCTAATGAAACACTTTTCCCAGAGTGATAATTACACCAGTAGAAAGCAAGGACACCTCCAGTCAATGTGTGAAACTTAGCTTACTAAAACACAAAGTTCCTCCCAGGCTGCTCTGTGTGTTTGTCTGTATTTGGGAGACAGGCTTTATTGTGTGTGTATATGGGAGGATGGAATTATGAGCTTTCCTTAATAATCAGCCCAATAAGTAGGAGCAGACCTTTTCCCAGGTGTGTTTGTATTTTTTCTTTTGCAGCTGACATTTACGTGATCTGAAAAAAGCCGATAATATATTCACTTTCTATAAAGCTAATGGTATATCAATGCTACTTGCAATCATAGTTGGTCAAAAATAAAATTATATCATATTTGTCTATTCCCCCCTTCCCCATTTCCTTTGGTTTGTTCTTTCCTTTCACCCCTCAGATTTCAATCTCTTTGGCACAGCTGACTGACAGCGCCTGCTTTCAATGCATGTCACCGTGGTTCAAATTTCACTGAGGGGTTCAATGCAGATAAGCAGTGGAGATGTGGATAAGCAATGACAGAGCAGGGGCTTAGATAGGGACAAGAGAGGAAAGGACACACACACACACACACACACACACACACACACACATATATATATATATATATATATATATATATATATATATATATATATATATATATATTTTTTTAAGTGATATGTAGTGGAGATGCACAAATACACAAGAGATACCTGTATCTTTAATGGAATTTGCACAAATTCTTGTATCACATTTTGTCAGCCAAAGAATTTAGTTAAACAAATCAGACCTAGACCAGCAGAACAATTCAATTATTCTGCGTGGCTTTAATAAATGTTTGATATGCATTACATGGGAACTTCCTAATTCAAATTTTACGATTTAACAGTTAGGGCTTTTCCCATTAATTCTCGACACAGAAAGTTACAGTTGTCATTCGGGGCGTTTATTAAATAAATATGAAAAATTCCAACAAAAAATTATAGCAGGAGCAGAAAAGAGCTCAAGATTAGCACACATGAGTTAAACAAAGTTTCAACTATCGGTGCGTTTATAATACAAACTCCAGGCAAGTGCAGCGTTGGGATCTGGCAGATGAGGTATTTAATTCTTTGGTTTAATATATTTTTCTTTCTGAACGATGGAAATATGCTTGCTGCAGAAAAAGTGCATGTGTGCTAAACACATGGAAAAGTCATCTGTAATTTCTATAGACATCCCTTAATGTTTTCCAACTGGCAGATATGCAAACAGTAGCATCTTGGGGACACTACTTATGTGTGGCTTTAGCAGTCTGTTCAAAACTCCCATCAAAAAAAAAAATGAAAAAATAAAAATACAAATCAAGGATTACCACCCTCTGGGATTTCGTTTCTTAAAAGAAATAACAGTAATAACACATTTTCTGTGTCACACAAAACAAGAGTAAATTAAATAAAGAACCAAATTTACCAGTAGCAGTTAATCCACTTTCTTTTGATTCCATGACTGAAAAGACATGACAGACTTCTTACATTTAAGGTTAGACTAAAAACTTTCCTTTATGATAAAGCCTATAGTTAAGGATGGTCCAGGTGGGACATGGACCCGCCTGAACCATCCTTTAGTTAAGCTGCTATAGGATTAGACTGCAGGGGAACTCTGACAATACACTGCATCTCTTCTCTCTGTCCCTCACTCCTCTCGTCTCTGTCTCTCCCTCACACTTATTATTATTATTATTATTATTATTATTATTATTATTATTATTATTGCGATGCTAATTGTAAAAACTACTAAACATCTAGTCTCTTACTGGTCTCCCTCTTTTCTTCCTCCCCCCTCCCCCGTACTACTCCCCTCCCTTTCCTCTGTCTCTTCTCCTTCTACTTTCTCTTTTTTGTTTCACCCCAGCCAGTCGAGGCAGATGACCATCCACTGGTTCACCGGTTCACTGGTCCACCGTCTGGTTCTGCTGGAGGTTTCTTCCTGTTAAAAGGGAGTTTTTCCTCCATTGTCACCAAGCTCTTGCTCATTGTGAAAATGCTGGGTTTCTCTGTGTAAAGTGCCTTGAGATAAATGTTTTCATGATCTGGTGCTATATGAATAAAACTGAATTGACCTGAATTAATAACTTCTATATATTCTTTACAAACTTCATATGCTCAGCTCAGTTTGGACTGATTTTCAGATGTTTGGGTCCAGGAGGCAGACACCCTTTAACCTTTAACCCTAACATTTAAGGTTGGTTAATGTGGTGGGATCCGTCATCGTCATCGTCAGAGTCCTTAATAAAAGATAAACATAACAGCACAATAATTATATTTTACATAAAATAACCATCAATAATGTCAAGTAATGTAGCCCAGAGAGACAGACGTGATGAAAGATGTGGATTAACAAAATGAACAAAAATGAAAGACTTGGTCCTTTTAGCTAAACTTCAAAAAAGGCTGAAAAAGAAAAAGGTTAGTGACTGGTTTGTTGACGTCTGTGAGGTTGTCACCAAAAATAATAAGCTCTGAGGACCACTGTCTGAATAACTGTTGGCTCAGTCTTTAGAGGACCAAAATGACAGTATGTTATTACTGTATTATTTATACGTTGTACAAATAATACAGTAGTACTTTCTATGGTATGTTGTCATTGTCAAGAAGTATAGTTCTACTATTTAACCTGTAAAGTTTAAAGAGGTAAAGCCTTTTACCAGACATAAACTCAAAATACTTCCACTGTATTTTCACAGGAACCTATAGAAACAGAAAATACTTTTAGTTCAACATATCCCTTGTAGTAACATTGACCAATCCAATACTTAATTACTAACTAATGTTTCAGTCACTTTAAAGGGGACATAGAATGCATATTTTTGAATATTGTAAACTGTTCTTTGAGGTCTCCAAATAACATATATAATATTGATTGGGCTGAAAAAGTCCCAGAATCCTAAACAACCTTATGCAACCTCATGAAATCCCTCTAGAATGAAACCACCAGTTCTCCCCTCCTACTCAGTAAGATCATTAATATTTAAATGAGCTGTGCACTGATTGGTTAGTTTACAGTGAAGGCAAAGAAGGTCCTCCATTGAGTATAGTGACCGACAACAGCATTCAGAGTTAACTTCAACCTGTTTGAATCTGTTTGAGTCAGAGGAGTCAGATACTGAGGAGCAGCCAGTCGCTCAGAGACTGAAATGAATGTGTCAGAGCAGCAACTATATTGTAGCAAAGTGTGTGTTGGTGTCACACAAACAAGCTGACGCACTTTACTGAACTCCAGGACTTTATTTCATCGCTGCTGGTCGTGGCAGACACCAAAATAAATGAAAACAGAGGTTAAAAGTAAATATGAGGTAACTCAGAAAACAGCCATCCTTCTCTCTTTTCTCTCTCTGTGTAACTGCTGGTGGTGCTAGTGAGGAGCTGAAAATAAACACAAATAAACATGGAAAAGATTGAACACAACATGTTACAATACATAACATGTAAAGTTAATTGTAAAAATGTACCATGTCACTTCACCCTAAAATAGACAGATTCAGAACTTTGTCTTATATTTGATAAGAAAGTAACAAAAGTGTTACAAGTGGGTTTTGTACCCTCACCTCTGTAGAGACCAAAGTCCCATAGACCACTTAGCCATAAAACCCACAGAATAGCACTGGTACTGGAAAGATATATTGACATTAATTCCTATGCAATTGTAGTCCACTATCCTATTGTTGAAGTAGGCTGGGCTATTCATATTTTGGGGGTATTGTACCTTGTATCCAAGGTGACATCATAACTGAGCCTTTCCCAAAAGAGACAATTTTACTGCAGCTGTTTCTAGGTTTAGAAATTAGATGTAAAAGAGGCGGAGACGAGGTTTGAGGTTCTGGTATTATCTGTTTGACACAACTAACTGTCTTTATGCAGCAACGCCAAGGAAAATAGGGTTTTTCAGTTTTGGTAACTCAGATTAACATCATAGTCTGTATTGATCCTGACCATTATCATATTGATCACTGACTATATTTTAGAACTATGTAATGTATATCTATATATATTGATAAAGGTAGTGGTAGTAGATAAAATATGTGTAGTTTTTGTGTGTGTGTGTGTGCATGTACTACATATAGGGATAGGAAGATATATAAGTGTAACACAAAAAGTATGACTGTGGAGAATATGTATGCCTTTATTTCTGCAAATAATACTTTACACAATATACAATGTAGAAAAGGAAAGAAGTAAACAATAATACAAATAATCGCTGTTGGCGTTTGGTCGTACTACATCCAGAGGAGTTCTCTCAAGTCATCACAGTAACACTCTGTCGACCGATTCTACAGTTACCTGTAAACTCTGTCATGTTCCAGCTGAAAACATCGACCCACAAACCTTCCTCTTCATCTCTGGAGATTCACACCCTTTTTTTTTATATACACTATTTATTTATTTTCTGTTAACTTTTTTATTTCCTGATAATCTATTTTGTGATTTGTTTATGCTGTCAAACAGATAAATTTCCCCTTTTGAGACAAATAAAATATGTTCTATTCTATTTTAAATAAGTGCATAAACAGATATTTAAAACATTTTTCCTAAAGCCAAAAACCAAAAATTAGAAACAAAAAACAAAACAAAAATCAAAATGTCCACACAAAACTCAAAACTGCAGCATGTAGGAAGCATTCTTTCTTTTTTCACCTACCACTTAGAAATGTAACAGGTTTTCTGTTGTTTTGAAGAAAAACTAAGTAATCGACCTTTTCGGGCAGCAGAAAAGACATGGCAGAGACCTCTGTCCCCTGCAAAACCTGTTCACTGGGGACTGAAGTGACAGGTAGGCTTTAGCTAGAGAAGAAATCAAAGAACTTGTTATAGACAGTCAGGACTGATAACATTAGCTGTCTAACTCACACATTAGCATTATCATTTTCTTTTAGCCATAGCTGCTACCTAGTACCAGACAACTACACTGTGACTATTTGCTAACAGTTAAATAGCTTGTGTTAATGTGTGATCGGTCTGGTAAAAGTTGATGATAACTGGTTAATAATTTAGTGTTGTTAAAACTGGAGCTTTACTGACCCCTCTCAGTAAAGCCCTCATAGAGACAGGGTGTTGGTTCTTAATGTGCTTGGTGAAGTGTATTGTACTATTCAACTTTGTTGCCACCACTTTGAAGCTTTCTTTTCATACAGGTTGGTCAACATTCTTTGTCTTTCCCTGGCAATTTGCCTCATATGTAAAATATTTCCAGATAACACTTTAGCGTTTCTGATTTTTAACTAAAATTGGCGGTGAAGCACCTTCTCCTGCAGCAGTAGCTGCCATGTTCAACCTGATTAAAAAGTCACACAGTGTTCATATTCTCAACAGCTGCTAGTGATGGAAGGGGCTGCCAGCGTACCTGTGCAGCAGCGCTGTGTGAAGTTGTGTGTCAACTGCAGGCCAAGACGTCACATTTAGTATCTATACTGTTCTTATCTAATATCTAATTTGATACTAATTTTGAGTATCGATTACACTCTGACTTTTTTGTTTTTGGACAATACTATTGCCAACATTGCACAGACCACATGATATGCATGTAAGCAAAATATTGAGTTACAATTTATCTACATGACATACATGACATCTATTGGCATAATATGCCAGTATATAAATTTCACTGCCATACTGTCATCTTTCTTTTATGGTTTTTAACACATGGGTCTTGTTTTCACACCCTTGGAGAAGTCATCATCAGTAAAGACTTTGCTATATGCACAATGAAATGATTCAAATTAATATCTCTGCCACAATTTTACTATTTCATTTATGCCAATTTTGCTGTGTCAGTATTCAATAGTAAGGGTGTTGACCAGTTACAAACTTTTCTTTGGAAATCCCAAAACAAATCACCACTCACACATCCTCCTTTAAAAAACATATTAAAATGGAGCATTAGTGCATTTTTGAAGCTCAAACTAGTTTCTGAGTCTTCCAGCCTTAACCCAAAGGATAAAGTTCAGTCACAGGTTCAAATGAACTAATTTAAACTGCTGAATTATTGAATTCTCAGCCCACATTTTATGGTGTGGGCAAGAGATTTTTTTGGTTTTTGTCATTTTAGTGATAATTTGCACTTGGCAGTTACATCATCATCCTAGAGTTTTTATGTAATTCACTCCCATACCTTTGGCTTTTGACTTGCAGCTGATAATTCATGTGAGGGAGCTTCATGCAGAGTCAAGGGATGTAACCAGATATCATCAATGTAAAAAAATACAAGGGGAACCTTTGCCTCTTCAATCCTGAAACCTTACATAACCCTGCTCTTCACTGCGTTATTATATGTACTGTATGTGCTCTCACACATTGATAGTCCATCAGTATGGAGCAGGTTTCCATTATCATTTCAGACATCTCTGCAAACAAGCATAAAAAACAGACAATACACCTCTGATAAGAAAATCAAATATGAAAGAGGAACATATATACACAGGTGGACAAAATTGTTGGTACCCCTCTGTTAATTAAAGAAATACCCACATTGGTAACTGAAATAACTCAAAACTGACAAAAGTAATAATGAATAAAAATCTACAGAAAATTAACCAATGAAAATCAGACATTACTTTTGAATTGTGGTTCAACAGAATTATTAAAAAAAAAACAAAATATTGAAACTGGCCTGGACAAAAATGATGCTACTCCAAGAAAAGATTGAAAATAATTTGACCATCGGGACATGTTAAACTAAGTTGTGTCCTCAAGTAGTCACTGTGCTGTTTGGCAATATGGTGTGTACAACACTGAACATGGAACACAGAAAACGAAGGAGAGTTATCTCAGGAGATTAGAAAGAAAATCATAGATAAGCATGTTAAAGGTAAAGACTATAAAACCACCTCCAAACAGCTTGGTGTTCCTGTGACTACAGTTGTATATATTATTCAGAATTTTAAGGTCCACAGGACTGTAGCCAACCTCCCTGGACGTGGCTGCAAGAGGAAAATTGATGACAAATTGAAGAGACGGATGATACGAATGGTAAACAACGAGCCCAGATCAACCTCCAAAGAGATTAGAGGTGAACTCCAAGGTCAAGGTACATCAGTGTCAGATCACATTATCCGTCGCTGTTTGAGCCAAAGTGGACTTCATCGGAGAGGACCAAGGAGGACATCACTGTTGAAAGCAAATCATAAAAAGTGAGACTGGAATTTGAAAAAATGCATATTGACAAGCCACAAAGCTTCTGTGAGAATGTCCTTTGGACAGATCAGACAAAACTGGAGCTTTTTGGGAAGGTACATCAGCTCTATGTTCACAGACGCAAAAATTAAGCATACCAAGAAAAGAACATGGTCCCTACTGTGAAACATGGAGGAGGCTCGGTTATGTTCTGGGGCCGCTTTGCTACATCTGGCACAGGGTTTCTTGAATCTGTGCAGGGTACAATGAAATCCTATCAAGGCATTCCGGAGCAAAATGTGTTGCCTAGTGTCAGAAGGCTTGGTCTCAGTCGCAGGTCATGGGTCTTCCAACAGGATAATGACCCAAAACACACAGCTAAAAACACTCAAGAATAGCTAAGAGCAAAACATTGGACTATTCTGAAGTGGCCCTCTATGAGCCCAGATCTAAATCCCATTGAACATCTGTGGTAGAGCTGAAACATGCCACCTGGAAAAGATACCCTTCAAACCTGAGACAACTATAGAGTGTTTGCTGATGAGGAGTGGGCCAAAATACCTGTTTACAGGTGCAGAAGTCTCACTGACAGTTACAGAAATAATTTGATAGCAGTGATTGCCTCAAATGGTTGTGCAACAAAATATTAAGTTAAGAGTACCGTCATTTTTGTCCAGGCCAGTTTCATTTGTTTTTTCTTTTCTTTCTTTCTTTTTTTTTTAAATAATTCTGTTGAACCACAATTCAAAAGCAAAATCAGATTTTCATTGGTTAATTTTCAGTAATTTTTTTTTTTTTATGTACACTTTTGGGTCAGTTACAAATTATTTTAGTGGCCACTGTTGGTTTTTCTTACATTAACAGAGAGGTACCAACAATTTTGTCCACATGTGTATATATTTTGCCCCTGTGCAAACATTTTGGAATCCAGTCTATATGAAGCATCCAGTGATTCTTTGATTTCAGTCATAACTGCAGAAATTTCAAATCTTTTTTTTTTCCCTATACATGATTCTTGGTTCCCATCCTGAAGGCATTTTTGGAGCAGTAAAAGCGATGTCCGTGCTGCATGAACAGAGTTAGGAGAAAAGTCTCACACTCTGCCAACACCTGACCCTGCGTGCAGCTCACACTAAAGCCAGGTGATTACACTATGTAAATTTTTTTCATGTGTTAAAATTGTGTTTGAAAGTGAGTCATGAAAGTCATGAATTTTGAAAATCCAATTACTATTAATCCACTTTCCAGGTTAGGTTGTTATTTCAGCTACAGGCTAATAAGCATATGGGCTGAAAACAACTGAGTCAGCAGTGATTGACTGCTGGGTTTTGATTTACTAGATGTATTTCTTTGCAACTGAGGATACATAGCTAACCAATTATGCATTTTAAAGCTTTCTAGCCGGGCTCAATTAATCACCCCTTAATGTCAAATGCAACCACTGTGCAGTCCCAGTGTTGAGTAGAGTAAGTTGGGCCGGAGGAAATAAGTCAGTATTTCTATTTTAAAGGAGCACTGCATTGACTGATTTTACATGTGTCACAGGCAGTCCTATTCATGCTGTGAAAACAGTAGCATAATATCTTTTGTGGCTCTGCAGGAACTTTCCAAAGTTAAAAAATGTCACCTTTTTGGGCTGGAGATTGTACTATTTTACAAACTACTATTTCTTTCAAAGGTTTCAGGTTTGAAAGAAGTAGGCATCTAGGATGCAGAGGAGATACAGTGAAAGTGTCATGATCATGGGAAATGTAGGATCCAGTTTCTTGGGCCGTGTCCACGCTAATGCAGATATCTCGCTTAAAAAATCAATTCTGCCAATACAAGCATTTTGAAAAATATGTCTGTACACATGAAAACTAATAGAAATAAAAACACTCAAAATAGTATGCCAGGCCAGTAGATGGTGATATAGGCCACATCAACGATTTATTAAGCACTACAAATAAATAGAGGAACCATATGCACCATAATTCTGGTGGTATATGTGGCCTTTGGTGGCCTTTGTTGCTGTTATTACAGACAAAGGCACATTACAAAAAGCAACAATTGGCCAACAGTGGATATTACTGTTTCCTAAACTTACACATAAACTAAAGGGACACGCATAAATTCATAAACTGCACTCACAAAGTGACCACTGTAAGTTTGACAATCAGGACACAGAGGAAAATGTTCACAAAATATCCATATTAGTGTGGACAAGGCCTAAAGGTCAGGACATCTCCGCCTCTGCTTATTATGCTCCAACAATTTAGGAATGCAACATTCACCTCAGGGGTCCGTGTCATGGCTGTGAAATAACCAAGTACATTAAGTATCCTTGTGCTTTTTCACTGACACATTTTATGTGTTTACATTACCACCACTAGAGTTTTGACAGCTATATTTACTTTTCAAATGTAGGATTTATGTATAAATATGAGGAGCACACAAACTGTGATGCATTGTTATAGATTAAACCCAATAGTTAGTGAAGCAGTACAGTTTTGTTCTATCTCAACCAGTTGCTATAGTAAAATTGAGCCTGCTAAAGTAATCATATCTAAATAATTAGCCTAACAGCCTGATATAACCAGGTTTATACTGTATATAAAACACTTACATTACATTTTAGTAATGCTGTCAAAATCTCATTCTTACTTGTTTCATTTATTAAATACTATATTTATTAGATCTCCAGGTTAAATGTATTTGTTTTGTTTTTTGTTGAATTTGATTTGTTCGTTGTTGAATTTATTTGTAATATATGTCAATTTAAAGAAAACCTTCACATTTTTAATAGTAGGCTGATATATTATTTGTTGAAAAGCAACTTACATTTACTCAAGTGTTTTATTCGTTTAATTATTCTACTTCATACATTTCTGAGGGAAATATTGTCCTTTTTTTTAGCTAATAGCTTTGCCTGATTTAGAGAAATTCTAGAGAACTGATTTAAATATGATCACAAATGTGGTGCACTGTGACCCAGCATTAAATAAACCTTGAAAAACCAAAACAGGAAAATGCTGCTTATGTATTAATGTACAAGTAATCTGGCAATTAGCGATGTAGAAAAAAAACTACACATTTGCCTTTTTCTTTCGATTATTTCTATTTTGTTATATCACAATTGTCTAATGTCATCATCATAATAATGTAATAAATGACCAATAACATTCCAATATAATATGTAATAATAATAATAAGCCTTTTTTTTAACTTTTGAATGCAGGACTTTTACCTATAATTGTATTATTATAGGTAATAGAGCATTCTTTTGAAATATTTCTTTTCAAAAGTTTTCTTTTTACATAAATATAACATCAGAACAACATCTCCCACCTCGATACACTAGAGGCAGGTTCATTATTCTGCACTGAGTGTGGTATACTGAATGTAGTTTACTAATTGTGCTAGATTTCTATGTACAGGAGTTTGAAATTGTGTTTCTACAGTGTGATAATACTAAACTGACTTGATCTATGAGAAAAAAGATGTAAAAACGACCTCCATCACAGTATTGTAGGTGCAATACTTTCAACTAAAAGACTATGGTTAACCAGTTAGATATATAGTCAGAGAAAAAGAAGGATTTTGAGTATCAGTGTGATGTGATGATGACATACAGCAGCTTTGTGTGTTCGAATCTTTCGAAACTTTTGTCAGGACACAGATCTGTCACTTTTATACTTCAGTTGACCCCAATCAGTTGGTGACGGACCTCTATTGAACAATTTGTCCGCCGTGCTGTACATAAATAATACACAATCCGTGTTTAACTCTATGATCAATGAATCAATGCGAATGAATCAATGTCACACCTCATGGCACAGCGGAGGAGAGGTAAGGGATGGGGTACGAGAGGAGCAGGAGGGGAGGGTCGTGTGGCATGCCAGGCTCGTTCTTCACACTTTTTTTTTAGTAAAGGAGGGGTATGTGCGAAATAATACTCGCTCATTAGGAGCGCGCGCTGGTTCCTGGTTAATTCATCCTGGACTGTCACGGGCTTGTGTTCGACCCCCGGGTAACACATAAATCACGCGCAGAACCAACCGGCCGACCGGGCGAGCTTCATGCCCCTAACGCCGCTGATTTATCAACCAAATTACTGCGAGTCCTGCTCGGCCCCAGCACTTTGCCGAGGAAATCACCGACTAACCCCTGAGCGAACCGATTTATTGAAAAGCTGTCCCCCTCCACTTCCATCTCACCCGCCTCTGCGCCGCTTTCTGTGTCACTCCACTCATCTCTCACCGACTTAATTAAAATCTATCCCGTTGGCTCGTTGGCATTTATTACAACCACTGGGCTGATGAAACAAAGAACGCGACAATACCAAAGCTGCTTTACGCCGACAAACGTTCACTTTACACACACACACACACACACACACACACACAATGGGGATTGATAAAAACAAGCTGTGCCTCAGTCAGCATCTACAGTAGGCTAGAAACACCAAAAAAAAAAAAAAAAAGGTGTGTGTGTGTGTGTGTGTGCGCGCGCGCGAGTATGTTGGAGGGAGGGGGGGGTAACCCCTTGCTTGCTGTACCACACGTGCTAAAATAATAATAAAAACCGCCTTTTCTCTTTTCCTTTGACCTTATTAAAACCAAAAAATGTGGAGAAGTATCACAGAAGAAAACCTTCCATTTACAACAAACTGAGCGTTTCACATTTGATAAAGGTGGAGGAAATACAAAAACGAGCCTCATTATTCTAGCAAATGAAAAAATGTTTCATGTTTATATGCTTCACGGGCTGTAAATGGACAAATACATACTCATGTTGTTGCCAAGAGGTCATTGGCAGACACGTAAAAGCACTTGGTTTACCTACAAACTGTCATGAAACCACAAACATAAAAATACAAATATACTTTTGGAATTTATTTTGAATTTATTTGACTAAGGTGCTGCCCTGAAAGGTCCAATTGCTCAGACCATGTTTTATGGAAGTTCATTGTATTTAACTATATTAAACAGGTCCAGTGCTGTAAAGAATTTTACCTCTGATCGTTTGCTTCAGTTCATGATTATATTTAAACGCAAAAGCAATGAGGCACCGGGCTAAATAAGGGGAAATGGTATTAAGCACTGTTTTTAAGCTGTTAATGGATAGAAAAGTATAGCAGGTATGTCTGGTTTCATGAGTCAACTCTTGTGTGGCATAAGTATTTATAGGCTACTTTGCTTCAGAATTAAGATTCTGTTCCATGTGCGAGGAAGACAGTCGATTTTAAAGGAGGTTTTATTGATCAGATTTATTGATTTTTTTCAGGCTTGAATGATTTTTTTTTTTTTTTTTCAAATCACGAAAACGTTGTTTTGAAATTTATAAACTGTAGTTTTGACTGACTGTGATCATCCAAGTACATTTTACAAAGTTAAAAGTTTTACAGTGGTGGTGTGTTTTAAGCTTTTTTTTTTTTTTTTAAATTCCGCCTTTTAAAAAACAATAATTCGATTTCAAAAATGTTGATTAGACAAAATAACAGAACTGCAGTGTCCATGTTTTTGTGACTAAAAATCTTTCATAGTTTGGTTTCTTTCATATAAAAACAAACGATGGTAACTGTTATAAATTATTAAGCTGGTAATATGCAGGTTTTGATAGATGGTGAGTTTGCTAGATACCATCGTTGGTCTAACAGAGGGATCAGTGGTGTCTGATGTTGGCTGCGGGCCCATCGAGTCTGGATCAGAAACGTTTAATGAGAAAAGCTGCTAATTCAAACTCGTGATGATGGTGGTGATGATGACGATGATGTGAAGGAGGGGTTGGGGGTAGAGAGTGTAGAAGCGTCTTGAAATTACGTCGATAATTAAGTGTGCAAATTTGTTTCTATTAAATAAAAATAACACATATTGGAGAACTCAATTAGCGTTAATTAATCCTGTCTCTAAATTGCGTAAGAAAAAAAACAGAAAACAAGCGGGGTTGAACTGGAGGACTCTCTTCTTCTTTTCTGACATCATTTCTGATTCTTTCTAACCTCAGGGCTTTTTTCTTCCACTCTTGGAGGTTAGGAGGTAGCTATTGGACTCTCCTCTCCTTTCTCTCTCTCTCTCTCTCTTTTTTTTTTTTTTTTTGTTGCATCCTCTTGAGAATTGGAAATGGGGGATGGAGATGGGGAATGTGGAAGGCGCTAAATTAGCTGGCTGATCCGCGCTCATTGCCGCATACACATCCCCCTATTACTGCGCCCCGGCGCCGCTTAATATTCCGGGCATGGCGGGCACGTCTAGATAGCAGATTTATCAAATGGGAAAATGAATGTATGATGATCAGTTAAATTGAAAATCAGCGCCCCGGTGACAGGCCGCACTGACACCTCGGTAATTAGAAAGAAAAATGATGGCGTCCGAATGCATAATAGAGCAAAAACAATTTACGCTATCCCCCCACGCCGTAATGATCGCGCGTTCAAATTGAAAATTTCTCCCGGTTGAAATTGAATTCATAAAGTGTGATGCATGAGCGGCACGGACACAGCGGGAGGGCCTGCCCGGTCCCGACTTGGCTTGATCGATTGGTCGTTTCTGTTGGTGCCACCAAAACACACCTCCTCCCTCCCTCTCGTCACCCACTCTCTCTATCACCCACTCAGCGTTTTATAGGTCTATTATAGACAGATAGATAGATAGATAGATAGATAGATAGATAGATAGATAGATAGATAGATAGATAGATAGATAGATAGATAGATAGATAGATAGATAGATAGATAGATAGATAGATAGATAGATAGATAGATAGATAGATAGATAGATAGATAGATAGATAGATAGATAGATAGATAGATAGATAGACATTTCTGTGGCTCTGCTCAGTGACATTGATTGACATTTTTATTTACACAATGTGCAAAAGCTATTGAAATCTATGTTTTAATAGTTTCTAAGGCTATCTAGAGACTTATATGTTAAACTTTAACCTCCAACACTGCTGTTTGCGCTAATGAGTTCATATTTCATATGAAGTTACAAACTAGAGATGCATTTCATTAACTTTATATTCTTGTCTTTAAAGAGGCACGTCTGTATAAATGTACTGGGGATGTGAGTTCGACTGGGTAAATAAATATATCTTTCACATGATTACAGCTTTACTTCAAATATTATGAGGGAGTATTTTATGTCTATGGGATTTGGGTAATAACATTTTACCTGTAATTTCTAAAAGTTTTGTGGGGAAGTGCTCAGTGCTAATTTTACACTCACTCACTTTTGGGCCATTACACACTCAGCACATATTGTGCACACACATACTATAAAACCCTTTTTGCTGAGGGGAGATCAAACCTATATTTTCTAATTATTATAATAAAGCGCCCCCTTCTCCTCCTCTTAAAAAAGAGAATAAAGTGGAAATTTTACACACCGCGCGTGGAATGAACGATTTAACGTGATTGTTTCGGTCGAAGGGGACGTTTCCTGAGGCCTTATGGGAAAATAATGTCCTTATGAATTAAATAATAGGGTTATTACTTTCATTGATTTTAGCTGTCTGGGAATTTAGTGTTCAGCCTCGGTCTTCGCCCATCCTCCTCCTCCTCCTTCTGCTCCTGCTGTTTTTCTCTCTCGCTCCCTCCTCGTCCTCTTGTCTAATTATTTTCCTATAAGCCCCCCGCCTCCTACAGCGCAAATAGCAGAGTCACCGAGCGAAAATTATGTAAATATTATTAAAGGGACTCAGGCACGGAAATTCATTTTAGATCGGCGCAGCAAAGTAAAGCTCTGTCCCTCGGATCCCCCTCAATTTATTTGCAAATAAAGGCGAGGTGACCGGGAGGGATCAGGGATATTTAGCCGGGCTGTCAACACGGCTCCTCTGCGCGCTGGCTCGCCAGAATTAATGGTTTTAATAATTGGGATTTCAGTTTCCAGGGAATTGGTGGCGTTTACACTTCATAAGCTAAACACACTCTTTTTCCAAAGGAAAAAAAAAAAACACGTCGGACTATGTGCGCGTCAGGTGGGCGCGCACCTACAAGATTTAAGAGATTTTCTCTCTTTTTTTTTTAGAAGAAAAAAATTCAAAACATATAATTCTTCATTTTTTCTTCTTTTTTTTTTTTTTTTTTTTTTAACTTCGTCCAACAATTGGTCAAAAAATTATTAATACAAGCTTGGCAAATCACACCCCTCCCCTCTCTCTCCCACTCCTTTTCTTCCCCTATATCTTTATCTGTCTCCCTCGAGGGACTCAGTCCTATTAGAACAAATGACGAGGGGCCCATGCGCTTTTGTAAAAAGGCGCAGGCAGGCGGGCGCGCGCCTGTCCTATTATGTGCGACACATGATCAATAGGGCGATAACGCAGCAACATCAATATAAGCGACAGAACAATGAGGGATATCATCGAACATCTATCTTAATATAGCCGACTACAAGGGCCGTCTGACAACCGCGGCAGCTCATGAAAATTCCGCCCCACGAATCTCGCACCATCTCCTCCTCTTTCCTCCTCCTCGCCCTCAATAGTCTATGTGCACTCACGCACACAAGCGAGCACGCACACATACACGGTGCAGCTGGCGCGGCTATTATTTTCCCATTTCAATTTGACACCCCTGCCTTTCATGCTAATTCTATTATTGTAGGAAGTTTATGTGATTCCATATCACTAGAAATCGGTAATGTCTAATAACCCTTTGGGCTGAAAGGAGGAGGAGGAGGGGAAAAACTGCCTCCAGACCCGCGGCAGCCAGTGGGAAAATAATTACTTTCATATCAAAACTCAGCAGGAGGCGCAGGGTCCTATAGCCCGCGGCCACTAACCTCATTCCAGCTCGGCCTTTCAAATGAATAAATTTGTTAAAGCAATAAATACAAACAGCCAGACGGACTTGAGCCCCAGCTCCGGCTCACTACACAGAGAAAAGGGGGGATTTATCTGCTGTAACACGACAAAACTCTAGATCCAAGGTCCCTCCCACCCCACCTCAACAGGGCCCTGAAAAGACAGTCGTTCAATTTAAACAATAACTTTATTTATCAAAATGTTTACATATAAATATCATTTTTATCAACTTTACAATATCTGAGGATTTTTGTTGTGTGTAGGATGTTTATTGTAGACTATTTTTTTGTCTTTGTTACAAGTTGGTCACCAAAAAAGAGAAAAAAACCTGCTTCTAATGGTGTTTGGGCCTAAAGCCTGAATATGAGGACAGCCACAGCTTTTGGGGGCCATCTGGATTGATCACACATTATGATTAAAAAATAGATGAGAAATAAGTCTCCTGATTCCTGATATGTTTTAGAGTGTCTCAGCAGAGCTTTGGGAATGTTTGAATAGTCGGAGCGGTGTTCTTGGTCCTTTGTTTATGTTTGCTCCTTGCAAGTGTTAGTCCATATCGACATCCTCTCCATCTGTTCCGGGTGTTTCTTGACAGTCTGTGTTTGCCTTGAGACACTCAGAGAGGTCTGGAGACACGCACTCCTTCTCTTTTGCACACAGCTTGGCAGCTTGGCAGCCATTGGTTGCCGCCTCCGTTTGAACTTTTAGACTCCTCTCCTCACTACTGTCACTGGATTGCATGGAGCTCAGCCTGGCCAGAGCTGCCTGAGCTACACTGTTTTGTGGAGGAGAGACAGGGAGTCTCCCATCACTGCAGTCACCACTACACTCCTCCACATCTGGTCCATCCACTATATTGCTAACTTGATTGTGGTGATGCTGCGTGTTTTGCTCCATATGATCAGAGTTTAGAGGCTTAGTGACAAAGTGACTGGAGAGGTCAGAAGGAGCAGGACTCCCTTCACTTGCCACACACCTCTGTCCCAGGCTGAGCCTGTTAATGTTGTCCTGACATGGTGTGGCCTTCAGGGCTGTCTGCGGCACTAGAAAGCCCAAAGGCTGATGGGTAATGGGGTAAAGCAAGAAGTGACCTTTTCCCACCAGTGTCCTCTGACTGGGCAATGAAGGGAAGTCCAGTTGAGATTTACGTCGAGGCGTGGCATCAGAGAGGAGGCTCTCTACGCTGAAAGGGTTTCTTTTCTGCAGGGTAGAAGACCTTGGGCCTCCTGGACTAGAGCTGTGCATGCTGCCTGGAGAAACCTGCTCTGGCTCTCCTGCGGTTCTTTGGTTTTGGTGGTTTTGTAGTTGGCTGAAATCATGTCTGGTTTGGTCACAGCTGGATTCAGTTTGGTGTCCTCCTGCACCCTTTGTTGCTGGCAGTTCAATATGAATAGTCCCGTTAATGTTTGTAGACTGCTGCTCACTGTCAGTGAACTGGGAGACCCCACTGTCACTCTCTGAGCCTGCGGGTGTGTGGAAGCTTTCACCTGCTAGAAGTTTGTTCTGTGACCTCAGCAGCTTCTTCTCTTGTTTCCGTTTCTTTTTCTCGGCCCGCTCTCGCTCCCTGCGTGCAATCTCCTCAGGGTCCATTGGCTCGCCGCTGCACGTGGTCGGGTGGGAGTTGTGAGCGGGCCGTCCCGGCCCTTTCTTTGTGTTCTCCTTTTTTCTCCATTTAGCACGTCGGTTTTGGAACCAAACCTATGCCACATACACACACAAACACATACACACGAAAGACAGGTACATATGGAAAACTGACATGAGTTGAATTTTAGAGTAGAGTTTAACATCATACATTGGTTTATGTGCTGTTGTTGGGACTACTTAAGTGATCAATCAGTTCAACTGTTTTTGACTAACATCAGCTGTTATTTAATTTTTTTTTCATAGTTAATCCGCCATTTAAACCTTGTAATGACAAAGTTTGTTTGCTTTATCTTCGGCAACAAGATGATTTGCACCTTTTCTCTGTTTTGTCATTCTTTAAAAAAATGCAATAAACTAATTCAACACCTGGTGCCTGAATGTGTGAGCATTTTTAGTATTTTACAGAGTAAATAATTGCAATATAAAAATAATGGAGCAATCAATGGGCAATGTAAATAAGTGTTACCAGGAACTAACTGTAATTTATATTGTGTGTTTAAGACAACAAAGGACCTCACACCTGCTGTAACAAGACATGACAAGACAAATCAGTGTCAGTGGCTATCAGATCAGGAGGACAGACAAAGCTTGTCAGCTGGAAAAATGCTCAGAGCCCAGAAACAGGTGAAGTTGTCCTCAGCCTCATTCTGTCTTTGTTTACTGCAGCTTTCAACGCCTTAAGAGTACATTAGGTTAATAGGTCACAACGGTGGACCTACAGATGCACAGATGTGCCGGTGTTAATTACCAATGAGTCTGTTTTATAGGCAATTACATTTAATTGCACTGAGGCTAAATCAGCCATACCCTGTCTCTGTATATTCGTTTACACCCAGACCTCCGTTCACATGGGGCTTTAAAAAAAATCACACGACTGCCTGCGCACCGAGCCATGCGAGGGCGCTTCCCTGCCTGAAAGCTCTCACTCCCCGGCCTCGGGGCGCGCTCAGGGCAGCGTGTTTGCCGCTGATAACGCCAAGAGTTTAGCATGCAGAAGTTGGATCCGATGAACATTGCACAATAAGGACGGGGGTAGTGTGTGTGTGTGTGTGTGTGTGTGTGTGTGTTGGGGGTGGAGGGGTGGTGTGGGGCGACGACACGAGCGACAATGGAGCTTCTTATGAATTGTTAATGCTGGTTGTATCTTTCCTCAGCAAACCTGGCGATAAAGGAGCGTTAAGCAGCTTGAGGGAACAATAATCTGAGGTTTAGGAGCGGAATCCCCAAACAACATGCAGCAGCGACGATGTGTGTTTCTGCCCTGCGTTTATTCCAGCCAGCACAGAAACACACTGATACACCTGAACGTCAAACAGAAAATCATGCTTTAACATACCTAACAAACAGGCTGATATACGGCGGACCCAACAACAACAACAACAACAACAACAACAATAGTAATAATAATAATAATAATAATAATAATAACAGTTGTTATTATTTAATTGTATTTAATACTACTGATAATAAATATCGAAAGTGTTGCTATATTTACGTTATTATATATTATTATATTTATGGTTTTGCTCTTGTAAGTTGTTATATAATTATTATCATTATTCTACTTATTATTATTATTATTATTATTATTATTATTACAGTTATTATTAGTATTAGTTATTATTAGCAGTAGTAGTAGTAGTAATAGTAATATTTAATACTAGTAATAATAAAAAATGTATTAATAAATTGTATTAATAGTAAAATTGCAACTATATTTATGTTGTGACTTATTACAAGAGCAAAAATCACAACATAAATAAATAGTATTAAAAACTAATAATAATAACAACTAATGATAACTGTAATAATAATAACAACAGCAATAATAACAACAGTAAAAAAGAGAATAATTATTATTATCCTTATTACTGTTGTTATTATTATGATTATGACGATTATTATTAGCAATAATAATAATAACAACAACAATCTGGTAAATGTTGTGCTGTGATAAATGTATATACAACCGTAAAAAAGCACAATATGGAGAAACCCCTACCATACCTATTACATTTAAATTCATACCTTTAGCCATCCTAAAGGAATGAATTCATTAGACAGCTATAGCTAAATACATTGTGAACGAACTGTCAAACACTTAAAATTGAAGGTAAAGGAATAATACTAGTTAGTTACCATTTCACCCGTTGGTTTGCTCAGTAAATAGCCTTGTTTTTATTAACCCATAAATCAATAGGTTGCCTCCATGCATAATTCAAGAGACCCCTTATTGATGTTTTGATACTTGACAAATAGCTATCAGTGTGGAGCAGGCCTTCATAGAATTATTCCTAGAATATTTTATGGACTTTGACATGAAAGTGAGATCTAAAGTTTTTTTGAAATATCAGAACAATGTATTTAAAATAACACAGGGTAAGCCAAACTCCCCGACTAATAAAACAAACACAAAATACGTTTTACAACTCGTTTTTACGTGTTTTTACCTGAACCCTGGACTCCACGAGGTCAAGCCTGAGCGCGAGCGCCTCTCGCATGAACACATCCGGGTAGTGGCTCTCATTGAAAGCCTTCTCCAGCTCCTCCAACTGCCACCCGGTGAAATTCGTCCTCGTGCGTCTCCGTTTACAACCAGGACTGTCCTTATCCGGGTCCCCAGAATCTGCAGTGTTTGGCGCGTGTGTGTTTTTATTTGTGTGTGTGTGTGTGTGTGTGTGTGTGTGTGTGTGTGTGTGTGTGTGTGTGTGTGTGCGTGCGTGCGTAAAAGGAGAGACAGGGGTTCATACTACAAGACTGACATGACAGAAAAGGCAGCAGTTTAATGTAAAACGCCCTTTTCAAAATATGTTACATATTCTTTTTATTCGTGAACTCTGACAAAAAAAAAAAAAAAACATTTATGGCGGTTTTTAGATCTGTCATTCTTTCTAAAAACTAAAAATAAATTCAGTTTTAATCAATAAAAACACAAGGGTCAGCAGCCAAGAATCATTTCCCTCTACAGGCTCTAAATGACAAGTTTTTCGTTTGTCATTCCAGTTCAGCACTCGTGATAAATTACTACCAATGAACCTGTTTACAAACTTTTCTTTTATCATACTCTCCAGATTCAAAACTTTTAACCATCATAAATCTCTCTTTAAACAAACGTTATCCTGCAAAATCTATTTTCACTAGCTAAAACGTGTCAAAAACGTTCTTATTAGGCCATAAACACGGTACTTTACATTTACTAGACTTTCTGTCACAATGCATTGTTTCCACGCGACTATAAATAAGACACGATACAAAAAAAAAAAAAAAAAAAAAACCAAACAAACAAACAAAAAAAAAAAAAAAAACAGCCGGCCCACCTGAGAGTTTGAACTGCTGGCTGTCAGATGACAGGAGCGGGTTGGAGCTGACCACCGAGGCCGAGCAGGAGCCGTTAAGTAATCCGTCTATAGAGAAGGGTACGGCGGCGGCGGACTGCAGCTGGTGCCCGCTGGCGAGCTCGTAGACGTGCTGCTGATGGTGGTGATGGTGGTGGTGGTGGGAGCCGAGCGAATACGGGAAACCCACCAGCCCGCCCAAGGAGCCTCCGAACTGGGCGTGAGGATGCTCGAGTACCCGACTGTCCATGCTCGCCGGGGCTGCGGCGGGGCCGAAGTGAAGATGCAGAGGGAGGCAGTGTGGCTGAACATGCAGTCAAAAAACAAACAAAAAAAGTCAGGGTGAGGAGGATGAGGCGAAGGCGGAGAGGGGCAGGGAAGGGAACCCAGGCAGGAGGCCGTTTCCCGCGGCCACGGCAGGCTACGGTGTGTACAGTGAGGCGAAGGAGAGCGGGCGGTGCGAGGTATTACAGGTTTACGGTCCAGCCGAGTTGTCAGCCCCGCTCTTTCTCTCCGCGAGCCAGCTCATTAGGACCCTTCCATCTGCTCGTGGGACCAATAAGAAACGTTAATCGCTGCGTGACGTCAGAGGCGCGGTTAATGGGGTAGGCTAACGGAAGGCAGCGCGCGAGGAAAAACACGCACACACAGAAAGAGAAAGAGAGAGAGAGTGTTTTCATTCTTACCGGATCGATCGCTAATTACACCTGGCGCGGTGCTTTAATTCAGCTCTGTCAAAACAATAAGGAGGCTAAGCTGCTGCGTGGATACAGCGAGGTGACTGACAGACCGACTCTATTAAACTCTCAGCAACAGAAGCTATTATTTTATATTTTTCATTAATAAACACTTACGGTTCCACTGATTTGGGGACTGTTTATAATTCTTTACCAAAAAAAAAAAGGTAATGAAAACTGTAATTATGGGTTTTCTTTTTTAGTTTGATACATCAATTGTAATTAATAGATTTATTATGGTTAACGAATCGTGTATTATTCATTATACTGTATCTATCAGTAATTAGCCATTCATAATAACAAACTTTGCAGACTATGTGAAATTCTACTTTAGCTATATGAAGGGCCGTTGGGGTAGTATGCCCTTGGGCCAATGACATGGTGGCCAAGATCTTAACCTGCAAAATATCCAAGAAAAAGACATATATATATATATATATATATATATATATATATATATATAGATAGATAGATAGAGAGAGAGATAGATAGATAGATAGATAGATAGATAGATAGATAGATAGATACTTTATTTATCCCTTGATCCCTTTGAAATTGAAGCACCACCACACACAGCACTGTTAAAACTTAAAGACATAAAAAACAGAAGAGCAGAGAAAGGCAGAACATTCGTAAGGGGATGCAAAATATCCAAGACATGCTGACCATGATAAGACTCAAAATAACTACAAAGACTTACAAAACTATCACAAAGAAAATCAATAACATCTCCAAATGTCCCTTTCAGAATAGGTGTCCTGTAGGAGGGTTATGAGGGGCTGTTGAATCATAGTCCCATGGCCCTAACTTGATGGTTGACACTCTTTGATCCATGAGTGAAACCTCTCAAATGGACTGTTAAAGCCTAGATAAATTAAAAATCCTTTTTTAAAAAACATTCATAACTGCAGACTTGAAAGATTGCTCAATCTTATTTTTTAAACTATTGACTTATTTTACTATTGACTTTCTTAATGCCATACTAACAGTTGTTATTTGTTTACCAACATTTCTAATTGCATAATTACAAGCTTTTACCAAAACATCTGATAATTTGTCACATTTTTACACTACTCTGTGAATGAGTTAATAAATCGTTATACAATAATAAGTAAATAGCTGATAAACCACGTTGTTATTGATAGGACCAAATTAAGTTTTTCCTTCTCCTTGTCTGTTCTCCTTTCTCCCATGAGTGTACACACACGTGCGTGTGTGTGTGTTTAAACACACAGTCAGGACTAGACAGATCCATTCATAGAACCTTTATCCTCCCTGCCCATTTCCTGAGCTGTCACAAGACATTTTAAACTACAAGCCTCTTTTCATCTCCTAAACATCTACCTACCTCATCCCACCCTGCCTCACACACACACACACACACACATGCACAGTACAATGCATATATGAACACACACACACACACATTCCCCACATCCAGTGTGTTAGCTGAAACCCATATTATTTCAATCTTAAAGTCTTAAATCTCACTTTACTCTAATTGTTGTAACGACACTCATTGAAAATGTATCTGAGTAGAAGTATGTACTTAAGTGAGGAAATGAAAAAGTGAAAGTTGAATAAAAAAAAAAGAACAAAAACAAAACAAAACTCAAGTACTAATACTCCCAAAACAAACGTAAGAACAATAGTGAAGTATTATTACTTGATTACTGTACAACACTGGCTGCTGCCTGTTGTTCAGGACAAGTATGAAAATTAACTTTTCCTGCTATGACAAAAATAGACGCATAAATAAACAGCATTCTGCATAATTGTGTCTTAAGCTTAGTTCGCACTGCCTGACTTTACCAACTATTTGTGAGTCGCAGGCTACAGCCACAAGACAACATTGTCAGGTCAATCTGCAAACGTTTTTTTTATCGTTTTAGACTTTTGTCCCCATGACAACGGTGTTGTCGGTACCCTGAAACAATGTTTTTCAATAACAGGTTCCAGAGTGTGGAAAAATTTCAAAATGCTGCCATCGTGTCGTTGTGTAGACGTCAAAACGGCACTTTAATTGAAAATGATAACGTGACAGTCCCACGTACCAGGAGATGTAGTAGGAAGAAGAAAAACAATGGTGGATTACAGAGCTGATTGTGCTACACGAGCTACCTGCAACAAAACCTTGAAATCCTGTGTCAACCAGACGACCAGCAGAGACACATAAACAATTAGTGACTTCTTCTTGTGTTTATTTTTGTACTCAGTGAAGAAGGACTAGCTTATCCTGCAGCTCTGTCTGTGTTGGTTTATGGCGCTGTGGATGCAAAACTTTTTGAATCCACAAAAGAAAAATACCGCAAACATTGTAGTGTGGATGTAGCTGCAGAAGCTGCTTTGAACGTTGCAGTGTTCATACTAGGTGACCTGTGTTCCCATGACCAGTAATGATAAAAAAAGTAAACAAACCCTGCTTTTGACTGCTTCCGCTCTCTGCATGCACTGTGTAAAAAGGGCCTATTGAGCTCCTGATCACAGAAGATCCCAAATTATATATCTCATCAGTGCAAAGACAGACAGTATATAGCCACCACTTCTCATTGTGATTTAAAGCTGTTTATTGTTGACGAGCACTAGAGCACTAGAGAGCCAGTGAGCACCGGCCAGTGAAGACACTGCCTCCAACACAGACAAACACCTACCCATAGCTGGGTATCTGGAAAAACAATGATCTTTCCATGCGTTTCTGACTCTCATTTACACAAGAACGGAGGTTTAAATCACTGAAAACGATTATTTCTGAAACCTCCAGCCAAAGTGGAGATTTGGAAAAACTTTCACATCTGCATGTAGATGGAGGAAAACAGAGTTTTATGTTTTCAAAATGTATCAGGGTCTGGTGCACGACATCTGTACATGGATTTTGATTGGCTAACATGGCTTTATGCTTCTCGTTACACTGCCACCGTTTGGGTCAGAACAGCTCTTGATGGCGTATTTATACAGATTCGTGTAATTGAATACGTTTTGGAAAACGATCGGGTGTGAACAAGGATATTTTTGAAAACAGAGAGGGGTGAATATCTGTTTCTGTAAATACCCGGCTACGTGTAAACGTGGTATTAACTGGTCACCATGTAAACATCGTAGCTGAAATCAGCGGCAGACCTCCCTGATACTAGGTATCATTTGGATCAGACGCGGGGAGTTTGTAGAAAGTGAAAATGAAACAAAATGCATTAAAACGTCAGACTTTTAAACATGGTTGTAAATGAATCAGTGAGACGGCAGCAGTATTTATCTCACATCCCTCCTCTGATTGGCTGTTGCTCTTTGTCAGTCTCCTCCGACTCTCCAGTTTTCTAACATGACAGATATCCAGTCCCAGTCTCCGATGACTGTTTACACATTAGATTAATTAACTGATGATCATCAACCATCAGAGGACCAAGTCCACCAGACACCACCACTGGAAATCATTGGTGAAGTTGACTAATGTGAACTATACTTTAGAAAGAGCAGAACGTCACACCCAAGAGCAAACAATTGGAATAACCACTGACTTTGAATAATTTGGGTTGTACTTTGGTATTTGGTTTTTTACAAATTATGAACTGGCTCTTTCAGTGACAGGCAATGGGAATGGCATCTGTTCGCCTGCAGGGTGGGGATAGGAAAAGCAAACAGATGCAAGAGTCATTTGAGGTACCCTGCAGGTTCTTCTGTTCCAGTTTGTAAAAAAAAAAAAAACATAATCATTTTCTATCTCTCTACATTTAAGGGAAAAAAAAACACATAATTAGAGTATGGAAGTGTTTTAATACTATATGCAGTATGCTCATAATTACTTACGTCTCCATTTCAAACCCACTTTGACCAATTAACTTGCACCACACGTAGGCCTAGGTACTCGTGACACACAATACCCTGATGAGGTTGTGAGGTTCAGAGCTAAACGCTAACATTTCTTTTAAATTAGTAATCAGTAATAAGTAATTAGTGGTGGTTATGATTTCTAATTGTAATTGTGACTTCTAATTACCACAGTCATTATAATTCTCAGAATTCATCTACTGGGGGATACGCAATTCATTGCAATACATCATCAAATGGCAGCCATATGGTGGTGCTAGAGGGAGTAATAGGACCAAAGTGGTGGACTGACAAGCTGACTGACAAAACCGAAGAATTTTTATGCAGTAAAATGAAACTGAAATCAAATTGAACTAGATCTCGTCTCAAAAACAAGTTTAAAGGTTGCATCTGTTGGGCTGTGTTTATTGAAAAGAATGCGACCAAGAAATCCATTGTAGTAAAACTGAATACATGGAAACATTTTTGCTTGTTTTATGGTGTCTGTCTAGTAGATGTTAAAAACAGAAGATAACTGTAGTTACAATTTCCTGAGATCTTTGAGCTGAGTCTTGTCTAATTTGAGGGACATGGTACTCAGTTTGAAGTGTGAATCGGAAAATGGGAACGGTTCTTGGAATTCAAACAATATCAAGGCTCAGGACAGGAGCAACTGAGAGTCTAGGTGGACATCTTTGGGGAAGTGATAGAGCGAGAGAGAGATTATACATATAAATTGTAAATGGTGTCGCAGGGGCCAGATCTTGCCTAAGGCAGTGACTGCTTCATTTTGTGTTAAATTTCTTGACAGAAAGCCACCCGCGTGCTGGTGAATACTGAATGGTAATCAGAGCTGCCCCCCCCCCCCTCCCCTGTCCATTACTGTGAATTAATTCGACTTTATTTATCCAATTTCTGGAGCTGACAGAATGTTAATTTGAGTTGAGATTTCTCTCTGCTGTTCTGCCTGTGACCCGTAGCCCTGGGATTGGCGTGTTGTAATAACCTGAATCTTTCACCACAAGCTGCGATAATTGTTACCTTATTAGCATGTAAATTGTTTAATTAATATTATTATGAAGAACCATATAATCCCTCCGTTACTTGACCCTAAGTCCACTCACAAGCAGGCTTTCTGCATTTCAATGTCTAGTTTTTAAATGGACTCTTTAATGTTGGCTGGTCATCAGGCTGTTATAAAGCCCCTTTCCTCAATCTTAGTGCAACTTTAAACGGCTTGAGTGGTGCTTTGATATCACCCTCTCCCTAGCTCTCTCTTCTGCTCCCTCTATTCCCTTTTTATTTCTTTGCTGATTTTTCTGATCTGTTCTCGTTTTTCTGCTGCCATTTTGTGAACATCAAACCCGCTGCCTTCTTGTCATTTGCTTATAGAAGATGTTTTTTAAAGGCCTCCTCCTCCCTGTACTTTCCCAATTGCTTGTGCAAGCCAAACACATGCAGCGCTTGATGAAAAGCAGCCCTTGACATGAGGTCCTAAGAGACTGCAGTATTTAAATTTGCTTTTTTTCCTTCCTCCTCTTTTTTTTTTTTTTTTTTTTTTTTTGTTGGGCACGAGTGACATTGTCAGATGCTAGCTTTAATTAACTTGATAATAAGATGGGCGACTCATATACAGGCCAGGGTTCGGCTTGCCTTGCCTCCAGCCCCCACTTTCTCCTCCCTCTCGTCTCTCTCCCCTGTCTCAGTACTGGCAACACTTCCAAATCCACACTTAAGAAAGAAAAGGCTATCAACAACAATGATAACAATTCTTATTCTTATTATTGTCATTATATTATTATTATTATTATTATTACAATAACAACAAAAAAAACAAAATAATAACATAATGTTTCCCTCTGAGCTGAGCTGTCTTCTAAAGACTGGGGAAGCCTTTATTCAAGATATGTGTCAGGAACTCTGCGGAGACAAAGGGAATCCCCAAATAAACGACAAATCTCTCTTCACTCAAAGACAAATCACACAATCACTCACTTGGTTCACTGGGTTTTATCAGTCACTGTTTTTTTTTTTTTTTTTTTTAAAAAAAGCTATCCTATCTAAAGTTGTCTGTGGCCATGTAACCCTCAATAGAGTTGCAACCAAGTTTGTTGCACCTCATGTATTTCAGTGTATTGGATATTTGCATGTATGAGCACATGTAACCTTTTTTCTTTGCACCCTCACATGGTTCAAATACAGCCAAACCATATTTGCAATAAACTTTATTTTCCTTGATAATTTAGCATTTGTATATCCTTCTTTGCTCTATTGTTTTCTACCTTGACATCATCCACCACAAGACAACAGATTTAAACACACATGCTTTTCAGCAGAGTATGATTTTTGTCCCAACAACCCAGTTTCATCCTAAAACATACAAATATCACATTGGTCCACTTGGCAAAATGTGACAGTTTTACAATTTCAGGTATGAAATTGTGAAACTGTCATGTTTTCTCCTCCATTCATTTCTATTACCTGCATCTAGGTCACATTACCATCAACTTTCTCCCTGCGAGACCTAATCAATATTGCTGACATTCTTTATAATTTTGGTGGAAGATTTTGTCAAGTCTCACTAGAAAAACGTAGTGTGGAGACATAATTGTCATAATGTCACGTAATTGTTGTTTTTTTTACTTTGGTTTCTATTTGTCTTATAACTTTTTTGAATGAGGCCTCCCCCTGCTATGTAGTGTTGTTACAAAACTATTACATTTCATGTATTTTAAAAAAGAAAAACATCTACATTATACTGTTGGTATCATGGTTGACATGCACAGCACCAGTGTACAATCACTTGTCCTTCTGATTTTTGTTTCCATCATCAACTCGTCGAGACACTGATTCTCATTGACTCATTGATATCTCATTGATATTTTGTCCATCATCCTGGTGACTCTGCCACAGATGCTGGGCGCCCAGCAGACCACAGCACCGTAGATGACACTGTCTACCACCGACTGGTAGAAGATCAGCAGGCAGTGGTGGCTAAGGAAGCGAACTTGTGTCCAGAAGGTTGCAGGTTCAAATCCACCAACTTGAGCAAGGTACCGTCCTCAAACACTGTTTCCCGGTGCTGTATAGCTGCCCCCTGCTCACGTGTGTGACCTACGGTGCTGTGGTCTGCTGGGGGACCAGCATCTGTGCCAGAGACACCAGGATGATGGACAAAACAATCTACAAAGCTTCCATCGTCGGCCATAAAGCGGAGAGGTTTAAGTTAATAAGAATCAGTGTCTTGACGAGTTGACGATGGAAACAAAAATTAGTAGTGAGTTGATTGTACACTGGTGCTGTGCATGTCAACCATGATATCAACAGTATTATGTCCGTGTGGTCAAGATGTTGCTGTGAAATGCTGGTAAAAGTCAGTACAGTCCTGGGTTAGACTGGATATGAATATGTTCTTTGTGAACAGATTAAATTTAAATGTCTTGTATGCCAGAGACTGTCTAATTCTATGTCTATAGTCTAACCCGTCACCTTAACAGAAGCGACACATAATGACACAAGGAACAACATAACGCAAATGTAACGATTCAATCTACGTGCCATTACATGAGATATCTGCGTCAATTCTGCCAAGTGGACTAACGTGATATTTGTACATTTTGGGATGACACTGGTTTGTTCTTAAAGACACTCTTTAATAACATTTATTTGTTAAAGAAACTCTTGCACAAGGAGACTTGGCACTTCTCAACTTCTCAAATTCCTTGGAAACAGTCACCGAAGAGACAGGAGAGTTGGATTTTGACATCTAATTTGGATTTTTGACATCAGCTGTTCCTGGACTCTGCGCCACTAGATTTCATTAATATGTATTTGCATTGTAAGGTCTGTAAGGTTTTAGCTAAATTATGTAGCTATGTCTGTTGATGGAACTTTTGGTTCAGGTGAACTAAAAGACAATGAGGTTAGCATTTTTAGCTAAATATAAAATATTACAGTTACTGGATGAACATGTCATTTTGGTGCTACCTAAAGTTTTAATATAGCATAAAATTTATAATCTATGCCAAAATACCAGCACATTCCCACCATTCTCAGCTGTGTTTAGTGCTGGGTGGCAAACATTTTACCCTCTAAACATCAGTGTCTTTGCATTATCACTGCAAGCATGTTAGCCGCGCTGCTGTGCCTTAAGCACAGCCTATCAGAGCTGCATAACATAGCTGTAGACTCTGGGTCTTATTAGATTATCCACAATGGCAGAATAAATCATTTACCACTTATGGTCTTATACCAAATGAGGCCATGAGCGTATGAGTTTGCTCTCAGAGACTATGCAGTGCAAGGACACAATCTTCACTGAACAGCTCCACTGGAGAGATTAGCTTTGCTCAAAAGCTCCTCAACTATGGCAACTAGGTTGGGGACAAGGGTAAGGGTTAGATTTTTTATGTCTAAAATCTTTCCTCCGAATCACAACCTCAGCCTCCGGTATGTATAGACCACCACTGCTGACAGGTCAAAGCTGCATTTGTGACCAAGTGAAATAAAGCTCATTTCAGTTCTTAAGCCAGACTGTGTCCAGCCTGGTCAGAAACAAGGTCAAGTGATCAGTAAAGGTGCTGCACAGTTACATTCACAGTCAAACAGAAAAATGTCCCCATATGTCCATAAAATAAGAATCTTTGAGCTGCAAAACTCAGTGTGCCTCTTGAGGTGGAATCAAGTCATATTTATTTTTAATTAGCAAACTAAGGTGAAGAAGAGGAGAGTTAATTACTCAATTACCAAGCGCAAGTTAATTTTTAACAATCTGAAATGAAGTCAGCCATTATTTAGTCGATTGGCTGATAATTAAAAGTCTAATCTAAATTAATTGTTGGGAGGCTGGTTTCTGATCCTGCAGTGCTGCGTTGCGATGCCTTAAACCAGGAAACTAGATACAATTCCAATTAAAAGTGAAAGGCTTTAATATATTGATGTTTTGGTTTTTTTCCACACAGATCTTTTTCCTGACACGTAATGGAAGCTTTGATAATTCAGAGAAGGAAAAGAACCATTTCCAGGCAAGTGCATTTCTTTTCCTCTTTGCAATTAAAAAACATTTCCTCCATCTAATTATGAACATAATTGTTTCTCAGACAGAGTATTTGAAGGAAATGCAAATAGCAATTGAGTTAAAAGTTAAAAGTTCTTTTTCTTTGATTCATCTCCTGTTTGATAGATTAAGATGCAATGCTGTGTCACTCAGAGTATCAGAATGAATATACTCTACATTTAAAATGAATGTATCCAACGCCAAACTTTCACTGGAGCAATAATTCCATTTCAATTAAAAGTGACTTATCACCTTTTTCCTAAAAATGTGCTTAATATGCCAAAAAATTCAATGCTTGAAAGAGTCCAAAATGCCATTTTAATTGTAATCAGCGAGACTGCACTCTCAACCCCTCCCCCACACCGCCTACCCCCATTTTTTTTGTGGCTGTCTTGGCACAAGCTGCACGGAAATAGACCTAATTAACCCCCTTACCCCACAGGGAAATCCACTATGCAAATTAACATTTTCAAAATATAATAATGATATAATTTGGAATAGAGTGACGCCAGTTTTTGTTTGCATCATTTGAATGAGTATTTGTATATATGTTTTAGTGACCCAATCAATACTTTTTTACGCATCTCTTGATGAACTGGAGCATGTGTGTGTTGAGGAGAATAAAGGGAGGCGTGGGAGGAGGAGGGTGTTGAGACAAATGCCCAGATCTGATGGGCACATAGAGGAAGAATGGATCAGCCTATTTGGCTATTGGATGGCTACTGGAGCCCAACAAAACCATCTGCTGGGAGAGAAACGGCGGAGGGAAGGAAGGAAGGAGGAGAAAGTCATGTCCCCCCCTTCCCTCTCTCCCTCCGTCCTACCCCCCAAAGAGCTCAGCTTAAAGCCACTCTGCAAACCAGGAAAGATGTTTTAATTAGGAAGCAAGTTCATGCACATCTCATTTAAATCACCTTAATGAATCGGCTCAGACTGAATGACTTCTGAGGCCTGAAATAAAAAGTGCTGCAGCTTTTTTGAAACAAAGGTGTTTTTCTTTTGGTTCGTGGTTTGTTTTCTCATCTCACCAGGGTCCTCGTGTCTCCTTAACCCTTTAACTTTTAATTTAATTTGTAATAACGTTTCTGTTTTCCTAGAGTTTAAATCTATTTTGTAATACACAATGACTAGACTGAAAGGCCAATTTCAGTACAGTGAGTACAGTATATACAGGCTTCATGTGACCCTGTATTGTTGGCCTTTTATTGATAATGTGTTGATGTGGGTTTCAGTATGTTACTCAAGTGCACTTTGACAGATGGACTGAAGGATCAAACCACTGACCTTCGCATTAGTAGACAACCTGCTCTGACTCATGACCCTCTCTACTTCCTGAGCTTCAGGCTTCTTTATATAACTATAACTCTATATACTTTTAAAGCAAACATAATGATCCTTGAATATTATCAAGTTGAGTTGGAAGTGTGACCATTATGGCTCTCAAAGGAAAATATAAGATAACTCATGATTATAAAACACATTATTACTTTGCTCAGTCATATGGAAGGTGGGATTTTAGATGTTTTATGAGACTTGTGTGTGTGTGTGTGTGTGTAGACTAACATGCATTCATACATACTGTCTCTCTTGCTGATCAAACGTATTTTTCTTTTTTTTTATAGTGGGTCCATGTTCTGCATTTATCTGAAACTCAGTCAGTTACACAAAACAAATGACAGTAATTAAGTAATATATTCTGAATGTTCTAAATGTCTCTTTCCACACAGAAGGGCCAGTGCTGTAACAGTTTTCCATACAAATATCTGTATTACCTCAGTGACTCCTACCACAGCCACAAGATTTACAGTTTCCACAAGTTACCACAGACTTGCTGTTTAAAGGAACATCTCACGTCAGTGATGATCATTGACAGTCACAATGTACACCTGACAATATGCAGTGAACCAGTTTTATTTATCAGACTACTGATTCTTAATGTGTTCAGGAACCTCCTAGTTCCCCTCCCTCCTTTATAAGGAAATATGGAGTTGCAAAAAACTTTGAAAATCAACGCTGTTAGTGATTGAAATTTATTCTACATCAGTAATGTTCAGTTGCTTGTGATATTCTACCACATGTCACTTTGATACAGGCAGGTGCAATCAGATATATATGATGATAGAGTTAAGATAAAACTAAAGTTATATAATAGAACCGAAGATGATCATGAAAGTTAGAACATTATCGGAGGAATGACCAATATAGAAAAAGCTCTGAAAGAAGTGCCTGCTATTTTTTTTCTGAAATTCAAGTTCAATCTTTTTAACTGTTACATTTTTGTTGTTTTTTTTTTTTTTACTTTTCTTTTTCTGCTGCTCAAGACAGTGGCAGACAGTTCAAGCACTTAATGCTCATAGATGTCTGTCAGAGCAAATAATTTCACATAAACCACCAGTCCACCAAGCACAGCCTGATGAGACCCTCTGGAATATCCCATCCTAACATATGCCTAATTGTTTACAACTGCTTGTTTACATAAATACAAAATGCTGCAGGGGTGGAGGAAAATAAGGTGGAGGGGTGGAGGTGATGGGGGTCTGTATATGTGTGTGTGTGGGTGGGGGGTGGGGGGGTGGGGGTAGATTCAGTACACTATCAGAGAGAGCTGGAGAATTAATAACAATTTGTGGCAGATAATTACTTATCAATTAAAGCTGTTATCCTGCCTAATTAGGCTACGTTCATTAAATTCAGCCAATTTAAACCTTAATCAAAGTTAGCAGGGCTTGACAGCAGGGAGAGAATCAGCAGGGGGAGCGTCCCCTGGTGGGGGAGAGGGGAAGGACAGTCTCTCAGGATGATGATGGTGTGTAAGTATGTGTTATCATCATCATCCTCATCATCTCTATTATTATTACATTTATTATTATTTAATAAATAGTGTCAATCAGTGCCAAAGGTTAATTCTGCAAGTATAATAGGTGAAATGAGTGTTTATTTAAATTATTATAAATTATTTTGGACGTATAAATGTGAATGCAACATGGTGGAACTAAATTCATAATCTGGCTTTTGGAGTAATCTATACAAAATCATATGTTTTGTATATACTATATAACGTAAACAACAAATAATGAATTCATTTAATATATTTGTATAGGTTTAACACAATTAGATCTGTCAAATAAATGTAGCGGAGTACACAAAGTACTATATTTATGTCCGACATGCAGTGAGGTAGAAATATAAAAGTAGCATGAAAAAAAATTAGCTATAACAAAACATAAATGTTGATATTTTCCAAAACTGTTATCCGCTGCTATTGTTGCTTTAGTGATGCAGTTTGTACAATTTTTATTGGTATCAAGTATCAAAATCAAAAATACTGTATAAAGTGATCATTGATTGTTGATCACTGTTTTTAATTAATTCATATAAGCAAACATATATCATATAAACAGGATCTAATTAATTCTATCTTGCCTGGTCAGTGGAAATACATCATATCTTGTTTGGTCTCCAAAGTGAAGAATGAATAAAAAGTGAAATACTTGCCTCTGAAATGTGGTTGGGTAGAAATATAAATGAGCAAAAACCAGGAATACAGGTTAGAGGTTAACCACTTGAGGACAAATACACTCATGTTTCTCTTGATTATTTATTATTTGTCTATACAAAGGCTTAAAAACCAAACTCAGGCAAACAATCACCCCAGGTTTGACACCTTCCTTCACCCTCTGGCCTGTTACCCCTGATTTTAAAGCCTTCACTTCCAGGATCTGTTGTGGCCAATTGACAACAAAGCACAAGCTTCTCTGAGGCGTCTCTGCACGAGGAGTGAGTTAATTAATATTGGCTCCTGTTTGGTCTAGTTAATGAGTGAGTGAATTATGCACCTCTGGGACGCCGCCTCCCCAATCGGTTTAAATTATCCCCTACATCCCCTCTTCCAACATTGTCCTCCAATGTCCCCACTCTGATCCCACACTGATGGGGTCCCTGTCACCAATCAGACCAACACACACAGACAGACCAAGGCTCCATCTGTCTGTCTTTGTCCAGTTTGTGTGTATTTTAGTTCATTGTCTCCAGCACATTTATTGACGCCTCTTTTTTTTTTCACCATCCAACACTTTTGTTCAACCTCACATCGTAAGTTCAGGGTGGCAAATGGCTTCCATCCCATTAACTCATTTGAGAGGGGAGGCTATTCAAACAAAGCTTGGGTGAAATCTGATCCTCTCTCTCTCTCTCTTTAACTCACACACACACACACACACACACACACACACACACACACACACAGTTCTGCTGAATGGGGGGGGGCATATTATTTGCATTAAAAGCCTGGCACCGTGAAATTCATTTATAATTACCAAGCGCAGAGCAGTGTGTGTTATGCAGATGTGTCTGGACTGAATCGCTTTGATTGGTTATTTTGTGATATGCTAACATGAATGTATGGTGACAGACTGCAATTATCCCATTATTGTAATTGTCATAGTCAATTCAGTGTGGGACAAGCCAGAAGTTACATGAAAAAGTCTCAGATTTATACATGACTTCCTGGATCTTATCGTGTTTTTGACTGTGAAAAAAAAAAAAAAAAAAACAACTTAGATGAAATGATGACTCTGTAAGTTGCTGCCAATTTAATACTGGAATTAAAGGCTTAAAACTGGTCTTAACTTGAGCTTTATGTAATTATTAACCATGTGTTATATTTCAGTTTTATTTGAACTGAGCAAAAAGTAAAAGTTGATTACATTCTGTATTTCATTGTCAGTGTAGGTTATATTGAGTAGCTTGTATACAAGTGTTAAGGGCTTCATGTTGAACGTAATGTCCCTAAAATATCTTCAAACATTTCCACTTAGGGTGAGTTCTGCTTGCCCTCGTGGATCTCCAGCACCCCCTGGTGGTGAACAACAACACTGTGCAAGTCTTTTGTGCCAGTCTGCATCTCTTTGGAATAGTATGCATATCCCCAGCAGTCATCAAAATTCTCAGTTAAGAAGATATCAAAGTGGTATTTTGCATAAAGATCCAAACACTAATTAGAATTCCTTTATAAAAAAAAAAAAAAATACATGGCCTGTTGTGGATGTGTCTGTTTGTTTGTAGTAGTTTGGTTAAATGTAACCAAAATACATCACAGAAACACAACATGAACCAAAAATGGGTAAACCAGTGTGTAGGATTTAGATGGATCTATTCACTAGCATGGAATATGATATTTAGAATTATATTTTAATCAGTGTATGATAATCTGAAATTAATAATTAATGTGTTTCTATTACCTTAAAATGAGGCATTTATATCTGCGTTATAAGCGGGTCCTCTAACAAGATCCAGAGTGACCAAACCAAACGCCATCTACAAAGGTCCTATGGTGTTTGTTTATACTTGAAGGCCATCATACTTCCTCCTACACAACAGGGGTTTTCAGCTACTTGCAGTCCTCAGTATCACTAATATGGATGTAGCCATGATATCTTCAATATCATCGCAAAGGGTCAATATCAGCAGCAAGTTTGTGACGTAAAATGTATCTCACTGTATTGTTTTTTGTTTATTATCATTTATTTTGTATTTTGTTTTGTCTTGGCATGATATATTTTCTATAATGTCTAAAATGTGAATTCTTACGTAGCCTAATACTAGACTGAAATACTAATTTACACTTTTTTGACTCAAATGAATGAGACTGGTGTCTCATTGCAGGGTAAGTTGAATCACTGGCTTCATTTACCACAAGGTATTTGGTTGACTTTTCCTCTCAGCAACTATTTTGGAAAAATCAACCTACCTTAGCGATTTAGATGAACTTTAAACTAAATGGTTCACATGGTTTTTAATACACTAGCAAATCATCAACATGTATTGTATATGTATTTAGAGCTGGATACATTATTTTGCAGGGAAAAAGACATGCTTACCATACCACCATGAGCTTCTCTCTGTCACAGCCAGAGGGAAGTGAAGGATGTTTTTATAATTTATGGTCACGTGACAACAAGTGTGCTGTACCATTGCTTGCATAAAGAAGATAGGTCAACTCATAATATATCTATAATACATGTCCAAGCTCTCACTTATAATAACGCTTGGAAACAGAGGCAAAACATCCAGTCTGGCTCTGTTCAAAGCTCCAATAAAAAACAAACAAAATGCATTTACCAGCACTTGTGATGTTCAGTCTGTAACTACACTTTAATCTCATCCAACTAATAAACCTCTTTGAAACTTACAAAAGTCAATCAGTTGTAATTAACAAACGGGAGTGAGAAGCTAACCCCAAACATAATCGTATTTGTTCCTTAAATGATAAACACACACGGATTAAGGGATAGAGATAAAGCCTAATGTAAACTGCTTGGTTTGACTTGCTTCTGCCAGGCCACGGCTGACGCAGCTGACGCACACCTGCGTCTAGTTTGTCTTAATTAAAACCTCCGTATTCTTGTTGAGACAAAGTCGCAGAGTCCGCCGCGTGCGTTCACCGTCGTGATGGCTGAATCCCGTAGAGTTCAGTTGACCACTTTGTCCTGTGGTGTTCCTCCATCCTCTGACCACCCGGTATCGGCCCCGAAGCCACCGCCGAGTGTTCTGCGGCAGGAAGAGCAAACCGGTCCAGACCGACCCGCCGACACCGGGTCGGTTCGACTGGTCCTCATGATGTTTGAGCCCAATGAGAGAAGCTTTCCGGAGTTCAGCTACACTCAGCTTATTGACAACGAGGTGGGATTTTATTGCGACTTATGCTGAGAAAGCGCACTCCATCCATAGTCTTAATCTTTTATAAAATCATATATATATATATATATATATATATATATATATATATATATATATATATATATATATATATATATATAAAATATAAAATTTAATTTGAGTATCCTGGAGCTATTAAAAAAATCCAGTCGAAAAGGCATTCCTTTCTTGTATTTTGTCCATCATTTAGACCTCCTTTAAATACCTGTCTTTGTAAGTTTGTTGTATTTAAACGCTAAGTTAACTTTATTCTAGAGCAGATTTGGGCAGAAACACATTGATTTAAATATATGATTGATATGAAAGATCAACCTCAGAGAAGATAATGAACCACTGAGCAATTTTGAGGAGGATGAGAAGCAAGAGAATGATGAGATCGCTGCCATTGCAAGAAAGCTGGAGAAGAAATACGTGAGTAGCTTTTTCTGCCAAACTGAATTAGTTGTAAATTTCACCAACAGATTTCATGCGCCCTGAAAACTATCACTCATGCTCTTATTGTAGAGTAGCAAACCAAAGAAAAAGAAGGATCGCATTCAGGACCTCATTGATATTGGACATGGTTATGATGAAGAAGATTCCTTCATTGACAACTCCGAGGCTGTGAGTGCAGTATTAAGTCACACACTTGATGTCACCTATGACCTTATACTTTCTTCTTACTCTATATAGAATAACTCTATTATTATTTTATTAAAGTGTGTGTGTTTTAATCTTACTATAATATTGTTTCTGGCTGGTCTCTGTAGTATGATGAATTTGTGCCGGCTTCCATTTCAACTAAATATGGTGGGTTCTATGTAAATTCGGGCGTGCTACAGTTCCGCCAGGCTTCCGACACTTCCGAGACAGAGGCTGAGGACTTCACAAAAGTGAAAACTCTCGAGTCCTCAAAAGTAAGTAGTGTATCAGTGCAATTGTTTTGTGTTCTCTATGTTGAAGAACAGACTTCAGCTTGGTATTATTTCAATTCTGTGGTAGAGTTGACTGATTACCAGAATTGTTTTTTGCACAAAGTTATCAATATTGGATTTCCGAACCTGACCTTGTAAGACTCCAAATGTTCATTTGTAGAAACGTAAACTCAATAGTGCACAGGAATTTCCAAAGAAGAAGCAGTACAGAGCAGGCGGAGAGATGCAAAGCAATATGGATCTTAAGTCAAGGTGAGGCTGATTAAAGTCATTTCCCATGGTTTAAAGCTGACTATATGTTTAATGTGATTGTTCTTAAAATAAGTCTCTCATAAGTATAATGATCTTTTAGCACTTTGTCTGAAACTGGGCCTAATGATGAAATGAAGAGGAAAAAGAAGAAAAAGGGTGTTGGCACGTTAAGTGTTACCAGTATGCTGAAAAAATTTCAAAGAGAGAAAGAGAAGGAACAAAAGAAAATGGATAAAGCAAATCAGCAGCCAGCAGGGATCATGGGTAAACCCACAATCCCTCTGTGCCCAGCAGATGCAGCCGGCGGTGGAGGCTCAGGACTGACCGACCCTCTCCTTAGTTTAATTGGATCAACCAATGACCACGCTCTTATCCAAGCAGCCAGCACAGTGGATTTTGATATTGATTTGGTCTCTTTACTAGATGCCAGTGAAGAGGCGTCATCGTCTCAACCTCCCACACAGCTTTTCCCACCCAAAACAAATGATCATTCCAAGTTAAATGTTGTTCTCACTGAAGCCCAACCTCCAAATACCAAGACTAATGTGCAGCTTAAGTCTCATCCAGAACAAATCCAGCAACAAGCTAGTTCTACCTTACTACATCAGTGTGTACCTCTGCCCGAGGGACTTACCCCAGACCTGGAAGACGGCATTAGAAAACTCATGGTGGTAAGGTTAAAATGATATGCTGTGAGTGAATGTATGTTTCCATGTACCATAAATGTTATTCAGTTGTGGATGGACAAGTGCAGTATTGCAGCACGGGTGATGTACCCGAATTTTTCAGGCTGCCAAGACCTCAGAGGGAGAGTCAAAACTTAAGTTCTTCACGCCAGAAATCAACTCGATCCTGCTGGAGTGAGTATTCCAATACACAAGGAAAACACTAGAGGCATTTTTTTTAAAACCCAAAATAACTGCAAAATACCGAGAATCATGCATTTATTACAGGTTATACTTGAGAAGGACATGATGAAAAGTTGTGAGCCATCAGCCAGTTTAGACTACAAGATCAGACCTGTCTACCCAGACTCCAGTTGTAGATATCAAGGTTGACTGAATTATATCAAGGGGAGTCTTTGACACCCCTTGATAATGTCTGTTAATGCACCTTTGGTTATCATCAGGTCAAAATGTATCCAATACATTTGATTATAACCAAAACTACTGTACCTGTTAAATATCAACATGTTGAAATGTTATTATGAGCCTTTTAGTATGGTGATATCATTTGTGGAAGCACAGCCTCACAGAGCTGCTCAGAATCATGGACAATGTAAAACTTCTCATTAGAAGCGAAGTTTTGCTCGAATACGCTCAAAGATTGACGTGACTCAAACCACAGACCTTTCACACACTTTGATTAATGTCTTCTTTGCTTTAGAGATCTGTATGAATATTAAACTCAAATGGTTTAAATCTGACTGTATGGGTCAAGTATTGAGTTGCAGTGTCGGGAACGTGGTGGCCAGTTACGCTCCAAAGTGTACACGCACTTATCATCATTCCTGCCCTGCAGCAGAGATACACTCTTAAAACGAGTAAAGAAACTGTTACTCGCACAGAAGGTGAGCATGCTTAATGTCTAAATAGGATTTTTGTCACAGATATAGCTGGTTGTTCAAGTATCATATTCATTTGCAACTAACTTTTTGAATCTGACACTGGGAAGAAGGACCAGCCTTATGTAGAGGACCCCTTGCAAAAACTCAAAGAGGCCATCTGCAAAGTTATGCCAGAGCAGATTGCATGCTACCTTGAAAAGTGCCAACTACATGAACAAGTCAAAGTTTCAAAGTAAGTTCATTCCCTTCTTGGGTGAGTCAAGGTTATTTAAGTATTACTATATGTCTGCTGTCAAATGATGTGACTTATCCACTTGCCTTATATAATTAATGTTTTTTTTTGTACAGGTTGGTGCAGAGGATGTTTGAAAATTCTGTTCTGTAGTTTCTCTCAAAATTTAAACTCTTCTACACACACGTCAGGGCACCAGAGGAAGGGGAAGAGAGCAAACAGAATGTGAATGCTGACCTGGAGGATAATGTGGAGGACAGAGGTGGGAAGAAAGGAGGTCCCAAGAAGCTGTTCAGATGGAATGAGGAGATCAGGTCAGATCAGTGCTTAATATCTAAAGATCAGTGGATATGAAGCATGAGGTTGTTTAAATTGTGTCATTGTGTCATTCAGGGAGTGCTTGTACCATGTGTTAAAGCCTAAATTGGACAAATATATAAAATTAAGAAAAGGGGGCCAGGAGGTAGAGGAGTACCTCAAGACATTGCTGGACAGTGAGATCAAACCACTTTGGCCAAAGGGTTGGATGCAATCCAGGTACACTATGCAAACTCATACACACCATTCAAAATTTTCTCACATAATTCCATTGCAGACATGCCTTTGCTTGCTTACATTTTAGGGTCTTGATGAGGGAGAGCAGGAAGTTGTTGGGTTTCTTGATTTCATTATCGTAAGTGCAATAATTAAACTCTACCTATAAGTTTGCTTAATTTTGTAACATGCATGAATGAATTTAAAAGTACCACTAAATGTCATTCTTTAAAACATGTTATTTTGAAAGCTCATCAAATATCAGTGAAACTATCTCATGTATTCTCAGGGTGAAAAAGGTCAGATCTGATAAGAAACAGTCCTCTATCCATGGTACTTCCACAATGAAAGATGCTCTCCAGAGAACTCCACCAGTGACAGGAGAACTCCCCAGGGAAACAGATGACATCTTCACTGATGGCTCAGAAATTTCCAGTTCCATGTCCCTTGATGCTGTGAGGAGGGAGGCCACTGCCTTGAAAAAGCAGCAGATACCTGCAGAGTCAAGTGAACCTCTAGTCAATGCCTCATCTGCATCTCTGGATTTCCTCACCAATCAAGCACTGGCTAGAGAGCAACCACTCATGGTTTCCCATGAGCTCTTAACTGCAGCCATGGCAAAATATAAAAACTCACTTCAGCACTGGAGCTTTGGTGCCGACACCCAGATTTCTCCTATGCCTCCTCCAACCCCTCAGTCCAGTCCAGTTGGCAATTTACCAGTGAGCGGGGTATGTTGGGGTGTTTTTTTGTAGCCTTAGGCGTCCCTATACACTGTATGAAATGCTATAAGATTGCTTGTAAATTCACCTATTTCAAAGCTGCTGACACAGCTGTATGATGATGTGATATTTCTTTTTTTCCTAATAGATGGAAACCACACCCTTGGAGATGGACTGGATACATGACCGAATTCTTACAAATGCCTAGTAGTTACAATACCAAATCAGTACACTCAAATGTTTTAGTTAAAGACTTGTGTTGTCATGTGCTATGTTGTGTCTAATAATATTTGAATTCGGATGCTGAGGTGGAAAGAAACTTGAGCAGTTTTCACCCATGAAAGGACAAATTGCACTCTCCATTTGGCAAATGTATGAGCTGACATCCTGTCAGATTGTCCTGAATATAACAAAACTGAGAAACTTGGTTTACTCAGTGACTCACTTATGATTAAAAAAAATCCTTCCTTGCTTTAATTTGCAGGAATTTGAAGGATTTGTTTAAAATGTCAATCATTCTCTGAATTAATAAATAATAAAAAGATTACATTCTATAGATCGCTTCTAGAATATATTTATTTTAACATGATATGTCTTTGTATCGATGAAATACTTAAGGCCCTGATTTACTAAAGGTTTGAGTGTGCAAACTTGATTGCATGCATAATCCAAAAAAAACATCCGTAATCCATTTAGAGTGTTTGCCTTAATGAATATGCAAATATGTGTGTCTCTGCCAGAATACTCACAATATTGGGAGGAACAGATGCAAATAGATTAAGATAGCGTATGCAATGCGATTTACCAAACCTGACACCAATTGAGTTCACTAATTTTGCGCTTTTATTTAGCACGTTAGAAAGACGTGTCTTAACTGGCACAGCTTTGGCACAAATGGCTGCAGTTATTGTAGTGAGGAAGAGGCATAGACAGAACAAAAGGTGCTCTGATATTGTTACATTTTTAAGTCTTTCATTGTCATTGAAGAATGGAAACTTGTAGTCTAAGGCCAGATTCACATCTAGTGAGTGGTGAGGAGTGGAAGCTGTGTAATTCACACCAGGCATGTCTGCAGGCACGGTGAGTGCACGGCGCATCAGCTGTCAGCCTTATCTTTAAATGCACTTGGCCCAATGTAGCACCGTCTTTTTAAAAGCGCGCCTAGCCCTGTGCATGCCTTAGATTGTGGTGTGAGTGGTAGCATGTTATATATCCAGTGCCTTTCACTCCATAGTAGAAATGCTCCTGTTACATTTAAAAAAAAAAAAAAAAAAAAAAAAAATAATTAAAATATTTTCTTACAGCATGTGCAGATGCATCAGAACGAAACAAAAGAGCTACAATTCTGCACACATTTACAGCTATTATTATGTAACAGGTCTTCTATTTTCAAGTTAATGTACAAAAAAAACAAACACTGGGTCAACAGACCCAGTGTTTAAGTACCGCGGCGCTCCTGTATCGTTAAAGGGGGAAGTGTTCCTTTTGTTTAGGCTAACTACAACTTACAACTCTTACCATTATTAGCAATCAATGAGTCCTGTATTAACGTTACTTGCATTGCTTGGGTCAAACTACAGAATTCCATACCCCCCTAACCATAACTATTTCAGGGTATTGCTAGTTTGAACAGTCTTTATACGCGTTTCTTACCTTTTTAACAGAATATTCCTGATGAGTGAACAATGCCTCATAAATACACCTGAGCCCCCAGATGACAGCACTGCCACCTCACACACACACACTAAGTGAATTACACCATTACCTCAGAATACAATCAAACACATTTAGCTGCTATAAATCAAAACCTTAAATTGTTATGTATAGTTCTTACCTTAAAGGTCCCATATGAAAAAAAAAAAATCACTGTTGATGGGTTTCAAATGTCTTTTGGGTCTATACTGCCTCTACACACACTGTGAGTTTGTTCATTTGTAAAATTGTTTAAATAATAATTTCACCAGTGTTACAAACTGTGTGCTTAAACAGTCTGTTTAGATTTCTCCCTGTCATCTATGTCACACACCAGGATATTTGAATATCCTGCTGGTTCAGTAAATTTTCATTGGATCTGGATGAAACTTGTAGTTTTATGAGACCTTTGCCATCCCCATACACACTCCCTGGGCACTGTTCAGCTGCCCCCTGCTCACTTGGTGATAGAAGTCAAATTTCGTTGTGTGCTGTGTGCTCAATAACAAATGTAATCGAAACAGTAACAGTGAAACAAGCCATGGAATTGGATGTGATTCACTCTGCCCCCGGGACTGGGGGCATTGCTTCTGAGAATTAATTTCAAAGGCCACAGTCAGCTTTGTAAATGTTGCAGGGATTCTGCAGACATTTAGACAGACGGGCAGGGTGGTCTGTCAGGGGATTTCCTCAACCTGCTGCAGCCTCCAGTAGCTTGTTATGGTGAGTATCATGGAGAGTGACAAGTGTCTCAAGCACGTGCAGCTTCAACTGAAAACATTACCTCCAGTATTTCACTGCAGAATAAGTTTTCAGCCTCCTATGTCATTAATGCGCAGTGTCACACATGCACCTATGAAAACGGCACAAAATTGAGTTATGTGTATGTATTAAGTGGTGATTAAACATCGTTTTTAATAGTTTAGTTTTAGACTAACCATTCAGAAACATCCTGCTCCATACGACATGGCGGTGTTTCTAAAGGTGTCTCCCCTTCCTCTTGGTCATACTCAGGTTCGAACATATGAGGTTGTATAGAAGCAGCACCCATTTCTCTAGTAAACTCCAGTGCTGGCAGAGGGACTAGGGGCGTGACCCAGCACACCACCAGTACTGCGATGGTGCGTGGTCAGTAGCAGCTCATTTGCATGTATGGATTCAAATGAGAATCAGTCTGTTCTGAACAGAGGGGTAGAGAGGCAGGTAAATATGTCTAATCTGAGAGGTATTTTCAACAAACCACTTTGAAGACATGTTCAGTGGAGCTCATAGAGCTATGTTAACTTGTAAAAAGGGTATAATAGGGGACCTTTAACAACCTCTTCAATCTCTACACCAAACTTCTGGTTGCTCTTTCATGCCCAAGAGTACATAAAAATTGGACGTAGAAATAAACTCCAAATGAGGGTTAAGTATTAACCCCTTGAAATAACACCAGCTACAGAGCTTTTCCAGCACTGTAAGTGTTACAATAACAAAATCAATATTTGTTAACACCAGAAATTTTTACTCAAATTAACACTGTCTGTCTCTTCCTGGTCTCCCTCTTTTCTTCCTCCCCCTCCCCTGTCCTCCTCCCCTCCCTTTCCTCTGTCTCTTCTCTTTCTCTTTTCTCTGTCTTCATTTCACCCCAGCTGGTCGAGGCAGATCACCGTCCACTCTGAGTCTGGTTCTGCTGGAGGTTTCTTCCTGTTAAAAGAGAGTTTTTCCTCCATTGTCACCAAGCGCTTGCTCATTGTGGAAATGTTGAGCTTCTCTATGTAAAGTGCCTTGAAATGTTTTCATGATTTGGCAATAAATAAAACTGAATTGAATTAAATTATCTCTCTCTTTGTAACCGCCTCACTCTACTGGGGTGCATTCAGGAGCCCTAGGAAAACATGAATAAACATGGAGATGATGAACACAACACAACACGTTATAATATGTAACATTAAGTTAATTGTAAAAATGCTAGTGCTATAAGTGCACCATATCACCCTAGACTAGACACAAGCAGAACTTTGTCTAATCTTTAACAGATAAAATAAACCTTTATTTGTCCTACAGTGGGTGTTGCAAACAGGATTTGAACTTTTGCCCCCAGAGAGACAAAAGACTCAAAGGACAGTCTTGGACCACTCAGTCACACTACTCCCTCTTGCATTCTGTCATCAGAAAGGTATATTAACCTTATTTAATATGTGATGTAGGCTACCCTATTGTGTGTGTGTCATCATAAGTGTGACATCATAACTGAGCCTTTCCCAGAACAGATGATTTTACCACAGCTGTTTCTAGGCGGAGACGAGGTTTGAGGTTCTGGTATTGTCTGTTTGACACAACTAACTGTCTTTATTCAGCAACGACAAGGAAAATAGGGTTTTGCATTCTATATCCCCTTTAAACTCACCAGGAGTGATGGATATTATATTAAGTTACCGGCTTCATGTAATACTGTCAGAACATAGAGACACTTTCAGCAAATATATCTAAAAATATTACCTACTGGACCTTTAAAGATCAGGTGATTACATTTTATGGCAGATAGTCAGGGGCATAACTTGTAACCTCTAAAAAGGAAAATGTGGTGATGTGAGCATCGTTCAAAGCTCTATGTTCACAGGAAAATGCATTTTTTCTTAAGGTTCAGACAGAAGATAGAAAAAAGAAGGCAAGGAGGTAATACCACTGTCACACACCTATGGCAGCATGATAGTTGATTCTACAAGACAAGACAGGTAAACTGTTGTACATTACACAGAGATTTTCATTTAATAACTGAAGATATCAGAAGAAAGTGTACCTGGGCAAAAAAGTTGAACATGAGGCACTCCTAACAAATATGAAATCAAAATGGATCCATTTGAACAAAAGCAGTTCAAACAGTATGGAAAGATGAATCATAGATCGCATTGGATTCTTTTAGGAGGTTTTACAGCCAGTGGCTCGTCTGAATAAGGAAGATGGCCAAAAGGAAATATCTGTTACAATTGTTTGCAGTACCTAGAGAGAGAGAGAGGAAGAGACACACAAATAAATTTCATCAGTACAGGGTGACCTTAAACCTCTGCCTAAGTTTAATTTTCATTTACTCAAAAATCAAGAAGGAAGTTTAGACATAATTAAAACATCAGTCTGTGGAGTAATGGGAAATTAAAATCTACATTGCAGGTGTTATTCCTGTGGTGGTATATTTTTGATGAAATATTTATGTTTTATTCCCTTAACAATAAAAATGCAGCAAGCTCAAACCTACCACTGCCAGGAAGAACTTCAACTTTAACTGAAAAGTTTTTCTGTCCAAGATGTCCTTTTGTGGAGATAATATATTCCCCAGAATGCTCCCTGCTTGAATGAGTAGGGAGAACAACCTCATGTCCATTCTTCAACCAGGTGACCGATGGTTGAGGGTTTCCACTCACTTCACAGATGAGCCTCTCACCTTCCCTCACGTGCAGTTTTGTTGGACAATTGATGTGTGGACCAACTGAGAAAGGGAAAAAATGCCACATATGGGCGTGGAGGAAAAGACAGTTGTTTTACAAAAGGAAATGGGTCAGAGCAAGTGGCATTGTGAAATGAGCATGAAGATTTAAAGATGTTAAAGATGTTCAGTGGTTCAAGAAAGAGAAAAAATATATAATATAGATAAAATGATATATAATTTAAATATGTAATAAGAAATTAGTTGTTTCACTCACAGTGCACTGTGGCATTGAGTTTCTGTGACATCACCATTGGGGGAGTCTGTGGTCCTTCAGGTCCCAGTTTCAGCATGGCTTCACACCAGTACTGGGGATCAACATCTTCTTTACTGGGGAGGATGCTCAGAGTGAAGTTCTCAGTCACTGGTGTCTTCTCTGTGTTGTTGGACCGTAGCTGACCGAGCACTGTCTGTCCTTTGTAGAAGGTCACAGTGAGGTTTTCAACAGGAGCAACATTCTGCACTTCACACTGCAGAGTGTACTCATGACCCTCAGACATCGGCCCAGAGTGATTACTAAAGCTGATGGATACACTGTCTGGAGGCTCTGTGGAGATGTACATACAGAGTCACACATAAAATGCTTGATACATATTTTAACATGTCAAAAAGATAAAAACTGATAACTCACTGTAGACTATTACAGGGAGAGCAATGTCACACTGTCCTTCCCGGTTGGACAGTGCATAGCACATAAGTTTCATGCTCCATTCAGTCATCCTATCCACATTCCATACCAGAAAATCATCCCCTGAGTGAGGAGGACTCCAGGATTCCTAGGATTGCAACAGGTCATATGTTAAACATACATACTATGTGTCATACTAGCTTATGTAGCACCTTTAAAAAGTTATCTTAATGCTATGCACTGCAATAAATCCTGCCTTGATAGATGCTTAGACTAATGACTAATGAGGTCAAAGGCCCCAGCCTTCTTGGAATTATGGGTATTACCCTAAATAGGACCACTTCAGAGTTTTGCTAGGACAACAACAGAGCCTAAGCCACACCCCTTCCAGTGGACCCATTGGGTCCTTAGACAAAAAAAAAAAGTTATTTTGCAGTGAATGGAGAGACTAAAAATTATTTTCGGATCCACTTTGACTCATACCCGAAATCACAAATATTCTTTATCTTAATTTAAATAATAACTATTAGTGTGAGTCAAGACTATGTTTGTGGTGTAATTGTAGATTTATATGCTTCTGAAAATACGTATCTGGTTAGACTACAAACCAAATAGTCGCATAGGTGACGTCACGTTACAATTTCTCCTCACAAATTTCTTTCCCCTCCAGCTAAAGAGAGAATGAGGAGTAGGTTAGTTAACGTTAGCTGTCAGAGTTTGATGATGATGTAAATTTAGCGAGACGAGTGTTGTGGAACACTACGTGGTCTCACACAAAACCTAAAATAGTATTTGCTGCCTGTTTCTAAACAGTCCTCTCTCCATGTCAAAAATATCTTCAAAACATAATATGTGAAACCACCATGACACATTTCAAACATTTTCTGTCCAGGAAGTAGATGGGCGTGACTTAGGCTTCCCATGGAAACACCGGGTGGATGTGGCTAAGAGATCTCATTTATTGGACTTGGGTGTGTAAAAATATTTTAGCCATATTTGATTTTTATTTCATAATTTAGGTGTTTCCATTGCCAGTTTTTTAAAGCAATATTTAAGTTTTCGACATTCCTGGGGGAAAGGGGACTGTTTTGCTCACTAAAGAAAGAAAAAAATGCCTGGAATTTGATGTAATAATCTACTCAAGAAAAGTTTTTTTAAAAAACATATAGATCTAAATGAGATGACAAGTGATGGCATGTCTAGAACTAGATCTAGTGATGTTTCACGGGTTCTGGAATACACCTGTACATTACTAGGGTTTCTCAAATCATGAATTCTGAAACACTGATTCCCCTACCGGTAAAGCTGCCCAACCCAGATGAAATAAATCCTCATCCAGTACAGAACAGTTGACTGTAAATGAATCTCCAAACCTAGGATTGACACACAATTAGTAGTCACCAGTTAGTAGTCACCAGTACAAAGAAACAGGGGGAAAAAAAAGCATACAATTTCCAAACAGGTCAGTGGCTATGCTGACGCAGAAAAGGAAAGCTTTGAGAAAAGCGTCATATTTATTTCGATCAGAGAAGATGCCAGTTTAAACCTTTTTGTTTTTTTGTTTTTTTTTGACTAACTAGTCTATGTATTTCTCATTTTTCTCCGTTGAAGAGTCCTCCTTTTTTATTCATCACTATCATCACTTTTTCAAATAGGTAGTAGCTTCTAGACAAATGGGTATTAGCCTCTTTAGTTAATTGTCAGACTAAATCATTGCCATACCTGACCACCAGAGTGGAAGGTGATATCTTCAGAGGGCAGCGTGCTTTTTTTATGGATGCTTCAGAGCTGTTGAAGAGATGAGAGCTAGGGGAGTGGATAGTGGTAGAGGGGAAATATGGCAGATATGATTGCAAAGATGAGGGAGGTGAGATCTGTGATGAGGGAATTGTTGCAGGTGTGTATATGGAAACAGGAAATGAGGAAACTGAGGTTGTAGAAGTAGTCGGAAAAGGAAAGGAAACACAGCAAGTCACTTAGATATGCATTAAACATACAAAAAACTATATTTACAAATTATGTCTAAATATGTTTTACAATTCCCTTCAAACTTAACTACAGGTAAAGTTTTTACTTCAAAGAAGAGATTATATTCTACCACAACATATTTTACTCATGTGTTTAATCATCTAAAACATTGAATGCAGAATAAATCCCAGAGTACAAGATACTGTATAATGACAGAAAATAATGGAGCATAGCAGAATCCATCCAATTATTTTGACGGTTTAAATCTAAATGCAGAAATACAATAACACATCTTCTAATGTTTATCTTGGTGCTACGAGCTGTTGGAACCCATGAGTCATTTTCTCTGTCTTAACATAATACAGGCAAGGGTCAAGTGAATTATGCCATCCTGTGAAATAATACTCTTTTTAGCTGATTTATTGTGAACCATTGTTTTGCAGCACACTGAATACACCCAGTGTGTTCCTCTTAGGAAGGAAGGACACCCTGCCCAAGTCAAAAGAACTCCCCTCTCCTTTCTGTGACTATTGTTTCACTGAATCCTGAGGTTGTTCCCCTGCCTATGAGATGATCTCACCCCAGTAGTTTGTTGCTGCTATGTGTATGTGTCAGTGTACCAGTTGTCAAACTCTTAAGCTATCTTTCCCAGATCTCACTCTGCAAAATCAATGAAAATGAAAAGTTGTATCTATTCAGTCCCATCTGGAGAGCTGAACACAGCTGTCAAAAACCAAACTGAGATAACTGAAAGACATCTTTATATTATATTATATTATATTATATTATATTATATTATATTATATTATATTATATTATATTATATTATATTATATTATATTATATTATATTATATTATATTATATTATATTATATTATATTATATTATATTATATTATATTATATTATATTATATTATATTATATTATATTATATTATATTATATTATATTATATTATATTATGTAAACTAAATTTACCTGAACATACTACATCCCCTCAATATGCTATTTGTTTTTTTAAATTTCAGTCTTAAGTGAAATATGTGAGTATGTAAAGTGGTCTAAGTGTAAGACCACTTTACACACTCTACAACATCAACCATCTTAACCTCACTTTCTCATCTTACTCACCCATGTATCATTTCACTCACCTGAGCCGAACAGGCAAAAAAACAGAAGCATGAATGGCCAACCAGAAACAAACATCCTTCATCCGTGTCACTAGCTCAAAATACTGACTGCTGATAATGATGTCTATGTGTCTGTGTCTATGTTACTGGCTGTGGTATGGTGCTGGTAGCAACACAGTTTGCTGAGAAAACACAGACTAGCCCTGGTTTTTAAAGGGGTTAGGGTGTGTGTGTGTGTGCGCGCGCGTGTGTGTGTGTGTGTGTTCATGTCTGACACTAATAATCAGGCGATTCCTTTGCTTTGGCTTCTGAAAACCCACCATGGGCGTTTCTGTTGGTATATCAAGAGAGGAAGGAAGGGAGGGTCAAGAAAAATGCAGTGTAGTGCTGAATACATGGAGGGCAAGAATGAGCATGTGTGTATGTTCAAAAAAATTCACCTATAGTCGCTGAAATTTTAGGCTTTGTTTTCAGTCACCTCAATTATTTTGATAAAAATATTTTTATTTAGTTATTGCTGTCTGGGATGTTTTTCCATTTTGATTTCACATATCCCTATAAATATACTATAATCAACGTGTTTATATTAACAATTTGTCACAAGTGGTGACATAAGTGGTGATGTCTTCCGGGTTATTTCAGGTTTCTTTCTGGCTTATTGTTTTGTTTTGTGCTGACCTGCCCTTTCACTGTTTTTGCTCACACCCACACCCATAAGTGATCTGCAGGAGGTAGCTGTTTTACTATTCAGGGAAAATCCAGTTTCTACAACTGACCAGTGACTAGTTGATGAACATAGTTGGTGTGACCATTCTTTGCCATTAAAGGAGAAGCAGTTATCCTAAGTGCAAATCCACATCCGTTTTTCATGCCAACATGCCAACTCAATTCTCCAGGGAAATTGGTACTCATAGATATGCTCTTGAGAAGGATGTTATTGCCTGCTGGCCACATGACAAAGTTGATGCTCAGTGGCACCACTTAGTGTTCAGTTACCAACAGGGTTGTCAGTGGGCTGAAGTGTCCATCCAGCCAGCAAGTGAGAAAATCTGTGTGACATAATAATAATAATAATTATTATTATTTTTATTCGTTTTTTTTTAACAACTTTACAACAAATTTAAGCAAAATTAAAAATATATACAGTATTGTGTAAAAGTTATAGGAACCCCACATGTTGTGTTTGTAGTGGCAGTAGCAGTGCTGTAATGACCATACATATTTATCGCTCATTTTCTTTATAATCAGAAAATACAGGAAATATGTACATTTATATGTACATTTATTTATTTGTATTTAAGAACACATAAAATGTACTTATGATTCTGAATTCGGACTCTAGCTACGCCCAGATTTATTGCCCCAGCTGTGCTTCAGTGACCAACAATCACAAGGGGTGAACTGTTGACCAGGTCACTGTTCCACACCCAGGTCACTGACACACATGTCTAGTCTGTCATAAGCTGTTGGCAGATCAACAAAATAGATCAATAAAGAAAGTGAGATAAATATGTATGGTCTTTACAGCATGGTCTTTAACTTTTACACAGTCCTGTATACATCCAACCGTGCGCCTTTAAGAGAATACAATTGCCAGTCTGTGTCGCCTCCTGAACTTCAGTACTTTTTCTCTCCGACTTTCAACTGAGAATGTTGCGTAAACTTCCTGTTTAAATCCGAAAGTAACTCTAACGCCATTTTCTGTTTATTGGAGTATCGTTCGTTGGTTTCTCTGAGGACTGTCGGTGGCTCGGTAAGTAATGAGCGGTGGTTTTTTGTGTACGCGCGCGCCCAGACAGTGTTGAACATAATGATGCTACCATCTATAGTGACATATAGGAAAAAAAAAAAAACAGACGTAGTTTAGGTCCTCTAGTCTGGGCTTTTGAGGGCTCCGTGGTACCTGAGCTGTTCCTAGGAAGAGCACTGCACTCTTTTGGACAGAGATTGTTTTCCAGCGAAATTAATGAATGGGGTTTTTTTTTGTGCATGTCAGTTCAAGTTCATGTCAGTCATAATCCATAAGGCAGGGTACACCCTGGACGGTCGCCAGGTCGTCACAGGGCCACATATAGACGAACAACCATTCACACTCACTTCCACACCTACGAGCAATATATTATGCTCAATTCACCTATCCCCAGTCATAATCATGTTCATTAAATTAACATTTCAAACTGCAAAATGAGTTAAAATGTAAATTCTGATTTATTCATAAATGCATGTATTGTTAAATCTTTGACCTATTAAAGTGATGAACCCAGGGTCTATTTCACCACACATACAGTAGAGTCAAACACCCTGTCAAGAGATATTTTGCGTTGGTTGAAGTAATATCAAGTTTGACCATCATTTGTTTTCACAACCAAATAGATAACAATAAAAGTAAGTGGGGCAGTCAGCCCAACGTATCTAAATCATCATTTTTAACCACTAATAAAGCTCAAAATATCACTTTACTTCAGCAGTAGCATGAATAGGGTCCCTACACATAAACTGAATTACTGATAACTTAGTAAGTGAACTGAGATTTTATTAAAAAAGATTGTTTTACAAGACTTGTCATAACAACTGGTAATGAAGGGTGAAGGGTCACACTAGGCCGTGCATTATTTTCTTGTTTCGCACTACACATTGATCCTTAAACATATAATGTTTCGGGAGAAATACTGCTCATTAATGCATTATTAGTGTAGTATATATGTATCATTTTTGAGGCTATAGCGCTGAAGCTGCATGTAACAGTTTAGACTGATGCAGCTGTAACAAAACAAAATCCACCCTTGTCAATGAATGAAAAATCACACTGTACAAATGTCCAACATACAGGTAAAATGATTAGTTGATTGATTGGTCTTCTAGTATTCTGTGGTAATAAACCTTTGGATATGGATTTTGGACTTGACTGGACAAAAGAAGCTCTGTAGAGTATTACTGAAGCATTCCTTTAATGTCAAGGGCCATTCTGGAAAATAAAATATAATTTCTGCCTCTTTCAGTGAATAGAAATGCTTGTTCCAGAACTGCTCCTTCAGAGTCTGGAAGACCTGCTCAAAGATGACTTCCAAAAGTTTAAGTGGTACCTCTCCATGAAAATTTTGGACAGCTGCAAACCAATTGCTAAGTGCCACCTAGAGAATGCAGAACGCAGTAAAATTGCAAGTATGATGACAGATAACTACGGTGAGGAGTCAGCTGTTAATCTGGCTGTTCACATCCTGAGGAAGATGGGCCTCAACAATATAGCAGACAATTTGAGGAAGACATACTCAGGTCTGATGGATTGTGTTTAAGCTCACCTGTGAATCAAAATAACTAAAATTGAGCTTTTGTTTTTACTCATCATCTGCATCTGTATCTTCTTTCTTTAGACGGAAGAACAAATTCAGCCTCCTCTGCTCCAGCACCAGGTGCTGCTGGTGCTGCTCCTGCCACAATACCTCCTCAGCAAGGAGGTGTTGCCATTGCCCCTGCATTGTCTGGTTCCAGCTGGTTAACTTTGTATATGAACAACGACAACGATCCTATTAAAATATTATAATAATATAATAATATTAATAATCCTCCTAAAGAGGCACATTTCCTCCACAAGTTATACGAACCCCACATGTTGTGTTTTAGCAGTGCTGTAATATCTGCTCATCAAGGAGGTGTGGTCATTCTCCCTACATTCTCTGGTTCCACCTGTGGATCTTTGTCTATAAACATAGACAAAAAAAAATGATTGGTCATTTAAAAAGAAAAAAATGGATTAACAAAAAATGTTAAAATAAGAATAAGAAACCACAAAAAACGTGTAAACTCTTAGAGGTGTAATTATTTTTAGATATGCTAATTATATTCATTAAATCTTTCTTGATCTTTTGTATCTGTCTTTTTTTTTTTGCACCTAGATAAGTTACATTGGAAACTGTTTGAAATCTCACAGAGCTAATGTAATGTTTATCTGTATCATTGTTCATCAGTAATGTGCCCCCCACAGACACTCAGTCATACATTCAAGAGGAGTCCATTTTGTATTTTTTTGTTTGTGTGTTTAAAATTGGGGGGGATCATTGATTAGTCAAAACTTCAATATTAAAGATCCAGTTGAAAATCTGATGTTCTACAGTCCTGTACATATGCTGTATGTGATAACAAGTTAAGAACTTTGGTCAGAGTATGATACAGACAGGAAACATAGGGTAAGAAAAAATGTAAAATGTAATGGAAATGTAAAAGGTGAGGTTTCATTGAAACCTCACTCAGCCAGTGTCCATTCAGAAGGGTTTCCAGAGGACACTGAACAATGAGGGTAAGATGGGTGCAGTAAAGTTATTATTATTGTTGTTGTTGTTGCTGTTGTTGTTATAACAACAAAAATCTTTACAACAAATTTAAGCAAAATTGAAAATATACAGAGTACTGTGTAAAAGTTATAGGAACCCCACGTTTTGTTTAAGCAGTGCTGTAAAGACCATACATATTTATATCTCATTTTCTTTTTTGCATATATAAAAAGAAAATGAGAGAAAATACAGGAAATATGTACAAAGTGTTTAAGAACACATAAAATTTACTAATTATTCTGAATTCAGACTCTAGCCACCCCCAGATTTATTGCCCCAGCTGTGCTTCAGTGACCAACAATCACAAGGAGTGAACTGTTGACCGGGTCACTGTTCCACACCCAGGTCACTGACACACATGTCTAGTCTGTCGTAAGCTGTTGGCAGATCAACAAAATAGAACAATAAAGAAAGTGAAAGATAAATATGTATGGTCTTTACAGCATGGTCTTTAACTTTTACACATACAGCTTTTTGCTGTACAAGTTGCTGTACAACTTTTACAGCATGGTCTTTAACTTTTACACACACTTTTACACTGTATACATCCAACCGTGCGCCTTTAAGAGAATACAACTGCCAGTCTGTGTCGCCTCCTGAACTTCAGTACTTTTTCTCTCCGACTTTCAACTGAGAAAATTGCGTAAACTTCCTGTTTAAATCCGAAAGTAACTCTAACGCCATTTTCTGTTTATTGGAGTATCGTTCGGTGGCTTCTCTGTGGACTGTCGGTGGCCCGGTAAGTAATAAGCGGCAGTTTTGGTGCAGTTTTTTGTGTACGCGCGCGCCCAGACAGTGTTGAACATAATGATGCTACCATCTATAGTGACATATAGAAAAAAAACAGACGTAGTTTAGGTCCTCTAGTCTGGGCTTTTGAGGGCTCTGCGGTACCTGAGCTGTTCCCAGGACTGCACTCTTTTGGACAAAAATTGTTTTCCAGCAAAATTAATGAATGGGTTTTTTTGTGCATGTCAGTTCAAGTTCATGTCAGTCATAATCCATCCATCCATCAATTTCCCACCCCTTTATCCCGTATTCGGGATATGTACAATGTGTTAGAGTTAGGTGGGTACAGTAGTGTTCAACAGAGTGACGGCCTGGGGGAAAAAAACTGTTCTTATGTCTTGCTGTTTTGGCGTACAGTGATCTGTATCGCCGACTGGAGGGGAGAAGTTCAAACAGGTTTCATTAAATGAACATTTCAAACTGCAAAATGAGTTAAAAAGGTAAATTTTGATTTATGTATAAATACATGTATTGTTAAATCTTTGACCTATTAAAATGATAACCCCGGGTCTATTTCACCATGAATACGAGTCAAACCCAAGAGATATTTTGCACTGGTTGAAGTAAAATCGAGTTTGACCATCATTTGTTTTCACAATCAAAGAGTTAACAATGAAAGTAAGTGGGGCAGTCAGCCCAACGTATCTAAATCATCATTTCTAACCACTAATAAAGCTCAAAATATCACTTCACTTCAGCAGTAGCATGAATAGGGTCCCTACACATAAACTGAATTACTGATAACTCAGTAAGCGAACTAAGAGTTTATTAAAAAGATTTTTTTACAAGACTTGTCATAACAACTGGTAATGAAGGGTGAAGGGTCACACTAGGCCGTGCATTATTTTCTTGTTTCGCACTACACATTGATCCTTAAACATATAATGTTTCGGGAGAAATACTGCTCATTAATGCATTATTAGTGTAGTATATATATGTATCATTTTTGAGGCTATAGCGCTGAAGCTGCATGTAACAGTTTAGACTGATTCAGCTGTAACAAAACAAAATCCAGCTTTAACAACTCTAAAACTAACAAACAAATTAATGACTACCTTGTCAATTGAATATGAATGTACAAATGTCCAACATACAGGTAAAATTATTAATTGATTTATTGGTCTTCTAGTATTCTGTGGTAATAAACCTTTGGATATGGATTTTGGACTTGACTGGACAAAAGAAGCTCTGTAGAGTATTACTGAAGCATTCCTTTAATGTCAAGGGCCATTCTGGAAAATAAAATATAATTTCCAATCTTCTGCCTCTTTCAGTGAATAGAAATGCTTGTTCCAGAACTGCTCCTTCAGAGTCTGGAAGACCTGCGTGAAAATGACTTCCAAAAGTTTAAGTGGTACCTCTCCATGAAAATCTTGGATGGCTGCAAACCAATTGCTAAGTGCCACCTAGAGAAAGCAGAACGCAGGGAAATTGCGAGTATGATGACAGATAACTACGGTGAGGAGTCAGCTGTTAATCTGGCTGTTCACATCCTGAGGAAGATGGGCCTCAACAATATAGCAGACAATTTGAGGAAGACATACTCAGGTCTGGTGGATTGTGTTTAAGCTCACCTGTGAATCAAAATAACTAAAATTGAGCTTTTGTTTTTACTCATCATCTGCATCTGTATCTTCTTTCTTTAGAGGAGACAACAAATTCAGCCTCCTCTGCTCCAGCACCAGGTGCTGCTGGTGCTGCTCCTGCCACAATATCTGCTCATCAAGGAGGTGTGGTCATTGCCCCTGCATTGTCTGGTTCCACCTGTGGATCTTTGACTATAAACATAAACAAATAATGATTGGTCATTTAAAAAGAAAAAAACTGGATTAAATAAAAATGTTAAAATAAGAAAGCACACAAACCTGTAAACTCTTAGGGGTATAATTATTTTTAAATATGCTAATTATATTCATTAAATCTTTCTTGATCCTTTGTATCAAGTTGTAGTGTCTTTTTTGCACCTAGATAAGTTACATTGGAAACTGTTTGAAATCTCACAGAGCTAATGTAATGTTTATCTGTATCAGTGTTCATCAGTAATGTGCCCCCCTCAGACACTCAGTCATACATTCAAGAGGAGTCCATTTTGTATTTTGTTTGTGTGTTTAAAATTGGGGGGGATCATTGATTAGTCAAAACTTCAATATTAAAGATCCAGTTGAAAATCTGATGTTCTACAGTCCTGTACATATGCTGTATGTGATAACAAGTTAAGAACTTTGGTCAGAGTATGATACAGACAGGAAACATAGGGTAAGAAAAAGTGTAAAATGTAATGGAAATGTAAAAGGTGAGGTTTCATTGAAACCTCACTCAGCCAGTGTCCATTCAGAAGGGTTTCCAGAGGACACTGAACAATGAGGGTAAGATGGGTGCAGTAAAGTATCAGACATGAAATCCTGAAGAGGATGAACCACAGCACTGTGGAAGAAGAAAAAAAAAGCACACAAGAGTTGACTGAATCAGCAGACAATAATCATATACATGCAGTAGAATATGTCAGAACTGTCTTCATTATGAAACATGATGGTGATTTGCATGGATTTGCATTTGTTTCTATTGTTCCTCAAGAGAAGGTTCCACAGTTGTACAAAATTCCCCTCCTGATCCTTCTTGCCATCCTCCTGTGTTATTATGGTACCTAATAGCCACAGCGCAGCTCTGGCATAGAGACAGACAGACAGATAGAATCTGCAACATAAACTAAAATAAAAATAAAATGTTATTATTATTATTATGTGGATGTGCACATGTGTTCACCTTTCTCACAGAGGTGAGCAACAGAATCAGTTAATATAAACAGAAGGATGTCATAATTGATACAATTTAATTAAATCAGACATTATAATTTGTTAATTAATTTGACAACATTGTGTTGTCCGTTAAAATCACGTTATAAGCCCTTTATAAACGGCACGTTATTTAAAAGTGGTTCCGAATATATATAAATGGTAAACTACAGCTTTGTTTCAATATCTTTCTTTAATAATAAACGATTCAATCGATGAATAATGTCTCGTGATCCACGTGTCAAATACATTTGATGTGTCGGACAGCAGAGCGCAAACGACGTGGAGGGTTCAGTCACATGACACAATCAGCCGGAAGCGCAGGAGCCATGTGACCAACATCTAGGACAACAAGCACAAGGTGTAGTTAGGACGTTAATAGTGTTTAAACTCGACTGTTTGACGGAAAAATAACACTCGTCTTTTGGCTATTGATGTAAAGATGTTTAATAACATACCATTTCCATTTTCGTAACTTTTTCAGCACGCTAAAAAAAATCACATTTGTGGGCGGTGTGGAGTGACGAGCTTGTCCAAACAGCGAGTGACGTATTTGTCTTCTCCTCGCACAATGTGTTGTTCTCGAGTCAAATCCAGGAAGAGAGGTTTTGGCAGCCGTATGCTATCTGCTATGTTTTCGCTATGAAAGCACAAAACAATCGGGAAAACGTAACAGTAGGGGTTACGATTTGACAGCAAACTGCATTACATAAAAGCGGACAAGGTGGGAAAAAAACCAACTCGGCTCGTATATTATTAAGACCGCATTCTTCGCTCGCTCGGCAGCCATCTGGCAGGATTGTCGCTCGCTAACGTTAGCCTATAGTAACCGTTAGCAGGTTGGTATATTGCCCGGTGATGGCTGTAGCAAATAGAGGCTGCGTTGTGACCGGTTATTTGCTTCTACTGCTGCTGACTGGGTGCAGGGCAAGGATACACACGCTCACTCTGGAGGTAAGACGAGTATCTCTGTAGCTAAACTGATGTTAGCTTGGGAGCTAATGCTCAGTGCTAGCGAAAGCTGGCTGCTCTATTAGCCGGCTGGTGCGCTTTAATTAGCTGTAGTGACAGACGTTGATCCCAAATGTGGTGTGACGGTGTAAAACTTGGGAGTAACGTTATAAAAAGCGCTAGGTATGGAATTGATGGGGGCGTATTTGGGTACTGTGAGAGTTTGCTTCAGCTCATCCATGTTTTCATTTATTTTTCTATCAGAATGAAACCCGCTTTGCCGTCGACCTCAACAATTTTGGTTTCTATGCTAATGGCACCCTGGATGTCAACATGACTTCTCTGCGCATCCCGAGTGATCCAGCGGTGGACTACAGCAAGTACCCGGTGAGAAATGTTTGTTCGCGTGTGTGTGGCGCGCACGCGCGTGCGTGCCATTGAGAGTTGGCCTTACATTTGCCGTAAAAGTTGCAAATAAACCACATCACATTTTGAAACCAAAATACATATAACTGCTCCAGCAAACAGACATTAAGATGTACAGTCCTTGAAACTCTTCTGCACAGTCACTTTTTATGTCATTAACCATCAGTTAAACTCTTGTTTACTAGCTGTCAGGCATGGGAGGTGGAGATATTTTGCCTTGGAGCTGTGTGACACCTGGTGATGTGGTAAACATTGCTCAGGTGAACAGAAGAATAGTTTGAAGGGAATCTAAACAAATTCTGGATGCAAATGTCCTGCCGTCAGCAGAGTTGATTTCAAAATCCACTGTGAACTACTTGAAGACAAGTTTGAAATGATCTGCAGGGGGATTGGATTAAAACTCCCAAATCAACTTTTGAAAGAGTCTAAGATGGTTTACAAACTATATCTTCTCAAATGTCACTAAGTAGGATCCTAATTTTTTCATATGCTATGACTATTTCTTTTCTGTTTTTCTTCATGAGCGAGAGGCTACCTCTCTGCAGCTGAAATTTCATAAACTTCATGAAATAAGTTAACAGGTTGTTTTAATATATTGAGAACTTATTTGAATGCATATTCCTCAAAAGGTTCTATTTACTTTTTTATCAAAACATGTATTTTTGCCACTGAAGTTGTCAACAACCATGTTCTTCTAAAGATTATTATTGAATAGATTGAAGAGGAAAAAACAAACAAAAAAAAAAAAAAACAACACAAGGCCACTGTGTTGTTATTGTTTTTGCATATGTTTAAGTCATGGCTATTTAATAAAACAGATTTGCTATTGTTGTTGACACTATAGGAAATGTATGGGAAAGAGAGAGAGAGAACCATCAGTTTGTTTCGCGTTGGAAACAATAAATGAATTAATTTGTAGCAGTCAGTGTTGATTCTGTGGATGGTGCTGCACATTGATCATTATATGTGAAACCCTGCGATCATTTGTGACGGTTTCAACCGTGTGGCTTCATTCACTTCTTCAATTCTATTTATAGAAACTATTTATTGATACACTTCTGCCATCTGGTTTTAAAAGCGGCACATCTTTATTGACTACGTCATGTACCGTCTTTAGTTATAACCAATCACCACCGAGTCAACCTAAATCCCCACCCAAGAACTTTTTGGGGTTAGTTATACAGTTAGTTACTGGTAGTTACACTACCAGTAACTAAATCCTCGCCTATGACTGAGTAAATCTTTATGTTAAAGAATAAGCCAAGTGATATTCTCTATTCTAATAACCCAAACTACCATTAGCTGTGGAGGTCTTATGTCTGAGAATCACATGATCTGAGCTGTTATGTAACATTAATTATTGATCTTAACCCCCCACTGCCTCTGTGAATATCTGTTTTACTACAGTTGGATTTGTAAACAACATGTAAAATAGAGTGACAACAATGTCATCCTTAAGGCAAAACCACCAGAAATATTGTCTGAGGTATCTTGCAGAGTTTGTATAGTTGTGCAGCTCTTTTGTGGCTTTTTTTGTAGATAAATGAATTAGTGGAGTGACTGTCAGAAGCAGTGACATTTCATGCAAGCTCAAAACACAAGAATCACGAAGTATGAAATGAATTGTGTTCAGTCTTGCCAGATGCACTGTTTCATTTGTAGTGTCTTCACTGCTGCTTTTCGTTTAACCACCATAAAGTGATCTCAAACATTAAGAGATGCAAGTGAAGCCTGATTTATACTGAAACTGATGTTCTTGTCTCACTGACTGACCACATTTCTCACACACTGTTAAGGTTGGCTTCACCCTCTCCAGGTCACGGGTTAATGGCGTCTTGCCCTACACAGTGAGTACATCTACATCTATAAAAATTCCTCTGGGACTAATTAAAACAAGTCATTTTCAAACTTTTTTTAATTAATCATGTTAATGTCATGTGCTCCTATACAAATAATTGATAATGACATGTAAAATGTACACTTGGTTCAAATGTGATAACTTAAGTTTTTTGTTGTTGTTTTACTAGCCAGCACAGGACACAGAAACATGCCCGCTTACTTGGACTGAGATGAACAACGAAGAGCCTCTTATTCTTTTTCTTTTGGATATCAAAACTCTCAGGTGTGTTTCAGCACTAGCATCAAGAAGTGTGTATCAGTGTTAATTAACAGCCTGATGTGAATGTTGACCGTATAATGTAAACATTGCGTTTTGTGTAGTGTCAATGTGAAGGTTATCGGTGACCAAGACAACATCTTGACAGCAATACCAAAAGCTGCTGTGCCTCAAGGTACGTGTCGATCACACTTTCCCACTAAATCAAATCCAAATCATTGGCTTATTTCCTTTTGCCACCTTATTGAAGTGCCAGAATGAATGACATTGAACACTGTGTGTCCTGTAGGTCAGAGGAAAGCCAGGGATGCTGTTGACAGTAAATCACATCAAAATCCAACAAACACTGTGAAGACAGATAGTAAGCAGAAGGATGGAGATATCAGGGATCCGAAGACAGAGGAAAAGGCAGAATCAAAAGCTCCGATGGAAGATAAAAAAGTGGAGGGAAATCAGTTCAATGTAAGATGTGTTCCTTTGTATGCACATCCTAATCATGAGATTAGCCTCTAACGCCAGTCCATCTATGTTTGCTTTCAGCTAAGGGAAAACAAGAACATGACTTTAGCACTGGGAAAAGTTAATGGCTCCTACAACTTTGGTGTAAGAACACACTTTCATTTTAACATTTGTATGCGATGTGGAATGACATATGGTTTGGTTTTGTTATGTTTTGTGTTGGGTTGTGTGAAATTCTCAATGCCTCCTCCACAGTTCCATATGGTAGTGGGTTCACAAGCGCAGGGTCTGTACAGCCTTGAATTCCACTACTGTCAGAACAGGTTGCCAGAGTTCAAACTGCCCTATTCACTCACCGTAAGTTCACTCCAATGTTATTATTGGGTTGCTCTTGACCAAGTGCATGTTTTAACTTGAATGTTTCATCTGCAGGTGGAAGTGACAGAGAAAAATCCAGGTGGTTACCTCTCTGCAGCTGAAATTCCTTTATCTCGCCTTTACATTTGCATGGCTGGAGTCTTCTTCACCGCTGCCATGGTCTGGGTGTACACACTCATGAAGCACAGGTACACACACACACACACACACACACACACACACACACACTGCAGTGCTATGTAACAGAATCTTGCAGCTTTCTCATAAATGCCAATTCATTTTGCAGGGTGTGCAGTAGGACTATTTTGCAGTGTCTTGTTCTTTTCATCCCATTTGAAGCTGTTAAACATTCACACTGTAACCAGAGTGTAGTTAGACAGCTGTCCTAACATCTTTGTGAGGCTATACTTTAGTGCTAAATGTGAGTGGAAGCATACTAACATCCTGACAGCTAACCTCTGTAAGTCCTTCTACTACCCTCTGATTGATTGATCAGGTCCAAGAGGTGGCTGTGGTCCCTGTGTCATTTGCAGGAGGTGTTGAAATATCACAGACAGTTTCACCAAGACATGAGGGTGAGATAATGTAGGTCATGTGTGAGCATGCTAGTGCTGCACTACTTTTACTGTGTGCTTCATCTGGCTAAATTGACCTCATTGAACATGGTATCAGAAGCCTGAATTTAAGATGTCTATGAAAATGGGAAAGCTGGGATGGCAATAGTATTACACATCACACCCCTGAAACTAGGATATCGGCATGCCATCTAATCTGACACAAGGCATTCCACTGCAGGAACCTCCGGGTAATAATACAGGAACTTGGCTGTTGGTGCCTGTCTCTACTAGAGGAACAGTTCCTGTGAAGCAAAACTCAGGAACCTATAGGGGCGAAAAAAAAAAAAGTCCCTGCCCAGGGGCAGGGACTTTTTTTTTATGCAATGAAGAATACGATCGTCAAAGTCCATCCCGCCCCCTGTCGTATTACTGATCGGGGTCTTTACCCTCGGTAGAGACACAGGCATTACAAGGGCCAAGTGAGAGGATTTTTCAGAAAAGTTCCCGGCCCCTACGCTTTACCAGGAACTTCCTTGGCTATTGACAGGTCTTAGCACTGACAAAGTGTGATTGCTGTTTAAAAGAAGGGTATTGTGAGTAGAGCAAATAAAAAATGATAGGAAAAAAGGTGACAAGATAACACACGATAATAACAAACTATCAAAATGAAAATTAAATTGGTACCTTTTCGGTCTAAAGTATTTCAGTGACTCGCTTATCAAGGCAGTGAGGAGATAGAATAAATCTGTTTAATTCCACATATAGAGTAGTGTGCATGGAGAACATACCTACATTGAAGTAAAAGAAGACTATTTCACTTTGGTGCACAAAGAGGAGGTTAAGAAGACAAGAAATCAACAAATATGCAAATGCCAGTGAACAGTGAGGATGAAATAATGATTGCCGGTTGACAGCAGCACCTTTGTTTTAACTGCAGTATTAGAATGCTAATGTAATACAGCTGAGGCTGATGCATTTGTCATTAGTTAGACAACTGAACAGAACAGTTGTTTTTATTTTTGTCAAATGTTTTGTTTTGTTACATTTTAATTTTGAAATTTTTGTAGATTTATTGTCATTAAAAAATCTAAACTTCTTTCCCTGTGCACTTGTTTGCAGGTACAGTGTGTTCAAGATCCACTGGCTAATGGCAGCACTTGCCTTCACCAAGGCTGTGTCACTGGTTTTCCATAGTGTAAGTTCACTTACTCTCATATATCTCACATCTCATATCTCTATATCTTATTGTGGTGTGTGTACTCTGTGATTCTCTGTGTGTTTACGAAACTTCTCTCTGCTTCTTTACAGATCAACTACCACTTTATCAACACGAAGGGGCATCGTATTGAAGGCTGGGCTGTTATGTACTATATCACACACCTGTGAGTGCAGATTGGCTAGAACATGAAGCCATTTTGAGTTTGAATGTTATTCTTATTTTTTAAGAGTTTGCATTGATTTGCTTTCCAGGCTCAAAGGGGCTCTCCTGTTCATCACACTGGCTCTGATTGGCACTGGCTGGGCTTTTGTCAAATATATCCTGTCTGACAAAGAGAAGAAGATCTTCATGATCGTCATCCCACTGCAGGTTTGTGTACTTGAAAAAATATAGCTGTGAACGAATGTTTGCACTCGGTGGATGTGTTTCGGTGACACGCTGACCTGTTGTCCTGCTAGGTTCTGGCTAATGTTGCCTACATCATTATTGAGTCTACAGAGGAGGGTTCTAGTGAATACTATCTGTGGAAGGAGATCCTCTTTCTGGTTGACCTCATCTGCTGCGGCGCCATCCTTTTCCCTGTTGTCTGGTCAGTGTGTGTGCATGGTCCATCTAGTTTGTATCGGCTCCATTTTAAAAATCTATTACATTGTTTTTAGAGTGTAAAAAAGTGTGTTTAAAGTATAAAAGCAGCTGACTGTCTAAGAGGATCTTTGAGGTATCAAAAAGCAAGAATCATTCTGCAAAAAAAGTTCTTTTAATTCAACACAAAGATGAAATGATGACAAAAAATCATAAATTCAATATTTGATCTTTGAGGTCAATACTGATGAGACTTTATGAAGTAAAGAAATTCTGATAACAGCAATCAAATAATATTCTTTATGTCAATAAAACAATTTTTTGCAATGATCACAGAAGTATGGTTTAAACATGTGATAAAGATATGGGCTGCAGGCACAAACAACAACACAAACACAAATTGCTTAAACACAAACATAACGTAACTTTAATTGCCCACAATGATATCAGTACAGCAGATAGATATTAAACAATTATGAAATAAAACTTGGTGAAAATAACAATAATAATTGTCCAATAGCAATAAAACCTACTGTTTTAAGTTGAATCCAAATATATCCGCGAATAAATTATAAAACTCGAACCAAAGAATGTTTGGCATTTTTATCTTTTAACTGGTTTCTGATCAATTTCTAACAATCAGCTAATTAATAGATCAAATATTTTAGCTCTAGTGCACATGCATTTGCCATTCTTAAACAAAAACAAACTCTATTTGCAGGTCTATCCGTCATTTACAAGAGGCTTCCAGCACTGATGGCAAAGGTGAGAATCACTTTCAACCACAAATTCAAGTTTTAATAGCGAGTTGGTGGTTTGTTTTTTTAAATCTGGTTCCTGTCGCTTTCAGCTGCCATGAATTTGGAGAAGCTGAAGCTCTTTCGGCATTATTATGTTATGGTAAGAAGGAGATGAACATTTTTGATGATGCTGCTTGGATTTTTTTTTAATCAGACATCATTTTATTACTTAGTATCAGACCTTATTCTTACAGAAAATCATACTCAGTGTTGAGTCACAGTGTTTGGCAATGCTACTCCAGGCTTCTTATTCAGCAGAGTCACTGCTGCTGTGCCAGAACAACGTTACACACACACACACACTATTTGCCCGTTCAGATAATAGGTATCTTTGTGTATGCCATTGCAGAACTAGTTTCAATAACATATTAAAAATGCCATTAACTTCTGAAACCCTATTTTTCCTCTTTTAGATCGTGTGTTATATCTACTTTACGAGGATCATAGCCATTCTGCTCAAGGTCACTATGCCTTTTCAGTGGCAGTGGTGCTACGAGGTAAGATGAGAACAGCTATGTCCAAGAAAAATCTGACTTTATACCTTTAAAGAGCTATTGTTTGTTTAGGTCAAAGACATCATACACCTGACTCTGACCTAGACCTGCAGTGAGTGGGAATATTTGTCCGAAAGGTTTATTTGTAAATTTGCAAATGTTTACAAATACATGTTTACATATTTAAAGTTGCATTACTGTAAGGAGGGGAATACTGCAGGCTTTTTTATGATATATGCCTGAGTGGTTTTATGCCAGTGATGTGATGTAATATGAAACTAATCTACAGACTGATGCCTTATTGAGAGGAAACACCCACACTCTGTTTATGTTCTCTCAGTTTCTGGTGGAGGTGTCCACACTGATCTTTTTTGTGCTGACGGGGTACAAGTTCCGACCGGCATCCAATAACCCATATCTCCAGCTTCCCCAGGACGAGGAGGACGTTGAGATGGATGAAGTGTAAGCTTACACACCTGCACGAGCACCCGCTTTCCATACACTTGCTTTTGTTTTGCAAATTTAGAACATCACGTCTTTTGGCATGCACACATTTCTCTGCATTATGATTTCTGAACTACTAGTATTACTGCAGAAAATACTCAAACTCAATAATAACCAGGTTTCCATCCAGATTTGAAATGAATTTACAGAAAATCTGAAAAAAATATGCAAATGCGTCTTCACTGCTCTGTCCAAGCATTAGAACTAGGTGTACCAAGATTAGTGCTTATTACAGAACAGGAGGGCACAGTCAAAGGTCATCAGTCACACTCACTGTTTGAGTGAAATAAAGTGTTGTTTCTCTTTGTGTACAGAGTGACTGAGTCAGGTGCACTGGAGGGCATTTCCAAAGTGAAGAAGACCTCAAACGGACGCGACCGCCAGAAAGAGTCCACCTTGTAAGCAGGAAGCTGCATCTTCGGGAGGGACCCAAATAAACATCCCCAGACTAACTGGTGTAAAGGGGGTGCACATGGACCAAGGTTCCCTACCCACTCACAGTGACAGCTATCATTTTTGAAATTCTTGTGGTTGCAGGAGTTTCAAAAGGTTGAGTCTCGCTTCCAGAAAGGAGGCATGACACACAGTCTGGCTATGCAAAAAAAAAAAAAAAAAAAAAAGACACAATAAACACCCCAAAAAATGTTAAAAAAAAAAAAAAAAAAAAAAAAAAAAGGACTAACTTTGTTGGACATTCTCCATTTCCTCAAAACACTCCACCCAGAAACTGTCTAGATGGGTGGAGATATGGAATGGATCTTTTCTTATCATCCCTCTCTCTCCCTCTGTGTCCCTCTCTCCTTCTTTCCCACTCCCCCTGTCCAAAGATAATTATCATTTCAGAGAAAGATTTGCTTTCGGGTGTGTTTATATCTGCTATTTAAAACGGTACTTCTGCGAGCCGCTTAGCTGTACCTTTTCATGTGTGATGTGAGTACGTGTGTGTGTGTGTGTGTGTGTGTGTTTGTGTTTGTGTCTGTGTGAGAATGTGAGACAACACAAGATCTGATCACAACTGTGTGTGGTTTTTTTTTTTTCCCTTTGGAGACAACAGCCCGTACTCAGGTAAAAGGCTAATCAATATATATTTTTTAAAATTGGCAGCAATCTTCACATATTGGTTCTCTTTCCCAATATTAAGGATCAGTAATATCCTATCAGTCATGAAACAATACACAGTAAAGTACATGTTACTTTTGTCTCATATGTTTGCCTTTTATATTGAAATATATATATATATGATGTAAGATGTTGTATATTTCAATATATTAACTAACTGCTTATTGAAATATTATATTTCAGTATTATTGTTTGTTTATTTTGGAGAGTTGCTCCCAGTCTGTAACATGGTCCGCTGCTGTATTTTACTACTTTAGTGGTTGAGGTTGACTCACATCTCTGAATTCAGCCCAGATGTGGACATGTGGATCTATAAATGAATAAACAGGTTTTTGAATCAGACTCTTAAACATCCAGAGCAATGGCCCAACTTTTGACAACATTTGACAACAGCCTCGTTTTTTTCCTCCTTTTTATAAAAATTTCATTTTGGCCGTATTGTGCCAGTTTGGGCAGAGATTGTTTTTGAATTTATTTGCTTTTGGTGTTGCATTTTTTTTTCCTCACTCTTGATGTGAAGCTTGTTTTATTAATATTTAATGACTTATTGGTTAATCAAAGCTCAGAAATGTTGCAGCCGGGTAAGGGTGGATGGCCATTTGTAAATAATTTACAGAGGACTGTTGATGCAAATAACACTTTCATAAGAACTGCATAGATGCTTTATAGACAGTGCAGTAATGACACAGGTTCAGTTTCAGTGAGAATTTTTGATTCCTCTTCAATAGATGAGAAGAGCCGAAATGAGGAATCGATGAAAGACTACTGAGATTTAACCGCACACACTTCTGTACATGGAGGACAGACGTGCACACTGTTTACAGGCTGTTGAAGTGTCTCCAGGCTCTGGGTGTTTGGTATCTGGGAGGTCAAGAGTTAACAGAGTGAACAGGGTTTTGTGCTTGTTACAGAGGGTTGTTTGTTTGAACTGTCACAATAAAGCTGATGTTCTGGAAAGGTCTCCAATGAAGCTGTTAAAGGAAATTTCATTTCTTTCTGGGTTTGTCTTTGTGTTTGATATCAGAAAAAAAACAAATCTGTTGAGAATGAATAATGCTGAATCTGTCAGACAGATGTAACCTTGCAGGAAATTCATCCTAAGTCTTGTTTGCTTAATTTATACAGAAAACAATGTGGAACATTACAAGTTTTGGGTCTGCAGGAAGTTACTATGCCAAACCAAGAAGTAGTCCAACACAACAAATCTCATTTTGTACACAATGACAACTTAATTTAATGTTAGATTAGTTGTTCAGTAACAATGCCAACAATTTTAATGATCAGACAAATGTTCCCATTTTTCCCATCAGAAATGGCAAAAAAAAAACAGCTTTCTGGCTCAATTTCTCTACTACACAACTATGATAGAAATGTTCATAATATACTTGAGCATAAAAACACCAAAAAAAAAGTGAAAATGTATGCCAAGGTTTAAAAATGTAAAGCAAAGGCATCAAACTGTGAACATTTCTATAGATAAGGTTTAAAAATGTCATGACAATTGTCAGACTATGGTAGGTAGACTAAGGCATAAACTTCTGAACAAATCCTAGTATACCAAGGCATAAAAAAATAATCATCCTTAAAATTTTTGTAACTTCATCATATAGCAAGGCTTCAAAAATGTCTGTAAAGCATTATAGAATTAGAATGTCTTCAAATACGTGACAAAAATGTCATAGCACAATAAATCAGCAAAAATATGTCATAGTATGCGCTTAAAAATGTCAGTGTAATAAGGTGTCGAAACCTAATTTATTACTGTTTGTATAACAAAGCTCAGCACACACACAGAAAAAAACATGTTCAAGTAAAATACATAATTCAGTCTTATTTGTGGGGAAAAGCAACCCGCTTTAATAATAAGAAGAAGAAGAAGAAGAAGAACTTTGATGGGTCAGAATTTTCAGGAAACCCACACACAGACCAATAGAAGCTCTAGAGCTGCTGGTTTGATCACTTCAGTGTTGTAGTTGGTGTATGAATTCGGAGGCTATGGAGCCTGATCATTATGGGCTTTATATGCAAGTACGAGGATTTTACAGGAAGCCAAAGTAGAGCAGCCAATACAGGAGAAATATGATCTCTGGTCCTACTTCCTGTCAGTACTCGTGCTGCAGCATTCTGGATTAACTGAAGGTTTTTGATGGAGTTACAGGAACACCCTGATAGTAGAGAGTTTCTGGACTGGATTGTAAATTACAACAATCCAGTCTAGAGGTAATGAAGGCATGGAGGACCCTTTACTAATCTGTGTGTGAAATAAGACTTCATTTTGGCAAGAAGCCTTAAAGAAGATGGGACGTCTGAGTCAATTTGTCTACTGAATTTCTTTTGATGTAATGTGAGGTTCATCCAGATCTTAATGTCACTGAAGTGGTGTCACAAAAGTGGTTGCAGAAAGTCCTTTCAGTTCAAGTTTAAAGGGAGCAAATAGGAGGAATGACACATTGCGATTTTGGCAGATAGAGCCCAATGGCAGCAAATATGGAGAAAAGAGTAAAGAAGCCAAGAAAGATCCTCAGGGAACAACAGAAGAGGAACAACGTTTTAGGAGAATTCTTGCAATTGAACATAGAAATTCCAATCAATGAGGTATAACTGAAGCAGGGTGAGGGATCTTTAAAGCCTACGGTCGAATTCAAAGTTATCAGGATAGCAGTCCATTCACAATCAGTAGAAATAAGATAATCAAAAACCTTCAGAAGAACAGTTCTGTTGCAGTAGCAGGGACTTCTCATGTATAGTGTTTCTTCTGTAAAAACCACTGCAATTGAATAAAGATGACCTTCTCCAGCACTTGACTTGACTTTGAACAGAAATATCAATCTGGAAATGGGCCCACAATTGGAGGGAATGGAGAGTGGAATGGTCCAGGTAAGACATGTTACATAGTGACTGCATTACTGCATGTTTAAAAGATGCTGGGATACACCCTGAGTTTCAAACACCTCTTTATGAAGGTAGGATTGTATGCTATCAGAGAGGCAGTTTGTAGAATGAAACTCATGAATTGCATCAGAAATGGTATCAAACAGGTCAAAGAAAGCTGTGGACATAAGAGGAAAAGAAGAATCGGGGAAGGAGATGGTGAAGAGCCGAGACGATCGTCAAAGAAATGGATGAATTCATTGAGTTAGAGATATACGCAGGTTTAGCTCTCTGTTATTCTATTAAACACATACATAAATAACGAACACGCATCATCATTTGTCCTGCCTCAGATTAGCTACTGATTGGTCCAGTAGTTTCTCAGACTGCTTGTGGGACTCAGCCCCTCCCTGCTGTGAGATGCAGACGCACGCAGGTCTTCACTGCAGTCCGCAGTAAGTGGACCGGTGGCCGTCAGAGTGCAGCAGACTGCAGTCTCAAACACACTCCTCCCTGCGCTCCGCTGGCATGTGTGAAGGACTCACGCACGGCGCCAGGACAATGTAAGTATCAGCTCCTATTATCTGTTACATTTTCTATTCATATTTTTTTAATTAAACGCAGATTATTATAGTTTAGTTTTTTTTTTTTTTTTTTCATTTGTCATAGTTGATGTTATTTTCTTCTTTTTTTGCGACTTCTGATTTTTGCGTTGCTGTCCATCTGTTATGCGGGTATTGGGATGTTTTTTTTTTTTTTCCAGTGGCAGAGTAGCTGTTGTAACACTAGCAAAAACATCGACATTTATATTTGAATTCATTTAAAATCCTTAAATAACCTTATTTCCCCCTCTTCTTTGGTCGCAGTCTTTTATTAGGTATTATAAGTTCAGCTGTCAAAACGGGTAATGACGTATGTAATGAGCCACTGGGCGCATCTTGTTCCGTGACCTCAAAACGCCTTTGATTTTGTGAGAGACGGAGTCTGATGATGATGCAGCATATATCTGCCTCTCTCTCGTCTTTTCGGCGCAGTGAGAGCAGGAAAAACCGTGTCTTATTTCATGTCTGCAGTGCAGACAGCAGATTGCAGCACACTGCTGCGCTCTCGGGTATATTTATTGACATATGTACAAATCCAAAATCAGACTATCTGATTTTTTTTTTTTTTTTTTTTTTGATTTCTCTGTCTTTATTTTTGTATAACAGCCTCCAGTAGTGCCCCCAATAAATAGACAGTACCATGTCGTTCTATCCATACTATCCAGCTCACAGCACGCACCTTTTTAAAATAGGTTATACTCAAATTATTCTCAGTTAGTACTTTACAGCAATCCCCTCAGTCTTTTTTTTTTTTTTATCTTAAGCACATGTTTATTACTAGTCTAATTTATCATTCATGTACATTATTTTTGGATGTTTTATTCCTTGGTAATACAAAACAGTTTTGTTTGAATGACAGTATGTTTGTGTGTTCTCTTCAGGGCTTTCATCTCAGTCTTGGCAGTTTTGGCCCTAGTGCTTTCAGCTGAAGGAAGTGTTGGGTAAGCTGATGATTTCAGATAGACAAAGATGTGCCAAAAAATATGCAGACATCTCAAATGTTATGTAAATGACATTATGATCAACATGTAAACAGAACAGCTACAGGATTGATGTGGTGGTTCAGTCTGTGACCACTCTGTGACGTCACTGATTACAGTTGGCACTGATCTGCTCCTGAAATAAGCTTTTAGTGTGATCATAGAACTTGAGCCAGAATATTCTCCTGTTTAGCCATAAGAACATTTGGGAGATCAGCTGCTAATGCAGGTACCAGGCGTTAGTTTCAGCAAAACAAGGCAGTGCATTGTCATTCCTCTCTGTGTTTAAGAGAGCTGTTTGGCACTCTGACCACTGGGAGGAGCCTCTGGCCTTTAGAGGTTCCAAGGTCAAGGATGAAAACCAATCCTATTGCTGCTGCTGGATGCTGAGCAAAGATACCATTTCAGCACACCTCTAAAAAGCTGTCTAAAAATACAGTTGTTTGCTTTACACTTTTTACTTGTGGTAACATGCTGCCAGTGTTTCATCAGTCTGTCTAACCAACTATGGTCCAGACTACTATAAGATTGCCATTGAATTTGCTACAGATATTCAATATTCCAAAGAGAAGGAATTTTAACAAACCTGAGCATCCTCTGGTGCCACCTGTAGGTCAAACTGTTGTGATTTATTTCACTATCTGCTATTTTCTACACACATTTAAAGTTCCCAGTGATGTTTTCTTTTCTTTTTTTAAGATATATTTTTGGCCATTTGCCTTTATTGACAGGTTAGTGAAGGTAGACAGAAAGGTGGGGAGAAGATTGGGGGATTGACAAAGTATAGCCAGGTATTAGCCTAGCAACCCAGGGATGTATTCTACGGCTGTTTTATGGTGTTATGACTGGCTTCTTTTAAAGTCCCCTCAAGCTCAGCTGTACTTGCAAAATGTTCGTGTGCCAATACACACAATCAGTTAGTAAATGGTATACCTGCTGAACCAGGGTCGGTGATACTCATCTGCGTGCCCTAAACACAGCAGCTTAGCAGCTATGATCCGCCTTGAACATGGTGTCCCGCACGATCTGCTGTGTGCCAAATCTCTGCGTCGTGATCCCAAATCTGACAGACAGAAGTCCTGCGAATCAGCTGCGGAGCTGGTGGAAACACAAACACTGACTAGAACTGAAAAGTGGAATTGAAACGTGTTTTCTTCACTGTCGTTTGGGACTGGAGATGTTATGAACACGAAATCATGAGGGAGAGAAAGAGAGAGAGCTGGAGAGGTGAATGAACAGGACTATAGTAGTTTCACATTGGGGAAAAAAACAAAAAACACCTTAATGGTGGCTAGTAGGCCTATTGGTTAATATTTTTTTTTTTGAATATGTCATCATTCTGATTATTATTATGATTATGGTGATTTTTTTTTTTCCTGATTTTTTTTCGTGCCCCCTCCTGCACTTGTGGTTAAGTACAAAGGGCCTAGCAGCTAGCTGTTCAACAGAGGTGTCCACAGACTTTTGGCCACATGGTGTTGCTAAATAATAAATTCTATAACTATTCTGTTTCAGACCTAGCACCAATGCCAGTTTTTGCACAGAGTCAAAGGAATGTCTTGAGTATGAGCTGGTCTGCAAAACAGATGAATATGAGGTGAGTGAATCTATCCACACATCACCTGTGCATCATGCTCTTCTTTTCTCACAAACTCTCTTTTTGCTGTGCTTGTAGGTGCGACACTACAGTCCCACCCGCTGGGTGTCAACAGATGCAGAAGCCTATTTCATGGGAGTGGGTGCAGCCATGGCCTTCAGGAGACTTTTCCAGTATATCACTGGAGCCAATGAAGGAGGTCAGGGTGGAACATGAGAGTGCAGTCAGCCTCCATGTGGAGCAAGTTTTCTGTGTGTTTTTATGTGTATTTACATGTTGATAGGCATCCAGATGGAGATGACTGCCCCTGTCCTGGTGAAGATCCCAGAGGAGACAAAGATGTGGGAGCCAGCTATCTATACACTCAACTTCCCGTTGCCGGCAGCCTATCAGGTCAAACCACCTGCACCCACCAACGACAAGGTGAGCTGATGTTACCTAGCAGCTGATCAAGGATTAGTCAGGTAGTTGCCCTTCTGTTACCCTTCTGTTGTCTGTGTGTAATTTGATGCATTCAGTGCAGATGGCACTCACTGAGGATAAGTTAAAAATACACAAAAATAGCAAAGTACTCAAAACTATAAAGTAAAAGACAAATATTGAATAATAATCATCACAAAGTCAAATCACTTTATACTCATTTTTCTTACAGTTCTCACAAATAAAATGCCCAGTCCTTCATTCCATCCATTTGAAATGTGTTTGATTGAATTATTGTCTGTTTACTTTAAAGCTGTATTTCACTGAGATGCCAGAGATGGACGTGTATGTGAGGAGCTACGGCGGCTGGATGCTATCAGTCACTTCCAGGCTTCACACCCACCTGCTGACTAAAGAACTGGACAGAGTTCGCGCTTCCTACAACCACAGCTACCACTACGGAGTAGGCTACGACAGGTATCACTAATATTTTAGCATTTCTGTCTTGTTTTCTGGGAAACTTGTCTTTCAGCTTTTGAGCATATAATATTTAGAAAACCAGGGCCAAAAGTTAATTACCTCACAGCATTTCAAATGTGATTCCAACTAATTTGTAAATTTGCACAAATCATTGTTAGGATTAGGAATAGGAATAGGAATAGGAATAGAAATAGGAATAGAGAATCCCATAGGAATCCCATCCTCCAGGGAGAGATTTCAGATAATTTCCCATACTTAATTAAATGCCAGTCAGCTGGTGAAGATTAGAGAAGATGATGTGACTTACACGTATGTATCACTACTCGTCCTTATCTCTCTCTCTCTCTGTGTGTGTGTGTGTGTGTGTACAGTCCCTTGAAGCTGCTGAACAGGCACAATGAGGTGTGGTACGTGGCTGAGGGGGAACCAGTTTGCTCAGATCCACAGGAGCCGACCCCTGCACACACACTCAAGCCAACTCTGACTGCTTCGTCCACAGACCCTCCATCTGACCTCCCACACACACTGTCTGATTCACCCTCACCCATTCCCTCTGACTTGCCTTCGAATGTGACATCTAACTCATCTTCACCAATGCTATCAGATGAGTCTGCTCTCCCTGCATCTGACACTCCTCCTAGTCCTTCATCCCACCTGCCCACCGAAGTCGCATTCAGTCACCCTCCCACCTCAGCCCAGATCCTGCTGGACCCAACAACCAACTCGTCCGATCCCGTCTCAGTGAGCCCGTCTCTGGAGCCCCAGTCTGACGCTACCCTGTGGAACAGCACAGACCACAACTCTATAGATACGCAGCCTAGCAGTAACACCACGGTGGAGTCAAACAATGCTCATTAACAATCTTCGCATTTTCTTAAAGCAGCTGTTCCAGGTATATTAACATGGAATCAAAGTAGAAAGGAAACAGTGAAGGTGTGGCAGAAAGCTGAGTGAATGTGAGCAATAGGCAAACATGCTGGTCATCCTCCTTATCGCTCTATTCCTGTGTATCACACCAAATCCTCCTCATGGCAATGAAGTGTTTCACTCTGTTCTGTCACAGCTTTGCACCTGCAGCTTCCTGTATCAGTAGACACATGCCTGTACACGTCATTGAACTGCTGTTTTCATACAGCAGCTAGAATTAAATAAGACATATGTATTAGTTAGACAGTTAGAATTCAACTTTACTGTGTTAAATCTAAAGGCAGAGACAGAGAGAGACACCTCTTAACATCATTTTAACCCAAGACCTAATTTAGCAACTAATAAGACTACAATGGAAATCTGTGTGTTATTGATAAAATAAAATGCTGTGATTAACCACAGTAGGCCTTTACTGTGTTTTAGCCTTTTGTCAAAGACGCTGTAATTTATTATTATCATTTTCTTTTATATGTGGCAACATAAATCTTTGTCAAATCATTGTGCAAATTCATTGGGATCTTTGGTACATCCCTTAACTCCATACCAATTCAGTATGGTATATTCATTTCCCGATTTCCTATTATTGTCTTTAAATGTTCTTTTTTCAATTTTTAGCTTGGATCAAACCTTTGTCTCAGTATCTGTGATGAAAAGTGCCTGTAAAAACATCGGCCATGAGCTCTGCAAGAGTTTGTATTGTTACAACCTTAATGAATAGATTTATTATAGTAATGTATAGATTATTAACATATAGCATGCCATGTTCCCTGAACTTCTTGATATTAGACTGTCCCTGAATTTCTATTTAAAAAACAAAACAAAACAAAAAACAGCATTTAAATACTTTGAGTTTGAATACTAACTCTAATTCACACAAGTCAATTCCAACCCTGTATGTGAAAATAAATTGTCTACATAATGGATTTTAGATCAAAATGTTATAGGAATTACAGAAATGACCTGACATACAACCTCCAGACAAACACAGAGCAGGAAGATTCATAAACATACATAAACACAAATTTGTCCTCTCAGTTGTGGTCATCTTCAGTACTCCGTACATCCTCAGTCACTTTTTTCCATAATTAAAACTTTAATTATCTACACTCAATTCCACATTAAAGCATAGTTATCCACATTCTGTTCATAGAAGTTCATGGAAGCAGTGATGAGTGAGGATTTTGCACCATTTGTAGCTTATGCCACACTTAATGTTGGCCGAATGTCGATCTGGTAACAGTCTGACTGATTAAAAAAAGGGTAGAAAAACTTACTTACTTTAATAATGTGGGAATCAAAAACCTTTCAACATGTTTATTAGATTGTAAAGATTTGAGGTTATCATGTGTTTTGTCAAGAGACGAATAAGAACTTTCTGAGATTTTAGTTTTTGAGTTTTGTCCACACAGTAGAGAAAAAAAAGTCCCTCAATAAATGTCCCTTATCTGTTGGTGGATCTATACATGCGTATACGTGTATACATCTATACAAAATGGGCCCATGTCTTAATTTTATATATTGCAAACTGATGATGTGTGTTAAGTGTAAAAGCTGCATTTTAAACCTGACTGATTTTATTGTGGTAGGACTGTCCCAAAGATCCCAAAAAACATGGCTAATCAAACCAATACAGTAAGAGTTGTTTCACTAAATAAATTCTCAATGTGTCTCTAAGCTCCATACTGTATGTTCTGAGGAAGATGCAATAAAAACCCATAACTAACTCCTGTCAGGCTCATTGTATTGTTGGTGGCTTCAGACTTGATTAACCAAGATAATAATTTTCTTTTGGAAAGTTGTTTGAGTTGAATACTATGTGTTAGATTCCTTACTGTGGTGAGCTGCAGCACAACCCTAACTCACCTTTAACTTTGTTGCTTATGATGAATAATATTTTCTTCTATAGTTCTTGATTGGTGGCTCCAGAGTCTGAACCTACTTCAGATAAATCATTAGATGTCAGAGTTATATTTTCATGCTCCATCAGTGATTGCTGACGAACATTATGAGGGAATTCTTTGAAATTGGCACAAATGTTCACTTTTGTGGTCAAAGTCACTGTGACCTTGTAAAAAACTTTTTTGTCATTATTTAAAGGTGAGCCTCCCAAAAGAGAAAGCTGCAGCAATGTGATGCTCCCTGTATACATTTGAGTTTTTTATCTGCTGAGGATTTTCTGTCGCTTCAGTTGAAAGAGAATGACCCGAAAACACTTTTGTTCTAGTTTGAGATATGAATGAATATATGTAAATGCACATGAATACATTAAGTTATTTGAAATAGAACAGTGAATGTTACTGATCTTCAGTAGTGTTGCTCATCTGATCCAAAAGAAGACAACTAGAGGTATGATAACCAGGAGAGCAGCACTGACTCCTGCAGCTAATATGTATAATCATCTGATACTTTGGTGTCAAAGTCTTTACGGAATAAGGAAGCGAACAAGTGTGACTAATAAAACCTTACTGAATGTATAATGAAAGTTCATGCTTAAATGTGTGTTAAGACTTGACAGCTCACCTCTGGAGTCCAGTCCAGTTCTGGTACAAACCAGGTTGTCAGCAAGAGAAACTTACCAAGAACAAGTGCAAGTGTGTGTTTTTTGTATGATTTGTATGAGTGTCAGGCCTCTAAAAGCAAGACCATCAGGTGTGTGTGAGATGAAACAATAGGTTATGCGAGTGAAGCAGAAAACAAGGAAGTGAACAATACACAAAGAGAGAAGGAGGACAGAGAGTGAGGTGAAAAAGGATGAACATAAGAAACAGCTCGGTCAGTACAGTTTAATCCAGCCTGTAGCAGTATTTCATACATCAATGCTGGTCTGAAACACTTTTTTGAAATATGTGCACTCTACCAAGAGCAGTGATCAAGTTCAGCAACATTTTATTGATTCCAAACCTTTATCAAATCTTCGTTTGTGTTTTTATCAAAAACATTTAACATGATGAGTGAATGATAAATATTAAGCAGGGGCTTTACCTTCCAGCATTTCACAGCGGTTTCATGACCCTGGGATCATATCAGTTATTTTTGTCCACCATTGTCAGTCATGCAGTCTTGTTGACTGGGTCATTGAATTAAAACATGTACTATTCTTTGTGAAAGAGAATTTGTGAATAGATTTGATAACGGATTCAATGCTCAGAGATCAACATATCCAAGTATTTTATCAACTGACTAACTCAAGACCCAACCCAAACCAAGACCACAGCAATCCAGGCACACTGATAAGACACAACATTAAAATCACCAACAGGTGAAGTGAACAACACTGATCATTTTGCTAAAATGCAGCCTAGGAGTGGCACTACCTAATGCCATCTGCCCTGCACCACCACAGAAACTGCTAAGAAATGGCTCAAGGAATGAAACAGAACTGAAAGAGCTGAACGTTCCAACCCAGATCCCAATCTGAGCTGAGCATCTGTGGGATGTGCTGGAAGCCCCACCACTCAAAACATAGGATCAAAACAGTCCGCTGTCAATATCCTATTGCCAAACACCACAGGACACACCCAGAGGCCCTGTGCCCACCCATGCCCTGATGTGTCAGAATGTTTTGATGATACAAAAGGGTCCTTGACAATATAAGGCAGGTAATTTTAATGTTTTAGCACATCAGTGTCAATGTATACTCTGTATGGAAGAGTGTTTTAATTGGCACCATATGCCCATATGTATACCCATAATCTACATGCAGTAGTTTCATCAAACCACAAAGTTTCACTGGGTCATCATTTTGGTATATTATTGACACATTTACAGATCTTTGACTCTAATGCCCTTTGCATTATATGGTTATGGCTATCTTAATTTCATGAAATAAATGTGCTTTGATCCACCTGCTAACAATCGTGGATCGCGTTAAACTCAAGGATCATTCAAAATAAAAGTCATGTCAGTCACTATGATATGTGAAGGTATTTTCTCCACTGTTTGGCTTAATTGCATGAAAGGGGTATTCTACCTCAGGACTTTCTGAGTCCACAGAACCAGACAGAGATCAAACAGTGATCTCATAAAAAGGAAAAAAAGTCACTTTTCTAGTTTGTACTTTAAATAATGAAAGTATAAGTAATGAGACTTTTTGAAAGCAACTCCCCTTTATGCTATTGACCTAATATTTTCTTTCTTCCTTCCTCTGTGCGCTCTGGATATGAGTGTCACACTTTCCTGTGTAGGTGGAATCAAGTTGTGCTGTTGATGTCTTTATGCACATAAAAGAAGAGTAAAAATATTTTTTAAATATTCTATACTCCTAGTAAGATCGAAGGGAAAGACAGGTAAAGTACACACACACACACACACATGGCTGAAGGCGTCACTCTGCACGTAAGAGACTGTTTTTAATGTGTGACTGCATTTTTCACTGTAATTACAGTGTAATTCTAGCTTTTTAATTAATCATGTGTCACTGTGATGTTGTGTTAAGTTTCGTCACTTAGAAATAACTGCCTTCTTATTAATGCTTGCTCTCCTGCCTCCTCCTCCACCTGCTGCTCCTTGCCAAAGATGGCTAGGGATAGTGAAGGCATCCACACTCATACCCATGGTTTTAGAGGGGATGGCACTAAACTGCTTCCTGTCTGAACTGTATTTGTAGATGGACTCCACCTGGATGGAGCTAATTGTTCGGGGACCCACACCAGCCAGTCGTACAAGCTCCTGAGAATCAGGGTTCATGGTGTAAACGCCCCTGAACTGGCAGCTGGAATCACGAAAGAGGATGAGGAAGTGGTTGGCAGGACTCTTGTCCATCTCCTGAGGTTGGTCAAAAGGAAAGAAAAACGCATTTGATCTTCAAACATGCATAGTTTGGTTCCAAAAAATGTGCAAAAAATTTGCATTACAAGCCTTAAAGGTCCCATATTATGAAAAAAATCACTTTTGACAGTTTATGAATCTTTGGGTTTGGTTTGGTTGGACACTGCCTCCACACACACTGTGAGTTTGATTAAAAAAAAAAAAAAAAAAAAGTTTAAATAGTAAATTCACCAATTTTAGAAACCATGTGCTGAAACAGTCCGTTTCGATTTCTTCCTGTCTTCTACATCACAGACAAGGATATTTGAGTAACACCACCTCCACCCTCCAATATAATGAATCCCCAACAGGTAGAACTGCCTTATCCCCCATTTTTTTTTGCAAGCGCTAGCTCAGATGTCATCCAATCACAGCCTGTTACCAGGTGGAAAAGGCAGATTTTTGACCTTTGAACTTCTCACAAAGCATCATGGGAGGTGTAGTTGGTGGGGAGGTGTAGGAATTGCGGCGTTATCACTGTGGCTTTACATCTCATAAACAAGACAACAAATGCTGCGAGGCCGAGAGCGTGATCATTCTGATCAATAATGAGTTTTAGTCAGATCTTGATGAAATTTGTTTTATAACTTGTTTTACTGTCTGTGCTGAGATGCCACTTGTTTGTTTACTGGGATGGGGCGTAGTCAGTAGCAGCTGATTTGCATGTATGGATTCTAATGAGAATCAGCCTGTTCTGAACAGAGGGGTAGAGAGGCAGGTAAATATGTCTAATCTGAGAGGTATTTTCAACAAACTACTTTGAAGATATGTTCAGTGGAGCTCATAGAGCTATGTTAACTTGTTGTAAAAAGGACATAATATGGGACCTTTAATTGATTTGTGACATGAATTAAATGTAATAAATAATAAATACATTTAAGACTGTACACAGCGATTATGTACAAAATTAAACCTTTACCTCAACTATCTTGTTTTTTTGTGTCTCATTGACTTTTCCTGCCAGACAGCAGCGAGACAGAGCGTTGTGGATGATAAATTTGTTGGACTTGAAACTCGGTTCTTTGAAGAGCTTTGGGCCTGGAGATACAAATAGAAGCATTCTTGTTCATACAAATCCATGTGTATAGTTGTAAGTATTTTAGAAATGCACGGTAGAATCTGTACCTGTGTATTCTAGGGCAGGTGACATTCCATTTGAACCACTCTCCCAGTCCTTATCGCCATTCTGATTGGCCAGTCTACTTGGTGTTACACACCCTGAAGGTGAATCAGGACGGCTGCTGAAGACAGGTCAAAAATTAAATTAAACGTACCCCAACAGGGCATCACTTCCCCCTGCACCCTTGCAAGTCCAGCTCTGTTCTCTAATGTGACATAAACTGCCATGAAATAGAACTAGCTTTTGGCAGAATTATTATGAATCCGTGATGATGTTTATCCATCACAAACCATGGGTTCCTTTGCCAAATATGATAAACAATCAATCCAAACAATTAGACTATGACTCCCATCTCTTGAGATATGCTACTATTGCAGTTGAAAACTGAAACTAAAAGTGGAAGGTACAGAACCGTACCTATTTGGCTTCTTAGTAGGGTCACTACCAGGGTTTCTTGGATCATCTGTTGCTGCCAGGTTGAGGGAGGAGTGAGAGTAGACTTTGGTCAATTTCAAGCCTAGAGGAAAATAAAAACAAAGCCAGGAAACAGTCTAGTCCATTAATTCGGACACTACTTGGTATAATTTGTTGATAAACTTTTTGCTTTTGACATTACCAGCTTTTCCTTTGGCTGGACTCAGAGACAACTGTGTTTCCTCTCTGGTCATGCTGCGAGGCCGAGAGCGTGATTTTTTAGCTGAAGATCGACCTAGATTGGATGTTTTCTGCCGCAGCACTTTATCCAAGTCATCCATGATCCTGAGCTGTTGTCGCCGTGCATACTCCCCTCGTGTGAAATCTCCACGACGGGCTGGAGTAGCAGGAGGTGTGAGAGATGGGGATCTGGTGCCTGCAGGAGGTGTGTTGGAGGGAGATGCTACTCCCCTGTCTGCAAATGCTGGTCTGAGAACAGGAGAGAAAAGGTTTCTTTGATGTAAACACGGGTTCAAGTCCCATCCTATGAAAAATAGAGGCATTACAAAGTTGGATTCAGGAAGAATGATGATTGGTGTGTTTTACCTGTTTTCCCTGTCTTGCTCATGCCACTGTCTCCTCTTTTTCAGCTCCTCTGTTCTTTTCTGCTGTCTCTCCAACAGGACGGCTCTACGCTGGGCCATCTCCCCTTCACTATGTACCTCTTCCTACAATCACACAAGCATATTCCTAACCATCATGACAGAATTAAAACCTCTTGACACTCCACTGTTTTTGCAAGCACTAACCTTAAAGAAGAATCCAATTCCTCCTCTGGTTTCCATCTCATTCTGTTCTCCACTTGGTTCAAAAGTTTCTGCCTGTCTTGTCTGTTCTTTGGACTGAGTTTGTTGTTCTGACAAATCCGTGGCTTCTGTTGCCAGATTCAGTTGCTCTAAAGGATCAAAGGGTTCTGCGGTGAGTCGTCTTGCAGGTTCTATAGCAGGTTCTGTGTGATCACTCATAGAATCCGAGGAAAACTCCTGTCCATCATCAGTTGGTTCATCACTGCCTCCGTCTGGCCCTCCAACGGATGAGAGGGAGACCTCAATCAGGCTGCAGCCTTTCCCTGCAACTCCTTCTCTTCCTCCTTCAGCTCCTGCACTGTATGCAACAGAAAGTGACAAAGTCTCGCTCTCAAATGAGCACTCTGAGGGGGCACCAGAGCTGTTGCCACCAGTGGCCCCAGGATGATCATGTCTGGGCTGTGACAAGGCTGGCAGCCCTCCAACAGCCACCACATCCTCCTGCTCCAGCTCCAAGCTAAACTGTGTTGGTGTCTCACTAGAGCCTGTGTCTGAGGTGTTTTCATCAGGTTGTGGCTGCTGGGCAGGCTGCAGAGATTCCTGAGGAGTCCGGGGACCACCAATTCGAAAAGAGGAGGAAGTCTGAACCTGACACTTGCTGGGAGACACGCGTCGCAGGTGGGGGAGTGTGTCCACAGTCTGAGTTGGTGTCAAAACACGGTTGAGGGGAGGGAATTTGAGTTCGGAAGGCCTTGACAGGGGGCGTTGGTGCTGGGGGCGTTGGTGGTGTTTAGGGCTGCGAGGTGTGGAGGAGGAGTGAATCTTAGTGCGGGGAGCAGGACAGGAGGAAGAGATAATAACTTTTGGAGAAGTGGATAAAGAAAGAATTTGAGAGCGCCGTGATGGAGAAGAACCCGAGGAGAGATTGGGATTACCAGGGATCATCCAAGCTTTACTGTTGCTCCTGGTATGAGTCTTTGTTGGGGTTCTAGGTGGTGTCTTGGTTGGTGTGTGGGGAGGGGTTTTGGGTGGAGTTTTGACAGTACTTCTAGGTGTTGATTTTACAGTGGTTTTGGATGTACTTTTGGGTCTTTGGTTGCTCATGAGCTGTTGCTGCTGTTCTGTAAGTTTCTGCATGTCTTTCTGGAGTGACTGCAAAGCTTCACTCAGTTTCTGCACCACTTCATTATATTCCATAAGAACACCCTCACCTGCCTTCTCTTTCTCTGTCCCTTTCTTACTTTCAATAGAGAATGTAACCTGCTTCTCTAAACGAGGAGGACTGGAAACAGATGGCTTCTCTTGCACTTTATCTCCGTCTTTTTCTATTTCCTTTTCTTTATGTTCCTTCTCCTCCTCCTGTTTCAGCTGCTCCTCCATGCGGGTGAGGCGCTCCTCCAAGGTGAGATTATCATCCTCTGCTTCCTCCCCTCCTCCCTCTCCTTGCTCTCTTTTAAGTTGAAGGAAAGCAGTTTTTCCAAGCCTCTGTCTATGTTTGGAAAAAATGGCTTCGATTCGCCTCTTTTGAGCTTCAATGCTTTTGCGTTTTTCTTCCAGACGAGCGCCCAACTCCCAGGCCTCCGATCCTGGTTCGAGGCCTCTGGGACCAGGACTGTCCTGACAGCTGGGTGCCCCTGCAGGGGTTGAGGGTGTGTGTGGAGTTCCTGGGGTTGTTGGGGTTGGAGCAGAGGCTGACTCGTCTCCATGGGGAGCAGGATGTCTTCTTCTGTTGTCTCGTCGCTCAGCAAAGCTTGTCATGCGTGGACTATTGCTGATATTGTGGTTTCCCTGGCGTCCATTACCGGGTCCAATATTTCCTGGGGCATTTTTAGGTGCATCATCTGATGCTTCAGAGGAGTCAACACTGCCATCTCGCAAAACAGAGTCATCATCACGTGACATATCAGTACTCCGCCCTGTTCTCTCCCTCCTCTCTCCCCTTCTTTGCTTTTCATTATCACCCACTTCTCTTCCAGAAGGCCGGCAGAGGACTCCAGAGCGACAGGGAGCAGAGCTACTAAGCTGGGGATTATCCTCTTCAGGGGAGTGCAGGAAGAACCCAGCAGGGGCACCTTCAGGGCGTAACCTGGGCTCTGACCTTCCTCCTAACACTCCTCTTCCCCCTTTCTCTGGAATTCTTACTATCCGATCTCTGCTGTTGGGAGTATGAACCACCTGTAGTGCCTCTTCAATAGTTGGCAGCTCTCCCACTTGTGCTGTGTGTGTATAAGGGCCCCAGGAAGACCGCTGCGATGGGGCTGAAGCGCTGACAAGGTGGCTGAGGTCCTCTGGAGGGCTGTACGGTACACGTGTCATCCCTGCTGAAGTCACTGGTGATGTCATTGCAGGGATGCCAGTGGTCAGGCTGTCAGTGCTGACAGAGCGAAAGACAGAATCGATTGGGTTTCCCATGACAATGTCAACATCACTGTCCAGCCCAAATGGGATGCTGAAAGTCACTGCTGACAAAGGACGACTGCAGAGAGGCGGATGTTGATGTGGACAGACCAATGGATGGGTGGTGTGAGACAGTATGGAAAAGCAGAAACCACAGAAGCCAAAGTAAGAAGATTTAAAAAATTAAGATAAAATATGAGTGCAACACAACATTTACTATAAAAAAACACACAAGAGCTTTGAAGTTTATCTACCTGATTTGTTTCTTTGTCCAACTTTTGTTTTCTGAGAAGACAAAAAATTTAGTCTATACAAGTTTATTTTGGTGAATTCATTCAATAAAAAAAATGTACATTGCTCTGTATCTGTTACCTGGTGACACTGGGGAGGAGATGGGCACAAAGGGTTGTTTAAAGATAAAGGAAGGAGAACCACTGAAACGAGACAAAAACAGTAAAATGCTGTGTTAAGGTGGGAGAAATGGCATTATGTAACTTTAAACTACACTGTGGACTAGGCTATTTTTGTTAATAAATGACCATTGTTGTTATTAGACCCTTATTTTTTATTGTTAGATCAGCAGTTGCTGTGCAATATAAAAAAATAAATAAAAATGTTGACATTTTTAAGGGGTTAAAACATCCAGGTGTGATTTACACATGATTTTTAAATTAAACACTTCTACTACCTGTTGCTGTTCCCACTGACAGGACTTGTACAGTCCAGTAACCCTGAGACATCTGAAAGACAGAAACATTCTCAACAGTCAGCAAATCATTAGTATGGGAATGTCTCAGACACAAACTGTATGTCACAGACCTGTGAGGTCGATGGGTTGTATTGGCTGGACAAAATCAGGTTTCTTGACCTCAAACCACTGCAGCAGCTCTGCTATGAAGCTCATGATGTTCATCTGAGGAGGAAAGAAAAGCAGATTAGGCAAAGAAGAAGAAAACAAGCTCAAAAATTAGGTCATGTTTCGGAGGCTGAATCAGCAAATTGTTGTGATGACTTTGTTTCAGAGAGACAGTCAATTCACTCGCAGTGGTCAGCGACATCAAAAAGTGCAAACACAATGTACAGATATTACACTATGTACAGTCAGCAGTTGTATCTTACGTTTATCTTCTTATGCCCAAAGTTTGCATTAATAACTGATCACTGTTTTTATTTTGCTTTTATTTCTTCTACTGAATTTAGCAATCTACTCAGCTAGCCTCAGCCCATTGCATTTTATAATACAATTTGCATTAGTAGGTCACTCTAACACCAACATAACTAGATATACAAGTAGTGTTGCTCAGAGAGTTAACGCTGGCTATGTGATCATAGCAAAAACCTACATATGGCACCTTTAAATGTCCTAGAGAAAACAGTCTTCCAAAGGCACATTTTGTTATTCCTCTTTAGAGAATTCTGTATTTGTGCTTGTTGTGGGTTTTTTTTCCACTGGTCATGTGGGACTTGAAAAAAGATACAACAAATAAACGAAAGTGACAACATGGGTCAGCTGGGCTGACCTAGAGTTTCAATTGGTGTTGCTGAAGACAACTCTTGGCAAGGCAAGGGATGGATGCTGCATCTGCAACATTTCTTCTACACTGTTAAGTAAACAGCTGTTCATGCCAACACTGGTTAGTTATCTGTTGCAAAAACATAGAAGTAGCACCTTGACATTCTATGTAAGGATGCTGTATTTTCCAACTTTAAATCTGATTGTTCCTAATAAGTAATAAATGTTGATTTTCTAAAAAAAAAATAAAAAAAAATACAAAAACATACATGAAGAAGAGGTGGGGCGTAGAGCAGGTCCTCCACAGCTAGGGGGCAGCAGCTCTGCAAACTTCTCTCGCAAAATTCCTTGATCAGCTGCAGGTTGTACAGACTGTCAGCCACTGACATGGTGTCCTTCAGACACACATCTGGGAGAGAAGAGAAGGAAAAAATATACATTATATATTAATATGTGGTGTTATGTCTGTACATTTCCTATCAGCAAGGTGTTCTTAAACACTTAAAACCTTTTGTACCTGTAAAAGCTGTCATCCATTACAAAATATAATAATGAGGAAAGTTATCTGCTTTTAAATAGCAGCTACATCCACCAAATATTAATATTTCATCATCTAACGAAGTTAGAGTGTGAGTGTGTACGTGTCTGTGTGTGTTCACATGTGTACCCTCTAGAGGCAACAAGCTGGGGCAGTAGTAGTGCAACACAGCAGCTATAGCGCAGCCATTAGACAGATCTTTGACTGCAGAAACCAGAGGGAAAGTGGGAGTCATCTTAGACTGCACCTTATCCTTCCTATAGCGGATCTAGTAGAGAAAGAGAGGGAAAGAGGGAGGAGGAAAAGAAAAGGATAAGAGAGGAAGAGTTGTGCAAAAACAAGTAGGAATCAGACATGTGAGGGAAAGAGGTGAGATAATAGGTCAGAAAAATTACAGGTTCACATAAAGTAAAAACCAGCCCGTGTTTTCCTGCTTTCAGATGATTAATAAAACCATTGACAGCCAAACTCCAGAAAAATTGAAAACCCACAGAAGCAAAAAAGTGTCCATACACACACACACCAACCAGAAGGTGCAGTAAAAAAAAAAACTCAATACAAAAAATAGAGAAAAACATACCATAAAAAGAAATTATGGGTCAGTGGTACAAGTGGAAATGAGGACATTTTTTTCATGTCCATGCAGCAGAAACAAGCACTGATGACACTGTGAGCCTTTACTTCTGATCAGGTAAAAACTCCATGATCAGATTTAAAAAGTGGATTTTACAGCTCTTTTAATTGTCCCCATAAGATCAAATCTATCCAATGGTGCATCAGTTGATGCATCTGAGTGTATCAACTGTAATTTATGCTGAATGATGTTATGCAGCCGTGTTGCAGGAGCACAAAGATATCAGAGATAAATGAGTCTTATTTGCCTCCTATAACATGGCTTTGTAAATAACACGCTTTAAAGAAACGCTGGCAAACATAAATAAATAAATAAATGTGCATAAATAGTGTTAAAAGCCAATGAGTTATAACTGATCCATCCAACTGTTGGGGTGGTGATTAGTTTGCAGTCTGTCAGTCATTGGTCGACAGTGAGGAAGAGGTGTGGCGATTTGTCAGTCTGCAGTCAGTCAGTCAAGTGCGTTGCTACCAGAGACGTTGAGGATGAGGGTGAGATAAGAGCGAGGTGTTATACATTACCACTGGCGGCTTATTCCCCGACTCCTTCAAACAAAAAGCGATAGCATGCTGGATGGGAGGGGGGTGGCAGAGAGAGGAGAACAAGCATAAATGACAAGGGGTTGATCATTTGGGAATCGCCACACCACAAAGTCACATGGTACTGCTCAGGGAGAGAGGAACGACAACAGGGGAGAAGTAGAGGAGAAGAGAGCAAATGAAGGGGACGCAGAAGTACTTTAATAGTCATCTTTGATATACGCTTTACTTTAGACCGATGACTGAATGTAACAACTTCAGAAACAAAACAGGGACCAAAACATCATCAGTTGCCAATAATAATTAGTTACATGACATTTCAGCTGGACAGGTACGAGGTATGTTAGGCATTTCCTGCAGGCACAGTTATATCAGTCATAGCAGATGGACAGACTCAGAGGGACAGAAAGACAGGAGGAGGGTACACTTACGGGGACTAGTTTCCAGTACCAACGGGTAGATTGACACTGCCAGAGAGTAAAGCACGACAGAAATAAACCAGGGGGGAGAAAACAGAGACAGAGCAAGGTCGATGTTAGAAGCTACAGCAGCTACAGCAACTGTCTCTCATCGTCTCACAACAATGAGAGACAGTTGCCAGTTTCTTCATATTAAATAATTGAGTGTGTGTGTGTGTGTGTGTGTGTGTGTGTGTGTGTGAGAGAGAGAGAGAGATACTGGTATTTTTACCGTGTCCTGAGCAGGCTGCAGGTCCGTACATGTCTGTGATTTCACGGGCTCCTCTTCTTCTGTGTTTTCTCTCAACTTCTGGTTCAACTGCAGACACAAGACAAGCTCACTGTTTTTTCCTCTAACATCTGGTTGCCCATTCCACCTGCTGCATCTGATAAAACTCACTAACTGACACATATATGAACATAACTTAAAAGTATAAAAACTATAGCAAGCAAAGACTGGAACAAAACTGAATCAATAAAACGAATAATTCAAGAATATCAACTATATTAAAATATAAATATTGCTTTAAAAAAGATGATTTAAGACTATAATTAAGTTCATCCTTGAAATATGATTCCATCAAGGTGGTCACAATGACCTTTGACCTATAGCTGACAAAACCTCAGTTCATCCTTAAGTCCAAGTGAACATTCACAGGGATGGGACAGGCTGACCGATCTGTCTCTTCCTGGTCTCCCTCTTCTTTCTCCTCCTCCCCTCCTTTTCCTCTGTCTCTACTCTTTCTCTTTTCTCTGTTTTCATTTCACTCCAGCCGGTCGAGGCAGATGACCGTCCACTCCGAGTCTGGTTCTGATGGAGGTTTCTTCCTGTTAAAAGGGAGTTTTTTTCTCTCCGTTGTCACCAAGTGCTTGCTCATTGTAGAAATGTTGGGCTTCTCTATGTAAAGAGACTTGAGATAAATGTTGATGTATGATTTGGTGCTATATAATTAAATTTGAATTAAATTGAATGTTTAGTGGACCAATATTGGGATTTATATAGTGATGCCGTATTTTTCTCTATCATATTTTAATGTTCAAATATTTTTTACAAATGTAATATTCAAAAATGTATGTTATTTAATCATGTCATGTAAACAACATGGCCTCACCCTGTTGACCCAAAAGAGCAGAGCGTTCTCCCACGGAGCCCCGGCGCCCATCTGCTCGGCCTCCGCCGCCATCTTAACCTGGCCCACGGCCTCTTTAGCAGCCAGTGACATCAGAGCGTCAATCAAGGCAAGGTGTGATTTCTGTACCAGTCAGGGACAAGAGGAACAATTTAACCAACAGAACTCTTTAGGACACAGTGACAGCTTTTTACAACATTATTTAATTGGCATCTGTATAGATGGAGGATCTACATCACAGATAAGGATGAATGAATTAAATTAGCCTATTGTTCATAGGCTGAGGGTAGAGGGAGTCTCTGTATGATGTAGACATTAACATTTAGAAAATTAAAAAGACAAATTCTTTAACAACATTTTGTATCTTTTAAATGAACTCTTTGAACTCTTACAAGATACAAAATGACACACCCTTGGTCATCTTCTGTCTTTTCGATCAATTGCCTGCATATAGGTGGTACTGGTCTTTGCCCAAGGACCCATTTTCTCCAGAACACACATACCGTCTTGATGGGGACATTTTTAAGATCCTCCTCGGTGACATCCACATCCTGAACTTTTGGAGTAAAACCTTTCTTAATGAGGAACTGCAGCAGGGCCGAGTTGTTGCCTGGAGACCCCTGTGATGCTGGGAGAGACACACCATGAGCCTGGGCCAGCAGGGCCTGAGTCCGGCAGTAGATCTCCGGAGAGAGAAGCAGCTTGGAGATGGCCGGCTTGAGGTGCTCTTGTTCATACTGGTCCTTGTAAAGTGGCTCCCGAAATTCCACAGGAACATTTTCTAAAAAAAGAGAGACAGCTTAGTAAAGTCAGTCAGATGTTTAATAGCAGCAAGGCCATTTCAGTTCAGACCGAACAGTGCAGACATTTATGGACCCCAGAGGATAAATCCTGAAAATAATTACTTTTGACTTTTCCTCTAGTTACACAAAGAGGTACATATCTTGACAGTTTTAAGATGGATTGCCACAAATATTTTCTACCGATGCTACACTTACTCTATCCTAGATGATGAATTATTGAACTGTCACTGCTAGAAACAAAAGTTCTGCACTGCAGATTTAAAGATTATACCTGCTTAGTATCAGCATGTTAGCATGTTCATGTCATAGATGCACATGCTTAAGAAAAAACTGTAAGCATGGTTATTATTCATTCATGGAACAACTGGTGGTGTCAAGAATAAATATTTCATTTGATTAATGGTACACTCAATCATTACTTAGACATGAGTGTTGGAGTAGTCATTCATCTATGGAACAGAGCAATGACGTAGTTTACAATGCAGATATAAGATACTTCTTGCCCTTCTGCAGATTTACTGTGAAAGAAGTGAAAATGAGTCACCTTCCCTGCACCGGAAAGAGCACAGTGTACACTACAACTTCACTGCACAGAACTGCTTTGTCAAAAAGTATTGTCCTGTGTGGAAAAGGCTTTAAAGGTTACACAGGCTGGTGTCAAGAGACTGCAGCTCTACTGTATTCTCTGTTCTGGGCAAAACAAAAACGTTTCAACACAATGGAAATCAGGAGGAAACGTGTTATTGTGTCACAGAGCCTGGAGGAAAGGAAAATGTCATCATGTGCGTGAACAGCTCAGCTTAGCAAGTCTACCACCGACAACATTCTATATGTGTGTTCAGGTCAAATTAATCTATGATGTGCAAGAAGCTCAGGCCACTATTAGTGTGTCATTTCATAGACGCACACTTTCCTGACTGACCTATATTCCAACTGCAGCCTCTGGGTCACTGAACAGCGGGTCGGCATAATCCTGAAGATTCAAGCAGACTTCTTAAAGAGAATCTCTTTCAATTAGTTTGAGTCCTATTTTCCTTTAAGTCTTTACAATTTAGTGTACTCTTTGAACTCTTTAGTCTTTTCATTCTCTCCTCTCAATGACAACCAAAACACCTATTTTTTCTCTCGTTCATTTTCGTGTTATGATGCTCTCTTCCCATCCTCCTGTAGAGAACAGAGACATGACCGGCTTGATCTGCTGCAATGTGACACACACACACACACACACACACACACACACACACACACACACACACACACACACACACACACACACACACACACACACACACACACACACACACACACAGTTTTTGGGGTAAAAACCATTGCCTCACACTCACTGCAGCGTTTGGGAGGAAGTAGGACTGCCATCACTATGGAAACAGTGGGAATGGAAAGCAGCCATTCTGTCCCAGTCCCAGCTGAGATCAGACTGCAGAGTAGGACCCTGCTAACCCACTTAACAATAACAGCATAACAATGTTACATTTTGTGAGCAACATCAGAATCATGTGGAATAAAACCCAAAAAACAGCCATGTTACTGACAAGATAATATAATGACACTCATTTAAATCTCCCTGACACAAAATGTGTGTAGAGCTGCAATTAACACTTTCCATTAAGGATTAATCTGCTGATTACTTCCCCCATTAGGATAAATGATTAATTGCTTTGTCAATAGCACTTCAAGATAGTCAAGTCCAAATTGGACTCTGCAGATTTGTGATTTTATCCAACTATTGGTCCAAAAACTAAAGTATAAAACTAATATATATCATAGATCATCATAAAAAGTCTAAGGGGTCATCAATTCTCTCTGTGTTTATAAGTGGTGTGGATAAATATGATTAGCAATCAGGTATAATTAGTCATAACAGGATATTATATTATTCTATATATATTACTATATATATTATATATTATATATTATACTATATTCTTCTGATCCTACATTAAAACTCAATGAGGGACCCAGTAGCCATTTTCAGCAGCCGTGGATGCTCCCTGCAGAGAGACTCTCCTCCTGTCCTAATGGATCGTGGACTGGACACAAATAGAACTTGAAATTCTGTCTAACGGTATAATTACAAACAGAAAACAAGGATATTTACATAACCATGAAGATTGTTAATGTGGATTTATTTATTCTACAGTATGACATATTGGTGTTTGGAGTTTCACAAGAAAAGATGTTTGATGCCATTTGTACCAGTGTTTTTGACACTAAACTGATCATTTATCCAAACATAATCTGCCCCAAGATGATTTTACATGACTATAAATGTTAATGTTGAACCATCAATATGCACAACATGATGATTTCTTTTTTTTTTTTTTACAATTACAATGCATGGGTTAGAGATGGCAGCTGAAACAAACAGTGTTTTATTATTTAGGTGTAAAAATATAATAGGTATTTTTGCTTTTATGATGAACCATATGTTGAGAAATGATCTCTCACATATTAAGTGCTGAATGAATCTGATTTGTAGCAGTCCATTGTCTATATCACCTTCACCATTCTGCCCCGCGCCGAAGCCCAACGTGCGTGCGTAACACTGACACAAATATTATGCAGTCCTGTCCCATTTAAAGCTAACACGCACACACACATACACAGAGATGGAGAGAGAGAGAGAGAGAGTGACTACATGTAGGCTACATTATCTATATTTCTTTTATTCTGTGTCTGAAAAAACCTCCACAGGCCTGATGATGCAGCTCTGACAAAAGGCTTTGTTGCACTGCAGCGATGAGAGCCTCCAGCTCCTCCACAGAAGATCCTCCCAACAACCTCAAATTCATATGAATAACTGGCTGAAAAATCCACCTCAGTCCCAAGTGAACCTGGCGCAGCAGCCCCAACAGCAACAATCACCGAGCATCAGAGCAGAGGTTGGATGTTGAGCGGTCGGATGCTGAAGGGGTTTCCCCCATCACTACAAAGTTCACCACCTTCATCACCACCCTCTACACGCCAAAATAAAACGAGAAACAGTATATAGCAGGATATAAGCAGGATCAATTATTAAGCGCCCCACCCAAGCCTCAGCAGCAGCAGCAGCAGCAGCAGCGCCTGCTTGATTCGGGTCTTATACCTGCGGAGCCGTACGACTTCGACAGCAGCCACCGGACGCTGGCGCAGATCTTGGCCCGGCTGAGGTCGTACTGGTCCAGCGGTTTGATCTCCGGCAACGAGAAGGTATTCTTCATCGCGCTGGGAGAATCCACCATGGCCTCGCTGTGCAGCAGCAGCAACGGCACACCGGGAAAATGTGCGGAGGAGGAGGAGGGATGAAGGAGGAGGACCCTGTGATGTAGACGGGGACTGAAACAAATAAATGAAATGAAAGGAAAAGGGTGAATTTTCAAAATAAACCGTATATTATTGGTAAATTAATAATAATGATAATAATAATAATAAACTTTGTTTCGCAGAATAAAATACCTAATTTTTGCCACTAACTAACGCCCACAACATCGTCACGTCCCCCACTGGGGATGTCACAAGAAAAATATATTTTTTAAATCTCATATTTTATATTCACGTGACAGCAGCAACAATAAAAAATATATTATCTTCCCTTGTCACGTCCCTCGGGTGTAATTTTAGGTAAAACAAACAAACAAACAAACAAACAAAAACCTTGTTATTGCCACGTTAGTGCAAATAAATCGATAAATCAATACCCCCTTTCTGCCACGTGGGGCCGCCCTTGAGCAATGCAGCCACTATAACACCATCAGCAAATTCAGTGAGCTGGTCAGTGGTTCAGGGGGTTGAGGCAACACAGTGCGACATGAACAAAATTCAAACACACATCATACATCCTGGCTGGTGTAAGCTCAACAAATCCCCAGTTAGTTTAACAGGTCTGTATTTCAGTTCATGTACTTGCACTCACATGGGGTGCACTAGAAATATCCTGATGGTTTCACTGAAAACAAACAGTGACAGTGACAGCAGCAGAGGAAGCAGAAAATGCAGTTTTCTGTCACATGACTCAGTGTAGGGACATTCGTTGCGCTTTGCCAGTAAGGTAAATGTGGTGTTTCCTCCAGTGCTCTGGTTCACTCTAAGTCGATCTGTGACTGTTTAGACTATCAACACCATGTTTGGTGGTGAGGCTCCATCTTAAAAGGTGGATGAATGGAGAAACTTCAACAATATCAATATCAAACACAAACACACTTACATTTAGTGAAAAAAGAACAACTTTAGTACTTTAGTTCAGACTTAAGACATTGTCTATGAAGATTGCTGTATCCTCCATGTTTTAAAGTGCTTGATAAACTTATAAACTTAATATTCTTCTGGTGTTATTAACATGTACTTGTACTAAAATTATAGATTATTTGTCATACTTAAGCACAGAAAATTCCTGGAAGACTTTTACATTTTAGCCAGCGACTTGAACTTCTACCAAAGTCATTTTTGGTTGAGTATCTGTACTTCTACTCTACTATCAGTGCTTCAAGTCTAGTGCGACTTTCAGCTACTTTATACAACACTGACCAAACTGCTCACTTCCATTGTAGCTTACATGTTGTAACTTTTGCATTAGTGTTACGCCTTTTGTATTGCACTAACCCTTCAGTAGATTTGACATATCACATGAAAATCTTTGAACCTTACAGCCTCGGTAGTGCAACATTCCTTCTTCTTACACAATCCCTCCATTGCAGCTTAACAGTAAAACACTGTTCAGTGGGAAATTTTAAACTAAAAACTATAATTTGGAACCACTAGGAAAATATAATATATGCAGCCATTATTTTCATATGCAACACAATCAGGCACTTCAGTTGTACTTTAATTCAAAACTCTAAAGAATTTTAAGTGGTACGTTACAAAACAAAACAAAAATAAATAAATAAAATAAAAAATTGCAAAATTATCATCTCATCTCAAGGTTGCAGCATAAAAGTAAGAGGCAGCTGCACGGCATCCTGCAGGAAAGTCTGCAGACTGCAACAGGAGCAAATTCTAAGTTTGAGCATGTGCAAAATGCGCAAATAACCAGGATCCACAACTTACATCATCATATATTATTTGTGAGGTCTGCAGTTATTCAGAATTGAGCAGATTTTCCACAGACATGTTCATTCTACACCAAGCTGCCATGAGAAAAGTTAACACAAACATGAAAGAGTCCAAGAAAGTGAAAACAAACCAGCCTGTGGTTTCCCAGCACTGATTAAGAATGTGCAATAAAAGAGAATATTAACTGTTCATGATATGAAAGACACTCAGTCAATAGACTGTTGTACATATCATAGATGACATATTTTTATGTAACATATGTATAATTATGTACATATGTATAATTGTATGTACTTTTACATATTATATTTTCATTTGAATATAATTTCCTATGTCTAGGAGTCTGCATGTCTGTATGTATTGTAGTCTGTATGTAGTCAAGCCTGTATGTATTTCTATTCTTGATTTTCTGCTAACTGTTTGGAAGGGTGTTAGTTCCAACAGCAACCTGTAGTCTGTCAATCTGGCCTCCTTTCTATCGTTGTAATTTCTTTTCTTTTCTTTTTTTTTTTTTTTTTAACTTTAAACTGTTCTGAATCACCTTTAACAGAGTCAAGCTTGTTGGTGTCTTGAACACAGCAGAAAGAGATGCAGCCTTGACCACTGAGAATGTAACAGAACCAGTTTGTCCTCTTCCTGTTCAGTGGGGTTAAAAAAAAAATCAGAGAAGGCATGAATGTCTTTTGAGACTGACATTTCTCTCAGAGTTTTCTCAGAGTTGGTATAAGTGCAGACAGTGGCTTTATCTGATCTGGTCCACCTAATACATCACATGATGTTACCTGTAAGGACAGTTTCATTTAAGAGGACTTGAACAAACAGCAACAACTCCTGCACTGGTGGACTTTAGAGAAGAAACAAGGTATGCAAGTACATTTCTCCATATGTCCAATAAGAGTGCTTGTAGATATATTTATGCCGCAGATGATACATTTTCTTTGGGGCTCAACATTGGATCAAGTAAAACTGTAAACAAAAAGATTGGTTATATTTGACAGTTATGGTTTGTTATTTCTTGTGCAATGTATTGTAAATCAGAATTGGTAATGTTTTATTGGTCCTCGGGAGGAAATTGAAAAATATGTTATTTGATACTATGTCAAACATTGTCTACATGGATTTGTTGTAATTGGTTATAACTCTTGTAGTGGTAAACTATTTTAATCATTCTGCATAAAATAATTGAAAGCACATCTTTCTGTAGTGGTAGTAGTTGGGCAGCAGTGGCTCAGGAGGTACGGGTCGTCCACTAACTGGAAGTTTAGTAGTTTAGTTTAGTTTGATTCCAAGTGTCCTTGGGCAAGATACTGAAGCCCATGTTGCCCCCAATGGCCTATGAATGTGGGTGGGTGTGTCTAGAATATGCAGTTTCATAATAGGTAGGTGTGATCAGTGAATGGGCTGTAAACCGGTGAATGGAAACACTGTCAAGTAAAGCTCTTTGAGTAGTGAACAGATAGTTAGAGAAGTGCAATAGAAGTGCAGACCATTTACCATAGTAATGGTAAAGAAGACACACCAAACATGGTGTGTCTTAAAACCATATATTTATTTATTTGTTTCTTTGTACAAAAAACAAAAATACAATTCTTTCAAGTATTTGATTGATTACATTACAAGTGATCTGAAAAGCTTTAATACAAGTTAATTAATACAAGTTACTCACTATTACACTTAAATTTCACAAAATTATATGAATAAACCTTAGTAAAATTTTAATCCTTTCATTATTTGAAATTGCCCACTGAAATTAAAAAAAAAAAAAGGAATTCCAGCCACATAAATAATTAAATAAGTATTCATTGCCTAATGGTTTTTCAATGTTCCCATGAGTTTGTTAAGACAAACCACACTGGGAGCGCCCAGATAGCCAAGTGGTTACTTTACCACTTCAGCATAAGCTGCGCAGTGAATGCCAGTTCAAATCCTGGCTGTGCCGATCATTTCTAAGTCTCATTCCCCCACTCCTCTCCCTACATTCCTGTCCACCTTCACCTACCTGTCAAATAAAGGCAAAATGGCCAAAAATATATCTTAAAAAAAAAAAAAAAAGAAAGAAAAAACACTCTGGCTTCTGGAACAATCACAGTATTACTTCTCTGACAGGTCAGCCAGGGATGGGTAGTTCCTCCTCCAAAAGAACCTTTTTTTGGCAAAAGAAGAAGAAGTCACCTCTAGAGAAAACCTGGAGTCAACTGAGGGGGGCGCTGCCTGATAAGAAACGCAAGAGGAAGCGTAATCTGTTTCTTGATAAACTGAACCTGGGTGACCCGAGGAAAGTGAAACGTTCTCAGAGGAGATTCTCGCTGCAAACAGAGAAGAGGGAACCAATATCACTGAAAAGATTCTCTCTAGGAAACATGAGGAAGGAGTCGATTCAGATATCTTCAATGGGAAAGAAAGAGAAGGACGGCAGAGGGCTGGGAAAAGTAGGAGAGAAAATAAAAAAAAGATGAAGAGCTCAAGCGGCTGATCCCCCTTCTGTAAACCAGATGGCAACAAAGGAAGAAAACAAGGCAAAAGTGTTTAAAAAGAATCTTGGTGAGATCATGATATCCACCCATCCCAAAGCGTCCACAGCAAACAGACACATTTTAAAGGAAGAAACCAAAGTATCAGTAAACAGGTGACAGCACAGTGTGTGTACAAACATTTTTAATGACGTCACTGTCAGTTACTCAGATAAAGGAACTGAAACACACTGTCAGAAAGCTTCTATACACAGTATGAATAACTAGCTGCAACACAAAGTTTCATATCACTCATCATCCTCGCGGTTATTATGGAAAAAAACAAGCACTGTTAAATACATCTGGCTAAATAACAAGTTTGATTTTCCTTTACAATAATAAAGTGAACTAAATATACACTGTACATAATGTGATCATAAATAAAGCTTTATATCACAATTTACACAAGTTTCAGTCCGACATGAAGGCAATTTAATTGACACAGAGCAAACACAGCAGTGTTAGCAGCATACAGTGACAAAAAAAATGCTCTTATTATGTCTAGGATGCCTTTTAAATAAATGGAGCTAAAAACAAGATGCAGGCCAATAAGTAACAAGTCTGTAAATCAAGAAAAACATGGGAATCATAATATACATCAAGGGATTTGTGTCCATTTCATGTTAAGAGAACCTGTTTTTGCTGCTGACAGCTCAGATTGTTATTATGGACAGATCTTTTTGTTTGACCAGAAACACCTCATTGCAGTTTATTTTGCTCTGTTCTACTGGTGTACCATTGAAAACTTTTCCCATGCCCACCGAAATGAACAGTCAATCATTTACTCAGAAAACATGAGAAAACCACGCCTAGGGTTTTTAAAATGAAGTGTGAGCCATGGAAACATTCACAAGTTTATAACTTATAACACCAACATGTCGGCCACCACAAATGTACTGAATCACTTTTCAGTTTGTTTTGCACAATGCTTCACCTAGGGTGCAGTTTAAGAATTAAATAAATGCAAATAATCCAACATGTGTAATAACATTAGTGGTGGAAAATTGCAGGCAGGTATGAGGAAGTAAACTGACTGTTGCCAACCAGGACGTGGATACAATGGCTGCCAAGGGTCTATGAAAGGTGGACTGAACCACAGCTTTGAATTAGATGCAGCAGCAATTTTTTTTTTTAAATTTTCATTCTATTTTGGTGTTGACACTGTAAGGCTCTGCAAATGGACAAACTGTTATGTATGAGTTTAACAGGTAGTTAAGGGCTTTTTTTAACTACCCTTATACCTGGTAAGTTACAAATTTTCAAGCTCAAATGTCGCTCTTAATAAAAGCCTGGCATTACCCAAAATATTTATTAGCCATTACCAAATACATGTCACAGCTGTATATGGCTTAATTAAAAAGAAGTGGTACTAGGTTTCTTTTTTGAAAAACTGAAAATCTGATTTCCAGTAAGTCCACACTGTCAGTTTATTAGATACCCCTAGCTGTAACTGAATAAATTCTCCCCTCAAGAGTCTCTATGGAGTCAAGTGTGATCCTTTTTGAGGCTGCACTTTCAAAGTTTCTATTATTTTGTCCGCACCAATTAAACATAGTTCAACAGCACTGTAGCCTCTAAAACAAATTAAAGATCAACACTTCTCTAAAGAGACTGTATCCTTCAGATGGTGGATTTATTGCAGGGCTGTTAAGGTGTATCTAATAAACTGACAATATGAGTACATACAGTACTGTGTAAAAGTTATAGGCACTCAGCAGTGCTGTAAATACCATACATATTTATCTCTTACTTTCTTTATACAGCTATAATAAAAAAAAATACAGGAAACGTGTAGTATTTAAGAAGACAAAGTATTTAAGAACACATAAAATGTACTAATGATTCTGGATTCAGACTCTAGCCACCCCCAGATTTATTGCCCCGGCTGTGCATCAGTGACCAACAATCACAAGGATTAAGCTGCTAACAAAGTCATTGTTCCACATCCAGATCACTGATAGACATGTCTAGCCTGCCATAAACTGCTGGCAGACTCAGATGTGACAGAGGTCTCGAGATCAGCTGCTGACTTCACTTTGGCTCACCCAAAAGAGATGCTGCAGTGACAAGCATATTGACAAGGCATTATGGCACATCTATCAGTGATCTGTGTGTGGAACAGTGACCTGGCCAACAGTTTGCCCCTTGTGATTATTGGTCACTTAAGCACTCCCGGGGCAATAAACCTTGGGTGACCATAGTCTGAATTCAGAATCATTAATACATCTTATGTGTTCTTAAATGCACATTGTGTACACATTTCCTGTATTTATACTCATTATATCTGCATAAAGAGCATAAAGAGGGTTTTGAGATACAGTACATGTAAGTTTTACACAGTACTGTGTCTCTGCTATGCAACAGTTCACACACCCACACACACCTTCAGGCATTTTGTCCATGAGCGAGACAGGTTGCAGTTGTTCCACTGCGATCTGGTTAGAACACAACTGACAGACTTGGACCTGTTTGGACAGTTTATGTCCAAACAGGAAATGTCAACATCCCACATGCTGAGTTAATGTCTGCTCAGGTCTGCTGAGCCACTTGACCAATTTAAGATACAAACTCTGGTCTGCTGGCTGCTGAGAGCATCCAGTTCTAATCCCGTCACAACTGTCTGTCGGCTGAGGAACAGACCTTCAGGTTTATTTATGTATGCATACAAAGATGTGTAAATCTCACTGTGGAGCACCTCTTCTGAAGATGAAAGTTGAAAGTCTGTGTGAGTTAATTCTTTTCTGATGAGGCAGCCGTGTCTTCCAAGTTGTCATGGGTGAGCAGAGTCCCGTTGCTCTTCTCTGCTGGTGCAGCCTTACGAGACGTATTGTTCTACAGACAGAAGCGAAGAGACAGATAAGACAGCGTGAGGAGAAAAAAAGGGAAACTTTGTTGAGAGAAAAAGATACGAAAAATAACCCTGCACTCCTGACAGCAGTTCCACACAGTAAAGACAGGACAGCAGGCGGCAGACAGACACAACCATACAATTCACTGATGGAGGCAGATATATGCATTTATTCATATTAGTGTCAACAATGTTTGTACAAAAATAAACCCACAATAATGTGAAAAAGTTTCTGAGGTGTCAAAACAATATCGACATTTAGACTATAATGTGAAATTAGGTATCAACATGTAAATTTATCTGAAATCTGAAGGCAAAGACTGTAGTGTAAATATAGTGTTACCCCTTTCAGACCTCTCATAGTTAATTATTTGCTGTCTGACAATCTTTAAGTAAAAACAGTTAGTGCAACACACACAGCTGCACTTCCTCTGTGTGTGTGTGCGTGTTTATGACAGAGGATGACAGTGCATGTATCCAACATACACACATGCCAAAGTAACGAGTCAGAGGAAATGTGGCAGAGAGCATGACCCCCTCCAAACATCAGTGCACATCTGGTCTGTATTAAAACTGTACGATACTAACAAACACACACATGCACATTAGCATCTAGCACAGAGAACACAACCCCCCCTACCCCACTCCCCTTATAAATGACTACATTAGGAAACGGAGTTAGGCACTTCGGTAATCTGACAAAACAAACCAGTTTACAGTGGCAGCTGGTTAAGGCTTCATTTTACGGGATCTGATTTTGATTGAGATCACTCCACCTTAGTGCTTAACATGCCAAAACAAAGTTGTTTGCATGCATAGATATGTATATTTGGAGGAAAAATTATCATCAAGCAAAAGAGTAGTCAGACCTACGTGAAAAATGTGCTGCAGTTTGCTGCATAATGAAGGTAAGATTAGAATTAAATGTTAGCATTCAACCACCAAGTGAGTTTGCTGATCTGAAGTGTTTTAATTCTGTTCTTGCAGTTTCTGTGTTTGGCACAGGAATGCACACACATCAGTATCATCATGCTGGGAGATGGACAGCCCCAATCACCTCCACGTTTTTTTATTCAAAATAACTCCACTTGCTGAAGTGGAGGCGACAAGACTCCAGCTATGAATGTGACCCAACGCTGAAACTCAAGAACAAGAATAAAAAAAAAAACAACCTGCTTCATGTGAGTGTGCAGACCAGTGCACATGTAAAATGTGGTCTTTTGGCATGTGGAAGCTCCACACAAACTGCACACCGTGTAGGTTTATCATTATGAAATGTGTTTTGGTTTGAAAATGTGCAGGAAGTGCAAGTGAAGACATGAAACTATGCAGATGCACTGGTATAGATATGTCAGATAGTGGGTGTGAGACAGTCTGACAACATCTGTAGATGAAGCCTTTTCTCCACCTCTGTACATATCTATACATGCGACACGTGGCGTCTGCTTTTGTTCGTTTCCTAATTCCCACCCGGTATGTTGCTTCTGGACTGCGCCAAAGTTCCCTGTGATATCACAGGACAACTAATCCAGTGCTTAGAGTCTTTATCTATGTATCATATCTTGTCTGTCTTGTACACACAGATCGCATAAAAGTGTGTTTGATTATATTTTCTGAAGCAGACAATAGAAAAAAAAAAAGAAATGAACTGTTCTGACTTTACAGTTTGGCTGCATATGACTATAAAAACACCATTTAAACAATAAATCATCGAAAGAAAAAAAAAACACTGACCACTGTAGATGAGAGTAAACATGGCAATAGGAAAACAGAAAACCTCAGCACAAAGTCTAATGACAGACAGACTCTTAAACACAAAAAGCTTCTGAATAGGACTTGTGTTAAATTTACAATAAGTGAGCAACAAACAGCACTAACTTATCTTTTTAGCGGATAGGGTGAACTAGTTGGCAAACAGTAATTTCCAACAGTTACCAAGAGGCATTATAAGTAATTTGAAGACAAATTTATGGCCTATTGTCAGCTTTTCACTCTTATCTGAGTGTTGCAGCTGATAAACAATATTACAATAGAGATGGAATTCAGAAAGAAAAGTTGTAGCTGAACAGCCTAATATTTCACTACACTCACTATAAAACTCTGTGAGGCAACGGTGGACAGTCGATTACTATGAGAACATCACATAATTAAAGGCCCTTTACAGGATCTAAATTTCAAAAAGGAGCAGTTTGCACCTTCAAGTCTAACTTTTGTTTTCAAAAATGAGATTTTACCCATGTTTTCTGAATAAGGACTGATGAATCTTTTTTGTCTTTTAAGTAGAACATTACATTGTCAAGTCAGAGTGTCAAAAATAAAAACTATTTCAAACTGTTTGAAATATGGTAGTTGGTGGTCTACAGTCTGTATGATTTTAGGGCTTTTGCTATTCACAGTCTTTTGTGTGAGTGGTTGTTTTGTTTGTGATTGCTGCCATCAGCTCCATTGCTGTCAGACACTACCTCTTGTTCCAGGGTGTTAAAGTGAACTCCGGAGTTGTCCGAGTGGCTGGTGCTCCAGCGCGGACACAGGCAGCACAGGATCTGCTTGAAGGTCCTTCTCATGTCTTTGTCCCTGAAGGAGTAGATGATGGGGTTGACTAAGGAGTTGCACTCAGCCAGCACCAGGCAGTACTTCTCATAGCGCAGTACTTTACACTGTTCACAGCCCAGACCATCGAGCATCAGCAGGACCAGACCGGGCGTCCAGCAGATCACAAAACAGCCTGTAGAGGCCAGGAGGGGGAGGGACCAAGATCAAGGGCACATAAGGTCATTAAACATGTAACAACACTGGGAGTCAACAATGATAAATACAAGTAGAAACAGGAGTTGGAGACTGAAAATAAACAGAATGGTAAAGAATGTGAAGGGGGAGGGAGATAGGGAATGTACTGTAAATTCCTCCACATGCACACATCAGCATGTGGGTTTAGTCTGTATGATCACATTTCATTATCATGATACTTAAATGTAGCTGCAAGCAGCAATGAGGTAGCCAAGCAGTAAAATAAGCCAATTTAACAAATTTGCCAAAAACGTGCCAAAGGGCCATTAACAGGACAACCCATAGCATCAGCAGATATGAGAATTAAGTCAAAATCCAAACCCGTCAAGAGAAATGGGCCAATACGCATTTGTTTGCTAATTACAGCATATCCTACAGGCCAGATGACACCAGACTGATTGGGCCTACTCAGGATCAGTTTTTTTAAATTCCAAACGCATCAAGAGATATGAGCAAAAACAAGTTTTGGATAATCATAGCACTATAATTATAGTGGCCAAATGGTTGGTGGCGCTAGTGTGCATGTTGCTGGAATGAAATTTGCAGAAATTGATGAGACTGACCACAATGACTGTGCCAAATTAGAAAATTTTTGACCATTGGGTTCTATGGGCTGCCACTGACTCCAATGACAGCAGATGAATAATAAAAAGAAAACATAGTAACTCAATGGTGGCTTCGCTGCTTCGTAGCTTGGCCACCAATTAGGCATCTTAGGAATTAATCATGCACACACATTCATATTCAGCTTGTATGCTGCTAATGTATGCGTATGAACAAACTACAGATATAATAATAATACTTGACTAGTCATGACACATTAAAATCCTCAAATTTTGTATCTAAAACAGGCGTCACCGATCATTTGTTGGAGGGCCAGAATTTTTCACCTTGGCAGCCACACAGATAAAATGAAATAAAAATCACATTTTTGTCTAACATTATTATTTGATGTTTATTGTTTATATATTTTTATATCACAAAACTGAAGGCATTTTAAGCCTTTATCAAGCAGTCTCCTATCACCTATATCATAGTCAGTCACCAGGAGTGATAGAGATATTTTGCTCAATTCAAGTAAACTTTATAGAGCACTTTAAAAACAAGTCTACAAGTTTGAAGCTTGTTGTTGAGACTTTGAAAGAAAAAACAAATGTTAAGCAAGGACAGGAGGAAATGTTATGTTAAAAAAAGAACAGTATGTGAAACAATAAATGTTAAACAGTGCAGCAAATTTGTCCTCATTTCAGAATGTAAATAGAGTTATAAATGGTGAGGATTACTGATAGTTATTTGAATCCGAGTTGTTTTTTTTTAGTTGCTTTAAAGGCCCACACATCCAACCTTATACACCCCATGTGTATTTCAGGTTGTCATGGTTGTTAACAACACATCCACTAGAGGGCAGTGATGAGTGCAGAGTTCCAAGCTCTGATGTAAGTTTCAAACAATAACAAACATGGCGGCGGTGAAGGAGATCACAGCGTTCATCATAAGAAAGAGGTAAAAAGTGGCAGTGCTGTAGACAGTGGTGGTTTGTCTGGCAATGCATCGCGGCATGTGAACAGAGATCGCTTCTTCTTTGTTGCTCACTGGTCACACTTGAGCTATACTGCGCAACACTGCCCTGATGGTTTCCAGTGGTATTATTTTGCTGTGTACTGCTACTAAACCCTAAGTTCCCTGAAAACGGACCAAATTACGCACGTAATGACAGACGAAAGGCTTAGTCTGTCTCTGTATCAACAATGGGAACCACACAAAATTTTCTCTTTCATTCTTACAATTTTGGAATCCAGTTTTGGGCCAGATTGGACGGTTTGGTGGGCCAAACTGCCAGTTGATCATCACTGATTTAAAACATAGTCTTGATGCTCAAATATCTGAGGACATGTTACAACAGGTAGTAGATGGGATAGTGAAAGCGTTTCTTTTTTACAATGAGTGACAAGAGTGACAATCACATAGTCATGTCTGCGCCAGGAGGGGCTGATATTCTTTCCACTCTCTTCATAAAGAAATTTGACCGAGCAGTAGAAGAAGCACTAGTCTGTGTTCTCCCTTACTATATCCATGTAGAGAAAAAAACATCCACCTTATCATGGTCAAAAACCTAAAACTTAGCCTGAGTGGTGTCATAAACGCAGAAGAGCGTGCTATGCAGCAACCTGTCAGGGCATGCTCACGGATTTCCTCACCCACCTTACATGCCAGAGGTACTGAAACCTGGCTGCTGAGTGCTGGGAAACAGACATGCAATAGTTTTCAAAACGGTTTAAGGAATTTAACCGAAAGAGCAAAATGTGAGAGAGCAAAACAGGGGGACGCTGGGAAAAGGCAGCGGACACAGGAGGCGAGTTCAGGGAGAAAAGGAGGAATGATGGGAGAATAATGTCTATATGTATGTGTGTGTTTGTGTGTGTGTGTGCGCGCGCGCAAGGGGTGGGGGCTCTTTAACAAGTACAGACAAGCGGAGAGAAGAGCCGGCATGGCAGGTGTTTGTCTTTTCAGTTCTGTGAAGATTTTGTAGTTTTTCCATGAAAACTATGCACAAGTAATGTTTACAAGTCACTATGAAAACCAAACAAAACAAATGATATCTTATTGAATAACAACTATGCACAGATCCTCAGTCATCACACTGAATCTTTTTTAAAATTATCTGTAATGACTAACAAAGAAAAACTATGAATCATAACCAGAGGTGCAACGGTACTGAAACTGTGATTAAAATGTCCAAAACAAGCTGCAGGTTCAGCCTGTCAAGGTCATAGTTTCATTACATAGGTAATGTTATCACACCTGTGAATCACAAGGCAAACTTCAATTGAACTTCAAACTTTCAAACATTATGCATCAATCGTATTTCATTTTCTTTAAATTGCTTGTGTGAGTATTTTAGTTCAGTCATGAAAAAGCGGTCATGCCTGCTGTAAGTCAAGCTTGCTTAATTAATTTAACCCTCACTTGTCCTGGATGTGTACATGTAGTGTGCATGTGTATATGTATCCTCACCCAGGATTAGGGAGACAGTCTTCATCAGGTTGAACACCGTCTCTCTGTGTCTCATCTGGGAGGTGTGCTGTGACATCTGCTTGCTCTTGCGCCTCACGTAGATAAAAATACGGGTGTACACACCCACCATGATGGAGAAGGTCAGCAGATTGAGGACGGCCCAGAACACAAGGTAACTGCGGCTGTACATTGGCGCCATGGTGGAGCAATTTGACAGGTCACAGAGGCAGTGCCAGCCCATGGTGGGAATCAGCCCCATGATTATCGCCAACACCCATATGAAGATAATAATGATCGAAACCCGTCGGGTGCTCATCTCACTGTGTAGCTGCATGCTGAAGATAGTTTGGTGACGTTCCACCGCCACTGCCAGGAGGTTTAGGACCGAGGCTGTCAGGCTGGTGTCAATCAGCCCCTGCCGTATAAACCACTGCTGCTTAGTCAGTTTAATGGTCCATGGACCAGTATGAAACATCAGGTGGAGGTAGGAGGTACCTGAAAAGAAAAACGTAAGGAAAATTTTTATTTAACATGGAATTTTGAATACGTTTCATGTCATCAAATGCAACATATAGCAATAAAGAATTAAAAGAGAAATTAGCCAATTTTTACGCACCTACACCTTCACTGAAAGTGAATAGTTAATTTCACTGTGAAGTAACATTTGATGTTCCATTAGTATGCAACCTGCAGTGCGCAACTGACTGCAGAAACAGTAGGTGTAAGTGATGATGTTTTCATAATATGATATATACTGGTTATGCTGGTAAGAAAATATTAAAGAACATCTCAAGATTCTGGGCCTGAAAGTCTGGAGTATTAAACCATGAGGTTGATGTCAGCAGTACCTTTCCTCTCTGCAGATTTACTAGCATTTTTACACCACAACACTGTGTTATTTTTAATAATCTACTTTCCACAAAAGCAACATTTGTACCAACCAGCATGATGACAGTGCAGTCAGTAACTGACATACAGCACAAGATATTACAAGATATTTTTCAGTACAAAATATTTTTCCATTAGTAGAATATGCATTCATAACTTGTGGTTGTATGTGTCTGCTAACAGTCCGGTTACAGTTAGTTAGCCTGTGAATTCCTCAAAGCCTCACTGAGATATGTGTCACTGTGTCACAGTGAACTTGACCTTTGACTCCTGGCTAGCCAGCAGCTTGCCAGACTAGCCCAAGCAACCATTTGGCGGCTTCTCACTGTCGGGCCAAAGCCGAGCTAACTAAGGTGTGCCGGGGCTAATTGCTTTCACCGAGCCGGTGCTAACTGGTGCCTCCTCGGGGCTGTCTCACGGCCACTAGCAGATTTCTAGCCCAACCAAAATGTTGGGCCACTCGGGGCTAGAGGTGGCATTAACGTTAAGGCAGGGTTAACCTGTTGCTGTAGACAACAAGTAGAAGAAATAAAGATGGCAGTACGGAGATATATTTATGATTTTAGCTGCTAGGGAGAACAATGGGACAACAGTTCTGGTCTCGTGATGATGGGAAAGTGGGATGGGTTTGTCGAAACTAAACACAGGCTGAGGGGTGATCCGGAGAGGCTAGTGGCCTGACTATCTGAACAGGGGCTATGGGGCTAGTAGAACTGGGACACTAGCACCTAGGTGGCCCCAAGATGACTGTGGCCCGGCCTGGCTCGACAGTCTGAAGCCGGCTATTTGTGACAAATTTAAAAGGATTCCCTCCAGGTTTTCTGGAGACAGTGCAGTCATAAGAATGGTGCATACAGATTGAAAACCATGTTGATGGTGCTAAAGCGTAAAAAGTACAATTTCCTCTTCTTTTTTAATCTTTTAAAAGCTTACGGTCTACAGAACTCTTCTGCTTAAGATCAGAACAGCATGGTATTAAAGAGCTGCACTTTCTGTCAAAAGTGTAGCACCTGATGAAGTAAAATGACTGTACCTGAGAAGAGGTCTGCCAGAGCCAGATTCCCCAACAGGTAGTAGATGGGATAGTGAAAGCGTTTGTTTTTTACAATGGATGCTATGACCAAAAGATTGGAAAAGATTACAATGAAGCAGACAGTCATGCCCAGAGTGACGATCACATAGTCACGCCTGCGCCAGTAGGTGCTGATGTTCTTGCCACTCTTTTCATAAAAAAAATTGACTGAGCGGTTGAGGAAGCACCCTTCTGTGTCTTCCGTTTCTATATCCATGTTGAGAACCATGGTGTGCTATGGAATCAGGGAAGAGCTGAGGATAACGGGAGGGAGATCAGAGATGCAGATGGGAAGCAGAAGGGGGAACGACTAGGGCGCCGTTCAGATTTGCCCTCTGTGGTTGATTGGAGATCCGCATGCCATCAACTGTACGGGTGAGGTCTGGTGCAATACAGATCGAAGCCTGTGGCCTTTACTGCACAGCTGGATTCATGTCTTCAACCTGTGGAGAAATGAGTTATTAATTTTATATCTAAACTCAACTATTATGCATTATAGACAAGTTATACAATCAGAATGACAAATGTATGAACTTGAACTAACAATGGAACACAAAAAAATAGCACTGTGATCTTACAGTTTATAAGTGCCTGACTAAATTAACATTGACAACAAAAGTGACAACACATTAACAGGATTGACATTTTTCATTGTTCTCCAACCATTAAAATGTAAAGATCAAATCATTTATCAAGAAAACAACTGGAAAAATAACATCCATCTGTTAGTGTTAGTTATACCACTTATCCTTTGCGTGTCATCAGGGACTGGAGTCAGTCCCAGTGAACTTTTATAGTTGCCAATGAACCTAACCTGCAAGTCTCCAATTTGTGGAATGAGGCTAGAGTATCCACAGAAAACCTACACAGACAGAGGGAGAACATGTAGATGGTAATGCCCCAGCTGGCCAGTAAGTTCAAGCCCAGAACCTTCTTTCTATGAATTAATAACATTGTGAACCAGTAAGATTAAAGGTACACCTCATTGTACATTGCTGGGTCTGCCCAAATGCTAGCTGCAATGGGGTTTGTTCCTATAGCTCAAACAGACTGTAACTCAAATGTTAAATGCTGCTTTTACTGTAATAACTACAACCAGAAAATGACACCAAGCCAACGAGCCACTGTTACATCACAGTTAAAATAAATACATACATGCAGCCCGTTGTTTTTCCCTTTAGGAAAAATACACTATGTGAAGCATGTATATCTTGCAAAGCTGACATTTCTCCATAGACCAGATAATCTTGATGAACAGCAACAGCATTCATTTCCATTATCATATTACTACAGAGCTCAAAAACAAACCTCTACAGGACCTGACAAGTCACAACAGGGACATGCAAGTCATTATGTCTGAGCCTGTCATTAAAACCAACCACAGCTCAAACCTGTACTCGAAATGTGGCCAACAGCAACGAGACTCGATCCTCTGTTTACAGTAAACTTGTACGGGCCACATGTTGCGTTTAGAATTAACACCACCACCCTCACAAATTCTCCATTTTTCTGTAAAAGTCAGTATGGCGCTGCATGGCGACACGTACGGTACTACTGACTCCAAGTTCAACTTTCTCAACAATGGAAACACCAGAGCAGCTCCCTGCTGCAGAGACACACCTCACAATTACACAATCCAGCTATGTAACTCAATCTCAATCCAAACATGCACAACACACACACACACACACGAGGGAACTTCAGTGACCCACTCTCTTACCAAGGGTGTGTAAAGAGAAATGCCAAAATCAAAAACAGAAAAATGTGCAGAGACTGAAAATTATGGAGAATTTAAGAGATAAATGAAGGATGAAAAACAATTGTTGAAACAAAGAAGGGAATTTAAGAGAAATGTGATGAGATGAGCAAGTGCATTCATATGTGGGAGTAAATACAAGTTCTGTAACGTGGTTAGCAGACAGGAAGTGACTTTCTTCCACTTTTCTTGAAACACTTCTGTCTCTGAGACAGTCAATGTGAACTCATGTATGCGGTTTCCTACAGAACTGTGAAGGTATGAGACTTTCTTGAAGCTTTATATTTACCCTTCACCACAAGTTAATTTCAAGCAAACACCTGCTCAATTTTTCTTCAATTTAAAGTCTATTCACTTTATTACACTGGACATACATGTAAAGGGACCTTTATTATCCTACAATGTATTTCAACATAAATATATGGTCCATGAATTCAACAAAACTTGACTCCAATGTTTATGTGCATGATTGCATGTCTTTACAGTGGCAATGTCAGAATCAGAATCAGCTTTATTTGCCAAGTATGTGACACATACAAGGAATTGTCTGCGGTTCTTTTTCTTCGCTTCCATGTAATTTAAGCATACAACTATAAAAAACAGTAATAAACATCTTAAGTAATAAACATCTGTCATCACGTTAATGCCACTCGCTGTACCTTGACTACCTGTGTATTGTCAGGTTTCCTGCCTGTGCTTAAACAGCTGCTGCAAGATTTTGTACACTAGATTATTTTTGGACCAAGTGCAGAAACTTGCTGCTTTTATATTTGCTGATGAGCACATCCTTAGTAACATGCTGAGAAAAAGACTAATATGTCAGTGTTGTGTTTATAGCTGTGATGTGGGTAATCCTTTTGTTAAACCTTGAGCCCAACCTTGAACAGAGAAGTACAACAATGTGGTTATTATTCACTCTCCAGAGTAGAGTTAGATGAGAAAACACTATTTTTATATTTGTGCACAAAATAAATTCTGGCCAGTAGCCAGCTGGCTTACCTTTGCATAAAGACTGGAAACAAATGGAAAACAGTCTCTTATATTATTAAAACTTTTTAACACGATTAAATTTAATATGTATTGTGCTAAACACAAAGTCAGATCAAAAAATCTTATCTTCCTGAGGTACACTTCCACATGTGGGCTGGAGGAGCCTGAGCCACAGACATCCTTTTTTTTTAAACAACATTTACTGTCAGGACTCTTGCTAGAAGCTGACTCAGTAGTTTACAGCAGCAGTAGCATACATAGCAGAGTTGCTTGACTTCCTGCAGCTGCCGTCACCTCTCCATCACAAAGGAACGTGGCCGAGGCTCCCTGCTGTTCTGCTACTGGCAACCTGTATGATTAACAGGATGTGATTAAGTTTATATGACTTGAGTTTGTTGTAGGGGATGGATTATAAAGAGATGAGAACTTTTTTCAATGATATAAAGCATTTACTCCTGAAGTCAAGTCCAAAGTGGTGCTTTCCCTCTGTGTGGCTCTTACAGGCTGATTTTGCATGATTGTGTGTTTTCATGCATCACGTGTCTGTGTTTGTGTGTGAATGGACTGGGCTGAATCAGTAAACACCAGTTTGAATGCAAACCAGTCATTACCAGTATGGCCACACCCGAGTCTTTTCTCCTTCCTCCTCCTCTTCCACACACTCCCTCTAAAGAAGAGCTTCAGCCCCTCTACTTTAGCAATTCTTTAAAAAAGCAAATCTTCACACACAAATGCAAATTTATCAAAACCCAGTACAACAGCAGAGGTGTTGTTCGAGGGTGTCAAGCCGTTGAGAATATCTGTGACCTCCAATCCCATGTAAAACAAAGGGAAAATCTGCTCATCTACCTGGGGACCCCCATCTCGATTTGCTTTTCTTTTAATTAACCTCCTTTTATGAAAAGCTTCTCAACAGCTGTGAGACATGAACATGCAAACATGCATCTGCATAATGATTACCCTTTTAAATCACACAGATTCATCCACAAGCATTTGGTCTCTGTCTTTGTACAAAAAACACAAACTTGACATTTTCTGGTGGAAATGAGATTCTGATAAATATGGACTAATTAGTGTATTGATGTGCATTATAAAAGCTAGGATTAGAAAAAGGGCTAAACATGATCCAGAAGGAGGTTTTGTATTTAAATGTACGACTTGTAGCAGTTTAGACCCAGTTTAGAAATTGTAAGGTTACCTGCAAGTCACAGCAGGTTTTACCAAGATTAATGATACCAAATAAACTTATCTCATCTTTACTTTCTGTTCATCCTTTTACTGGCACAACCTACATTTCTGCGACATTACGGAAATTCAACCATCCTGCATCATTTACAAGCACATACCATATACCACATGAGAGGCTGTCTCTATGTGCAGCAGTAAAAATTAGTAAGCCAACATAAAAATGAGTCAACAACATTGACGAGTGCTTATTCACCAGTCAACATATCAGTCAAATAGTCTCAAGTTACCGGATTCAAATGCTTCATTACTTCATGTGATGATTTTGCTGCTTTGCTTCATTTTATATCATGTTATTCTTTTTATATCACACAGCATTAATATTGTTTTTCAATTGTTGGTTGGACAAAACAAAGCATTTCAAGATTTTACCTCAGGCTCTGGGGAACCTGTGAACCTTAAGATTTAATACATTTAAAAGTTGACATATTGACACTAAAAAACTAGTTCAGATTCAGGACCAATACCTTAACCAAAGGAAATGAGAAATATCAACACAATGAAAACCAAAACCAGTTTGGTTTCTGGTATGACACATTTCAATGAAGTTACATTAAACCCTGGTGCCAACGTTAAATCTGACAGTTGTGAAATAGAAACTGCTTTTTATCAACTGATTTGATAATTTGGGCTCTAAGAAATTATGATTGTATGTGTCTTGTATCAAAAAAAAGAGGCTGTAAGGTATTCCATGTACGATGAACAGAGGGCAGGGCGGCATGGGATCATTTCTAAGAAAGGGCATGGTCAAAGACAGGGTTTGGGGATGTTGGGCCTGTAATGAAGTCCAGACTAACTCCACACGCCTTTGACACAGCGCAGATGCCTTTACATGTTGATGGAAGCTGGCAACCTCCCGGCGGAGGAACAATACAGCGCGCAACGAAACGCCACAACACTACTCCTCTTCTCCTCTCCAACAAAACAAATAAGAGAAACATCGTGCAAGCAAAAAGGACAAGGCTTAAAATGAACTTATCTTACCTTCCCTCTGTGTGTATGTGCGTGAGAGCGGACTTGTCTGTCAAGTAAATCCAGATCCCAGTCCTCGCCGAGTTGAGCAACAATGTGCTGTCGTACCTGAGGTCACTTTCTGCGTCCTCCGAGCGCACGGTGAACAAACCAAGCCGCAAGACAATTAAAAGAAACACAAAATAGAAAAGGCAACTGTTTTTTTCTTTCTCTGCTCCTATCGCGTATATATTCCACCGTTTGGTTTCCTTTTGTCTCCACAAACTTTAACTCCAGTTACTTACGTCGGGACTGCTTTTCAATTTTTGCTTCCGGTAGTTTGCGCGCTTGTTACCTGTGCGCATTGATTCGCGTTGTGAGAGTCTCAGGGGATGCAGAAAGGGTGCGGCACGATTCTCTTTCTCCTCCTCCTCCTCCTCCTCTCCACTACTAGACTGCCTGCTGCTGCAGCCGCCTCTCCGTCACAAAGGAGCGGGGCTGTAAGCTCTTCGCGTTGTTCTGCTTCTGCCAACCTGTGCGCTTAGGTTGACGAGCAGGCCAACAACCAATCGCAGTGGAGCTGGAGAAACATTGTCAGGATGACATTAAATCGAGATTTTTGAATTATGGCAGGGGATGTAATTATAGAGTGATGAGGTCTACCTGCCCATGTAGGAGGGGGAAAAGATCTTTTTCATCTTTAGTTTTTTAAATTATTTAATAGCAGTTAGAAATTGTTATTGTGCAAGAATATGGGGCCAAGAGACAAAGATAAAAAATTTCCATGAACTTACAGGTTCATTAGTGGGTCTGGGGTGCATAAAATACTGAGGGTCACAGCAAGGAGGTCCAGAGCATGAACCTGCAGACCAGACAAGATTTATTGTATTTGGAGTTTGCATTTTCTCCTCCAGGTACTCTGGCTTCCATCACTTAAAAGACATGTTAGGTTAATGGTTGTTTGTTTCTAGGGGTATACTCAGCCCTCACCTAATGTCAAGTGGAATTGGATTTGTAATTTCTATGCATCGATGCAGATCCAAACTATCACCAATCGATGCAAAATGAACACAAAGGTGTGTCCTTGTATCCGTTGCTCTTGCTCTTTCCTAGATGGGGTGTGAATATGTGCCCACTGTTCATATTTTAAAGTCATCACAAAAAAAAAAACCTTTTTTTTTTTTTCAGAATCACAATTATTTAATGTAGATATTGTTACCTTACCCTGCGTACTAGTGTAAGGTAACAAAAAAAAAAAAAAAAAAAATCCCAAAACAAATATAAACAAATCAGAATCAGCCTGTTCATTACACTTACTGACCTCGTCCTCTTCCTCATCCCAACCAACTCCAGTGAGGCACAATAACGACAGTGGCCACATACAGAAACAACAGCACCAACCTCAAGCAACAAAGGGCTGTCAGGCTCATCTTTTATTCACAAGTCAAGTGCACAAGGCCTGCGACTGGCCCGGTTCACTACCCCAGTGAGAGGGCAGAATCCAGACAGCAACAAGGACATGTCTGAAACAAAATGAGACTGTTTGACGTTGTCTCTTTTTGGGATGGGCTGTTTGCACTTGTGATTGCTGCAATAAGGTTTATGGAACTTAAGAGGCCTATCACAAGTGCAAACTGTCCCATAAAGAAAATGAGCAGGGAGAAAGATAAGGAGGAAATAACAGGAAGATTGCACAGCTCACAGGGATGGTGTGAAGGAGCTGCGTAGCGGAAAAAGTGCATACACTTTCCTGTTTACACAAATGGCCCAATGTGCAGAGGTTCGCGTGTGAGAGAAATGACAGCTTGTTTGCTCAACATGAACAATCTGCTTTACTTACTAGGCTGCATGTCACAGTGAAGCCAACATGGGTCTTCCAGTGGTCATAGTTTCCAATGTGTTGTATGGGGAGGTGGGCCTCTACGTTCTCTTGTTTTTAGTGTCATGGACAGCTGTCCAGACACTCTATATGGGTTTGCTGTGGTGAGAGGGATCTCTGCATGCCCTCCACAGGTGTTTGACACTGTATATGACATCAACACATCTCTCTTGTTAGGGTTGTAAAGCTGACCAGGCGGGTGGGATATTACATTTAGTTATATTACGACAACTTGAATTGTATCTTATGGACATGTCCTGTGTATGGGTGAACATTAAACAGCGACACAGGAACCAGGGCTGTCTCACACATTGATAAATTGGGTCTACTAAGAGTAGCAACGATATCGTAGACCCTTTTCAGGTATCAGTACCTAACTTCATTGTTTTGTACTGATAATATTAAGGCATGTTGTGTTTTGCTTTAAATCATACAGATCACACATAGATAAGTAATACAATTGTTTCCATACATCTTGTGGCTGAGTGGCTCATTATGTGGTGTTTCGGCATGAGTTTCTTAACAGGAAACAAGGTTTTGTTTTTACTTTACCAGCCACTCTTACAAATCATGCATTATGTTTACTGCTTAATTGTCACAAAAATTACATTTTCTAACATACTTAAAAAACAATTTTTTAAATATTATAAATGGAAGGTACAGCATCTAGTGCATTACAATGTTCAGTATGACATACGGGCTTTCTTTCTTGAGGGTTTTTGTGTGAAAACCACTTTAAGACCAATGTGTCATTCTGAAGACCACATTGCAAAAAACCCTGCCCTTAAAATAAAATGTTATGTTGTTGACTTGAAAATCCTATGAATCAAGGAGTCAGTCCTCGGTGAAATTTTGAAGTATCCTTGACATTGGAACAGTGCTTGGTGAGACTCAACAATGAGGAATCCTTAAAAAAGCAGCCATTAAGTAGCTTCCTCCACTTTGAGAAATGGCCAATATATGAGAGCCTGTGGTGTGCAGCCTTTTGAAACCCTGAAGCAGAACAATGGGCTCTCCTGGCAGCAGTTGTTTGTCTGAGTAAAATTTGTGTTTTTTGTGTGTAGAATATGGATATTTAGTTACTTATAATATAGTTACTAAGAAGCATCAGACAACAAGAAGAAGGCCTGGCCCTTCTCCACCATTTGTTGAGCCAGTTCTCACCATCAATGCAGCAGACATCTGAAGGATCCTAACCAGGTTCAACCCAAAGACAGCACCTGGTCATGACAATATCCCAGGGTAAGTGCTGCTAGTGAACTATCAGAGGTTCTGACTGACATTTTCAATATCTTTCTCAGCCAGATCATCATCCCCAGATGCTGCAAAATATCCATAGTACCTGTAGCAAAGAAACCAGCTGTATCCTGTCTAAAAGACTATCGCCCCTTGCACTGACATCAACTGTGATGAGGTGTGTTTTGAACGGCTTGTCAAACCATACATCACAGTCAGCCTCCTTGCATCATTTGACTCATTTGTTCCAGTTTGCTTATTGGTTCAACCGCTCCACAGGAGATGCAATATCAATATCCACCACCTTGAAACAGTGGTGGACATGAAACGGACCCAGCAGGACCTGCACTTGCATTTCCTGAGGAAGCTGAAACAAGCCTCTCTTCCCACCAACACCCTCAAGACCCTCTATAAAGGTGTGGTTGAAAGCGTCCTGCCGCTGGAGGAACAGGACATTATCAAGGACTCCTCACAACCTCTCCACAAATTCCTTGAACTGCTCCTATCAAGCAAACGGTTCCGGAGCATAAAATGCAGAACTACCAGTCTGATAAGCAGCTTCCTTCCACAAGGTGTTTAAATGCTGAACCACTGATCTGAAGTATTCACACCATGACACTTTAGTAGCTGGTTTTATTTTTAAAGGTGACAGAGAATCAAAAAGCAATTATACCTGGTCTTTGTTGAAGAACGGTCGTCCACCCACATTCAGTTGTTCTGTAAAGTTGTGAGTGTTTGCTGAGAGAGAGAGGGAGGAGTGTGTTGAATGTCTTGAAACATTATCTTTCTACAGACGACAGTTTTCTGATTAATTTTGAATTCTGATTAATTTATTTTTCAGCCATTCACTGTAGTTCACCATGTAATGCTTTACATATTGATCATGTGGTTTGTGAGCTCTATAGTTAGGCTGCTAACTGAGGTTATTTCACAACTCAGGAGTGCCATAGTTAGGGGTGCCGACCATTCTGTAAAATACAGATTTGTCCCATATTTGAAAGATAAAAGATATGTTCCTTATTGAGCTTCTTTGTGAACGCACTGTTTCTGTATTTTTGATAATCAAGTCAGTGCAAAACCATGATAAAAAAAATAATTAAGAATTAAAAAATCTAATTCAAAGCATCCTTCTGGTGTCAGATGCTCTCCACCTGTCTGTCATCACCATCAACAGAAAACAACCACTTTTAATCAGAAGTCTGATTCACTTTGAATCTTGTGTATTGTAGCAACAGAGATGCAAGATGTAAAGATAAAGGAAGAGCAGGAGGATAGAACTCAGGAGAAAAGAGGACTACAAAAATACAGACATGAGCGGAAAAATGAATATCTGTGGGTAGAATGAGTGAGGGAAAACAAGTATAAGAAAAACTGAAATGTCTGTTGTCAGGTTTTCTCTGTAGGACGCAGGAGTCTGTGATCTCTAACTGCACTGACATAGAAACTACATCTTACAAGTTTTTTGCACTGATGATTCCTGAATCCTGTATTGCTCTGTTTGAAATGAAGTTTGCAAAGGGAAGACAACTACTAGAAGATTTTTATTAAGATTTTTATTAAAAACTCATTAACTTATTAATTAACTTATTAATTAATAATTATTAAGTGTATCACTGAAAAACAAAAAACTTAGCTTAAGTGTAATGTAAAACAACTTGTATTGTGCAATAATATCCAGTGCAATATAATCTAATTAAATCTAATAAAAGAATCTAAGAATTTGTCAAATGTTTTTACATTGAAATTGTTCCTGTTTTGCACTGCTTGAAGCGATGGTTGCACTGAAGAAAGTCACTCGAAGAGTATTTGTATTAAAATGTCTGCATTATGTGGCAGCTGTGGCTCAGGAGGTGGGGTCGTCCTCTAATCAGAAGGTTGGAGGTTTGATTCCTGTCTCTTCCAGTCTGTGTCCTTGTGCAAAACACTGGACCCCAGGTTGAGCCCCATGTTGCTCCATTGGTGTGTGAATGTGATTAGAATAGAATAGTCCTTATTGTCATTGTACATTGGGGTATAGCAAAATTGAGAATAGTTTTGTGGTGCACAAAGCTGAAAAGTGTGTATTTATTTACTTTTTTCATGAAATGCAGTTTAATGGAGTGACTGCAGCATTTTTTTTTTTCCTACTTTTTTCCTCTTTTTACCTAAACTTTTAAACATTTTAACTAAAACCATTCTTTATTTTTATTGGGACAGCTTTTTTATCATGTCTTTGTCTCGTGTTTTTTTTTTTTTTTTTTGCCTGTTTTTGTTTTTAACTATGACAACCAGAGATCTGTTGAGCTGTTGCCCAATTGTTTCTCCAGTGATCAGCTGATGACACTGCTCAAAGATACGACCCAACAAAAGACCCCAGATCCTGGTGAAGGTAAGGTGGAGGGAAGGGGATGAAGAGCAGGAGTAAAGCATCATGTGGAGAAAAGACAGCACAAACCATCAACACTGTCTGTGACTATGGGGAATGTACAATCTGTCCCCATAAGATGAAGAACTCATGTTGCTGACCAGCCCAAAAGGGAATATCTACTGGGAGAGCAGCATCATGTGTCTCACTGAGACCTGTCAGTGGACAGGTGGACTAATGAGACCAGCAAGAAGAAGGACGTGGGGATTGTAATGTTTATTAATGAGAGATGGAGTAACTCGGAGCACATCAGTGTTAATGAGCAGCTACTCACAGGACATTGAGCTGTTTGCGTTTGGTTGTACTACATCCAAAGGAGTTCTCTCAAGTCATTGTGATAATTCGCTGTCGACCAACGCTACAGCAACCTGTAAACTCTGTCATGTCCCAGCTGTTAACATCGCACCCACAAGTCTTACTCCTCATCTCTGGACTACAAACTATTTATTGAATTTTCTGTTAACTTTTCTATTTTCTATTAATCTATTTTTGTTTTTTTATGCTGTCAAACATAAATTTGCCCTTGAGGGACGAATAAAATATGTTCTGTTCTTTTCTATTTTATTTTATTCTATTCTAAGTTACAGTAGGCAGCAGCTTAAGTGTAAGGGAGTTTTTCCTCTCCATCATCACCAAGCGCTTGCTCATTGGGGAAATGTTGGGTTTCTGTATGTAAAGTGCCTTGAGATAAATGTTTTTATGATCTGGCGCTATATAAATAAAACTGAATTGAATTGAATTGAATTGAATTGAATTGAATTGTAATGACAGTGTAAAGACCCCCCACTCTCCCCTCCTTAACGCCCCCCTATCTATATTTATTTATCTATAAATAAATAGATAAAAAAGTAAAATTGTTTTGTTTCCCGAAACAAGGTTTGGGGAAGTCATACAAGCTGCTAAAGGACTCTAACTTAAGTTATGGGCTCATACACAAAGACAATTGTTTTGATCATTTTGATAGACGCTGGTGCTCTAGTGCAACATCTAGTGGCAGTAAAATCACATACAGTAGATAACCTAGGTTCAGGTTAGGTTGTATCACTTGAGCTTTCTTATGCAAATGCAGTGTAATTTTTCTCATGTTGTATTATTTATCAAACTCAAATGTGGGTATAATAGAAAGCTTCAAAACACCTACTAAATAGACCATGTGGTATTGTTTTGTCAATTACTGCCTCCAAGGTCGAGACTGATTTTCTCCCTTCTACTATTATGTTAACCAGCAACCCTTTAATTTAACTTGCCATCCATTGTGGGAGGTCCTATGTTGGGAGCAACTGTTCAATAGCCATAAAATGTTGAAGCTGTTTATGTATCCACGGATTCATAAAGTACAATGGAAATAACAATACAGCCAAGTGAAGCCAAGCGGTCATTTGAAAAACAAGAGTCTTTCTAAAAAAAGTCAGAATGGACAAAAGGAAGTTTTATTTTAGAACAGGAAGGAGAAATAGGGAGGGAAAGGAAAGCTTGTGTGGATCCTAAAACAACAATGGAGGAAAAGTTGAAGTGCTTCAGAGTGATTTATCGAGGAGGATGACAACAATTTCAAGCAGAGGGGAAAAACATCAGAGAAGAGACTCAGGGATGTAGTCAACAACTGAATGACAGCCAGATCATTTCCCACAGGAGACCATGTGCACCATGAAACAGCAGGATCCAGAGCATGAGTGTGAGTTGCAAATGAGCAGCAGAATGTGTCACCATGCGTGGTAGTGGGTTAATGGGTGTTTTTGTCATAATTACGCAAAGTCTTGTGTAACACGTTTAAGTCTGAGTTGTGACTGTATGTGTTTGCGTGTGCATAAATCACATATGGAGTTGCTTAAGGTCATCTGGCATCAATTTTGGGAGGGTCTTGATGTCTCCATGATTGCCCTCATCACTGATTTCCACCCCTCACTTCTCTTAATGCCACTAACGGGAAAACTGCAGGAGTTCTTACTCAATCTGTGTGAAGAGGAAGCTCGGGCTTGTGGTACTTTATGTTTTGCAAATCCCAACCCCCTCACCCCTGTAAAAAACCATAATGCATACATTTCCCCCTCATAGCTCTGAGAAGATGCAGCCCTCAACGTGGCTGTTCCCATTAGAACAGAAGAAACAATGTGGGTTTTCGGTATCAGAAAAATCCCTTGATAAAACCATGAATTGGATGAAATTTAAATTTGTTTGCAACCTCCTTCATATCACTAGTAACACAGATTGACTGTATAAACAAATTGTTTTATTATATTAAATTAGCAATGGCAAAATATAAGTCAAACATCCGAAAAGTTTTTGCAAATACTTCAACACATGATACTTACCTAGCTAACAGAGATGATGTTCCAAAAACTTCAAGTGGCTAACCACAGGATACTGATAGAGGAAATGACTGTGCAGTCTCAGTTCTTAGTAAAATCTGAGAGTACTGTCAGTTAAAGTACTGTCAGTTGAAGCTCTGGGCAAGTGACCATCACAACAACATTCTGCCTGCAAAAATTTTTATGTACCTTTAAAAGGTCACAGGTCAAGAGGTTTTTGGAACCACAAGTGCAGCTGCCCTTTAAATATAGCGGGATTAAAAAAAAAAAAAAAATTCACCTCTGAGAATTAGAGAACAAAGTATTATGTCTGTACAGGAAGTAGCATATGAAACTGTTTTAATGGGGAAATAAGTAAATGCACCTTTCTTCTACAGCTGTGGTTGTAAACCTGCTCCTCTTCTACCACAAGAGGATCACACAGCTGTTCTGTAAACTCATGCAGTTCGCTCAGCTCAGCTAACTCTACTATTTGTTGCCACATGCAACAGTAACCAGTGTTTCTCATTCTTTTGTAGCTATTCATTCACATCCCATCACCCCTCATGGACTGACACATTTTCTCAGTGCCTTTGCATTTCATTTTTGCATTGACTGAACCACTAGTACTTCAGTTTCCCTCTTTTCCCCTCTGTTCTGTTATATTTTTAAATCTCACTTCAAAGTTTCTGACAAGTGTCTCTACCACAAACTGTCTGTTGTCACAGTCACAGACTATGTTTGCTTTCTGTCCCCTGTATGTTTTAGTCAAGCTTTTATCTGGAGAAGGAAGTTGCGTGTGCAGAGTATCACCAGCCTTATCTTTATGTGGGCCTCTTCTCATCCTCTCACCTGATACATTCAGGGGCCTGTTTGGCAGTTGTCCCACATTTGGGTTTCACTCCTTTCTTCACAGCTGTCTTTTTTTTTTTTTTTTTTTTGAATGCAGCATGGTTTCTCTTACTCCTACTCATTTGTTTTGAATTTTTAATAAGTTAAACACTATGCAAAACCACAGAGGCATTCATTTAAAAGTAAAATGCAATGGATAGGAAAAGACTTTCTGTGAATAAGATAAAGAAATGCTGAGCAGCACATCAACAGGTTTATCAGTGTACAAAATAACTCATAAGGCTGCTCCGTGCCACAGGAAACACAGTTTAGGTTACAGTGTAAACAGCAGTGTCTGTGCAGTATTGTAAGAAGTGTGCTGAGGCTTCAAGGTCTCAAAGGTCTTAAAATGCTGTAAATTGCTTAGGCAATTTTAAACTTGCTCTGGATCTGTTAAAAATCATGTAACTGACAACGTGTGGACCTTTTCTGTTCAACTTGCATCTGGTTTGAACTGGTCACAACCTCATGAACCATTTGTACATTTCCTACTGTTATGTCACTGGAAGAGTCATTATTTTACCGTATCCCTCTTTATATATGACAAGAAATCATTACTGAATGAATGAAATGTTAATTAAGAACCAATGACATTGACACCTGCAAATTTGACATTTTGCGCCTCCTTTTATTTTAAGTATTTATAACTATTCTTCTAACAGGACAAGAAGTAGTTAACCCCAGCTCTGACTGGGAAAACACATTTTTCCACAGCTTAATAATCAAGTCCTTAAAATAAAGCATAAACATCCTCTGTGACTACTTCAAACCGATGCCACCAGGAGTATGGTTTAGATTTTCTGCTTGTAAGACACTAAAGGAAACTGTCCTTTGCTCTTGTGATTTATTCTTAGTATTCTGTGTGTTGAATATACAGATTACCAAAGACTGTTAATATATATGTCAAGTTGAATAGTAATGGTCAGCTTTGGGCCGGCCACTACCACTGACCCTCTCAACTTCTCTCTTAAAATTTGTTCCTTGAGGGAAAAATACAGGAATTAAAAATATTTTAGCCTGGTTGCTGATTAGCATCCAGGCTAAGCAGAGGAGTAAGTAGATGAAAGGAAATGTATGAAATGGAAGAAACACAAAGAGTTAGGGTTGACAATGACAATACACTTCAGGTCTGGCTCTTGATGAAGTTTTTGTTATAATTTATTTATATAATTTATTGCGATTATTGTTTCCTCATTGAATGTTATTAGATTTTATTCCTGTGTTATTTCATTCCTGGAAAACACTTTGACTATGACGTAAAACATACTATACAAACAAAGCTTTTTATTATTATTCATTTTATCAGCTTTTTATTGTTCTCAAATATTGATATCAGTATCAAAATCCACTGTCAGATGATGTCTATCCACATTTGCCTTTAGCAGATAACTCTTTCCTGACTAAAAACAGATCTACCCAAAACCCACCCACCTCTACGCAGGTGTGGTCTACTCTGTGTGCCTCTGACTACGGAGTTTTACAAAAGTGAAGCTGACACGATGTAAGATGAAGCTGGGATCAGGGCTTTGTGCGGGCCAGTCTGAGCTAAACTGCAAAAACCAACTAGAAACTAGTCTTAATGGACTTAGCTTTGGGGCACTGAAACAGAAAACCTTTTATCTCCATAAAATCAGTCAGTAGTGTCCATATGGTTCTGACTATTACGTGTGTATCGTGTGTGTAATTAAGAAACCACACTGTAGTTGACCTATTCTATCTCTCCCCTCACTGAAGCAGTTCATTATGTACCACATAAATACAATAAGACGTGTGAGTAACACTCAGCGGCCAGGACAAGAAAAAAAACCTAGGCAACATTATACCATTTTTTTTTTTTTAAATATTATTTTAATACTTTTCTTAAAAAAAAAGATGTACTCTGAACATGATGAATCTATTAACCTCAATGCATCACTCATCAACATACCAACAGGTTGTCCTGGGTAAATAAATCATAGGGAAAACAAAACAAAATAAACTCAAAACAATCAATTAAGAAAAGGAAAAAAGAAATTGAATTAAACATTTAAAAAAGTGATTATACACTTGAAAACACTCACAGATGTCTGGGCCAACCTACAGAAGCTGCGTAAAGCTACTGCTTCAGAAAATCACGATGGCACACAATATCCCAAAACTGTTACCTTAGACGATAAAACATATTAAGGGTAAAAACTAAAAGACAAGAATGACAAATATGAACTTATCAGACAGACTGTAGAAGCTGAGATGGAGATAGAGGTGGACGAGACGACTAGGAAAGACAAAAAACATTTACATGATGAGAAGAAATAATGAGGAAAAAAAAAAGATACAAGTAATGAAACACTTAAGTGCAGATTTATTGGACTACAGTGACAGGGCCTAGCATTTTGGAACCGCTTCTTCAAACTATCATAGAACTGCTGCATAACTTCGGATTCAATAGGGGGTAAAGGAAAATTAAATAGCAATAAAAACTTAGCCTTTAATATAAAGTGAAAGAAGATGCATTTTACATGTAAAAAATGTGAATGAATTTTCAGCACTCAATAGATTGGTTTTGGCATAGAGTCAAGAGAAAAACAGAACAAAACAAAACAGAAAACATAGGAGAGAGAATAAGACAGACAAAACAATCCTCTCAATAGAATCATAAAAAAGTTTTTTTTTTTTCTTCTTTACAGTAAATTCTACAAAATCAAAACCAGAGCTTAGAGATGAACACAGAGACGAGCTTTGCTCCCCACAATCCAAATCCCTCTTATGTTCTTTTTCGTTGACTTTTTGTTGTATATAATATATATTCACGTATCTGTTTATATATAATATGTATAATTTGTGGGGCGTGATCGTTAGTTCACAGGCCAGAGCGCTAAGGCAAAGGACACACTCTGAAAGTTTTTTTTTTTTTTTTTTTTTTTTTTTTTTAAGCCATAACTCCTTGCTCATCACCTTCGAGCACCCTCCGCCTCAGCAGCAGGAAGTGAAGAGAAGAAGGATGTCTCTGAGACGTGTCTGATTGTGGCTGGGGTGTTTTGTTTCTGTCGTGTCCTGAGAAAACAACCAACTCTTAAGATGACCGCTGAATCTGACAAACTGGACCACATCAGCCCGACCATCCCAGTTTAAAATCCAAACTTAAAACGAAATAAAATTGAACATTAGGAGAGAGGGGAAAAAAAAAGAACAAGAACAAAGTGATCTGTCTGTAATTTGTTCACCTTTTAAACCTTTCTCTCCTCTCACAGCTCAGAGAATAAGGTTTTCAGAATTTTCACTTAAATTAAATCCTACGTAGAACTGCCCTCATTATCATAATTCTTTTAAAATTTAAAACGTAAGTCCCCTCCATTTCATTCTGTCATTCTTTTTTTCACAAGGGAGCTGACTATCTCATGATTTCAGTGTCTGTTTTCCACCTGCTGTCCCTAAAGACCCAGAACCAACAACCACAAACAACCAAAGCCAGACACCAAAACGTATCTGGGGTTGGAAGAAAAGAGGGTTGTGTCCATCAGTTTCACACCCCCCCCCTCTCATTCACATGACACAAGCCAGCTGTTTCAACTTCTGAGAGAAAGGGACAGTTACTATATGTGTGTTGAAGTGTGTGTGTGTGTATTTGCATTTGTATGAGCAGCGACCATGTGTATCAGAGCATTGTGGTCTATATGCACATAATTGTAATTTTTTTTTTTTATGTGTATCTATAGGTCCTTCTCTCACTTCCGTCACCCTCTCTTTCCTCTATCAGAACAGGTTCTCTTCAAAAATGGCCATCAGGTCGCTCTGGAAGTTGATGTCGATGGTATCAGCCATCTGCAGAGCAGAGGAGGAGACAGCAGAAAGGGGCAATTTAAGCAGCAGTTAAAAAAACAAAACAAACCCCCCCAAAAAAAAAAACACGCACGCAAATCAGCATTTACGCCTTATTTCCTTTTCTCTTACCGCCTCTCTCCTGCGCCTCTCCTGTTCACGCCGTCGTGCCATCTCCCTCTGCTGGTCCAGAGCGTTCTGTGCAGCTGAGGAGGATGGGGGTGGGGCTTGTGGCTGTGTGGCTGGAGCCTGTGGAGAGTGGGTGGGTGGAGTAGAAGCTGGAGGTGTGGGTGCGAGCGGCGACTGTTGCTCCTGGCGACGGCGGGCATCTTCTTGCGCTCGACGGGCTTGCTCCACCGTATCCTCGTCGTCACGGCTACAGAATTTAAAAAAAAAAAAAAAAAAAAAAAAAAAAGGTAAATGCAGTTTTCAAACAAATAAAATATCATTTAAGAATAACTACGAATAATTACGGTGATCAACCTATAACCCATCCTCCAATTTATGCTCTTGGTCTGTGGGAGGAAACCCAGAGAAATTCTACACGGAAACAAGGAGAACATGCAAACTCCACACAGAAACACCCTCTATCCACTACGCCACCGTGTTGCCCTACTGCGAAGAAATCTACATTTTTAACCCTTAATTCCAACAGCTCAGGAGAAACAAAACTACCTTTAAATGTGATTTCTCAGTTATTCAAATTAGTCACTGAAATTAAAGACTAGTATATGTATGTTCATTCTGTCAGTCCCGAGTTCTTGTTTGCAGAGCTCAAATCTGAATAACTGTAACGGACTACCTTTAGCAGTTGCACTACTAATTCACTTAAATGAGGAGCAGCTGGCAGCACAAACATGGAGTACATTATTAAAATGAATCAGAAACTCTGAGACATTTCTTTTCATCTGGAAATAGAGAAATTACATTTGAAAGTTGTAGATTTCAGTTGATTCAATATGGTTCGTTCAGAAGCTGCGGGGAATCTCAGGCATTAATAAACCACAGCACTCACCATGTCCTGTCTCAACGTAAAAGTGCCCTCATTGCCTTTATATTGAATATTTAGTATTATTTATACTAAATATTTAATATAAAGTGAATGAGTAGATAATCAAATCTAAAAGAGTGGCACATAACATGTAACAATGTCTTTGACAAAGAATCATTATCTATGTCTGCGTGTTATGGTCTTCTGTTTTCCCTGTTTAACACCTCCTCCATCCTCCTCCCACCTACCGTAGCTTTTCCTGCTCTCTCCGGGCCTGTTCAGCCTGTGCTTTCAACTGTCGCTCTCTCTCCTCCTTCTCCCTTGCCGCCCGTCTGAACTGTTCAAAACTGTCGCTGGAGGAGCGAACGGAGGAGGCTGGTGTGGACTGGGACCTCTGAGCCAGACTGGCCCAAGAACCCATGTTCTTTAACTTGACGTCCTAGAAGAAAAAAAAAAAAAAAAAAAAAAAAGACAAGGAGGGTGGTGAGGGTAAAAAAATGTCAGACTGAATGAAGGAGAGAGTAAACTACAAACCAGATGAGGGAGTCAACTTAAATGAGGCTCATGACGTTATTTTCTGTACGTCACACACTCGCACACACCTGTGTCTTCTTCGGAGCGATGGGAGTTTTAGGCTCTTGCTTGATCTTGTTGTCTTGCTGGGAGCAGGGCAGCACTGGGGAGTCTAGGAGGCGGGAACCAGGGCGAGAACCATCCAATGGCTTCAGATCTAATCCTGAGGGGAGATGTAAAAGTGATTAAATTAAGAGTTAATTCCCTTGCTCAGCTTCGGACACAAAAATACAAAAGTATTACTTTCACTCCTTTAACTTTTAGATGTAATGGATTATAATGTGCAGTAGATACAACAGTTTATTTACTCACTGTGTTTGTTGTCGGGTTTGTGTGTGTCCTGACGCATGGCAGGGCTGAAGGGCGAGGGGGGCAGGGCCGGTGACTGGGAAGGCTTCTCTTCTTTGACTCCCACCAGATTGGACCTCTGCTCCTACAGCGAAGACGTTTTCACAATGTTTACACACAAACCTCTATTATCAAGGATGAAAATAACTTTTCATTTTGACAATTCACGCACGTCTTTCTTGGTCTGTGAGGGTGACTGCTGTCCCATTGAATGGAACGGTGGCATCTGAGGAGAATGCATCATAAGGGGAGAGGGACTCTCACGCAGGCAACCTGGAGTCAAAACAGGCAAAGTCACTTTACTCTTTTATCAAGTATAAAATTTAAGCAGATACAAGCCGACATCTACAAAACATTTACGTAGCGGTTAAGTAACATTTAAGTAGTGGTTTCCAAACCTAAACACTGTCATTTCAAACACAATGAGTTTTATTTTACAGAACAATTCTACTACTACTCATAATTCTACCTGTGACCGGGCAGGTGACAGGTGATGACCTCAGTGTGTAACCAAGCACTGACCCCAGGTGGAATCCTTAATAGCCCTCAAAGTGCCCACATAGCACCTAGTAAAACATGCATCTCACCTGTTGAGAAAGGCTCTGCTTTACTTCGTGGAGATGGTTGTTGCTGATGTTGCTGCATCTGCTGTACCTTCTGCTGCAGCGCCACCCCCTTCTGCTGCTGCGACGTTGACATGTGTGTGTGAGGGAATGGCTGCTGCATGTGGGCGTGGCCCGAGCTGTGTCTCTGTGTCAGGGTGGAGCCAGAAGTCGTCATAGCTTGCGTGTGCATTGATGGCACCAGCTGAGAAGCGGCATGCACGGGCGAGTGTGAGTGCGTGTGCATTGGCTGGGTCTGAGGGGTGGGTCGCGGCTGGAGCGACTGTAAAAAGGTGTGCACCTGACTGAGGGGCGGGGTTTCAGAACTGGTGGGTGTTGGCTCTTCATCATCCTCCAGCAGGGCTTGTGGAGGCTGCGCCGAGAGGGTACCCAAGATGCCATGTGACGGGGGCGAGGGGACACGAGGGCGGGGGACAGGCTGGGGAAGGGTGAGGGGAAGCGAAGGCTGAAGCTGTGGTGGGGAGGATGGAGGCAGGGAGGGAAGGGAGGATGGAGGAGGCTGTGGGGGTTTGGGAGGAAGCGGTGCTGCGCGGTTGCTAGGTCTTGATGGTTGCTGAGGAAGAGCATTGTGAATCGCTGCAAAGTAGCAGTGGAAAGAAAGTAGCAGAGGAAAGAGAGAATTAATATTCTTACATCTGTAATCATCTTGTAAATGAACTGAGAGCAAAGTGACACTGCAGTGCACGTACCTGGTGAAGGTATGATGGGATGTTGGTTGAGGAAAGGGTGCGTCTCAGTGGGTGTCTGGCTGCTGGGGGTGTTTGTATTGAGGAGGCCTGAGGCAACAACAGGGGCACCAGCAGTAGTGATGGTTGGATTGGGCTCTGCATTCGACTGCGTCATGTGGGGATTCATGAAGTGGGCCAGAGGATCAAATCCTGATGTCAACAGTTGAGAGGGGTCCAGAGATGGGACAGAGACAGGGACAGAGGAAGGGGGTACAAACTGGGGTTTGGACTGAGTGACGTGAGGCAGAATCTGAGACTGAGGCTGAGGAGGGACCGGGCCGACCCCACTACCAATGGACTGGTGGTGTGGTCTCTTGGTGTCCTTGTTAGTCAAGATCTTCTTCTGCTGTTTGGGAACCAGCCCTGGTGGATATGAGGTGGGATATATTTAGAGGAATTGAGTGGGATACTGACTGAATATTGCTGTTTCTCAACTACAACATGCTTACTACAACATGGTGTTGAAAATTAAATGCGTTTGTGTAGATTACCATTCTCAGAGTCTTCACTATCAGAAGAGTCACTGCTGCCTGAGGATGAAGAGCCTGTCTTCATCTTTGTCACATTTGTCATTTCCAGAGGCTTCTCTACTGCAACAAAACACACCAACAAAATTCAGAAACTGAGCGACTGATAACATGAGGAAAATAGGATTTTAAAACTAGCATAGAGCACACATACATATGACCTACCTGACGGTTTTTTCTTCTTCCTGAGGCAGCTGGAAACATATTTTTCCAGCTCTCTCAATGTGGAGGGCTTCAGCGTCTCAAAGTCAATCTCAATCTCATCTGGGTTGGAGTTCTTCAGTGAGGGCTCACGTGTTTGGATTATGTGCACGACACGGCCCAGTTTGTCACCAGGCAGCTTGTTGATGTCCAGGCTCAGCTGACGCTTCTCCTCGTACGTCATCGGCTTACATCTTTCAGCAGGCAATGCTCCAAAGACATCTAGGGAGGAGCGTGTAGCAAGAGGTTGATGTCACACACTTTAAAATACAAATTCCTGCTCAAAGCGTACCCCATATACATACCTATGTCATCCTCTGCTTCAAGAGAGGCTGAGGGGACGAGAGGGGTAGGAACAGGCTGCGGTGGTGCAGCCGGGCGGCTGTTTTTAACCCCTTCTTTCTTTCTGTGATCAACAAATAATGTAGTTATCTCTAGTGGACACAATAAAAACATCATTATCTTCTTGCTTCTGTAAAACCTACCCAGGCTTTTTCTTCTCCTTCTTCACAACGACTGGCTCCTTGCTGCTCTTGCTTTTCTTAGGAGCCTGAAGCATGGCAGACGGAGGAGCCTCCACAGTTTCTTCTGCTCCGATCTTCTTCTTGTGCTTTTCTTTCTTCTTCTCCTTCTTTTCTCTCTCTTTCTTCTTGGGCTTGCTGGCCTGTGGCTGGGAGAGCGCTGCCAACTGTTCATGGACAGCTTTGAGCTAGACAACACAGAAAAACACAAAATCGTGCTCTTAAAAAATGAAAAGGTGGCAGCTTGCGAGTTCGTTCCTCTGTATTTCAGCAATTACCCACATTTGGTAAAGCTGCTCTGCTTGGCCCACCCACCTGTTGTGTCTCATTAGCCTCCCTCCCCCTTCATTTTCCATCCTCTAACCTGTTCCTGTAACTCAGCCAATCGCTGTTGCCTTTCGTGATCTGAGTCTCCTCCCGAGGACTCCGATTCTGAGGAACTGGAGCTGTCGTCGTCCGAGATGGCAGATGGAGGCGGCGCTTGTCGAGTGGAGGGGGCAGGGTGGAGGGCCGATGATGGGGTGGGAACAGGGGTGGGCTCCTCTGGCTCATCAGGCATTTTGGCAAATCGCATCTCAAACACATCCTATTGGGAGTGAAAGAAGAAATATGCGTTTCAACAAAAACGTTTTCATGGTTATCTGCATACTCTTGTCATACTGTCTTTATACAGCGATGCAACAATATGTGAGATGCTGCTCACCTGTAATTTGCGTGCCATGGAAACCACGTCATGGTCTGGAGGATTGTATTTGTAACAGTTGGAGAACATCAACCTGACATCTGATGCAAATTCTTGAGCGTCTCTGTACTGTTTGTTGTCCAGCTTTTTCTATAGGAGGCAAACAAAATGGCATCATTATCTACATTGAACCGCAGTTCTGAAAACTGTTATAGACAAAGTCTGCGTATCCAACCTCAAAATATTACATTTTGCTTGTTTGACAGGGGTTTAAAAACTAGCAGTGTTTCCCTCCCTATTTTGTTGCATTCAAGGAAGTAAAATCTCCTTCCCTTTCCATTTCTTATTTGTCAACTGATCATCCATCGTGACAAAATTCACCTTGATGGTGCTGAGATCCATAGGGTGCTTGATGATGTCATGGTAGTCATGGAGGCCAAGAGCTTTTACGTCAACAGGCTTGTAGAAAGGCCAGGCGTACGCCACATGTTTCTTGGACAGCATCTCTCTGACAAGACGTGCACAGAAACGCAACTGGTCCTGACGTTTCGGCGTTACCAGCCCTCCCGTCTCCAAACCAGAACCTAGGTGATGTTGCGAGTCTGGCTGCAATGGGTCTCTTTTGGGTTGCTTTGACGGACGACTGCTCTCTCGTCGCGGCCGAGCCTCAGCAGAGACTGGAGATGATTCGCTGAGCTGGTCGTTGGCTGTGGGCGTGGTTGTGTCTGCTTTCCTCTTCTGGCTCTTCTTTTGCTATTGGACCATCAGGGATCAGAAGTGAGAAAATGACATCAAATGTGCTTGTTTACTTTAATAATGTTTATTTTCCCTGTCTCCTCACCTTGACAAGAGCGGTTGAGTTTTGCAGCATTGGGGGAGGATGGAGACCTGGGTGTGTCTGGGGTGGAGGGGGAACAGAGGTCATGCCTTGGGCCAGGACATCTGGGGTTGAGAGGGGGAAAGGAGGTCCTAGATGGGAGTGGGCGGAGGGTGTTGGAGGCACACGTGGGGGAAGCTGGGGAAGCTGGGGAAGCTGTGAAAGTTGGGAAAGCTGGGAAAGCTGGGAAAGCTGAGGTTGGGCCAGGGGCAGAGCAGGAGGACCTTGAGGTGCAGGAGCAGGTGCAGGGCGTGACTGTGGGGTGGTCGGTGGGGATGAAAAGCCTCGTGTATGGGGGGTGGTGGAGGGGGACGATGAGTCTTGACCTGAATCTGACTTTGAGATCAGACCTAGAGAGACAAAACAAAAATTGGATTAAGAATAAAACACCAACCATTCTGCCACAGCCTGGGTTAAACCTGTTGGATGGAATTTTAAAATGTTTACTTGGTACAGGACAAATCTAATGAGTATCAATCAGCCAAACCCTACTTAACAATACAAGTTTCATGTTAGGTGTGGTTGATGAGGAGGGGACTGGTACAAACAACACAGGTAAATACAAGCTTGGCTGGTTAGGTTAGTTTACTTGTCAAGTGACAGGGAAACTCCTCTTTAAAAAGAACACACACAAACAAAATCTATCCAAATGCCATTACTGTTATTCAATTTCAATTCAATTTATTTTATTTATATAGCGCCAGGTCATAAAAACATTTATCTCAAGGCACTTTACATAGAGAAACCCAACATTTCCACAATGAGCAAGCGCTTGGCGACAATGGAGAGGAAAAACTCCCTTTTAACAAGAAGAAACCTCCAGCAGAACCAGACTCAATATTCTATTGATTGTAGAGAGAAAACTATATCATACTGCTTTTTAAAAGTTTGTATTACATCCTAAACTTATACCTGGCTCCCGTCTGCCTCCACGCCGTCCCTTGCTGACCACAGCAATCTCCATCTCCTCCTGTGGCATCTCTGTGATCTTTTGGAGAAAGAGCTTTTCCAAGGCCTCTGCCATGAGGACAATATCATCCCCAGGCTGAACGACACAAACATGGAAACATAGTTAGAAGTAACAAGGTATTTGTACAGACGTAAAGTGGCCTTCTGTCTTTTATCCGGCTCATAACAGGTTGAGTAGGACAGCATCTTCGTTTTATCAGTACTCAATGCTACATGATTCATGTCATCTGACAGGAACCTCTGAAAAAAACTGACCTTGTTGTAGATGTAGCAGTTTGTGAACATCGTGTTGAAATCTTGGATACACTCCTGGGCATTCCAGTAGTAGTTGTTCTCAAGGCGTTTTTTTATTGTGCCCATGTCCATAGGAGTCTTGATGATTTTATAGTAGTCCTAGAAGGAGAGCATAGGAAGGGTTAGCATTAGATTTGGAATCTTATCTAGGTGAAAGCAAATGCACACTATAAAAACAAAGCAACGGTGCTTAATGATCTTTTTTTTAAACTCTCACCCTTTGGTCTAATAGTGCAGCAGAAGACTCCAAAGCATGTAAAGAGTAATACAACAAATCTGAGGCGCTGCTATGAATTTTCTCTGGACTTCAGTCATTGAATGGGTTTGTCAACAGACAGAAAATTTAAATGAAAACTAACTGATTAAATGTTTAGGTCATTTTCAAGTAAAATATGCAAGTTAAAGCTTCTCAAATATGAGACTAAGCTGTACTGCTATTAACCTTTTATTGTTTTTATGGAAGTTTTACAGGTCAAACAATTAAACTGAAGACTACTATGAACTACTATGTGCTACTTTGCATCAGAACTGAATTTTGGTGGCTGTTACAATTCTATCTGTGCGCTTTGGAAAAAACAATCACATGCACACAATTACAAATGATCGAAACTCACAGGCAAATTGAGTTTGATGGCATCTACAGGAGCTTGGAAGGGCCATGCAAAGTGGTGCTTCCATAATGTCTTTAACACCACTTTGAGCAGGTACTGAAAAAAAGAAAATAATTTTATTAAAAATAAAAAAACAAAACAAACATGTTCATGTGCCAGATGAAGTTTATATGTTCATAACATATCCGTGTACCTGTAGCTGGTTGGTCTGTCGTTTGGGTCTGGAGGAATTCCATGTTTCAGGGGGTGGAGGGTTGAAGGGGAGAGGTGGTGGGGCGGAGGGAGGATTCTGGCTGCTGCCTGCCTCTAGTCCGTCTCCCATCGCAGTGGTGAGTTGCAGTGGCTGAGCAGACAGTTTTGGCAGACTGGACCTGGCAGGGGCAGGTGGGACTGGGGGGAACCCCCTCAGGCCATTACACTCTTCGCTCGACTCTCTAGAAGGAAAATCACCAAAAGCATCAACACTGCTGCTGCTGTTATAGTTACTGTGCTTGTTAGTGAAACCAACTGACTCAACTTTCTCAGGATTTAAACCACCATCAGTGTAGTTCCTCTTCTCAAAATGAAACTATCATGATCGCATTAAAACAACGGTCTAGAATTGTAGCTTCAATGACATTGGTACACAATGTTCACATAATTTCATATCTATGCAATAACCGACACTTATGCAATGTTGTTTATAATGGAAATATTGTATAATCAACTGCAGGGTAAAAAGTAGAGATGCTGAGCAAGAGAAAATAAAGTTGGGTGAGAGAGGTCCAGCTCTCTTTTAGATGATCATCCAACAGTTACAGTGACCAGATAAGCATCTGAAATAGGACTTTAGCTTTTTCACCAACTAGAGGCAGCTCAGTAAACACCATGGCTAGACTTTTACTAGTTAGTACGACATTTGTGGTAAAAGGATCTGGTGTCTCCAACTCAATGGTTGACACGACTGCAGTGAATCTGGTCTATGTGTTACCAGACATAGTTGGTAAGTAGCCACTTCAGTTTTTAAACACACATTAACATAAAATGACTATGCATTTCATCTACATTACAGATTAAACAGATATCATATTGTCACCTTCTTAAAATAATAGCCTCAGTCATATTTTCAAGTTTTTCAGGAAACAGAAAAAACTGAACCAAATATATTGTATATGATATTTATTAATCAATTCACACAAAAATGACTGCTGGCATATAAATAATGCTGTCAGTCTGTTATGTAACATGAGAGAATTAGATGACTTTAGCTAATTTACAAACATGTCTTGGTGACTTTGTGATTTTGAACCTGACTTGGGCCAAATGACCTCTAGAAAAAATAAGACACAAACATTTGAAAATATTTAAAGGTATAACTGAACCAGCCCCTTGTCAGTGTCAAAGAACCAATGGCCACAGATCAACATGTCACGGGCTGATCAGACCAAAAAATAAATAAGTAAACAGTGTCTGGTCCAAATAACATATCGACCTACCAGGAAAATGTCTGGTGGGTCAGATGAACGACCGCACTTCAACAAAGATGAGGCGAGAGCACTTTTTGATTCTCTGTCACCTTTAAACAGCCTAAACAACGTTGGGAACGTGGCGCAGCAGGACTGCTTGAGGGGGGACCTTTTTTCACTGCTGCACCATAACAGCAGCTGTGTTAGTCGAGGTGTTTAAAAGGTCGGACATGAACCAAACAACTATTCAGTGCAAATGCTGTTGAGTTAATGTTGTCGCCAGAGCCAGCAGCACAAGAAATTTGCTGCACCACCTTGAGCTTAGTTCACATTAGCCAACTTCACCAACGATTTCTAGTGGTGGTGTCTGGTGGACTTGGTCCTCTGATGGTTGTTGAATCATCAGTTAATGATCATAATGTGTAAACAGCCCAAACGATGCCATCGGAGGCTGTCGGGACCTGGTTGGGACTGGATATCTGTCATGTTAGAAAACTGAAGGAGTCAAAAGAGACTGACAAAGAGCAACAGCCAATCAGAGGAGGGATGTGAGATAAATGCTGCTGCAGTCTCACTGATTCACTCACCACCACTTTTAAAAGTCTGACATTTTAACGCTTTTTGTTTCATTTTCACTTTCTACAAACTCCCCGCGTCTGATCCAAATGTTACCCGGTAACAAGGAGGTCTGTCGCTGATTTCAGTTTCACAATGAAAACCACCATGTTGCTGTGATGTTTACATGGTGGCATGGTTTACAGGTTTAGTCTGTGTTGGAGGCAGCATCTTCACCGGTGCTTGTCAACAATAAACGGCTGTAAATCATGGTGAGAAGCAGTGGCTACATCCTGTCTAGTTCACGTGACCAGACGTACAGTTTGGTGACGTCGCAGTGTGATCGGGAGCTAAATCACTGAC